>OY720261.1:408757-1623597 GCA_963082625.1 Pasiphila rectangulata
TATTATAGAGTTTAATAAACCTGCGAGGTTTGCTCTATTTTTCATCTTATCACAAATAACAATGTTTGATTACTCAAGTTGTTAAGGCACTTCTGCAGCCGCTGGTTCTCAATGTTATGGTGAGTTTATATTACTTGATAATGTTGTATTTGTATAATGTTCGGAGTTTACTAATCTAGGCACGAGAACAAACCTATTTTAAAATACTGCAATGCGTCCTTATTTGATCTTTGTCGCGGGAATAATGTCGTATGTGGCGAGCACATCCGTGATGTTTGCTAGGAACTGTCATAAGACGTCATATCACTAGGCACGCCATTACGAACGGTTTTTTCTCACAGGATTGTTTGCTTTTGTATTTGCAATTAAATTCGAATCCCTTTTGAATAATAAACTACTCCGTTAGTACATCCATGCAACAATAGCGCTAATACGGAGTGATGTATCTGCACTGCTATATTTAAGGAGTTTATATATCCTCACGCTGCCATGCATTCTGCTTTATTAAGTCGCAATCTACGTAAGATTAAACGCAGACGCATATGTTAGGAACAGTCACTATCATACGTACTCCCGTAATCGAAACAAACTCGAACACTTGAAAAGTCGACCAGGACTGTTTACAACAAACTTCCAGATGCGATAATTGAGACAACAAACGACTTAATTTTCAAGGCAAGACTAAATCGTTGGCTCGTTGAGCAAACATGTGTAATGACGAGTTCATTCATAGAATATAATTAATATTACGATTTAAGTTGACAAATTGCACTTTTTAGACTTTTTGTCTTGTCTTCTTATTTTATGGCTTTTTGTGTTTGGTTTTACACAATTCCGCCAGTGTCAAGTTAATTTATAAATTCTTATGTTATTTGGCTGACCATGTAGGCGGCCATTTTCAAATACTTTTTGGACTTATTTTAAGTATTATTGTTGAATCTTTTGACATTATTTTTTTTTCAGATAACAGTTTGACATTTACTCATAATAGATTGACCATTTTGACATTTTTTACTACGGAACTTGACATATTTTTTTCTTTATTTATTATTGTAATTTTACCAATATTCCATAGGACCTTCTTGTTGACAGCTTTTTTTAAATTATTAGTAACATTTGTGTGCGTTATTAATTTTGTCATTAATTGTGGTAGGTATTGTTAACCACGTAAAAAACCATTTGTGACCTACATAATATATGATAAAAATGTTTATTATCAATAAAATTACCATTATGACTACTATTATTATGGTGTTTTAGAGTTGGTCTCATTCCAAAAAAAAAAAAGTAAGGCCTTTGCATCTATTATAGATGATTTATACAGCGTCAGCAACTGGTAATCATGCTGTACGGGACGCTGCAGTGCCTGAGACATTGTAAGATGGATTAGGCTTGCCCAGCACCTATACCATCCTCTCAGCTTAGTCAGCTATTATTCAGAGGAAAGAACAGGTATGTATAGGTAATGTATAATACGTCTGAAGCTAACTAAGCCGCGGGTTTCCTTACGATGTTTCCTTCACCGTTAAAGCTCGTGTTAAGTGTGCACATACATTTTCAAGAAAGAAAAATCCATTGGTGCACGGCCGGTATCGAACCTACGACCTTCGGATTGAAAGTCTTTTTTTTTAACTCATTCCAAAACTCCGATATATTATTATAATAATGTTTGCTTTTTTTTGCTTCTAGTCCTAATGACGAATGACCGTAAATGCAGTAAGAATCTGCCAAGATAATCCTCCAGAAATGGGGCAGCAGCGTCTTTCCGTGTTTCAATATCCTATGCTGCGCTCGCCAGCCCGCCTACGAAGCTTGATAAGTATTCCAACAATCCCTCACGATCAGGACTTGGAGATCCATGAAGAAGACCTAAGTCTCAGTGGACGTCCTCAGTGATGATGTGGAGTCGCATAGAGTCAGTTTGGTTTAATGTTAAAATTTGAAATAGAATTACTTCTATCGTGAATATTTTGATTTTGTCCGCGTTCTGTGTTGTTGTTCCGACACATTTAACGGTATTTTTACGTTCGCAATTTTATACTGGCACGTTTATATGTGAGGCAACATGCAAAAGTAGCGTTACAACACATGCAATCAATATAGGTTGGCGTGTGGTGCGGGCAGTAGAATGTTGCCCCTCCTCTCTTGCCCGTGGATGGAGTAAAAATCCTGCAAGATATACCTTTGAAAGGGAACAGCTACTTTCTGTGTATAAACATCTCGTACTTTGCTTACCTGCCTGCTATGCGTGGCGAGTATGGCAAACCCCTCGTAATCTTGGAAATCCATGACGAAGGCCTTTGTCTTGCAGTGGACGTGGAAAGCAGTCATTAGGCTGATAATTACGATTATTAATATAAGTTAACAATGTTAGGCCTTTCACATCTATTATAGATAATTTATGCAGCGTCAGCAGCTGGTATTCATGCTATAGGGGACGCTGCAGTGCCTGGGATTTTGTTTAATGGATTAGGCTTGCCCAGAACCTACAATCTTAGTTAAGTCAGCTATTTGTCTGTTACAGTTTATATAACCATTTGTATAATCACTAATTGAATATTATATAATCGAGTATTAAATTATTACTATTTTATAAAGGTACAATGATACAATAGTACCTTCGTATATAATAAGTTCTAATAAACAAAATGTTAATTCCGATGTCACTTGATTCGCCTAGGAATATCCGACCAATGAGAGGCTCGCATTTTCCGCCAATAAGAGACTGGTATGATAAGGCGGCGTGGTGATCCAACGTTTTGGGAATATTCTATTATATCCGCAGGACAGGTAGTGAGCAGTAAGGTACCAAAGTTGAAGCATAATCAATAATTTCAATCAATCATTCTCATATCTTTGAGATTATTGCTTTTAATATGTCAGAGGAAATAACAGGAAAATACGTCAGAAGCACGTGATAAACGTGCACATAGTTTTTTTTAAAAGAAATATCCAGTGGTTACGGCCGGTATCCAACCGATACGGCTCACGATCTTTGGATTTAAGGTATAGCTTAAAGGTGTTATAGAGTTTTTAAACGATAATACACGCCGGCCTCCTTCATGTTAAGCGGTAACCTCTACACGACCACGTTCATAAAGCACGTGACCAACGCTACATTGCATTGCGCCCGTCACCCTGAGACATAAATATATAGGTGTAAGGTCTCATATACTCGTAATTTCGCCGGCCTCCTAACCCTTCAGAACGGAACACAGCAATGCAGACATCACTGCTTTGTGGCAGAAGTTGGTATGGTGGTAGTACTTCTCTGGATGAGCTATCACAAAAAGTTCTACTAGGTACCACTCCTAAAAATTACAATCTGCTTTTGTCAGTTACTGTTTTTTAATTTTTTTCAAAATCAATCGTATTTGGATGCATCATCATCATCATGACAGCCGTAAAACATCCACTACTGAACTCAAGCCTCCCTCATAGATCGCCATGAGGGGTTGTTGCCATGCTCACCACGCCTGGCAGGCGGGTTGGTGAGCGCAGTATGAGATGTTGATACACGGAAAGACGCTTCTGCCCATCTTCCGGAGGTATCTCTTAGCAGGCTCTTACTGCATCCATGAGCATAAGAAAAGGGGTAACATTCTTCTGCCGGCACCCCACGGCTAATGCTGCTGTTTGGATGCATATTTTACGGATACAATGTAAGTCTGTTTTTGACTACACGAATTGCGTAGCAAATTTTACACAGTTGTTACATTATACAGGTAATTTTGCGTGGTTTTACGACTAGAATATTATTAGTATGGTTGCGATATGCTTTGTAATGGATATTGGCCATTTTCGAACTTCGCATTGCAGTCATCCTACTAATCTTATAGACATCATCATCATCATTTCAGCCGTGAAACGTCCACTACTGAACACAGGCCTCCCTCATGGATCTCCGTGAAGGGTAGTTGCCATACTCACCACGCTTGGCGAGCGCAGTACGGGTTGATACACTGCTGCCCATCTTCCAGAGGTATCCCTCTTACTGCATCCGCGAGCATAAGAGGAGGGCAACATTCTACTGCCGGCACCCCACGGCCTACTAATCTTATTAGAGTTACTGTAGAGTAAGTCTATATTTAATTTTTTGTTGGAAATAAATATTTTTGTATCAACAAAGTTATTAATGGATATGTAACTTTTTAAACTATCATGGTTGTGAACGCTATTATGCAATATTTCGGGGACATTTACATTGATTTGATTCTTTTTGAGTTTCCCGATATTTCAGCCAGTGTTCCGAATGTGCTTTATAATGTAGGAAAAAACTGTTTATCATCAAAGTATCCATTTCTACAATCTCGCATTTCCCCGAATCCCCCAGAAATCCCCAGCGATCCCACAGATCCCATCGCTCAATAACACAAATGTGCTCGTAGGGTCCCTTATCTCGTGCCGGTGGCAGTGGCCAGTGGACCCCTAATTTAGGGTAATTGGAAAGTGTGAGGTCGTTGTGGGGAAGTATTCTGAGCCTTGTAATGGAGTTAATTACATGATTTTATCTGATTCCCTTTGGTATAAAACCTTGGAAGATGTTTTATCAATACAAAAGTGAGGCCTTTACATCCCATCATCATCATCATTACAGCCGTAAAACATCCACTGCTGGACGAAGGCCTCCCTTATGGACCTGGAGTTCCATGTACTGGTCAAGAATTGTTGCCATACCTACTCACCACGCTTAACAGGCGGATTGGCGAGCGCAGTCTGGGAATGTTGATACGAAAGCCGCTGCTGCCTATCTTCCGGAGCTATCCCTTAGCCTTGACACGGCGCATTACGGGCTGTTGATACACTGAAAGACGCTGCTGCCCATTATCCGGAGAAATCCCTTTCCTGGAGGTTTTAGCAGGCTCTTACTGCATCCACGGGCATGAGAGGAGGGGTAGCATTCTTCCGCAGGTACCCCACAGCAGCGTGCTCGCTATTAATTACATGCTTAAGTCCAGATTGGGAGTCGTACGGCTTTATCAGCGGATTACACGTGTACCCAGTAATCCGGGGCGATCTACGACTGGTGGTCTACGGTTACCGAATACATACAAATCTAACGCGACAATGTCACGGGAACGGGTTCTAGTAAAACTTAAAAATAGCTGCGTTGTGGCTTCACTTTTGTTCCAGCGGCCGACCAGTCAACACCTCAGCGTCTCACCTGATGATGCCTCGCGGAGAGGCGAAGCACGTGTCGTCGTATAGGTTTGGGTATGCATGCTGCACTGACAACCTACATAGTTCTCCCTGCATGTGCATAATTAGCGGGCGGGAGGGCGGTGCACATGCATCTCAGCATAAGCGGAATTAAAACTAAATATTTTCATTGCATTTTATTTTTAAAACTTAAAAATGTAATTTAAGATTTTTATTTATGCAACATAAAACATATGATAGGTAAATATAAATATAGATTCACTAGCTGACCCGGTGCCCACTTCGTTGGGCGGTAATTTGTAGCCTATGACACTTACAAATACTGTGGCTTTCTATTAGTAAAAGAATTTTGTAAATCGGTTCAGTAGATCCAGAGATTACCCCTACAACCTCACAAACTTTACCTCTATATAATATTAGAATAAAATATAGATAATGCATTCTATACTCCAGCTACTTACGATATAGAATGTTTGTAAGCAAACCGTCACACTTGAAATAGTAATTGAATTGCTTCCTGAGGGTAGGTTTATTGACCGAGTTAATAGTAATTTATATTGAAGGTTTGCCGTGGAGTGCCGGCAGTAGAATGTTACCCCTCCTCTCATGCCCATGGATGCAGTAAGAGCCTGCTAAAGTTATACCTCCGGAAGATGGGCAGCAGCGTCCTTCCGTGTTTAAACATCGCAAACTGCGCTCGCCAACCCGCGTGCCAAGCGTGGTGAGTATGGCAACTACCCCTCATGGAGATCCATGAGGGAGGCCTGTGTTCAGTAGTGGACGTTTTACGGCTGGAATTATGATGATGATTGAAGGTTGTGCTAATAAATCCCTAATAATTGAGAAATCTGTATAAAAACAAACTGAAAGAAAGTTATTTTCAGGTTAATTATTAACAATTTGATGTCATATTTTCTACATGGAAAGTCGCTGGTGTATAGGTGTAGAAGTATTTAGGTGTACTATATTAACTATCTATTTCCTTTGCAGCCGTGCTAGGTCTATCCTGTGTTACGGTGAAAGTTAGATTCTACATTAGACTCATAGAAAAGATATATAAACTTAGCAGCTAGCAACGTACAATAGAAAACACAATTACACAACACAAATGTACACTTTCATTTGAACTTACTTCATCATTTCAGCCATAAAACGTCCACTAATGAACAAAGGCCTCCCTCATCATACAAAGGGGAAGGGTCAAAGGGTCTTCATGAGGGGTAGTTGCCATACTCACCACGCTTGGCAGGCGGGTTGGCGAGCGCAGTATGGGATGTTGATATATGGAAAGACGCTGCTGCCCCGTCTTTCGGAAGTATCCCTTAGCAGGCTCTTACTGCATACACGGGCGAGGAGGAGGGGCAACATTCTACTGCCGGCGCCCCACGGCTTATAATTTGAACTTACTCATAATTTGTTAATTACTCAAAATTTAAAATGCAATGAAAATATTTAGTTTTGATTCCGCATATGCTTGAGCACCGCCCTCCCGCCCGCTAATTATGCACATTCAGGGAGACCTAGGTTGTCAGTGCAGCATGCATACTCAAACCTATACGATGACACGTGTTTCGCCTCTCCGCGAGGCATCATCAGGTAGACGCTGAGGTGTTGATTGGTCGGCGGCTGGAACGAAAATGAAGCCACAACGCAGGCTGATTCCAATAATTATACTCAAAACTATACTTATTTTATATAACTTTATTTACACATTACAAGATTTAATTATTATTTTGTAATCGAATTCAAAGAGGAGGAGGTTTCCTAGATTTTTTTCTTATATTTTAAATCTCGCTCAGAACTACGTCATTTACGAACCAATTTGGTAAATTATTTTTGGATTCGTATAGATATGCTTTGAATCAGGTCCCATTTTTGATGAAAGTTACATAAGGCGACGACCACAGGGTCCTAGTGAACCTTAGCCTAGGATCCGGCCCTAAAGCCCAGTGCTGGACCCACAGCATTATGTTATTTGAATCAACTTGCTAATTCCACCCTGACCTCATTGATATTGGAATTGTTGATCTCATTGAATAGCTAGGTCATTTCGTAAATAATGATGGACATTTCACGCAGCACCACCTGCCAAAATGTAAGCAGAACTTATATAACACAAGTTCTACTTACATTGTGGTAAACAAAAATGGTTGATGGAATAATTCAATACATTTTTTTTCATCATCTTCATTTCAGCCGTAAAACGTCCACTACTGAACACAGGCCTCCTTCGTGGATCTCCATGAGCGACAGTGGCCGCTACGCTTGGCAGGCGGGTCGGCGAGCGCAGAAAGGGATATACGCGGTAAGACGCCCATCTTCCGGAGGTATCCCTTAGCTGACTCTTACTGCATCCACGGGCATGAAAGGAGGGGCAACATTCTACTGCCGGCACCCCACGGCGAATATGAAGTATACAAAAAAAGGTAAGGGCCGTATTTTTATTGAATTTCTAAATGAATGGTTTCTTGTTCCCTTCTTTCCGTCACTTGGAAAAAAGTTATCTAAAGCGAACGAATTTGATCATGTGCTTTTTTCAATTTAAATGTGTCTTGTTCTTCTTTTGTAAATTGACTATTTTATGTAGCGTTTTGCTCTTGAATAAACACTTATTGACTTTGACTTTGAATTGAGTCTAGCTATCTATCCACCACTGCGATACCTTAAACCTTAGAGATCTTGAGCCCTTAAGTCCCCAAAGTCCAAGATTGACACGACCCCTACAGCACAATGGATGCAAATATCTCCCGTCAAGGTGTTGGAAGCCTAATTTATATTGTTAATAACGATATTGTAAATTACCGTGGGGTGCCGACAGTAGAATGAATGAACGAAAATTCTTTATTGTACACCAAATATAAACAGAACAAATAAAAAAAATACAATAAGCATATAAATGCACAATGGGCGGTCTTATCGCTAAGAAACAATCTCTTCCAGACAACCTTTAGTTTAAATAAATAAATAATGCTGAACGAATCACACAGCACCATCTAGCCTCAAGCTAAGCAGAGCTTGTGTTATGGGTACTAGATGACTGATATACTTAATACATTATACTACATAGATAGATATTTTTATTATAAATAGAAAAACACCCAGAACACCCTGAACAAATATCTGCAGATTCTACAGACATTTGTCCCGAGGCGGGAATCGAACCCGCAACCCCTTGCGTCGCAGGCGGACCTTCGCCCGCTGCGCCACAGAGCTCGTCTCGTTTGTAGAATGTTTCCTGTAAAATTATATTATTAGTCTTCAATAATTTGTTTCGGTAGGTGTTGCGCACGCAACAGACAGTGGACAAATACGGCGCCACTGAAAATCAGTGCTGTTTCCATGTTGATGAAAACATCAAAGATGAAAACAAAGAAAAAATAAAGTCAGCCAAGTGTGAGTCTGACTCGCGCATGAAGGGTTCCGTACCATTAGTCTGTGAATATTTTTTTTTTTTTTTTTTTTTTTATTATTTGGTTCACAAATTGAAATCTACGCTACACTTATGAACTAAAATAAAGAAAAAAAAGAACTCTTACGGCGTAATTTCTAAAAACAGTGAACACTGCATGCTTTACAAAACTGTGCAAAATTAAAACTAAAATAAGGAAAAATAAAAAAACATAAACTATTCTAATAAAAAAAAAAAAATAACAAAACTAATAAAAGCAAAAAATTTAACAGAGAGAAAAAAAAAATGGAAATTACTTAACGGGTACCTAAGTTTATCGAGCCTAAACTTTTCTTGACACTTATTTTCGCGGAGGCCAAAGAACCATTAAAAATGTCGAAACTTGACCTAATTCCATTATAGGATGAAAACATCCTGTAAAGTGGAGAGTGTTGTCCAACATTAGTTCTACAGTAAGGCAGTTTAAAAGTTTTTCTATTAATGACACGGCTACCTGGTCGAGGAACCTCTATATTGACATGTTTTAATACATCTGGACAGTCTACCAAGCCATGAATGAGTTTGAACAGGAAAAGAATATCCGCTACCTTGCGTCGAGTGGACAGAGATGTAATTTTATAAAAATTTAGTCTAGTTTCGTAAGAGGGCAGCTGCTTACACTTGTTATTAGCATATGATAGTTGATACAGAAATCGTTTTTGTATACGTTCTAATCTATTAGAGTGCACCTCATAGCAAGGAGACCATACACAGCTGTTAAACTCTAACAAGCTACGAACTATGCAATTATAAATAGGGATAATAACTATTGGGTCTTTAAATGATTTAATTTGTCTAGATAGAAAACCGGAAAGTTGGGATGCTTTTTTAATAATTTTATCAACGTGTTCTCTGAAATTGAAAGAGCTATCCATAATAACTCCTAAGTCTTTTATACTCATCACCTCGTTTAATTCAACATTTCTAAGTAAATACTTAGAAATATACGTTTTTTTCCTTTTAGTGAACTTTATATGGTGGCACTTGTTAACATTCAAAACCATTTTATTTATAGTGCACCAGTTTTCAATTTTTTTCAACTCTTGCTGCAAAAATGTTACATCGCTTTCACTTTTGACTCTAGTGTAAATTTTCAGGTCATCTGCGTACATTTTAAATTTACAATTAAGTTGTCCGGCAAGGTCGTTTATAAATGCGACAAAAAACAGCGGGCCTATATGCGATCCCTGTGGAATGCCACTAGGTATCATTTTTGCTCTAGACGTGTACCCTCGTATACTTACTAGCTGTGATCTATATTCGAGGTAAGACGAGCACCATCGCAATAATGAACCATGTATTCCCAGTTTTGATAATTTTTTTAGTAATAAGCTGTGGTCAATTAGATCAAAAGCTTTGCTAAAGTCTGTGTAAATAGCATGTACTTCTTCCCCGTCATCTATGGCTCGTGATATATAGTTAACAAAACCGACAAGATTGGTAGTAGTCGATTTTTTTGTAAGAAAACCATGTTGCTCTGGATCTATCTTCTCTTTTATATACCAGTATATCTTTTGTTGCACTAAAGATTCGAATACCTTACCAAGTGCTGGGAGAATTGACACAGGACGATAATTCGATACAATATTAGGATTTCCACTTTTAAATATTGGTGTCAATCGCGCTTTTTTCCATTTTGATGGAAAGCAACCATCACTAAGAGACCTATTATATATAATAGATAGAGGCTCAAAGAGGTTTTCAGCGCATCGTTTAAGAAAGATATTAGGTATTTGATCCAATCCCGCACTCTTTTGGGGGTTTAGCTTCTTAAGGGCATAACTAATCTGAGACTGTGTAAGAGAAACGTTACTAAAAGTAGAGTAGTGATCAACATCGCAGGTTGAAATATTATCTGTATTATTTATAATAGCTGTTTTATAAACTGATTGAAAGTACTCTGAGAATAGTTCACATATATCTTCCCCTCCACTAGCGGTTTCATTGCCCATTTCAACTTGACTTGGTATACCGCCACTGCTACGTTTCAAATTATTTACGTAAGACCAGATATGTTTGGGGTGTGTTCGAATCGTAGTGGCAGCGTTCTCTTTAAATTTATTGAAACAAATTCTCACCATTTTATCGTACCTATTTCTGAGGAGTTCGACAGTTTCTTTATCTCGAGGATTACCATACAGATGATATCTCTTATGATACTTCAGTTTTTCTTTACAGCATTTTATCAAAGACGCGCTAAACCAAGTTGGGTAACGCTCATTTTTCGGTATGCGAAGCGGTGTATGTTTTTCTATTATTGACATGATTGTGGAGTAGAACAGTTCAACCATCTGATCCACACTATCACAATTTTTCCATATAATATGCCACTGTAAATTCGACAGCTCTTCGTTTATGAGAGTATAATTAGCTGTCCTAAAATTAAGCACAGCGGCTCTATTTTGTCTTAACGTTTTACCCTTCTTAGTGGGACTGTGAACTATTTCTAAAGCTGGATGATGCGAATCTAGTTTAGTTAACGGTGCCATACATTCATTAATTTTTATTGTTTTAGGTGAGTCTGTAAAGATAAGATCCAGAGTCCGATTCATTTGATTTGAAATATGATTACATTGACTAAGATTACTAAATTCAATTTCATCCATGAATGTATTTTCAACGTTGTTATTTTTTCCTTTAGATGGTAAACAGACAGACAAGCTGTGATCATATTTCCATATAATATTCGGCATATTAAAATCGCCTACAAGAATAGTGGGCGGCTTTTTAATCTTATTATTAAATACATTTGTGAAGCTAGTAAAAAACGTTTCAATGTATTCTTGACCAACCGAGGGTGGAATGTAAACTGCACATATGTTAATGTTTTGATGACGCGGGCTGCCTTTTAATGTAATGCTTACCCAGATATCCTCGTACTCTGATTCCCAGGAGTGCCGTCGAATAGCATCGAGACGCTTGTGCACCGCAATACACACACCTCCTCCCTCCCCTTTTGTCAAAGACGAGATGGTAGAGCTACGATCTCTTCTGAAAACGCTATACCTATCGTCCAGTATCTCATGATCAAAAATAGATGAGTTCAACCAGGTTTCCGTCAGGATAATTACGTCATATTGATTCAATAAGGCATTCATATAAATCTGTTCCGTTTTTGTTCTGAGGCCTCGTACATTTTGATAGTAGAGAGAATAAATGTTAATACACCCAATACAAGTTAAAAGCCAAAAATATACCGACGACTAAAACAACACTAAAGCAAGGCTACAAGGAGGCCAAAGAGTACTCGCTGCTGATTAGTTGAGACCTCGAGTTGGCGTTCTTTCGAGCGAAGATCCTGCCGTTCCGCACCCACAGGAACTCGTACTGCTTCTCCTTGGCAGCCACCCGCGCGGCCGCGTGCAGCTTCTTATTGGCTGGCGACAGGTGCTCGGCGACAAACACCGGCTGATTGGTTCCTGCAAAACCTAGGTGCCCCGTGTGTAGTTTGTCTCCACTATTGACTCTGTTGAACTTTTTTACCGCTGCTAGTATCTCGTCACGAAAGCGTCTACCTGTCGCCGTTAATAATATCGAGCAAAAAACGACAAAAGAATCACGTTGTATGGGAGCCCCCCTAAAATATTTATTTTATTCTTTATTTAGTACTAGCTTGTGCCCGCCGCTTCGCATGCATTGTACCCGGATAAAAGTAGCCTATGTGTTATTCTTCGTGTGCAAAATTTCAGCTCAATCCGTTTGGTAGTTTTTGCGTGAGAGGTAACAAACCTCCAAACAAACGGCTTTATAATATTAGTATATCATAAATACATCATCTGTCTACTGTTCAACTGTCTAGCTTCACGGTTCATGAGATACAGCCTGGTGACAGACGGACAGACAGACAGACGGGTTTCTATGATTTCTAAAAAACTATGCAAAATGGGTTCGTTACAATTTTCTTGTAATCTTTACATACACTCCTGTTGGCAATAAAAGTGTTATGGGCTTATCTCTGCAAACTTCGGAGATAAGGGGGGAACGCAATTTTTTTCAACGATTTTGGAAATAAGTCGAAAACAAAACTAAATACTGTTTCATACATTCATTCATTAATTTCAACTGTAAAACGTCCACTACTGTACACAGGCCTCCCTCATGGATCTCTGTAAGGGGCAGTCGCCATACTCACCACGCTTGGCAGGCGGGTTGGCGAGCGCAGTACGGGATGTTGATATACGGAAAAACCCTGCTGCCTATCTTCTGGAGGTATCCCTCAGCAGATTCTTACTGCATCCACGGGTAAGGGTTTCTGTAGATGTAAATGAAAATGTGAGTCAATAAAATGCAATGAAAAATATCTAGTTTTAATTCCGCTAATGCTGAGATGCATATGCACCGCCCTCCCGCCCGCTAATTATGCACATGCAGGGGGAACCAGGCTGTTAGTGCAACATGCATACCCAAACCCACACGACGACACGTGTTTCGCCTCTCCGCGAGGCATCTTCAGGTGAAAAGCCGAGATGTTGACCAGTCAACCGGCGGCTGGAACGAAAGTAAAGCCACATTTTTTTTTTTCGAAATGACAAAAATGTTGTTGACCGCAGATGGCCATGACAACGTTACCGGACTATGGCGAGCGCAGAAGGCGCCCAGCCGCAAAAGTTAGGTTGGGGCAACAAGCTCAAGGGCACCACTTAGGTTCGAACCACGGCTTGGACTGTTGCCAGATTCGAGTTGAGAAGGCTGTTTAACCGGCTAAGCACGAACTTCGCGCGATTAGTGACAGACCTTATGTGAGGATAGAAGGTGAGACGTCTATCTAGGATTACTCCTAGGTAGCGAGCTGACCTAACCCAAGGGATGGGTTTGTCGAAGAGGAGGAGAGGCTGGGGCAAGACGGGACTCCGAGAGAAGTACACTGCTGCACTTTTCGTCGGGTTCACCTCTATGCGCCACTTTCTGAACCAGGCACCTAGGGTGTCTAGAGCAGCCTGCAGCCTTATGCGTACGCGAATCTTGTTCTTATCGGACGCGTACAAAGCCGTGTCATCGGCGAAGAGGGCAAGTTCGACTTGCGGGTGTCGGGGAATATCGCTGGTGTACAGCGTGAAAAGAAGGGGAGCAAGGACTGAGCCTTGAGGAACTCCAGCTCGGACGGGTTTGGGGTCTGAGAGCGTGCCTTCCACGCGGTAAGTAAAGCCACAACGCAGTGGCTACTCCTTATATACAGGTTTGCCTGCTCAGCTATACCTGCTGACTTAATATAATTAATGGAATCAGGCGTTACTTTGCGGAAATACATACGACAATAAAATGCAATGAAAAATATCTAGTTTTAATTCCACTAATGCTGAGATGCATATGCACCGCCCTCGAGAACGTGAGTGTATAAGTCAGGTCGCGTTCAGATAATAGCGTTCAGAATGCGAGGGTGATTTCCTTATTGCATTATTGGGTCGTTCAGCGTTGTTCCAGCGACGATCGACCATGAATATCTAATGTATGAGGGGTTTGTTTGTTTTTTCCCAAATGGAGATGAGTTTAAATGATATTAGGTTTTTATACTCCGAAGCTAACATATGGTAATAAGTTTAACTGTGTATCAGTGCCGCGATTTGAGATCTTGTTTAAAAAGAGCTTCGACAGCTTTCATAGCATTCTATAAGCAATATTGACGGGATATTTACCATGATTTGATTCTGTTTAAGTATTGCATTATAGTGTTTAAAACCGTGATAGTTTAAAAAATATATTTTAAAGTATTGTTGCAAGATTTTATTAAATCAAAGCTGCGGGTCTAAAAAGGCCACATGTAGAGTTCATCTGGCAGCAATTCCTTAGTCTTCACCATCTCAGCCGTAGGACTTCAACTGCTGGACAAAAGCCTCCCTCATAAAACTCCAAGAACTGGTCCATGAGGGGTTGTTTCCATGCTTGGGATGCGGGTTGGCGAGTGCGGTACGGGATGCTGAAACAGAAAGACGCTTATATTTGGTTTGAAAAGGTCCTTGATCGAATGTTTTTATAGCATTGATGCAAGATTTAATTCCAATTGAAAGCTTCAGCTGACCTTTGTTTGGCCACAATCTCACCCGATGGTGAGCGAAGATGTGTCCGATGATGGATCACAAAGGTCTAGAAGACACCTATTCACTCTTGACTTGAAGAGACCCAGGTTGTAGTTTTCGAGAAAATCAGAAGCCGCCAGCGAGTTCCAGACCTTAGCGATACGGATGATGAAGGTGGAGGAGAACCGCTTAGTACGAATGGGTGGAGTGTCCACTAGATAAGCATGACTGCGTTAGCTGTACATCTAACATTTCATCATCTCCATGGTTCCGAACCTCAAGAGGAAAACAGAAACCTTTTAGGATCGCTTGTTTGTCTGTCTGTCTGTCAAACTTGAAATTTATACCAAACGTCAAGGTCTGGAGGCCATGCCCTTCAAAATTCAAGGTTTATCTCAGGACAATGAAGTTATAGCAACAAGTGTGAATTTTTTGTATTAAAATGCAAAACATCTAGGGCACTCCCAGAAGTTTGACGACTCTGAAATTAAAAATTCTGAACTTAAAAAAAAATAACCCCATAATACCGTATTAAAGTTTGAAGAAAAATGCGTTTGAAATTCTAAAAGACCTTGATTAAATATTTTATTACTTATAGACTGGAGGAAATATTATAGAAATAATATCTTGACAAATTACAAAATGATCACTTGCCAGAAACTTCGAACGCCTTTGGTTTCCTTTCTTTTCCGTGATGTCCATTATCATCATCATCATTTCAGCCGTGATACGTCCACTGCTAAACTCAGGCCTACCTCATGGATCTCCATGAGTAGTCGCCATACTCACCACGCTTAGCAGGCAGGTTGGCGAGCGCAGTACGGGACGGAAAGACGCTGCTGCCCATCTTCCGCAGGTATCCCTTAGCAGGCTCTAAATGCATCTATGGGTATGAGAGGAGTGGTAACATTCTACCGACGGCGCCCTACGGCTAGCATGTCCATTATATTCATACCATATTATTCATCAATATTTGTACAGCCATACAGCCATGAAAGCGTGACGACTAAACAAACAAACACTGATTTAATACCATTATATTATGCTAAACGATTTGGGGCTAAACAAAATAACCAAAGAGAAAAGGACTAAGTTAAATTTTCTCATTTTACAATATCTTTCTATATGTACATTGTACATTATTCCACTTCACTTGAAGATTTGGGTTGTAGGGTAGTTGTAGAGTAGTTGTAGTTATAGGTGCGATACGAAGTATTTTTTTTTTCGAAATGACAATATATATTGTTGACCGCAGATGGCCATGACAACGTTACCGGACTATGGCGAGCGCAGAAGGCGCCCAGCCGCAAAACTTAGGTTCGAACCGCGGCTTGGACTGTTGCCAGATTTTTAAATGTACTGATGGTTAACGTCCAGGTGCAAAACTGCACCTTACGACGGAAGAGTGTATTCTTCGGCCCCGCCGGCGGGACCAGTTTTTGAATGTGTGCCTAGCAGCTAAGCCGGGTCAGCTAGTCTTTTATATTGTTTCACCTGTCCCGATATCTGTCTGTAATCAAATCTTGCAAGTTAAATTTGATCCACTTCCCGGTTACCGACTGAGCTGAAATTTTGCATGCATGTGTGAATCGGACGACAATGCAGAATTATTATGACATGAAGCTGTTCTGATGATGGAACCGGATGGTGGCCATAGGAAGTCAGTAGTTAAACGACACAACCCCATCGAGTTTGGACTCGTTTGATCCGTCTTGACGAGTACTTCGGTGCTAGATGGTAACGAGGGTTTGATGATGGAGCTGGAAGGTGGCCATAGAAACTCAGTAATTAAGCCATATTAAACTTTTTATTTATTTTCATTAACAAGTAATAAATGTACATATGTTTTTTTTTAACATTAAACACTCAAGTTGTTTTTATTTTGTATATTGACTATTCTAAGTAGCATTGACCAAAAAAAAAATATACTACTCACCTCATTCTGACATGGTTTGTTAAATTATTATTGTAAAGTACTATTATTTTCATGCTACTAGTTTCGTTTTATCATTATTATTACTTTTTTTTTAAATAATTATATCATATCATTATCTAGGTTTTAATATTTGTATGCCCATCTGCGGCGAGACATGGCTGAACTTATTTTTATTTAAGACCATTATTGTTACCTGTGTTTCGTACAAATAAAGTTATTTTATCTTGTATTGAATAAACACTTAATGACTTTGACTCTGTTGAAGGCTCCTATAGGTCCAAATCACAAGATAATTTCGTTTAGAATGCAAAGGGCGCGGTAATTTCCCTATTGAGTTATTGGATTGTTCAGTTGTTCCATCGACAATCGACGAATATCGGAAATTGAGTAATGGGACCCAGGGTTTGTTTGTTAAGGAATGAGCAGAGTGGGGACTTGGGACTTTTTGCAATCTCTAAGAACATTGAATACTTAAAATGGTACAAAAAACATCGGCCGTGCGCGTCGGACTAGCAACAGAAATACATCATCTGTGAAAATTTCAACTGTCTAGCTATCACGGTTCATGAGATACAGCCTGGTGACAGACAGACCGACAGACAAACAGACATACGTTTAGCGGAGTCTTAGTAATAGGGTTTTACCATTCGGGTACGGAACCCTAAAAACTTATTTTATTTCTAACACAAGTTAAGTTACAAATACAAAAATCTTTATTGCAAAACATTGGTTTATAGTAAGTGGTGCACTGTTCCCTGTGTTAGTTTTAACTGTGTTACAGGATAACAGCTCTCTCTACCCTGTGAAGATCCTTTGCAGATTTTGCTTACTTACAGTTAGGTACAATTAATTTATATTTTTTGTACTACATGTAAGTTAAATTTTAAATCGTTGTTAATTTGTTACCTATAATCTCCTTTCATCCATTTCTTTTGCAAGAACGCCGGATTGGGTAACGGACTCCTGAAAAGATGCCCACATGTCTCTGTCTTGTGCTTATTGGTCCCAGTTAAGCATAGTTTAACGCACAAATGCACATTTTTCAACTTACGAACAATAAAATAAGTTTGTAAAATAAATAAAAAAATAAATAGCCCCAGACACTACTGTACTGATATCTCGGCGTCATTATTCTATGTCCATGTAAAATAACAGCTTTCTAGGACTAATAGTCCCTTCGTAAAGCTGAAGACGTTCAGACAGACAGGCACAGCAATTCTACAAAAATCCTTGCTTCACTACGGAACCCGTAAATGAGTTTAGTTATGGGCGAGCTAGTTTTTAAAAACCTGCAGAGGTCTGGCTTTATGCTGCATTTATGTCGTATAAAGTTTTTATCTTTGTCAACGCATATGCATTGCCATTCAACGTGGTAATACAGCCAGCATTCCGGGTACTCTGCCTTTTGGTGTGTTATGGAACGAGTGAGCAAAACGAACGATGTTCTTAGTGGCAACTAGGCGTTCGGCTGAATGCATGTATGTATGTTCGTTATATCGACGAGCTCTGTGGCGCAGCGGGCGAAGGTCCGCCTGCGACGCAAGGGGTTGCGGGTTCGATTCCCGCTTCGGGACAAATGTCTGAACGATCTGCAGATATTTGTTCAGGGTGTTCTGGGTGTTTTTCTATATATGTATAATAAAAATCTATGTAGTATAATATATGTAGTATTAAGTATATCAGTCATCTAGTACCCATAACACAAGCTCTGCTTAGCTTGGGGCTAGATGATGCTGTGTGATCTGTCCAGAATTATTTATTTATTTTTATTATATTTGTCCGAGGAACTCTTGAACGGATAATCTGATTTTGATGACTTAAAGAGATAACATGAATACAAATCGATTGTCGTGGGGGAATTTTGATAAATGGTTATGCAATAATGCCGGACAATTCACACAGCATCATCTTAAACTACACGTTGGATTTGTTCTTTTGGATCCCGAGACATGCCTGATGCTCCGGACGACGGCCGTCGGGACCCCTCTGCGTCGAATGAGTATCGAAATATTGTCCCAATTTCGCAGTCGCCGCGGTCGTCCACGCAGTCTTTGTCTGCACGCGTCTGGAGGAAATGAAAAATTCCCAGAGTGAGTTGTTTTATTAACTCGCGATTGCACAAGGAGCCGTCTCGAGGGAAGAACCATTTATCAGGTTTCGAACGAATTCGGCACGCCGTGTGGTGCCGGCAGTAGAATGTTACCCCTCCTCTCATGCCCGTGGATGCAGTAAGAGCCCGCTAAGTGATACCTCTGGAAGATGGGCTGCAGCGTCTTTCCGTGTATCAACATCCCATACTGCGCTCGCCAACCCGCCTGCCAAACGTGGTGAATATGGCAACTACCCCTCATGGAGATCCATGAGGGAGGCATGTGTTCAGTAGACTGAAATGAAGAATGATGATGATGATGGTTGAAATGTTAAATCGATTTAAAACAGACTTTTAATCCTCATTCCATCCCTTATACACCCTTGTTCATAACAACATGCCCTTTCAACATTTCCGTATTTTACGCATGCTCGCCCTGTGCGACTCGCCCTTAACCGTTACTTAATTAAATATTACTTGCGCTTATATGCTCATAGCATAGCTCATAGTTTAGCATTTATTGATAAAATTTTCAAAATTACAGGTCAGGCTTATATGCTAATTACCACCAGCGCTGTGGTACGACAAGTTCTGCCACAGCACATGCTGAGTAGTGATTATTTTTGTCAGTAGTTTTAAAACCGAATTGATGTTTTTTTTATTTGATTGTACAAATGTGACAAAATAAACGTTTCTCTATCTTTATCTCTATCTTTCACCCATTTTGTTGACCGCGGTTCTCCAAGAGGTTTTCAGCACTCTCTCTATCTGTTGGACAACAAGGGGAATCGACGTCGATGGCGAACGTCTGACAAATTTGCGTTTTGCGTTGATATTGTCCTTTTTGCACAAGATTTTCAGGAGATGCTCCAGGAACTAAGCGAGGCAAGTTTCGAGGTTGGACTCCAGATGAACAGGTCGAAGACCAAGGAAATGTCTAATAGCACGGAACGTAGGGTCGTAGTAGATGGGCAAGACATATAATATGTCGATTAGAATATTTATTTGGGCCAGCTAGCAAGCTTCGAAAACAGACAGGACAAGGAGATCGGTCTAAGGATCGATAACGCCTGGAAGAGCTTCTGGTCCATGAAAGCGCATATGAAGGGTGACCTTCCTTCAACACTAAAACGCAGACTCGTTGATATGTGTATCTTGCCTGTCCTAACTTACGGTGCACAGACAAGGTCTTTGATGGAGATTCAGAAGTCCAAGCTCAAAACTTACCAGAGAGCAATGGAACGCAGCATTCTCGGGTTCAAACGCGTTGACCAAGTTCGCAACACAACGCTGATGTCGACATCACAGATGTCGGTAAGAAAACTGCCTCGTTAAAGTGGGACCGGGTAGGCCATGTGAGCATGAATCTAGGTTGAGATAGCTCAAAGCTCAGTCTTAGAAGTTATGCTTCATAAGCTGCGCCGCTACGCAACGATTGATGTATACAAGGCGCCTAGTGTGTGGGTTGTTATATTTAATTTGCTAATAAGAATAATCTCTTCTCAAACTCTAGTTCTTTCAAAATTCAACTCAAACAGACTCAAATGTTGGAATATAAAAAACCCGAAATATCTCGTAGATATTGCATATAATCCATATTAAATAGCGGGAATGTTCACGTACTTGTTATTGATTATCACGTACCTACTTAATATGTATGTAATAAGTCACGAAAGTTACTATGGTGAAATTGCATATAATGTTCACTACCAAGACAGTTACAAAGGTTAAGTATTTAACCCACTTTAACTAAGTATTTTACCGCATTTCAGAACTTCTTCCCAATACCTTCAGATTGGTTCCATTTTTTAGTATCCACCAACTGCAGGTTGAAAGTTTGTATCGATATTTTACAAACTCTTAACCCTCATTCCATTCCTTATAAAATACACACTTGTAACGCCTTTTCAACATTTTCGTGTGTTTTACACATGCTCGCCCCACGGGACTCGCCCTTAACCGTTACTCAATTAAATATTACTTGCGCTTATTTGCCCTTCGATTGATCACTTCAACTTTATTGGAACACGTAATAAAGACATACCCAGTTATCTATATGGAATATATACAAGGTATTTACCATTTTTTGAGTTTCCCGATATTTAGGCGCAGTTTCACATGCCATGATTACGCGTAAACGGATAGGATAGTTATACAGTGTGTTTTTTTAACTGGGACAGTACGGGGGCACCCATAACCAGAGGAGATTCAGGTGCAGTTTCTTTTAAAACATCAGCAAAAATATTTAGGTTGAAAGTCAAAACTTTTTGGTCAAGCGTGAGTAGCGCCTTAAAATGAATGAAGTTTGTGGTAAATCATGGGGGCCATATCGAATATCTATTGTGATAGTTTTAGAAACGTTTTGTACCACCAAACTACTAAGAAATCGTATGTGAAAACATTTTATTGAATTTGACTAACTTCCGCTGCTCAGATTGTTTTCATACTGTCTCAGTTAAAAAAACACACTATATATCATAGCGTGTGAAACTGCAATGACCATGTTTAGAATCAGCTGGCGTTTAGGTTGTCATTAAATCGTATGATGAGTAGGTCTACCATGAGTTTTAACAATCTATACTCGCTAGGGACTATGAAAACTTGTACAGCGCCTCTAGCGGATAGTTCGGTACTAAAATACTCAGTAAACTGAACTACAGCAGCTGTAGTTTGGGCTTCGTTTGCTTAGAATTTGGTGCCGTGAGTTACAAATCTGTCAGATGACATAGTAACGTACTATTACTACTGTAGTAACGGCAGGCGATCTAACAGTGACAACTCATGGTAGACACACTGCTGTTGAATGGAAATCACCGATTTCTGGAAATTCGTTAACTAAAGTTGCTCCTTGCGAACGCGAAAAGGGTTGGTCCTGACCAACCCCTTTCGCGTTTGTAAAAAAAGTAAGGCCTTTGCATCTATTAAAATGATTTACACAGCGTCAGCAACTGATATTCGCATGCTGTATGGGAAGCACCCTTCTAGCTAAGTCAGCTATTATTCAGAGAAAAGAACAGGGCAATACGTCTGAGGCTAACTACCTTCCTTGCTTCCTCGCGATGTTTTCCTTCACCGTCAAAGCACGTGTTAAACGCGTACATATATTTCCCATGAAAGAAAAATCCATTACTGCACCGCCGGTATCGAACCTACGACCTTCGGGTTCAAACTTTGGGGTACATAGCTTTCGGTCAACACGGCTTTTTTAAGGTTAGTAAGTCCTTTGCATCTATTGTAGATGATTTATACAGCGTTAGCAACTGGTATTTATGCTGTATGGGAAGCTGCAGTGCCTGTGTTATTGTTAGATGGATTAGGCTTGCCCAGCCCCTATACCATCCTCTCAGCTAAGCCAGCGTTGGCTTAGTACACATAGTACAACCTGTATGTACACTTCACGCAAACTATTAACGGTCCAATTTAATTATAAAAGCATACCGATCGCCTCCGGCCGCGCGATATAAAAAAACATTGTGTTTTTAATTTATTGCTGGAATTCAATGGTGGGTAATACCTTTGTTTTTATTTCGGGGGTTTGATTTAATGGCCGCCTGGTGGTGTGTTGTTTGTTTTGTGGGTAAGGGGGAGAACGGGAATTGGTTTTTTTGATAGGTCTAATCAAATTAAAAATACTTTTGTTGGTGGATGTTTTGCTGCTGAATGTGATAAAAAACATATAAAAATAAATAAGGTCGAATTGAGAAACCTCCTATTTTTTCTTTGTGTAAAACTTTGTTAAATAAATGGTCATCATCTCAGTCTAAGGTATGCCGTGGGGTGCCGGCAGTAGAATGTTATCCCTCCTCTCATGCCCATGGATGCAGTAAGAGCCTACTAAGAGATACCTCCGGAAGATGGGCAGCAGCGTCTTTCCGTGTATTAATATCCCATACTGCGCTCACCAACCCGCCTGCCAAGCGTGGTGAGTATGGCAACTACCCCTCATGGAGATCCATGAGGGAGGCCTGTGTTCAGCAGTGGATGTTTTACGGCTGAAATGATGATGAATAATGATGATGATCTCAGTCTAGGATTGATGTCCACGGATATAGGCCTTCCTCGTGGATCTCCAAGTTCTGATCGTGAGGTATATTTGCCATACTTACCACGTTTGGAAGGCAGGTTGGCGAGCGCAGCACGGGATGTTGATACACGGAAAAACGCTGCTGCCCATCTTCCAGAGGTATCTCTTGGCAGAATCTTACTGCATCTACGGGTAAGAGAAGAGGGGTAATATTCTTCTGCCGGCACTGCACGGCTATTTAATGCCGTAAAGGGCCGGCTGTAGAATGTCACCCCTCTTCTCATGCCCGTGGATTAATTTAAAGCCTGCTTACGTATACGAATACCACGCTAGGCTTGTGGTCGGCGAGCGCAGTATCGACGCTGCTGCCTATTTTCTGAAGGTATCCCTTGGCGAATTCTTACTGCATCGATAGGCAAAAGATGAGGGGCAATATTCTATTGCCGGCACGCCACGGCAATGCGACTGATATAATACTTTTTTATACGACTTAATGACGAGACAAGCCCATGGCCCGCCTGATGTGAAGCGGTATATACCTATTACAACTGTAATACCGCGGTGATCATGGTCACGAAACATGTGACGATTGCATTGCGCCCATCACCCTGAGACAGAGTTGTAAGGTCTCATGTGCCTCGGCCCCATTGCTGTGTTCCGGTTCGAAGGCTGACATCACTGGTAGTACTACCCCGGATTCACTCTTCACAAAAAGTTCCACTACTACTGAAACATATTTCCTGCATTATTAATATACATATAACCGGGTATTTATCGCGTAAATTACCTTTATTATTTCCCGACGTTTCGCTTGAGAGTCTTCCCGGGACCATGCTTGGTGCAATCCAAGCGAAACGTCGGTAAATAATAAAGGTAATTTACGCGATAAATACCCGGTTATATGTATGTTAATAATGTGTTGTGATCGCGAAAGTTTAAAAAAGATATTTCCTGCAGTTACAGATTCCTCGAATTTTCCTGAAACAACGGGCTTACAGTTTTCGTAATTACCCAAACTGAATTTCTCTGTATTTCTAGTATTTTCATTTGTTTCTGTTTTAGTTTTATTAAAAATGGACAGCAGACTACTTTACGGTAATGTTCGTGAGAGCACTCTTTCAGGATCAGTCTGAAAACCAGCGCTCGTACCTCTGGTGCGAAGCAGCACGTAGCTGAGACTGGGCCTTTTTCGAGAATAAAATTACTTTATTCAGTGCAGCCGCATGCATAAACCTCATTGACGCGTCACATATTACAAATTAAAACAACACAAGTTAATTGAACAAAGCATATTATTGTACGAGTATATGAATTTGTGATTGCGTCTAAATCAGTCTAGAACTTAGTTACAGCAAGGAGTTAATACTAAGAATGTTTAACTAGGTTCTTCATTCCACGTAAGTCCTTGTTTTGGAAATAAACGTTTACATTTATTACTAGCCGCACCCTGCAGTTTCACCCGCGTAGTTCCCGTTCCCGTGGGAATTTCGAAAAATCCCTCATTAGTGCACCTCTATAACACTCAAGGTATATGTGTGCCAAATTTGAAGTCTCTAGGTCCAGTGGTTTAGGCTGTGCGTTATCTGTCAGTCACTCAGTCAGTAACGGAAGAGTTTTAAATATATAAACTAGCCGCACCCCGCAGTTTTACCCGCGTAATTCCTGTTCCCGAGGGAATTTCAAAAAATCCATCCTTAGTGCACCTCTAGGATACTCAAGGTATATGTGTGCCAAATTTCAAGTCTCTAGGTCCTGTGGTTTAGGCTGTGCGTTGTCTGTCAGTCACTCAGTCAGTCAGTAACGGAACAGTTTTATATATATATTGATTATTATTTATGTTTACTTCAGATGACACGCGAGTTAGGTAAATAAGCGAATAGATGAACCTAACTCTATGTTAATCTCTCTGTTATAGCCATCATTTAACAATTTTATTTTGTCTTATGTTATGTTTGACGGAGTTGGAGCAGATACTGTCCCAAGTGGTTTTGTTTAGGTAATCTGGCCAACAGCGGTAGAGAACAGACATGCTGGTGCCCTATTCGACTCTTATTGTTCAGTAATGTGTAATTTGTATTGTTATATAGTGTGTATTCTATTATTTTTCTTTTCTTTTTAATTTACAAATGTTTAAGTCTATTATTTCAGTTATTTTTTTAACACTGTTTTTGTCTGCGCTGTTTTTGTTGCCAAATAAATGACTCATCTATCTATCTATCTATTTTATTAAAATTTAGTTTACCTTCGCTGATTTGGTTGACCCTGGACCGTCAAGGACGTCCACCTACAAGACAAGATAGGCAGACGACTTGGTAGGAACCGCAGGTCAGCGATAGATGCTGTATATGTGTGTGTCAACAAATGATTTTCTATTCTATTCTATTCTTTTCTATGGTGATGATGAAGCTGGGAGGATGGCATAGGTGCTGGTGAAGCCTAGTCCATCTAACAATGTCTGAATAACAATTGCTGACGCTGTATAAATCATACTTATAAATGGTAAAAGCCAATTTGTATAACATCTAAAGAGCCCTGTAATCGGCTATTCCCCTATATGTTTTGGTAATGTTAGTAAATTGGATTTATTGAATACAAAGAAATTCCCTTGCGGCTAGGAAGCGGGCGGAATTATACAGGAAACAGGCTCAAAGTCAATGTTACAAATGTTTATTCATGTAGACCTAAAGGCCACATACACCGTGTAACCAGACTACTACCGAAAACTGGGGGTTGCAGTCAGACCATGATACTGAAAATATTTAAATATTTATCATACGAGTATTTACAAATTTAAATATCATCATCATCATTACAGCCATACAGACTGCTGTCCACGTCCACTGCTGAACATAGGCTTCCCTCATTTTTTTATTATTTATTTATTTATTTTAACAAAATCCACAGTCATTTGTCTACATTATCCTCAGTTACATATATATCCTACGACCAATAATGGATTTACATTATATATAAGACAAAGAAATAAGCAGATAGTTAAAGCAAACTTAAATTAATGTTAAAAATAAAAAAAAAATACTTAGGGTGAAAATAAATCTAGTTAAAAAGTATATATTAAAACAGTTTAAAAAACTAGTATACAAGACCTAACAATTTACTATGATATAATAATTAATAATAACAAATATATACATACATCTCCAAGATCATGAGGGGAATGTTGCCACACTCGCTACGCTTGGCAGGCGGGATTTATTTATGTCACCAAATAATAGACGCAGATCTCCCATGTTCCGGAGGTATCTCTTAGCCGATTCGTACTGCATCCATGGGCAGGAGAGGATGGACAACATTCTACTGCCGGCACCCCACGGCATACCTAAATTTGATAAACTAAATCGAGGTAGAACGGACCGGGTGAATACGAGACTGGAAAAGTACGCACCAAACCCGTTGATTCTAAGAAGTTTGATAAGGTGTCTGCTTTCGGTGTTTGCGGAAGTTTAAGCAAGCGTTCCCGTAGTCTCGGCAAGAATGCACGTTTTTGGAAACATGGTGGTTAGGTTTAGCCAGTAAGTGTCCGGTATTATCGATTTTCTCCCGTAAGATAAGATAAGATAAGAAAAAGTTTATTTCGTGTTACTTATAAAAGATATACATTATGTTACATGAAACAATCAGATGATAAATTAAGAAATAAGAGAATAGTAATAGAAGTAAAAGTGTGAGGTTTCTTCTGCGCTTCTCTTCCTCACTAGGAAAAAAGTTTTCCGAAGCGATCGAATTTAATAATGTGCTTTATTCAACTTAAAAGTTTAGTTTTTTATTTGTAAACTGACTGTTCTATATAGCTTTCTGCTCTATTGAATAAACACTTATTGACTTTAAGAAAGTTGAAAATCCATGCAATCCTTGATTTTTTGTCTCCTGTATTAAGTGCCGTGTTGTGAAACAAATAAATATATATTCATTGATTCCTTCATTCATTATATGCAGGATGCTTTGAAAGTTGCTCAAAATTTTTCCGCTTTCGGTGTGACCGTGGCGCACTACCTACGAGTTGATTTAAAATACGTCGAAACCATCTTTTCTCTCTGAATTTAGCGGAAAATATACGACTTGATCACAAATATTATTCCCATGTCGTACCTTTTGTATCGAAGTAATATTTAATTGTTTTTATAGAAAGCTATTATTTTTATAAAACTAGGTTAGCATAAAATTACTCATTAGCCGGTTTGGCTAGATTGTAATGTATTTTAGTGTAGGCCATGTTAACTTATACTAAATAAATAATAAAAAAAAATAGAAAGCTATAATCATTTCCCGTGTATTAATACTATTTTGCGCTCTAAGATCAATGTCGTAGGGTGCCTGCAGTAGAATTTTACCCCTCCTCTCATACCCGTGCATGGCAACGACCTCCTCATGATCTTGGAAATCCATGAAGGAGGCCTATGTCCAGCAGAGGACGTGGACGGCATTCCTTCAGCTAAGATGGTGACTATTCGATTATTTTTGAAACAAGAATTACTGTGTTAGCTTTTACGACTTTTTATTTCAAGCTAGCCTGCTAAACATAGGCTTCCCTTAAGGATCTCCGAGATTATGACGGGTTGTTGCCATACTCACCACGCTTGGCAGGCGGGTTGTCGAGCGCAGTAGGCGCGGGATGGGATTCTTAAGGCAAAGAAGAGAGACGACGTTCTACTGCCGGCACCCCACGGCACGTCGCTATTGCTTATCCCGCCTGCCAAGTGGGGTCAGTGTGGAGAAGAAGAAAAAGACATAATTTATTGATAATACAGTACATACGTCAGGTATACATAAATTTAGGTCTAACAAAACAAGTAAATTTTATGGACCTAAAGGTCCTACCTCAGCATAATGTTAATCCTTAAATATAAGGAATAATACCTGAAAACCTGGTTTTCAGGTAGGACCTTTGGTATGGCCCCTAAGACAGTTGGGGGCAACATTCTACTGCCTCCAACCACGGCAGAAATAAATACCTGCACTGCCCAAATTTGTCCCATTAAGGATATCTAACAAATTTATTATTCAATTAAGTTTCATTCAACCAAATAGTTTGAAATCAAATGCTGTGTTAATTTCGATGAAATTGCGTCAAACGGGCGGTTATTAACAATTAACGAATGTTAACATGTCGCGCAAATACGAGTGGTGCGATCTCAGGGTAGGTGGGCCAGTTAACGGACCAGTGTGTCTACCATGAGATGTCACTGTTAGAACGCCTGCCGTTACTACAGTAGTAATAGTACGTTACTATGAAATCTGTAAAATTTGTTACTCACGGCACCAAATTCTAAGCAAATGAAGCCCAAACTACAGTCGCTGTAGTATAGTTTTCTGCGTATTTTAGTACCAAACTATCCTCTAGAGGCGCTGTACAAGTTTTCATTATTTTTTAACTACAGCCGGTAGTATAGATTGTGGAAACTCATGGTAGACCTACAGTTTAAAGGGTGTATTAAAACCTGAAATGACCCATGTTAGCAAGTAGTTTTGAAGGAGAAAATCTGCATTGAAATTATCGTTTGTTGACATTATTTACTACGGAAATAAGGCCCCTAATTAATCTACAAGTACTGATCATGAGGGGGGGGGCGGGTTGGCGAGTGCATTACGGTTTGTTAAGGCACGGAAAGACGCTGCTAATCATATTCCGGGGGTATACTTTAGCAGATTCTTTCTGCATCCACGGGCAAGAGAGTTGAGGCCACATTCTACTGCCGGTACCCCACGGCCATGTTTCACGTAGTATTTTCAAGAAAAGCTTTTAAACCTATTAGGGCCCATTTGAAAATCAGCGTAGCACTTAAGCATCTTGCTTAAGCTACTTATGTTGAAATAGGTCCTTTTTTCTGTTATTAAATACGCCTAATATACATATTTATTTTATATAATCCGTTTTTGTTTAAACTCAAAGCTGAGCTTGGCTAGTAAGTAAGAATTTTGTTATTTTTCTATTGTAAAATATGTGTGTGTGTTTTTGTTAAAAAAAAATCTAAATCTAAACCAATTAGAGCTATGATATCAGTGAAATAATAGCTGGTCTACTGTGGGGGCACCTACCCGGCCCATATTTAGTTGCGTGCTGGGTTATTTGAATGGTCGTTATTTGCGGCAATGGTTGCAGGTGAAGAAGGGATGGGATACTGTGCTTTTTATCGATAAACTTTTATCGACATCCAATCGCGGCGCATGCGTGCGATTGGCGAACCATTGCCGGTATTTCCAGGTTTCATTGACGCTTTTATTTATTCATTAAATTTTTCTTTGCTTAAGTGGGTGCCGGCAGTAGAACGTTACGCCTCCTTACCTGCCCGTGGATGCAGTAAGAGCTTATGGATACCTCAGGAAGATGGGCAGCAACGTCTTTCCGTGTATCAACATCCCGTTGCGCTCCCAACCCGCCTGCCAAGCGTGGTGAGTATGGTAACTATTCCTCGTGGAGACCCATAACAGAGGTCTGTGTTCAGCAGTGGTTGTCTTACGGCTGAAATAATGATGATGAATTGTGGTTTATTTAGCTCGATAGAGTAAATCCTTACTCCTTACTCCAAAAGATATAGTTAATTCATGAGGGGCGCCTATTTTCAGTAGTGAAATTTTACGGCTGAAATGATGATGAAACCTCGGGGCATTTCTGTATGATCTGTAGATATTTGTTTAGGATGTTCTATATTTATAATATAAAAAATATATATTTATGTAGTATAATCGAACGAGTGAGCGAAGCGAATGAATTAGTGGCAACTTGGCGTTTCAGCTCAATATTTGTATGTATGTCCGGAATTTTTGCCCGAGAATAACTCTTGAAAGGATGATCGGATTTTAATGAATTTTTATTGAATAACATTAATACAAATAGATTGATTTAAATCAATTTTGATATAGTTTTGGAGATATGGGTGTTTAATCGTTTTTTCTGTCCGAAGATAACTCTTTATAGGATGATTGGATTTTTATAAAATTTCAAACTTTAGCAGATTACATTAATACAAATCGATTGTCGTTGGGGAATTTTGATTAATGTGGTAGTTTTTGATATATGGGTGTTTATTAGTTTTTTTCTGTCCGAGGATAATTCCTGAACAGATGATCGGCTTTTGATTAAATTTAAAACATCCATCAATACAAATCTATTGTTGTATTATACATACAAAACGCGTAAAAAATGTGTTGATTACTACCAAAAATATTCGATAGAAAAATTTTAGGCATATTATAGAATTTTGACTCTTTATGCAACACGGCAGGCAGGATAGGTCACAAAACCACCATGAAATCTATACCTTTCCATACCCTTAGCTTTGGAAATAAATGAGTGAATTTCTGAATTTCTATAGTTTATAATATTTAGCCATTATTTTCCCGACGCAGGCAAAGGCCTCTCTTACCACCTTCCACTCCTCGCGACTTACTGCAGCAATAAGCCAATGTAAATGGGGGTCCAGCTCGACTCTTATATTTATCAGCTATCGATAAAAAATCCCACATCATCGACAACTAAGCACAACCCTAGAACACTTCAATAATTAAACAGTGATACGGGCTGTGGTCGCGACGCGCTGCTCTAATACTGTACTGAGCTGCAGCACTCATTATATACGACTATGTACTGGACTATACCTATATGAACCATATGCCCTTATCAAAGGTTCCCTAGTAAAATATAACCTTTATATGCGTTATACCCGAAAAGTCATATATTTGAAATCGAATGGGATTTGCGTGCGGCTTAAAATATAACTAAAAACTGTTTATTAATGTGCAAAAAAGCCCTATCATATCCCCCCCCACCTAACCTTGTAACTCCACCAAACATTTTTGAGACCCTATTTCCGCCCCTTTGTATTCAGAATATTTTTCAACATTTGTATGCGATTTTAATGAAAAAGCGTTACCTTATACCATTCATAGACATAAACATAGACATTCATTTATTTACTAAAGAGCACACAATACATTTTAAAACACAACGAAAACATTTACATTTAACATTTATACATAGTTTTTACTTAAAAAGAAAAACAGCAATTAGTAAAATAAATAAATAGGACCAATAGAATAATAATTAAATAATGTGTGCCACAGTAGCAAATTGGGCCGGCTCAGCATTATGCCCACTGTGTTAGCAGCGGACGCTGGTATTCTGCCGAAACCACCTCTTCCTAGATCGGAAGACCTCGTAAGAACAAAATAAAAATGTTAAGCTTATTTATTATTACATTCCAAATTTCAGAAGTTCTCATGATATCCGTATATAACAGACAGACAGACCAAGTCACACCTTTTTATAAAAAAGGTCGCCATTCAGCGTGTGCTGTGTCAGAGTGCATCGAACCACAGCGCTGGTCTTCATGTTCACCATGTTTGTGATATGATATAAAAAATCGGCCAAGTGCAAGTCAGAGTCGCGCACAGAGGGTTCCCCGTACCTCTATTTAAATTTATTATTTATTTTTTTAAATGAATATACATTATACAATTTATATGAATATACATTATTAAACAGCGCAAAGTCTAAAAGTTCCATTAAAAAAAAAATATGAAATATCTCAATGGTTTGAATTTAGAAGAGACTTTTGTAAAGAGAATAAAATAAAATTTTTTGATTGTTTAGCAGCATTATCTTTTTCAGAGATGTTCGAAATAAAAACACTAAATGAGGCTTTTAGTTACTTCCATGAAACATATAAACTGTTTTATGATCTCTGTTTTCCACTTATAAGACAGAAAAAAACAAATCGACGTGCTAAATGCAAATGGCTTACAAAAGGACTTAAAAAGTCAAGCATACACAAAAGACATTTGTATTTAAGTCTAAGATTAAATAAAAAAAAGTATGAAAATACTTATAAAAATTACAAAAATATTTTAAAAAGATGTTTCTATAAGTCTCAACAATTACAAAATATGAGGCACATATCAAATAGTGACAATAAATGTAAAGCGGCATGGGAGGTTATTAATGACATATCAGGAGATGTAGAACCTGCTAGGCAAATTGAGAAAATTATTAAAAATAATTTAACATACACTGACCCACATGACATTTGTGAACTGTTTAATCAATATTTTATCGACATAACAAATAATAACAATTTTAATTTTCACTCATCAGACATGGCGCAATACTTTGATTCCCACACATCATCAATATTTTTACATCCAACCGACAAAACAGAAGTGTCAAGAGTTATTAGAAGCCTCAAAAATACCAACTCTGTAGGTGAAGACGGAATCAATACCAAATTGATTAAATTAAGTGCTCCATATATTTCTGAAATAATTAGTTACTTGATTAATAGATCGTTTGAAGAAGGCGTATTTCCAAATATACTAAAGCAGTCTATAGTAAAGCCTCTATTTAAAAAGGGGGATAGGTCGGACCTAAATAATTATAGACCCGTAGCCTTAGTACCGGTTTTCTCAAAAATATTTGAGAGAATAATGTTAATAAGGTTGCAAAAATTTGTTTCAAAACATGATATATTGAAACCTGAGCAATTTGGATTTCGTAAAAATAGTTCTACCTCTCTGGCTTGCTTCAACGTTATTAAATTAGTGATGGAAGCCATAAATGACAAAGTTCCTGTAGTTGCTCTACTGCTAGATATGTCAAAGGCATTTGACTTTGTTGACCATACGTTACTGCTGTTTAAGCTAGACAAATACGGCATAAGAGGTACCGCAAATCAGTGGCTTCAAAGTTACCTAAGTCACCGACAGCAGTGTGTTGAGGTGTCAAGCATCATTAAAGGAAACAAAATAGATATACAATCAAGCTTCAAATTTAACAAATTTGGAGTACCACAAGGTAGCATTCTAGGACCATTCTTATTTCTTATGTACATAAATGACATTCCTAATATAACTAGACATAAAACTATCTTATTTGCTGACGATACTACAATTATTGTAAGAGGGGGAAATAATATAAATTTTGAAAATGAAATTAACATAACTTTATCTAAAACAATTGAATGGTTGACAAAAAATAACCTACAAATTAATTTGACAAAGACAAATATTATACAGTTCGGATCCTATAAACAAAAAAAAGTACAAGTTGCTGTTAATTATAATAACAATCCCATTGCTGAAGTTGATACAGCTAAGTTTTTAGGCATTTGGCTTGATCAATATTGCAACTGGAAAACACACGTTAAGTATATTTGTGATAAGCTGGATAGATTCGTTTTTGCTATAAAAAGCATAAGGCTTCGCGTATCTACAGATGCAGCGCTGAAAGTGTATCACGGATATGTATCATCATATTTAGCATATGGATTAATGTTGTGGGGAAACTCAACCGACATTGAAATGGCGTTTCTTATTCAAAAAAAGTGTGTGAGGGCCATAAGTGGCGCTAGGAGTACGGATAGCCGTAAGCCCTTGTTTAAGATGTACAATATTCTTCCGCTGCCGTGCATGTACATAAGGGAAATATGCGTGTTTGTGAAACAATATCCATATTATTTTAAAATCCATTCAGATATGTTAGAAAGACAAACTAGAGGTAGACATAATGACAGGCTTTACGTTCCACATTGTAGATTAAAACTTATCAAAAATAATGTTTATCAGCAGGCAATTACAATTTTTAATAAATTACCCAATGACATCAAAAAAATGCAATTACATTTATTTAAATTAAAATTAAAATATTGGCTACAAGACAAATGTTTTTATGACTTAAAAGAATATTTTGATTATAAATGTTGACATTGTATTAATTTTATTTTATTTTATTTGACATTAACTAAATCGATGACTTTAATGAATAAAAAAATAATTGTTAATTTTACTACCTATCTTGCATGAATCTTAATCATAATTATTATATTCTATTTTGCACGCCCTTACGAGGTAGAATGTATTGGAAATTGTTATTATTATATAAGACCTATTGTACCTACATTCAGCAAATAAATGATTATCTTATCTTATCTTATCTTATCTTATAATAAACAACTATTATATGCAATATTTACGGGACATTTATCAGTCAGATAAAATAATACAATATAAATAACATTGAGTAAATAAGTTCGATACCGGCCGTGCACTAATGGATTTTTCTTTCTTGAAAAATGTACATATGTGCACACTTAACACGTGCTTTAACGGTGAAGGAAACATCGTGAGGAAACCCGCGGCTTAGTTAGCTTCAGACGTATTGACCTGTTCTTTCCTCTGAATAATAGCTGACTAAGCTGAGAGGATGGTATAGGTGCTGGGCAAGCCTAATCCATCTAACAATATCCCAGGCACTGCAGCATCCCGTACAGCATGATTACCAGTTGCTGACGCTGTATAAATCATCTATAATAGATGCAAAGGCCTTACTTACTTTTTTATCAGTCATGATTACGCATAAACACGATAAAAGTTTATCCGTGATCATTGATCATGACGTGTGAAACTGCGTCGAAATATCGGGAAACTGAAAAAGACTCAAATCATGGTAAATATCCCGTAGATATTGCATAAAATGTTAACAACCATGAAAGTTTTAAAAATAATATACAACTAAATATTATGTGAATATTTCAAGTGTCTACCTGTTGCCGTTATTAACTGAGCAAAAAACGGCAAACAACTGTCTAGCTATCACGGTTCATGAGATACAGCTCGGTGACAGACAGACAGACGGATGGTCCCGTTTTTACCCATTGGGTACGGAACCCTAAAAAGTATAAAAAAATAAACTCTTATCAATTAACAATATCAAGTACAGAGACAATATCAGTCACAGATAATAAATACATTCAATAGAAAAAAAAAATATGCTAAGCTGCAAAAGAAAGCCTAATCCATCTAACAATGTCCCAGGCACGGCGCAGAGTCCCGTACCTCTCCTCTCTTGCCTATGGATGCAGTAAGAATCTGCCAATGGATACTTAAGTCAAAATCAAAGTCAATAAGTACTCTTCGGAAGATGGGAAGCAGCGAGTTTCCGTGTATCAACATCCGACACTGCGCTCGCCAATCCGCCTGCCAGTGTGGTGAGTATGACACCTACCCCTCATGATGAGTAATTGAAGATCCTTAAGAGAGGTCTCTGTCCAGCAGTGGACGTCCTGCGGCTGTAATGGTGAAATGATGACTACACACACCACTATCTTGTACCAAACCAAGCAAAGCTTGTAACATAGACACCAGTTGATTGATACATACATAAATACTTACATTCAGGCTGTTACTAGGGTAACATCTAGGGGTTTGTGGAACGCATTACCTGTATCCATCAGGCGTGCTCAATCGCTTCCAATCTTCAAATCTATGGTTAAGGAACACTATTTGTCCTGTTGTCACTAGCTGCCTGATTCATTGAAATGTTATTTATATATTTATTATTGATATAGTAAGTATATATTTATAAGTTATATATGTATGGTAGGTATATTTTGTATTATTATTTATTATAAACCCATCTGATCCCACTGCTGGGCAAAAGCCTCCCCCGGTTCCCTCCATGCATCTCGATCCTGAGCCTCCAGTAAAATAATCAAATAATCTCCTTCGAAGATAGGCAGAGCAAGGAAATCGCTATCATAATCGGAAATTTTTGTATTTTTTTTTGTATTTTTTTTGTACATATGGTGCGCAGACATGGTCACTAACCAACATCCAAAAGTTCAAGCCCGAAGTTTGCCAGGGTGCGATGGAGCGCAGCATTTTGGGTGTAAAGAGAACCGACAGGGTCCGCAACACTGAACTGCGCTCCAGAACTCAGATCGCAGATGTAGCTCTAAAAGCCACCAAACTGAAGTGGGACTGGGCTGGCCACGTCTGCCGTATGCCAGGTGAGCTGTGGGCCAAGGCAATCACTGAATGGCGTCCTGACCCGGCGAGAAGGCGACGCGGCAGACCAAGACGTAGATGGCGGGACGAACTCGATCGACACCGAGTCGACTGGTATATTTTGTAATTACTTTTAAATCAACGTGCGCCATATAACCCCTTGTCGTATTTTTACAATCCAATCCATCCCAAGGTTGCCTGATAAGGCCGCCAATTGTCACTATGTTTTCATGTTTCTCTTTTTATTATGTTTTATTTTGAGGTGTGCAATAAAGCATTTTCCATGTATCTATCTACCATTAAGGGTTTGTTTGGTCTCGCCACGCTTGGCAGCCGTGTTAGCGAGCGCAGTATACCCTATACTGCGTTTAAGGCATGGAAGAGGCTGCTAAGGAAGCCTGTGTTCAGTAGTGGACGTTTCACAGCTGAAATGATGACGATAATGACTCATTTCGTTCGGAAACAAAAGGAGCGGTCTCATTACGGTGAGCGCGCATCAAATCTTTACGAATCTTAACGATTTAAATCTTCGGTGCCAAGTACATTCCCGTACAAGTCCGCAAAGAGTTGCTAAAATTTTAAAATTGAAAACATTCTCCCTCGTGTTGGTCGCAACTTTGAAGCCAGTTTTAGTTTATCTTTCAAAGGAGCCCACATATTTGCGACTTCTATCCGGACCCCAGTTACAGTAAAAGGACAAGCAAGGCACTGAAAGAAAGTTAACAAAGATGTCTAAATCATCACCATCATCAACATTATTTCAGCCGTGAAACGTCCACTATTGAACCCAGGCCCCTCTCATGGGTCTTCATGAGGGGTAGTTGCCGTACTCACCACGCTTGACAGGCGGGCTGGCGAGTGCAGTACGAGATGTTGATAAACGGAGACGCTGCTGTCCATCTAGACAACAATGAAGACACCTTTCGGCCAGAATGCAGCGTCCGTAAATATGGGGAGTGAAAGAGGGAATGAATGAATGTTTCCAAATATACCCGAGTGTGGTATCAAATGATAGGGCATGATGTGTAGATTGCAAAACTGAGGGTACACATCACAAAAAAGTTATGTGTTCGGGGGTTATAAACTTGTACAACCATAGGATCCTGAGAACACTTAGAAAAGAAACAAATTGTAAAAAATAATTCTGCAGCTATACAGGGGGTTATTGGTGGTGTGTAGGCCAGTATAACTTACTGAAGCATAACAACATAGTGCATTACTACGTAACATCAGAAGGAGACAGACAGGTGCCAGTATCCCCTGTCTCCCCTGGCAGGAATCACAAAGGCCCATATCATCTCGTCACGTCAGTACGGGCAGACTTTGTTAATAAAATATGTTTCTAGTTAGTAGGCTTATATTAGACAACTGAGTTGTTGTACATTCATCATCATCATTATCTCAGCCATACCACGTCCACTGCTGGACGACGGCTCATTGCCAAGGACCTGATCATGAGAGGTTGTAGCCATACTCACCACGCTCGGCAGGCGGGCTGGCGAGCGAAGTACAGGATGTTGATACGTAAGCACGCTGCTGCCCATTTTCCTTGGCAGATTTTTACTGCATCCACGGGTAAGAGAGGAGAGGCAAAATTCTACTGCCGGCACCTCAGGGCTTTTTAATAGTCGTTGTTTAAATAGAAGTCGCTTCCCGCGTCTGTTTGTCTGTATGGCTTCTTACTCCTCTTAAACCACGCCACGGATTCTGATGCAGATAAATAAAGTGTTTCAAGAGGAAGGTTTAGAAGTAAAATTCATTAAGGTTTGGTTACATTCGCTGAACTATAAGTTAAGCTTGTTGAAGTTGTCTGAAAATTTCATGCCGACTGGGAGTTGTATAAGCATGCGCTGCGTAGGTAAACCATTTTAGGCGCGTTAGCGAGCTAATTGCGGATTTTGCTTTTCTTCAGATGCTATATACCCTCTATAATTAAAGGTAGTGGAAAATGACTGAATTGTTACTGAAAATATTCGAACTTCTATGTTTAAATTCCTCGTTTAAAATTTTGTTTAAACGTCGTAATTACTTCAGTATAAATTCTTAAAGAAATTTCAAAAAAACACAAAACCTTTATCATCTTCTAAAGTTGAGGTAATTGTTTTTGAATTATTACACCAACGAGTAAATAATTTATTTATAACCAAAGTGCCCGTAAAATTTAAAAAAAATATATAACTTTGAATTTATCATAATTATTATCGCAAATATGACCTCACGAGGAACGAAACTCTCAAAGTCATTGGCTCATACAGCACCTTAATTGCAAGTATAAGTGATGTATTAAAGAATTGTTTCATAAAAAACCGTCTACATAATGTCCGAATCAGCATTTGTCAATTATTTGTGGAAAACTCAATAGTAAATACAAATAGAAAACAACACATTTTAATTGAATACATTTTGGTTATAATAGTAGTATAATAGTGTTATATAAGTAGGCTATAATTTAAATTTGTTCGCTTAAGGATGAACGAGTCGCTCATCTTTCCATACAAACGTGGAAGGGTAACTACTCCACTTTATGACGTTAACCATCCAACACTAAGGATTACAACAATTTATCTCGTCATAATCTATGTTTGTATAAACCCCAAACCGTAAAAAAAGTATTTATTTAAAAAATAGGTACAAGCGTCTAAACTTTCGTATTTCAACACTGATTTTAGCCCAACTTTGGACGAAACTTAATAATATAAGGAGAAAGAAAACTCAAAAATAAATGCCGTTCCGACATAGTTTAATTATTCAAAAGTTGAAATATATGATAATTTGAAAAGATTACACTCAAGTTTTTCTATAATAACCCTTGTGCTAAAAGTCTATTCACATATATTTTCGCGGTCGATTTAGGAATAGATCATTGTGCATTTCATTCTAGCGCGCGGGTAAACACACTATGTCAGGTGAGAAACCATATATTTAGGCCGCGCTCACTGACGACTTTGCCTCCGCGACTAGTTGGACTTTAAAAAAGCGATAAAAATATTGAATATTCATCATCACAATCTGAGCCGTAGGTGGTCCACTGCTAGACAGAGGCCTCTCATAGATCTCCTGGCACTGATCATGAGGTTGTCATAGTCGCCACGCTTGGCCCGCGGGTTAGCGAGCGCAGCACGGGATGTTGATACATGGAAAGACGCCGGACTTCCGGAGGTTTCCCTTGGAACATTCTTACAGCATTCACAGTAAAGGGCGCTCCACATTCTCAAGAGAATCTCGCGAGAACGCGAGAAACATGCGAGAAACGTGAATGATTCATTCGCGTTTCTCGCATGTTTCTCGCGTTCTCGCGAGATTCTTTTGAGAATGTGGAGCGCCCTTAAGAGAGAAATGAGAATATTCTACTGCCACCCCATAGCAATTGCATTTTACAAGTATTAAGAAATATTTGAATAACACAGTTTATTCAGCCCGTTGATGCAGTAAGAGCCTAAGGGATACCTCCGGAAGATGCGCAGCAGCGTCTTTCCATGTATCAAACATCCCGTACTGCGCTCGCCAACCCGCCCGCCAAGCGTGGTGCGGCAACTACCCCTCATGGAGATCCATGAGGGAGGCCTGTATTCAGTAGTGGAGGTCTTACGGCTGAAATGATGATGATGATTCAAATGTAGGAGGTTATTATCTATCAATAGATGTATGACGTAGGCACAAGCTCTTCAGACAAAGCCTTACAAAGGTTCTACCCTTTCAATAATACTTACTCACACTTGACTGGTCTCGGCCTCGGTCAAGCCTCGCTTAAACAGTATAACAGACAAACTTTCACTAATATCTACTCGTATATTCGGCTTGGCTGATTTTGATTTATTTCTGAGCAATATTTTAGGGGTTAAATAGATAGATAGATATAAAATACTTTATTGCACACCTTAAAACTAAACATAATAACAAGAAACACTGAAAAACAAAGTGACAATTGGCGGCCTTATCGCTAAAGCGCGATCTCTACCAGGCAACCTTGGAATGGATTGGATTGTAATATATGACAAGGGGTTATAATGGTGTACATGTAGGTTAAACTAATTACATATGTATGTACAATACATAATATACATTTATGAGTACATTACATATTATACATACAAAATACAATTGGTTTAGAAGGCTTCCAATAAGCAAGATTATTTTAATCATCAGTCCACGCTCACTGCTGGACATAGGCCTGCCTCATGGATCTCGAAGATTATGATTAGTGGATATAGTTGCCCTTGGCAGGCGGGTTGGCGAGCGCAGTACGTTAAAGACGCTGCTGCCCATCTTACGGAGGTATCCCTTGACTAGTTTTAGTAGTAAAAGAGGAGAGGCAACATTATACTGCACCCCACAGCAATATAATAATTAATAAATAAATAATACTCGATTACTCACAGTTCCATTCCAGCCTCAAAATAAGCAGAGCGTGTTTAATGGGTGCTAGATGACTTCCTTGGGGTGCTGGCAGTAGAATGTTGCCTCTATTTTCTTGCCCGTGGATGCAGTAAAAACCTGCCATGAGATACCTCCGGAAGATGGGTAGCAGCGTCTTACCGTGTATCAACATCCCGTACTGCGCTTGTCAACCTGCCTGACAAGCGTGGTAAGTATAGCAACAACCTCTTATATCCATCACATCTATGAGGGAGGCTTATGTCCAGCCGTGGACGTCCTACGACTGAAATGATGTTTATCATACTTACCGTACATAGAAGAACATCCTGCGACAAATATCTACTGATATTTGACTTAAATTTGTTCTACGGAATTCAAACCCGCAACATTCCGCGACCTTATCTGTAAGTTATGAGCATCATCCAACGGTGCCTCAATTCCTTATCAATGGCAATAGGAGCTCATAAGAGCCTCCGTCCTTTCCAATCCCTCTAACAATCAGTGCCTCATGAAATTCAGATCTGTGCAGTAAAAACCGCTCTAAACCGGTTTCACCGCTGGTTCTATCTCGTTCACACTTGAAGGGACTGTAAAGGTTGAACAGTTTAATGTTTGTAGATACCATGCGAGATATATAGTGTAGAGATAAGGGTATTGTCACCTTTAGAATGTTAGATAATAAAATCATAGATATTATCATTTCAGCCGTAAAACGTCCACTACTGTGTGTCTACCATGAGTTGTCACTGTTAGATCGCCTGACGTTACTACAGTAGTAATAGTACGTTACTATAACATCTGTCAGATTTGTAACTCATGGTACCAAATTCTAAGCAAATGAAGCCCAAACGACAGTCGCTGTAGTATAGTTTGCTGCGTATTTTAGTACCAAGCTATCCGCTAGAGGCGCTGTACAAGTTTTCATACATTTTGTTAACTACAGTCGCTAGCGAATATAGATTGTGAAAACTCATGGCAGACCTACTGAACACAGACCTAACTCATGGATCTTCATGAGAGGTAGTTGCCATACTACCCATGCTTGGCGGGCGGGTTGGCGAGTGCAGTACGGGATGTTGATACACGGAAAGACGCTGCTGCCAATCTTCCGGAGGTATCCCTTAGCAGTATCTTACTGCATCCACGGGCATGAGAGGTAGTAACATTCTACTGCCGGTACCCCACGGCATATGCTAGTAGTGATTTAGATAATCGCAAGATTTACGCCTGCTGCATAAATGTCGCGAGATTCGTAATCAGCCAGCCGGAATTGAAACTACGATTTTCGGACCGAATCTCCACTCTACCAATACAGCTTTGATATATCAGTTCTTACATCTGAGTAAGTTCTTATTTATCTTGCGAAGGAAGTTTTTATCCCGTCTAAAATAAACAAAATATTCAAAACAAAATTCTCACCCTTTGGTCCCAAAACTTCAACCCCTGCTTGTAAAAGTCAAAGGTAAATAATCTACTGAAGACCCCTGGACATAATTGGAAAACTTCTGAAGCAACCCTGAATATCTGATCCATATTTTTGTGGAAATATGTATCTTCAGAGGAAACGAAATACAGGAACCAGAATATTTATTTTGGTGAATAATGAAAGAAAGAAAGAACAAAGAAAATACATTATGACAATAAAAAGCAATGAAATTATCTAGTTTTAATTCCGCTAATGCTGAGATGCATATGCACCGCCCTACCGCCCGCTAATTATGCACATGCAGGGGAAACCAGGCTGTTAGTGCAACATGCATACCCATACCCACACGACAAAATATATGAATCTCCGCAAAGTAACGCCTCATTCCATTAAAGAAAATACATTTATTTTTGACACACACACACACACACAACACATACAAATAATATTAAAAAACGCATAAAAGAATCAAATTAAGTGCACTATGATGGTCTAATTAACTTATTTTAACAGCATGCTGCGTGAGGTCAGAAAATGGACTCTGCCTCAGTATTACCGCAATCACATAGCGCGCTATGAGGTTGTGACCGTGATTTTCAGGCCAATGCAAAATTGTATCGATTAAGTGCAGTGCCGATTAAGATCCGAGCGCAGTGCAGGATCTAGATACACGAAAAGCCGATGCCGCTCATCTTCCGGAGGTCCCCTTGGTAGATGCTTAATGCATCCGCGGGCAAGAGAGGAAAGGCAACATTCTACAGCGGGCACCCTAGGGCACGTCGCCACGGCGATGAAAATCTTACATGTAATTATTTCAAACTTTTAGCCAAGGTTTTATTGAGCCGTGTATCGAGGAGTAAGTTTTAACGAGCGTGTGTTACAAGACGCCATTATTTTTACGGGTCTCTAAGCGGTTCTAACGAGGAATCTATTTCAATGGATGCTTTCCATCCAGTTGACAGAAATGGAGGGTTAGCAATGGCTTGCTATGGGTTCACCTGTCTGGGTCATGTTCGTGTGGATTGAGTGCTACCCTTCAACAAGCAAACATTATAAAGTGACCACGAGGGCAACTTACAGAGCATTCGAAATGATAAAACAATGTAATTACGCGTTAAACTAAATTGAATCCTGTTAACAGTAGCCGTGGGGCGCCGGTAGTATAATGTTGCCCCTCCTCTCATGCCCGTGGATGCAGTAAGAACCTGCTAAGGGATACCTCCGGTAGATGGGCAGCAGCGTCTTTCCGTCTAACAACATCTCGTACTGCGCTCGCCAACCCGCTAGCCAAGCGTGGTGAGTATGGCAACTACCCCTCATGGAGATCCATGAGCGAGGCCTGTGTTCAGTAGTGGACGTTATACGGCTGAAACGAAGTAATATTATAATTCTACTAGCCGCACCCCGCAGTTTCACCCGCGTAGTTCCCGTTCCCGCGGGAATTTCGAAAAATCCCTCCTTAGTGCACCTTTAGGATACTCAAGGTACATATATGTATGTGTACCAAATTTTAAGTTTCTAGGTCCAATGGTTTAGGCTGTGCGTTGTCTGTCAGTCACTCAGTCAGTAACGGAAGAGTTTTATATATATGTACCTCTATATTGATGTCTAAACCGTTTCTAGCTGTGGAGACCTTTAAATGGCTTCATAAACAGTTTTACCTTGTTACTATTTAAACATTATTATGCCGATGGTCTTCCTAATATAAATAAATAAATAAATAAAATTAAATTTATAAAATCCGAATGATTGAAATAAAATGGTTGTAATTATTCCTGATTAAATTTAATTACTTTATTATTATGTATATTTTTGTGATCTCCTTATAATTTCCCTTATTTTGAAAACCCACTAGATAGGTTTAAAAAAAATTCGCTGCTTTCAATTCGCGCCAATAATCCGCCATTTTGTTTTTTTAAATAAGTAACTTGAGTTTTTGAGAGGAATCTAAAAGCCATATTTTAGTAGTGAAGAAATATCATTTCTTCATTTTTTTATTGGCTGTACATCAATCCTAACGTCATTCAACTTTTCGGACATAAATATTCAGTCATTTTGGCTTTCAGGCATTTTGGGAAAAGGTTTTTTTGGGATTCAGGTGTGAAACGAGGTGTTTTAAAATTCAGTTCTAACGTCACGTAAGCACAAATCCATCCAGCCGTTTAGAAGATACGTGGCAATAAAAACATATACAAACAAACAAACAAACATACAAGACACGCGCGAAAAACAATACATTTTCTTGGCAGTCGATAAAAAAGAGTTTAGTGCGACTGTATGTATTTTTTTTATTTTTTTTTTGGAAGCCGTGTTGACCAAGTGGTATGTACCCCCGACTTTTAATCGAAGGTCGTGGGTTCGATACCGGCCATGCACCAATGGATTTTTCTTTCTTGAAAAGTGAAAGTTCACATTTAACACGTGCTTAACGGTGAAGGAAACATCGTGCGGGAACCCGCGGCTTAGTTAGCTTCAGACGTATTGACCTGTTCTTTCCTCTGAATAATAGCTGACTAAGCTGAGAGGATGGTATAGGTGCTGGGCAAGCCTAATCCATCAAACAATGTCCCCACTGCAGTGTCCCGTACAGCATGATTACCAGTTGCTGATGCTTCATAAATCATCTATAATAGATGCAAAGGCCTTACTTTTTATGTATTTTTTATGTTTGGTATTTTGATGGTTATTTTACGGTAGTTCATGTATCAAAACGCCATCATAACTTGTTAAACTTTCGCGATTTGTTAACATATTGAAACGTCGGGAAAATAATAAAAAAGGTACGCGATAAAATCCTGTAATTTTAAAACTAAAAAACGCCATCAGATCTGATGATAAAATCCATGATGAATTCGATGGATGAGGCTTGCCCAGCACCTATGGGTACCTGTCCAGCTTTCATTAAAAGTGTATTTAACACGCGCTGTAACGGCAAAGGAAAACATAATGTTGACCTGTTCTGTCCTCTGACTCATAGCTTATCAAGGTAGGAAGATGTAACCAAATACAATAAAAACCAGACATTCTAAGCTAACTGACCAATCACAGACGTCTTGTTATCAACGCGCGCACGTGATTGGCTGAGAGGTGAGAGGCGTACGCGCACCGCAGCCTTTGTCATTTAGGTAAAGACTTGCTTGCTTTTTTTGGCAAACCGTATAATAAACCATACCATGCCGTGGGGTGCCGGCTGTAGAATGTTACCCCTCCTTTCATGCCCGTGGATGCAGTAAGAGCCTGCTAAGGGATACCTCCGGAAGATGGGCAGCAGCGTCTTTCCGTGTATCAACATCCGTACTGCGCTCGCCAACCCGCCTGCCAAGCGTGGTGAGTATGGCAACTACCCCTCATGGAGATCCATGAGGGAGGCCTGTGTTCAATAGTGGACGTATTACGGCCGATATGAAGTATGAAGTATAATAAACAACTTTGTATTTCTCACCAAGCTTAAATTCTTTAGTCGACATCATCATCTTTGTAGGACCGCTGTCCACGACCACGGCTGGACGCCTCCCTCTTTGATCTTCAAGATGGTAAGGGGGTTATTGCCATACTCGCGACGCTTAGCAAGCGGGTTGGCGAGCGCAGTACGGGTTGATACACGGAAAGACGCTGCTGCCCATCTTCCGGAGGTCCTTGGGAGATTATAACTTGATCCACTCGCAAGAGCGGAGAGGCAACATTCAACTGCCAGCACCCCACGGCGAACCTTCTTTAGTGACAGGTAAATTATTTGTGTGTTTTAAAATCGGCTTCCAAAAGCTGTAATGGCCGAGTCGTGTTCGATGCTTGCCGTGCACCAATGGATAATACTATCTCGAAAAGTTTATGCGCACATATACACGTTGCCGTGGGGTGCCGGCAGTAGAATATTGTCTCTCGCCTTGCCCGTAAATGCAGTAGTAATCTGCCATGGGTTACCTCCGGGGGATGGGCAGGCGTGTCTTTCTAGTATCAACATCCCGCACTGTGCTCGCCAACCCGCCTGCCACGGGTGGCGAGTACGTGGAGGCCTGTGTCCAGTAACTAACCTGGAATGATGATTCAATTCAGTGATATTTACTATTATTATTATTTATTTATTGAATTTCAATAATATAACTGAACGGACCTGTTAAAATATAATATACTTATATAGTTGATTTGTCTGATCATTCTGATATATCTTTATTTAGGTAAGTACACAAAACCATGAAACCGAGCCATTTGTGAAACAACTTGTGCAAAAGCTTCTAATATTGACCAAAATTGAGTAAGGGTCGGACTACACATATCCACATTATTTATGTTTATGGTGTACGTACTATAAAGAGTTAATCTACCTATCTATCCGTCCGCTCTTAGATAGATAGAAGATAGAAAATGCTTTATTGCACACCTTAAACTAAACAAATTAACAAAAAAATTAGAAACACTAAATATAAAGTGACAATCGGCGGTCTTATCGCTAAAGAGCGATCTCTACCAGACAACCTTTCGATGGATTGGATTGTGGTAATGAGATGGGGTAAAATGGTGTGAGATTAAAAGAAAAGTAAATATAAAAAAAAAAATACCATATAGAATAAGTATACATAATATATAATAATGTATATATAAATATTTACTATATAAATATATATATATATATAAAGCATGTTGTAAATAAATACTTATATACAAATAAATAAATATACAAATTATGTATTTTGACAATGATTCAAGCAGCTTATTTCAACAGGACAAATAGTGTTCCTTAACCATAGATTTGAAAACTTGAAGGGATGGAGCACGCCTGGTGGATACTGGCAATGCGTTCCACAAGTTTACAGCCTGGACAGTAAAGGATTTATGGTAGTACGACGAGTTGTGTGCAGGTGTCAATAGCTGTAAAGTGTCAGAAGACCGAAGAGATCGAGTATGGGAAAGGTGTAGAAACATGAAGCGTTCCTTGAGATAAGAAGGAGTAGAAGGAGTAAATAGAATATTGTAGAGTAAGAATAAGAAATGGGAATTCCGACGAAGCCGTATTGGTAGCCACTTTAGCCTCCTGCGAAACTCCGAAACATGGTCATACTTGCGTAAGCCAAATATGAACCGTATTCCGAGGTTTTGCAGGCGCTCAAGCTTGTCCAATTGTTGCTCCGTCAGATCAAGAAAGGATGCATCGGCATAATCTAGGATAGGAAGAAGTGATTGAGCAAGTGAAACCTTAGTGGCAGTAGGAAGGAAGTTTCTAAGTCTCCGCAAGGATCCTACAGTTGCAAAAGCTTTTCGGCTGATTTCAGTAAGTTGAGGTCCCCATGATAGATTTCTATCAATGAGGACGCCTAAATTTTTCACCGATTTGCTCTGCATTATGTGAGTGCCATCGAATAATACAGCAGGAAGAACACTCCAGTCAATTCGGGATATCATTCGCGAGCCTCCAACAACTATAACTTGCGTTTTATTTGGATTCACCCTTATACCGTAGGCCTTGCTCCATTCCAATATTCGTCTCAGGTCATTGTTGATGGTCTCAATAGCATCCGACAGATGGTCTACGGAGGCCTGTGTATAAATCTGGAGATCGTCTGCATAGAGGTGGTACGATGAAATTAGTTGATGGGATATTGAATTAATGAAGATGGCGAAAAGAAGAGGGGATAAAACGCCGCCCTGAGGGACGCCTGCAGATATGTCGCACCATGATGAATAAACATCATCAATGCGTACCCGCTGGCGTCGCCCCTGCAGATAACTGCGAAACCAATCAGCCACTGCTGTAGAAATGTTAAGAGAGCGAAGGATCCCAAGGAGTATTTCAAAGTCAACGTTATTAAACGCGTTGGTGAAATCTAGTAAGCACAACACAGTAACTTGTCCATTATCCATGCCCCAGCGTATGTTATTTTTTTTTTATTTTATTTTATTTATTTATTTATTACAGGAATATTACATGTTTGTTAATAGTGTTTTAAATCCTATGTTAGGTATCTAAACACTAAGTTCTCGATGTAATTTACACAACTACTTAATTAACTTAAAAACTACCTAATTAACTTATAACTATCTAAACAACCTACAAATGCAACAAAAAACAATGAATGCAAAAAATATTTGTAGTGCGGTGTAAGCAGTGACGCACACACACTTCTAAGAATAGATTTATGAGACCGGCGTACTCAGAAGTTCGCCTAGTACATCGCCCTTCACAAATTCACCAATCGCTTAGACATTATTACTTGTACCACACCTCATGACGTATTTTAGCAATAAGAAATAGCCAGTGCAGTCTAACAGGGGAGACATATGCCCAGCAGTGGGACAGCATAGGTTAAATAGAAAAGGAATAAAAATACTACTCTATTTGAACTGACGGTAGACGGCGCTAACAGTGTTATAAACTTTATTTAAAAAGCGTAATCACTTAATTTTAGAATAGATATACAGACTTTAGCCGTGGGGTGCCTTCAGTAGAATGTTACCCCTCCTCTCATACCCGTGGATGCAGTAATAGCCTGCTAAGAGATCCCTCCGGAAGATTTCTCCAGCAGCGTCTTTCCGTGAATCAACATCCCGTACTGCGTTCGCCAACCCGCCTGCCAAGCGTAGTGAGTATGGCAACTACCCCACATGGAGATCATGAGGAAGGCCTGTGTTCAGTAGTGGACGTTTTCCGGCTGAAATGGTGATTTATAATTATCGGTTATAATAATCGGCTATTGGTGTGCAACAACCCTTAGAGTCGTTGTCCACCGCCGCAGGCGAGACGTGGCGACGCCGTGGTCCCCATGAATATTCATGTCGGCGGACAGATATCAACGATTATCGCTTTTTGTTGGAATCTGCATATTCTTTAACTTCCGTAAGTGGATGCTGATTGGTTAATAGCCGGGGAAGGGGACTTGTTCCTGAGTTGAGGTTTATGGGGTTTGAAAGGACAGCGGTGCAGTCTGGGACGCGAGGTTTCATTTTGTAAATGATGTCGCCATTTCTGGATATACAAATAAATAATGCTGGAAAACTCACACAGCCACTAAGCAGAGCTTGTTTTGTGAGTGCTAGATGACAGATATCCCACTAATAAAGCCGAACGTTTGTTTGGATGGAGGTTTGTTACCTCTTATCGCAAACGCTAGGCTATAGATTGAGCTGAAACTTTGCACAGGTTTTGATTACCAGGATTAACACATAGGCTACTTTTTATTCGGGTACAACGCATGCGAAGCGGCGGGCAGAAGCTAGTACTTAGTACATTATATTGCAAAGATAGATTTTTTTTTATTATGATTCAGAAAATTATCCATTGTTAGCTTGTTTAAAAATCATTATTTGATTTATAAGAAACGATGGTAAATTTGTTAACTTTTCATAATCTTTTTAATGTAAAATTGTCCTGATGTTCCTATTTAAATCAAATTAATATTATGGCGGAAGTCCGTGATAAATATAGATTACATTATTATTAATGTTTCTACAAAATAAGTTAATTTTAGCTTGTATTTTACAAATATGTTTTGTATTTCTTTTGAGTGATTTACATTATAAAATTACTTGGTAGCTCATTTGACGACCAAGAATTATTTAAAAAACTTCAGTTGAATACTAGTCAACAACTGGCACTTTTTGAGAGCGCTTTCTGGAAGACGGTTGTCACTGAGCCACCAAGAACTTATGAGCTAAAACTGTACAACGTGGTTGAAGAATAAACTAATGTCGAGTATATCCGAGATATTTTACTTCTAAAAATAGAACTAAACTTTCACCATACACAACTGAGCAAATATCTGCAGACTGCGGACCATCGCCCAAAAAGTGTTTCAATGTATTCATGTGGCCAAGAAATTAATTGATTTAGCCGTGACTATCCATTATAATATTTAAATGAACAACAAATATAATAATAGTATTTTCCGTTCGGGGGTCGAAGAGGCAACACGTCCAGGGGGCGGCGGTCTTGTTAGCTGCTCCTTTGCCGGATTAAGCATCCCTCCTTAACATTATTTTGGCGGGATATTCTATTACATTTTGTTAATTCATTTAACACAAACATCATTTTATAAGCTTCACCTTAAAGTTCAAATATCTATGTAACCTAAATGTAACACAATCTTCAGACGTTTTGTTAACCCACTTTAAGACATCAGATTCAAATGAAATCATTTATTTATCATAAATAGAAGTTAATACTCAATTACAAGAACAAAAATGTGGTCAAGAATCATCTTGACCACATTTGTGTTCTAAACTATATTTTCTTATATTTCAAATTCAAATAATATTGTATTCTATAGGTATGTACATTCAAAATAGGTAACTTTTTTGTTAATGTAGATGATTTTGTACATGAATACGTCCGATATTTACGATCACGCGACTTGACGACAATAAAAATAGGTAAAATCAGAAGGTGCCAACTCGCGGATACCCGCAAGTTTCAAATTCGCGAGATGACGAATAAGTCCAAATTATTTATAATTATAAATTAACTTTTGAATGTTTTGGATTGTATTAGTCTCGAAGTTCAATATTGTGTTTCTTTTCATCATTATCATAATCATATCGGCCGTAGGACTGATGTGCACGTCCACTGCTGGACAAAGGCCTCACTCATGGATCTACGAGATTGTTGCCATACTTGCCACGGTTGGCAGGCGGGTTGGCAAGCGCAGTACCCAGTTACTTTTAAACAAATAATTTTCTCGGTTAATGGACCTGGGAGGTTTCGTTTTGTCGCCAGAAATGCAGATGAAGTCGCGAACACCAGTTAGTATAATATAAATACCTTCAGTATTACCCTGGCCTTGCTCACAAGTCATTTTTAACGAGATTATAAAATAACATGTTGTTTGTTCACGGCTTCTATTCTTGTCTCTAAGGCCAACAGGGTTTGGATTCCGCTGAATCTGATTTCTGCGTATTTCTTCGAGTCATAATTTCAGCCGTAAAACGTCCACTACTGAACACAGGCCTCCCTCCTGGATCTCCATGAGGGGTAGTTGCCTTACGGGATGTTGATACACGGAAAGTCGCTGCTGCCCATCTTCTGGAGGTATCCCTTAGTAGGTTCTTACTGCATCCACGGGCATGAGAGAAGGGGTAACATTTTACTGCCGGCACCCCACGGCAAAATAAGAATAACTGTTTTTAATATGTAAACCTTAATATATTTTTGTAATATGCCTATGTTACTCGCCGATGTTTTGTGGTTTAGACGTAAAAGCAACCGAACTAGTTGCGTTTTACTTGTCGTGTTGCGGTGGTAAGGTCTTGATAATTACGGTTAATGTGTAACATCATCATTATCTCAGCCGTAGGACGTCCACTGTTGGGCGTGGGCCTCCCTCATGGATCTCTAAGTACTGATCATGAGGGGTTGATGTCATACTCCCCACGCTTGGCAGGCGGGTTTGCGCAGTACGAGATGTTGATATCACGGATAGATGCAGCTGCACATGTTCTGGAGGTATCACTTAGTAGAATCTGACTGCATCCACGGGCAAAAGAGGAAAGGTAAAATACTACTGCCGGCATCCCACGGAAAGAAAGCTTAGTTATTTAAACAAATAATACAATAACAGTAATTTTGTTATTACATTAATGAATGATGTTTTGAGCGTATCTATCTGCAAGTCTATGGACGTCTATGGATGTGATAGTGTGCCTGATAAGGTGGGTAAATGGTACTTGGAATTAAACAAACTTTCACTTTAAATACTTCTATTGAATTTACACGAATGAACACAGATATACAATGTTTAATTATCGGTTCGCGAATTCCCTATAGGCATGTAATCCCGGGGGTATGACTGGAGAGTGAATGACGATCGCTGTATCGCTCTGAATGAATTACTATTAAAAATGCTGACAGCGCCAAACGTAGTTCGCTCGCGTACTGTACAATTAACTGTGTCACCACAGATAATCATAATCTTATGATGATCATGATTATCTAATACGATCCTTAATCAATCAAGTCGAAGTGCGATATCTTGCTGTGACAAACAGACAGACATGAATTGACTCTGAATAAATTTATGATTTTTTTACCATTTGGTTCCGGAACTAAAACGACACCAATCTCTGATAATTAAATTGATACCATCTGTCTTGCTAAAAGTATGCAGAATTCGACACAGGTGGATCGGACCCTTCCCGGACAGAGAGAGGAATATACCCTCGCAGGCACCTGCATGTCAGGACAGGTGGCGTGAACCGTTGAGCGTCAGGAGAGCATTAAAAATATGTGAGGGCGGTGTATGAACAGCGTTAGTATGAACTACGAGTAGCTAGAGGAAAGGTTGTAAACAAAATTTACATAACACTGTTTTATTCAACGGTATTTACAAAATGGAGCAATGTTTTTGAAATATTTAAAACGTTGTTATAGAAGGTAGAGGTATAGTCCACTCTATATTCAACATCATAACAGCAAGTTTTGAAATACTTTTTTAAAACATCGTTCAAAGTTAATAAATAGACAAAAGTAAATAAGATAAAATAAAAATAATAATAAAACAGTTGGTAAGAGAACAGGCGGTTATAGCCGAAACTAAAATTATTTGTAAAAAGCTTCGATGGATAAGTTAATACTTATATGAGTCATTTATATATATTATGCACGGAAAAATTTATATGTTTTATAATTTTCCGTTGTATGTTGCATTGATTGGTGTTTATTTAATTTAAAAAAATATGTTTTCTATTATAGTAATGTATTTATACGTACGTGATAGATAGTCCTGAGGGTTTCTCGGATTTAATTCGTTAATCGGATTTAAAATACTTTTTAACAATTGAATAAAAATGACTCGGGTGGATAGATGTATTCTTATTTTTTGTACCTCTACGACAACTCTTTGCAGATATCAATGACCCCGTCAAAAATCAGCGATAATCAATAGCACCGAATCCTGAAAATCGTATAACTGAAAAAGTAGTTCTTTGGGGTGACCAGAATCACCCCTTTCGGCTTAAAAATGAGAATAAGAAAAAATAACGTGCGCTAAATAAATAAATAAATAAATAAGTTAATATTGTTACATTTTTCATATAAAAGAAAGAAAACAAAAATGTGCTTAGTATACATATTACAATACATCTTGTATAACACATGGCACAATATCTTAATATCAATCAATTATTGGTGCCGTGGGGTGCCGGCTGTAGAATGATACCCCTCCTCTCATGCCCATGGATGCAGTAAGAGCCAGTAAGGGATACCTCCGGAAGATCGGCAGCAGCATCTATCCGTGTATCAACATCCCATACTGGAATAATGTAGCCGAGATCAAATCCCGAAAACTGAAACTGTCTTCTCACTGCACGGTCTACCAGGCGGAACTCTTGGCGATATGCGAAGCCACAAGGGAGATAATAAAAAGACCAGAAGATAGTTTTGGCATTTATAGCGACAGTAAGTCCGCCCTACAAACGGTCACAAACAGCAGATCCAGTCATCCGCTCGCAATAGAAGCTCGAACTAACATAAAAGCTAGTATGACCCAGAATAAAAATACACTTTTATTCTGGATCAAAGCACACGCTGGGCACGACGGGAACGAACGAGCGGATGAATTGGCTAAGGATGCGGCACTAAAGCTAAAAAAGAAACCGGACCTCGAATACTGTCCGGCATCATTTCTGAAACGACATATCCGTCAGGAGTCACTTCAGAAATGGAACCGAAGGTATCAAGAGGGAACAACAGCGTCAGGGACTAAACTCTTCTTCCCGGATGCGATTCTGGCCTATAGGACTATTAGAAAAATCCCCATACACCACACACTGACCCAAATCATGACAGGGCATGGTGGGTTCGCCGCATACTTGCACAGATTCAAGTGTGCGGGGAACCCAGGATGCACCTGCGATCCGCAGATACCGGAAACGGTGCCCCACATTTTGTTTGAATGCCCGGTGTTCGGTAAGGAGAGATACGAGGTTGAAATAGAAATAGATTGTAAATTAGATGCAGAAAATGTGAAAAATGTAATTGTAAACCAGTGTATTCGAGATAAGTTTTTAGAATTTTGTATTAAAGTAGCAAGTAGAGTAATAAGTAAAAATAAATAGTACCAAATATATGACTTCACTATATTTATGAATATAATGTTATAGTCATATAATAAAAATACTAGTATAAGGAAAATTGTAAACACAGTTATGTACAAATAGTATAAAACTAAAACATAAGAACACATGTTAAATAAAACATCTTATTATTAATTAGACTTAAGAAGAATATTTTTATGTAGAAATAAGATTGTAAGAAATTAACTGATAGGAAAACGTAATTATTTATACTTCTTCTAAGAAAAAGAATTAAAGAAAACCAGTGTACAACCCTTATTTTCCCGAAACAAAAGCTCTGTTTAATTCAGAGATAAGTTAGGCAGGTTAGCCGACGGCCCCTTAAAAAAAAAAAAAAAAAAAAAAAAAAAAAAAAAAAAAAAAAAAAAAAAAAACATCCCATACTGCGCTCACCAACAAGCGTCTGCCAAGCGTGGTGAGTATGGCAACTACCTCTCATGGAGATCTATGAGGGAGGCTTGAGTTCAGTAATGGATGTTTTACGGCTGAAATGATGATGATGATGAATCAATTATTAAAAAAAAGGTTTCAATATTTTGTAAACTTTCGCGATCTGATGACTTAATTTGAAAACTGATTAACGGGACTTAATTTTAAAACTAATTTCGGGTGTGCTATCCGTGACCACGGAGGAAACAGGGCACTCGAAACGTCGGGGAATAATAAAATAAGATGATTACGCGAACAAACAGTCCCGTTAATCAGTTTTAAAAATTATGTTTCATTATTTGCCCACGCGTGAACCGTGCCCTATAGCTTGCTGCCTACCGCTCTCAGGACCCAAGGCACAGATGCCAGGCGCGTGCGGTCAACTGGAAACAGATAAAAACTCAGGATAGATAATCGTTTTTGGATTAGAATATCCTACTTTTATACTCCTGAGAAATTTGTTTGTGCAAGTTTGAGATTGTTGAAACAAGCATTGGTACGGAGTTACCAGAAAAAGGGGCGAAGGCCTCGAAAGGTCACCAAAAGTAAAAATTGTAATTTATGGGTTTTTGGACGCTTTCGGCCATTTGAAGTCTTTTATTTGACGAGCTCTGTGGCGCAGCGGGCGAAGGTCCGCCTGCGACGCAAGAGGTTGCGGGTTCGATTCCCGCCTCGGGACAAATGTCTGTACGATCTGCAGATATTTGTTCAGTGTGTTCTGGGTGTTTTTCTATATATAATAAAAATATATATTTATGTAGTATAATGTATTAAGTATATCAGTCATCTAGTACCCATAACACAAGCTCTGCTTAGCTTGGGGCTAGATGATGCTGTGTGATTTGTCCAGCATTATTTATTTATTTATTTTTTTGGTGGCCTTTTGAGGTCACAATAACTCCGGTCCCTGTGACCAAAATCAGGGTCACCAAAATCAATCAGTACCCTTCTCTCATGAAGACAGTTTAACATAAAAGGTTTCATGTAAATCGGTCAACGCGTTCGGTTGTAATCATGTCTAAATAATGTCTGTGACTAAAGGTAAATATTACCGTTAAATTTTTTACAAAAGACAGTTAGCTCTTTCGTTATCATACTACTTTGACATCAACAGCCAATAACTTGGCTACATTGAATGCTTCTTTTAAGCATTGCCACAATATTTCAAGCAAGAACCTGGATGTTAATCCAAGTTCTTTAAATTTTAGATATTATATAATGACAATAGAGGATATCTCTTGCCAAATTAAAAAAAAATACTTACCAAAAGTCAAATAATGGTTAAAAAAAAAAATAAACAAAATAAAAAGTGTTAACAATATGCTGGGAATACTTACCTGGTGCATCAAAATATTCAAGGTATTTAAATGAATTATTAGAATTGGAATTGTATATGAACACCTTTTATATTGATATTCTGTGTATTACAGAGCATTGGCTAAGTGGAAATCATGTTCAATATCAGTAGTCACCAGTCACATGCTGTTCGAGGAGGCTCTTTAATATTAATTAACAAAACTTTTAAAGTTTACAGACAGACAAGATATAGTATGCTTATCTGTGGAATGCTAATTCGAAATAGCATTGTAGAGTCGGAGCGAGTTATTGTAGTAAGTTATTGTAGTAATTCATAATGTAGTAAGTTGCTGCGGGGTGCCGGCAGTAGAATGTTACCCTTTTATTTGATTTTGATATTTTAAATAAAATATCCTCCATTATTTTTGCAAATATTTCAAATGAGGCAGAGGGCGGTGTGTACACTTAGTCACTTACTACAATCATCAGTTCAGCCGTAAAACGTCCACTACTGAACACAGGCCTCCCTCACGGATGTCCATGAGGGACAGTTGCCATACTCACCACGCTTGGCAGGCGGGTTGGCATGCGCAGTATAGGATGTTGATACACGGAATGACAGTGCTGCTCATCTTCCGGAGGTGTCCCTTAGCAGGCTCTTACTACATCCACGGGTAGGAGAGGAGGGGCAACATTCTACTGCCGGCACCCCACGGCTACTAACTACTTCTCCCAGTCTACTCGGCTATTAATCAAAGGGAAGAACAGATAAATACGCCTGAACCTGACTGATCTTCAGGTTTCTCAGCGATGTTTTCGTGCACGTGTTAAAATGTGTGCGGGATGTTGATACAAAATTCAAATTCTATTGTTTTCGGCAGAGCGAGATTCCCCTAACACAGGTAAAATACTTTACTTAAAAGGGGGTCTCAAACACTGTTATATAATATGTATTTTAAGTTTATGAATAAAGATTTTTTGTATTTTGTATTTTTGATACACAGGAACGACGCTGCTGCACGATCTACCGGAGTTTATCCCTTGGAATATTCTTACAGCATCGAGAAAGAGAGAGAGCAGTAGCAAGATTCTCCTGCCGGCACTCTACGGCAGATAGATAAACGGGCTTGTATCTATTTTTGGTTTGATAGAAAGCTTCGAGTAAAAAGATTTCACTCAAGAAATTTCACAATCCAAAGGGAACGAGACAAAATCGAATACTCTTAATAAGTCAAGATGAAGACAGGAATAGCTCAACCTATATCGGACAGGAAAACTTGAGACGACTCTCGTGGTGCAATGGTGCTATAGAAGCAGTTTTGGGTTCGGTTCCCAAAGAACACGTTTATGTGAACGGCAGATATTTGTTCCGTATCTCGTAATAAATAAAGGTGAATAATAAATATTTAATAACTATCATAAAAAAATCCCGTGGGGTGCCGGCAGTAGAATGTTATCCCTCCTATCATGCCCAAGAATGCAGTAGAAGCCTGCTAAGGGATACTTCCGGAAGATGGGCAGCAGCGTCTTTCCGTGTATCAACATCTTGTACTGCGGTTGCCAACCCGCCTGCCAAGCGTGGTGAGTATGGCAACTACCCCTCATGGAGATCCATGAGGGAAGCCTTAGTTCAGTAGTGGACGTTTTACGGCTGAAATTATGAAAATGCAGTAGGAGCTTGCTAAGGGATACTTCCGGAAGATGGGCAGCAGCGTCTTTTCGTGTATCAACACCCTGTACTGCTGTTGTCAACCCGCCTGCCAAGCGTGGTGCATCCACGGGCAAGAGAGGATAAGTGAAATTCCGTGGGATTGCGGCAGTAGAGTGATAAGTCTCCTTACTTACCTTATTTTAAATTAAGCATAGATACGAGTAGAAGATAATAGATCTATGGAGCAAAAAACGGTATAAAACAGACTTACAGAATATACCTCAGAACAGACCTTAAGTATATGGATTAGACCTAAAGAACATAGAACGAATCTAAATACCTAATAAAGAACAGATATCCAGCATATGGATCAGACCTTAAGACTAAAGAACATACGTACAGAAATTCAGAAATATAATTATTTATTTCCATAGTTTGCAATTACAAAACTTAGACACGTCAACATGCCATAAAAAAACATAATATACTGTATATAACATATATTTTAAAAGTAAATAAGGCACATTAATAAATCTGTTCACTTCCCTGTTTTAAGCACTGTGATAAGAAGCGATTAGAACAAACAGTTCTTTTGATTAGTTAGTTTTTAGTTGATTCGGATTTGGAGCAAATTTCATTCCAAGCATACAGGATAAGGAACAGTCCTTAACAATACAGAAAAGACGTAAAGAATACATAAGTGACGTACGGAATAAAAAACAGACGTACATAACATAGAACAGACGTACAGAATTGTACAGGTTATAGAGTAGACGTACATACAAAATTCTACAAGGTATAGCAGACGTACAGAATTGTACAGGTTATAGAGTAGACGTACAAAATTCTACAAGGTATAGCAGACGTACAGAATTGTACAGGTTATAGAGTAGACGTACAAAATTCTACAAGGTATAGCAGACGTACAGAATTGTACAGGTTATAGAGTAGACGTACAGAATTCTACAAGGTATAGCGACGTACAGAATTGTGGTCGTTTGATTGACGCTCCATTTGTCCACCGCGAGCCGAATGCTCCGTCCATTTCTAACACCACAAGAACTAATTATAAGGGAACTCAAATCCAGGGTTATGATGAATTAATGGTATTTATTCTAAATCTAGGCTTTCTGACTAATGTTTAATTCATAAATTCAATACAAGAATTATCCTTAGACAACCTCTGTGGCGCAGCAGGTGAATGTTTGATATTCTATTAATACATTATACCACATAGATATTTTTATTATCATATAGAAAAACATCTGATACCCTGAAGAAATATCTGCAGATCGTACATATTTTTTCCCGAAGCGGGAATCGAACCCACAACCTCTTGCGTCGCAGGTGGACCTTCGCCCGCTGCGCCACAGAGGTCGTCAAACATTGAATTTGAACTTGATTTTGCGCAGCGATTTGGACTAGATTACTGGGATTCTCCAAACACTCCTACATTCATTTTATTGGACTTTTTGAAATGATATTGTGCTGTGATCTTTTCATAGATTTTTTCCAATGATTTTAGGTACATACAAACATTAGTAAAGTACTTATGGAAAAAAAAAGCCTTCCGCAGAACAAATTCTGCAAGGAATTTAAAATTATTTGATAAATAATTATAGCTATACTATCGAAGAATTTTTAAGTAACAAATTGTGATATTTCTTAAAATTATTAGGAATTATGAATTTTATTTTCATTTGCGACATTGCGTTTTCTTATTATTATTGTATTGTTTTCTAATGTTTTAGTATTTAACTATTTATTATTATTTACATAACATTTACAGTATTATCTGGAGAAAGGAGTTTCGGTCTCATCTTGAAAATTGCTGAAAGATGTTCAACATGTAATCATATTTATGTCATAGACATATTTATGTATATAGGTATTCTATAGTGCTTTATATATGAAATATTAGTGTATGTTATGCAAGTAAGTTCCTACTATTAGATATTATGTATTTGGGTTTTTTAAATAAGTTATTACTTAGTAATTTTTTTTCGTAATATTTTGCGCCGCCGTCCCTTACTGCTTCGCTCATTACTGTCAATCCAAAGGTTGCCTGGAAGAAATCGCTTTCAGCGATAAGGCCGCCAATTATACTTAGTAGTTATAGATTAGTTATTTTAATATGTCATGTAATCTGGTTTACAATTAAGTGTTAATCCTATCATTACATTAACAATGTAATTAAAATACAAGTACTTTTTTATAACTTTGCACATAAATATGATGGTAATATGTGAGAGTCTGTAATAATATTAATACAATAACGTATACACCACATTTTATGCAAATCAATTATTAAGCCAACCCGCCTGCCAAGCGTGGTGAGTATGGCAACTACCCCTCATGGAGATCCATGAGGGAGGCCTGTGTTCATCAGTGGACGTTTTATGGCTGAAATGATGATGATGTATTATTAAGAAATTCAGATATTTCAGTAATTCAGAAATTCATTAATTTCTTTCCATAGTTTGCAATTACAAAACATAGAAAATTATAAAGAATAAAGAAAATTATTTATTAACTAAAAACAAAAAAACCCAACAGCAAGTTAAAATTATGTGCATGAAACTATGCCTTGAGGGACTCTACACTATTACTACAATTATTTGATTCCTCAGGGATCAGAATAAATGGGATCTAATTGAAAGTGCATCCGTTGCCAAAAATAATTTTCCAAATCGTTTCTTATGGGACGGAGTTCTGAGGTAACAAAATATATAACTAAAACAGATGAATTAAGAACCACGATCTTTTCTGAAGTCGGTTTATAAAGTTATTAGAAAACAAATCATCATCATCATCATATCAGCCGTAAGACGTCCACTGCTGGACAAAGGCCATTGGTCATTGATCTCCAGAACTGCGGTTGGAAGCGGCCTGCATCCAACGCCGACCTGCGGTTCTTACCAAGTCGTCTGCCCATCTTGTAGGTGGATGTCCTACGCTGCGCTTGCCGGTCCGTGGTGTCCATTCGACAACTTTACGGCCCCATCGGCCATCTGTTCTGCGCGCTATATGGCCTGCCCATCCACTTCAACGTGCTAATCCGTCCGGCTATGTCGGTGACCGGCAGGGTGATTACGTATCTCGCGACAGGTTTTGCAACAGGCAATTGACAGCAATATTACTGTCAAATGTTAATTTTGTATTAGAAAACAGCAAGGAATATTGACATTTGACAGCAATATTGCTAATTGCCTGTTGCAAAACCTGTCGCGAGATACGTAATCACCCTGCCGAGTTCTCCTACGTATCTCCTCATTTCTGATTCGATCCCGTAGAGAAACCCCGAGCATAGCCCTCTCCATAGCTCGTTGAGCGACTCTAAGCTTATTCATAAGTCCAATAGTGAAAGACCACGTCTCGGTTCCATATGTCATCACTGGTAACACACACTGATTGAAGACTTTCGTCTTAAGGCAGTGAGGTATGTTAGACGAAAAGACGTTGCGATGTTTCCCAAACGCTGCCCATCCGAGTTGGATTCGACGATTGACCTCTTTCTCGAAGTTGAACCTACCTAATTGGACTGGACAGAAAACAAATAACATTAAAATATTATTTAGTTATCATCATCATCTCTGCTGGTCATAGGCCGCCTGCATGGGTCTACCAGATCATGAGGGTTGGTTGCCATACTCGCAGGCGGGTTGACGAGCGCAGTACGGCATGTTGACACAATAAAAGATGCTGCTGCCCATCTTCAGGAGGTATCCCTTGGCAGATTCTTACTACATGCATGGGCAAGAGAGGAAAGGCAACATTCTACTGGCGCTGGTGGCACGGCAGATATTGTTATTTTAAAACATTTATTTTCGATTTAACCTCGAATAACCTTTAGTGGAATGGAGATATTAGTGATACCCACTTCGTCTCAAGTAAGAATTTATTTCGGTAAAGGGTCATCAAACAAATTTTGAAGTAGATAATTATCCCAAATTTCAAGTTTTTCATTCTATATATTCAAATGCATTACGTATTCATTACATCTGTACCTATTTCTGGATTCTATATGATTCCCTTCGCGTGGCCACGTGGTCTCTTATTTTTAGCAATGATAACTCGACGGCGAGCGCAAATTTATAATTCACCAATGAAAATAAACTTCAAGACTTCCGGCCCACATTTCATCCAATTACGCCCGTTCCATTTTTAAATAAATCCCATTTACGAACAGCATTTTTAAATAAATTCCAAGAATATTCGAAAATCGAAAAAGCTAGAGTTACAGAAATAGGGCATGCCACTCAGTACTGTCTTCACCGAATTCTGGTGACCTGAAGAGCACCCACACTGGAGTAAAGGTTCCCCTGTCGGCACAGACACCCCTACACATATACCCCTCCAGGGCTCAGTGTCAGGCAGACCGTGCGACCGACCGCACGCGTCTCCAACATTTGAAACGATTCCCGCGACTGCGACTTCCGAAATACGACAGTGGCATTAAGTGATATAGTGTTGTGCAGAGGATGTAAATAATAGTGATTGTGATACGGAACGTTACGCCAGCGTGAGTTGTTTTTAATATTTTTCATGCGACCCCGATACCGGTGGAATAGATTGATGATCTTTGCTAGGTTTTCTTTTTTATGTCGAATTCAAATGGCTGTTCTCAGGGTCTACATTGTCGAGCGTTGGATTCGTCGTTCTAATTTTATCTCCGCGAAAGCTGGGAAGATTACAAATGTCAAATGGGGACTTACAAGCGTTTTGTCTTGCTCTATCATACCCAAACTCAAAATGAGTTTAGTCATTTCGACCCATAAGTCATATGCAATTGTCACATCACAGAAAGAAAACCAAAACACATATAAAATGAATAAAGCACAAAAAATAATTTGTTCGCTTCAGAAAACTTTATCTTTCGAAGGAAAAGAAAAAAAACCTTAATTTTCCACTTCAGTATTAAAATTTCTTAAAAATTTATAAATTTCTTCTCTATTGACTTACTTGTTTGTGAGTGCTGTTAATTAATTAATTTGCTAGATAATACTTTATAACTTTAATTTTAAACAATTTATTGAATATTGCATGCTGTAAAATTGATTATTGAAGGACTTTTTGTATTATTGACATCTGTATGTAACCCATTTTCGCAATAAATGAATTTGAATTTGAACTTATTATCGCTTCCTTATTACTCTTGGTATAAAGATAATACTTAGTATTATGACATACCATCAGAGGTTAAAAAGTACTCAAATTCCCTCGCATTTTGTACAACCTCATGTAAAGATACCGTTTTATCTTTCACGTATAAAAATTACATCTCGGTAAAACAACACCTCAGGCAGCGTGATGTAAATTTGGATACTTAAAAAGTTTACGAATAATCTTCATTACTTTCGCGTGGTTTTTCTAATTTCGGTGAAAGGAGAATGATTTTGTTAAGCTTGTATGGTTTCTTCAGGGCATAAACCTTGAAACATCAAACGGAATGAGGTAAGGTAAAAAACAAATTGGAAAGAACCGACAAAAGTTACACAATCTGTGTGCAACCATTCACCATTTCCCTTATCCCACATAACGTGGGGTCGTCACGACATGTCTACTTTCCCAATTCTCTGACGATGAATAGACATTAACTCCTGTACGAGTTAGTTTATTTATAGAAATGAAAAATGCAATCAAAATTTTGTCTCCGACGGGACTCGAACCCGTAACGTTCAGACGAACACCTTTAACGCAGGCTGCCTTTACCATTCGGCTACGGAGCAATTAAAGAGAGATCAACTAGAGTTAGTTTATTGCTCATGTTTCACGCTCATTTTTTCTTTTCTCTGCTGAAATACCGTCCACGTCCAGTAAATTTTGAAATTTTAGGCTGCGCTTTGATAAACAATTCATCATACATACACGCCTCTCTCATGGATCTCCATGGGTGGCAGTTCCCATACTCACACCACGCTTGGCAGGCGCGTTGGCGAGCGCAGTTCGAGATGTTGATAAGCAGGCTTTTACTGCATCCACGGGCATGAGAGGAGGGGTAACATTCTACTGCCGGCACCCCACGGCAATTGATAAACTATTATTTCAATGTAATTGTTTAAATTATTATAAATTACGGTAAAACACGGACTGACCGGGCTGCCTAAAAGCAAGCTAGCTATTTTAATTTTAAAAGGTGTAAGGACCAATCAGTAATGTGTAAAATCCAATTACCATTTTTAAAACGGTGTATGGACTCATATGTCCAAAAAGCTAAGTGGCATACATCGCGTTTGCTCACCCGTTAAGTGAAAATCAATATTTTTATAGAGCAGTGTTTGAATTAACCAATCGTGTGAACCCACTACCAATTTGAAGTATCGTAATCGAACTCAAATTTGCAGCGCCCTAACAGGGTTTATGTTTAATAGAAATTATGTACCAAAGTCAAATTCAATAACTGTTTATTCAATTGAGTAAAACGCTTCTTAGAATAGTCACTTTACAAATTAGAACAAAACACATTTAAATTGAATAAAGCCCATAACTGAATTCGTTCGCTACCTATATGAACCTGTATAATTATAATGTATTATATAAAATACAAATACATTAAAAAAAGCCTTTATTCTAATCCATTAAAAATTTACATCTTAATTGACATATCTTTTCTTTTATTAGAAACAAAGATATTATTAATATTATTTCTTAATTATTGTCCGATTCTGCGAAAGTCGCCTCAGCGGCGTAGGCCTTCCCAAACTCTTTCCATTTTTCCCTGTCCCGAGTCATATCCATAGTCATCCATCATGGTCCACATAGTTTCGTATAAATATCCCTCCATTTTGTTTTCGGTATCCATTTTTACGATTCCTTTGTAGAAAATACAAAAAAATCAAAACATACGATATTATTTCCGAATGTTTTGTAACTGCTGAAAAAAGTTAAGCCCCTGACGTCAAAGCGTCTTAAAATATTTCCTTACATTCAAGTTACGGTGAAAAAATTTGGTAAAACGAGAATTATTTTGTGAAGCTTGTATGGTTTCTTCAGGGCACAGAACTTCGTACATGAGACGGAAGGTATAAAAAAGAATGAGGCTCCCTAACAAACAACTAAAGAGTTGTTTTCGTGGGAATACGCATCTAACGATGTTGTTTGTTTTGTAACAAGGGTTTCTTGTGCTATTTTGCTATATCCTTAAATTTGTTGATTATTATGTAAATTAGCACTAAAATGCGAGTTTTTAAAAAAAGTACTTAATTGAAATTATCGTGGCTTGACATCATTTAATAAATATAAAACGACTTACACCACGTACCTAACTTATTATCATCTTGCTGACGTTTCGTAGACCATTTAGAGGCCCTTCTTCATGAGCACCGTTCGTGGCCGACTCCGAGGGCCGCGAGACGAGAACAGTTCTCGTCTCGCGGCCCTCGGAGTCGGCCACGTGGTATGTGGTGTAAGCCATATTATATTTCTTCATCATCATTTCAGCCATAAAACGTCCACTGATGAACACAGGCCTCCCTCATGGATCTCCATGAGGGGTAGTGGCCATTCTCACCACGCTTGGCGGGCGGGTTGGAGCGCAGTATGGGATGTTGATACACGGATAGACGCTGCTGCCCATCTTCCGGAGGTATCCCTTAGCAGGCTCTTACTGCATCCATGGGCATGAGAGGAGGGGTATCATTCTACTGCCGGCACCCCACGGCGACTGCCGGCACCCCACGGCGGAATTATATTTATTAAAATAATTTAATCTCCTTCACCAGTTTCAAAATAAACGTGAGATGATACGTGGATCACTTAGTATTATAACGTCAAAGCCTATTTATTCTATAGTGCTGTGACATTCAATCCCATGAAGATGATTTTCTTGAAAAATTTAACTTCAACGATATACTACGTGAGTAATCCTCCTATTTTTAAAGATAAAATACTTCGTCAGCTTTATAACTGTTGTTTTTTGGAATTTAAAAATATTTTAGTTGTCCGATATTTCTACGCGGTTTCCCACGTCATGATCAGTTTTTCTGTGATCAGTTTCACGTGTGAAACTGAGTCGTAAAATAGCAAATCATGTTTACAACCATGAAGAATATGAAACACAGTCGAAACGTCGGGAATAATCAAAAGTATCTGAAATGAATAACGTAATAAATTCCCGTGTTTTGTTATTATAAGGTAATTATTTTCTTGGGGGCACACATTGTAACACAACAATAAATTATCAAGTACGTATGTACATTGAAAGAAATTGTAATTAATTTAAAGCTTAGCATTAAGCTCACTCTGTTAGCAACGGACACTTGTATTCTGCTGAAACCAGATATGATTGATTGAGTAATTGTTTCAGCCGTAGGACATTCACTGCTGGACAAAGGCCTACCTTATGGATTTTCAGTTATTGTGGTTGGAAGCGATCTGTATCCACCGTGAACCTGCGATCTTCACCAGGTCGCCAGCCCATCGCCCGTGGCCTTCACTCGAGAATTTTTCGAATTGAATGAGTGAAAATTTAAATGCATTTCCTTTCCTCGTTAGGAAATGCATTTCCTTAGTTCTTAAATCTTTACTTATAACGGTGTTTAAAATAAAAATTATACCATTAATAATATAAGTCTGAATGTTTGTTACATCTTTATGCAAAAACTAGCTTTTGCCCGCGACTTCGTCCGCGTGGAAGTCATATAACGTAAAAACCCCTTTTTCACGCAGATTCGAAAATATAAATCCCATTTATTCCCTATCCCGTGGGAATTTCGAAAAATCACCTCTAGGATACTCAAGGTTTATGTGTGCCCGATATCAAGTCTTTAGGTCCAGTGGTTTCGGCTGTGCGTTGATATATCAGTCAGTCAGTCAGTCAGGACTTTGAATTTTATATATATAGATAGAAGATTACGTTATTAAGGCTGAAACTTAGCACATATATAAATGTTGTACAGAATTAACGCATTGGCATTTAATAGGTACTAGCAGCGCCCGCTGTTTCACTCGCGTAGTTAAAAATACGAAAATAAGAGGAATAATTTAAAAATGAAAACCTCATTGACTCCTGCTTGTTTAGGACCGAGCAGTAATTACTAAATCTTTAATGAAAACATTTCCACTCAAAATAATAAATCGCTTTTAGCATTCCACCGAGTTTTCACCTTGGAGCATTTTAGATAACTTGGATAGCTGTCATTGTTTCCGTCGTTATAGATTAAGAGGAGCCAATCCAACTTACTTTTCATACAACTGCTCGTACGTGGGTGTGGCGTCGTAATAGATCTTTCTATGTAACTTATGAATTCGGGGAGGTATTTGATGGTATTTTAACAATTTATATCGTTGTATAAAGCAACTTAGAGCTTAACATCTAACAAAATATGATGTATATACAGCGCTGCGCTGCCACAGACAGCCAAATACCAGTTGTATTTGGCTGTCTGTGGCAGCGCAGCTCTTAAACGAGTGGACCGAATTGATAGATAGATAGACATTGATTTGGCAACAAAACAGCACAGACAAAACGCAGTACGTATAGATGACCAACTAATATAACTTTACACTTAGCGAATGAGAAATAATAATAGCTAACATACAATGAGATTAGGTAGGTACCTTCACAAACATATAATCAATCAAGAATCAAGAATCAAAAAATACTTTATTCAGTGCGGCCGCATGGACCTTATTGACGCGTCACAAATTACAAAATAAAACAATACAAATAAATGGAATAAAGCACATAATTGAATCTATTCACATCAGATGACACGCGAGTTAGGAAAAGAAGCGAACAGAAGAACCTAACTCGGTCGTTATAGTCATCATTTAACAATTTAATTTTGTCTTATGTTACGTTTGACGGAGTTGGAGCAGATTCAGCAAAGTGGTTTTGTCCTCTAGGTAGTCTGATATTTTATAATAAGCTTTATTGCACAGATTGCGTTTGATAATGTTTTTGAATTTATTCAATACATAACAATGAAGTAAAGATAGTCGGGCAAGGCACCAGTAAGTCCTTTCTGTGCCGCTGTTTCCCAAAAAGGACTAGTCTCAGCTATATCCTGCTCCGCACCAGAGGTACGAGGCATCACTGGTTTTCAGACTAATACTGAACTGGCTTCACGAACCCTAACGCAATTGAATGCATTTTTTTATTTAAAACCTGGGTTTCTCGCGGTGGTTCTTAAACATTTTTATTTAAATTGGTTTAGAAGTTTTTAAGATATTGAGGTTAAAGTAGGACTAAATAATCAAATGTTTCTGACAAAGTGTGGTATAAAATGAAAGGGCCAAAATTGTAACCTAAAATTTTAAATTTTGTAAACTTGTTTAAATGAATTGTCTCATAAAATAGTTAGCAGCTGTTTGACTTGTATATTTTTTTATAGGTTGGAGGTTGTAGTTTGCTAAGTCGCAATTGCAAACTAAATTGCTGAATTCAAACAACACCATTCAGCTCTGTAATTAAAACCTAGACTTGCCTGGTTGTATTCATTTGAAATTTATATGTGTTAGGCATTATTAGAGTAAAACATGGTTTATTTAACTACTAGTTAGTTACTCATATCTAATTACAACCATGTCTGCTAGTTGTACAGCGTTCACAATAAACATTTACCATTATTTACCATTGAAATTATGTTTGCTTTAACTACAACCAATTTAAAAGCATATTCATTTCAACCGTAAAATGTCCACTAAAGAAGCGTTATCTATAGATCTACAGTTATTTAGGGGGCGAATATGCATAGCGCTGTCTGTCTGTCCGTCTGTCAGTCTGTCTGTGTATTTGACGATTACAACCGAAGGCGTTTGACCGATTTACATGAAACCTTTTTTGATAGCACCTTCTTAATGAGAGAAGGTGACTGATTGATTTTGGTGACCCTAGGGTAATTCCTTATTGTGACCTCAAAAGGTCACCAAAAAGATAAGACTACAAAGGGCCGAAAACGTCCAAAAACCGAAAAATGTTATTTTTGACCTTTGGTGACCTTATGAGGCCTTCGCCCCCTTTTCCGGTACCCCCGTACCAATGCTTGTCTGTAGATAACGCTTCATCTTCGCATATCTGTGGTCTCTAACCGCAATATAGAACAGGGTTTATTTTCTCTCAGGGTTAATATTGAATATCATAGGAATTGCTTCACCTGTAGCTAGGGATTGAATTACATTCTAGATTTCTAAGACTACGTTGTAGTATTAGTAGAGAAAGTTTTGATAGATGATATCCTCAGATCATCATTATCATCATTTTAGTATAAACACATATTTAATCGGGTATTTATCGCGTTCTTTAAATATTTTATGTGTCGTGCTCGCGAAAGTTTAAAAAAGTATATCATTATTTCAGCCGTAAAACGTCCACTAATGAACATAGAAGAGGCCTGTGTCGTGAATCTCCATAAGGGGTAGTTGCTATACTCACCACGTTTGCCAGCCGGATTAGCGAGCGCAGTACGGGATGTTGATACACGGAAAGAAGCTAATGCCTATCTTTCGGAGGTATCCCTTATCAGGCTCTTATTGCATCCATGGGTATTATTTATTTATTTATTCAATTCTTTATTGCACACAATTTAAAAAAAAAAAAAAACAGTATACAAATGGTGGGCATAATAAAGAAGGGTAAACATTCTACTGCCGGTCCCCATGGCAGTATCCTCTGATAGATAAGACATAAGAAGTATTTAATGGCGCAATTGATTTAATAGTTGGCATGGACGCAGGAAAATACGGGTTTGAATCCCGCCGCGGTACAAATGTACGTAAATTATTTTGCGGCTATACTTAGTCGTGGGGTGTGGGCAGTAGAATGTTGCCTCTCCAGTCTCGTCCGTGGACGCAGTAAGAATCTGTGGAACATCCAGTAGATGGGCAGCAGCGTCTTTCCGCGTATCAACATACGGCAATGCACTCGCCAACCCGCCTGCCAACCGTGGCGAGTATAGCCCCTCGTGATCTTAGAGGTCCATGACGGAGGCCTATGTCCAGCATTGCCCGGCTGTAAGACAGCTCTAACGGCTGAGATGATGATAATGATGATTATGCAGCTCATGCGGTCGGTACTAAGGCTAAAAGGAGAGGAGTTACTTATTTTTAACAGACGAAAAAAAACGGAGGTTTCTCTTTTCGACCTTACATTTTTTTATTATCGATTGAGTTTTTACTCATTGATTCATCATCATCGTCATCATCATCATTAATTAGAAAATTAACATTCTATGGCCTGCAATCTACGGCTGGTGAGTGGAGTCGTCCATCTCGACACGTATAATACGCTTTTTTAACCGACTTCACAAAACGAGTAGGTTCTTACGTCTTCTGTTTTTTTTAGTTTTTGTTACCTCAGAAGTCCGTCGCTTATGAACCGATTTGGAAAATTACTCTTTAGTTTGAAAAGATACACATTCAATTAGGCCCCATTATTTTAAACTTATTTAAAAATCAAGGGAAATACCTATTTAAATGTAATTAAATTACCAAATAAAATACCCAACCCGCTAAATGTAGCATACATTTGGGTATTTTACGGTGACTAAAATGGTACCATTCAGCATGTGCTGTGGACGGACGGTCGTACCACAGCGCTGGTCTTCCATAGTAAGCAAAATGAGCGGTTGGTGGTAACCGCAATGCACATTCTAATTAAAAATAATAGGTACATACATATTAAAACGCATTAAAAAATTAAAACATTTTACATTTACCAAAAAGAAAATAAATATAAAATAAAAAGGAATAGGTAAATACACGCTGATTCAAAAAATAACGCTTTAAAGGATAAATTAATTATAAAGATTCTTTTTTTGGCTTGCGAGTATAAATGAATGAATGAATCACTTTATTGTGCACCAAAATCAAGAGAGTTACAGGAAAACGAAGAGTTATTAAAAATAAACATAGGTGCAATGGGCGGCCTTAATGTAATGAGACATTAATCTCGCTAATTTCACATTCAAACGAATCATCAAAGCGATTTTGTGTGTAGAACACAAAATCGCTTTGCCGATTCATAATAAAAACCGGTGTTTGTGCCTTTCATAAATAAAAGATTAAATAATAGAACGTATTCACGGGACGTCCCGAATTCAATTTGATACGTCAGCTGTCATACGCCAGGCATTTGCAACCTTCTGATCTCTTCATCTCGGTTATGTCGTCGACGATTCCGTGTAAATAAACATGTACCGTCGTATAAATATCTTGAGATGGCAAGGGCAGGAGAAAGAGGCTGTCTTCTTGCACAAACATATTAAGTTTATAAGCTTAATGTGCCACGCTGTGCGTCGAACTATACAGGGTTTAAAAAGGGTAACCGGAAATAATTAATTAAAATAAGAAGGATCGAATCAGAAATGAGGAGATACGTAGAAGAACTCGAGTCACCGACATAGCCAAACGGATTAGCACGTTGAAGTGACAATGGGCAGGCCATGTAGCTCGCAGAACAGATGGCCGATGGGGCCGCAAGGTTCTCGAATGAAGGCCAAGGACCGGCAAGCGCAGCGTAGGACGTCCACCTACAAGATGAGCAGACGACTTGGTGAGAACCGCAGGTTGGCGGTGATAATATTCAAAATATGTATGTATATTTGAAAACTTTCGATTATACAACCCCACTTTAACCTCCTATATCTTGTAATCGAATCGACTTAACCGATTTTGATAAAACATGTTTGAAAACCACAGCTAAAAAACCGGCTTTCAAAAAACAAACTGCATTTTATTCGTTCCACTCGTCACACTAAGCGGTCAAACTTATAACAGCCCTCTTTTTGGGGTTCTTCAGAGGTTAAAATTTTGAGGGTCTTTCAGGGGTTAAAATTAACTAAAATTACCTAATACAATTGTTTACTAATAACCTACGGCGCCACAGACAGACACACAACCAATGCACACTAAGTGGTAAAACTAATAACACTCTATGGGTCGGGGCAGAATTAACCAAAATGACGTTAAACAATTGCTCCATCAAAAAAGCTTATAAAATACTCGCGTGTTTACATCAAGGTACAATCGCTAACATAAGTCTTACATTATGCAAATGCTACATAATGGCGTGGCATTTTGTTAGATAACATGTCTGTGTGACGCTTGCTTGTTCTGAGATACAGGTATTGATTGACGGAATAAACGATCATCACGATCATCAATGCCGTGGGGTGCCGGCAGAAGAATGTTACCCTTCCTCTCTTGCCCTTGGATGCAGTAAGAAACTGCTAAGTGATATCGGAAGATGGGCAGCAGTGTCTGTGTATTAGCATCTCGTACTGCGCTCGCCGACACGCCTGCCAAGCGTGGTGAGTATGGCCACTACCGACAGCAGGCCTGTGTTCAGTAGTGGAAGTTTAACGGCTGAAATGATGATGAAATGATCATCATTATCTCATCCGTAGGATGTCCACTGCTGGACATAGGCATCTCTCTTGGATCTTCACGTACCGATCATGAGCAGGCTGTTGCTATACTTACGCTTGGCAGGCGGGTTGGCGAGCGCAGTACGGAATGTTGATACACGGAAAGACACTGTTGCCCATCTTTCGGAGGTATCCCTTAGCAGACTCTTACTGCTTGGGCATGAGCGGCTAGGCAACATTCTACTGCCGGCACCACAAGGCACGTAAATCTTACAAATGCATATACGGCGCGGCGTTTTGTGTCAATATCATAAAGATGTCTGAGTTATACACTCTCGATGCGAGATACTGTAGGTCTACCATGACTTTTCACAATCTATACTCGCTAGCGACTGTAGTTAAAAAATGTATGAAAACTTGTACAGTGCCTCTAGCGGATAGTTTGGTACTAAAATACGCAGTAAACTATACAGCTACAATAGTTTGGGAATATATTTGATTAGAATTCGGTAGAATGAGTTACAAATCTGACAGATGTCATAGTAACGTAATTTTACTGGGTTGCTGACGATTCGGACAAAATTTATTAGGACACAGTGTCAAAACAAAAGTGTCAGGGAGACACTTTTGTTTTTAATTTTTTTTTACTGTCCATTTGGACACCATCAAATTATTGAAGCTGTTGAGTACAGTCAGGTAAAAAAATATTAAAAAAATGTATTTGTATTATACAGACCTCTGTTTCTAAAATTATATTTATTAATATCAACGTAGATAATATTTATGTTGTAAAATTAAAAACAATCTCCAATCGTAATACTACATAAAATATATTTATACACACGCACACCTATCAAACTAAAAGATGTGCCATCGTCTGTACCCACTGTTCCATTGTTAATATAGCCTTCGAAAAATTCCCAAGATACATTACATTTTACCCAAAACAGCGAACAAAACCAAATGACCTTCCGATGCCTATTGATGTTAAATTTATACAAGGAAACTTGAAAAAATACCCAACTTTGGGTCTTTGATTTAATGACCAATGTACCGTTACATCGGAAGTTTATACGAAAACATTGAAAGGGAATTGACAAGATCGAGTACTGAATCGTAGTGTTCCGTAGGTGGATGTGGTTTCCGATAAGAGGATGGGAAAATTTAAAAAGACCAAGTTGTTACCTAATAAGAAAAAATCTAGGTCTATCAGTAAATCTAATTGTCGATTTTAATATCATCTTATCCGTAGGACTGTTGTCCACGTCCACTGCTAAACATAGGCCTCTCTCTTGGGTCTTGGAGACCCAAGAGAGAGGCGACGAGGGAGTTGTTGCCACACACTAGGCAGGCGGGCTGGCGAGCGCAGTACGTGATGTTGATACACGGAATGATGCTAGTCCGGAAGTAATCTTTGGCAAATTCTTACTACGTCCACGGACAAGAAAGTAGGTATAATATTTTAATCGCGGCAGCCCACGGCATAGTAGATTGAACTAGACAAAATAGGTACCTTATCATCCGCCATAGGAGCTGAATTGTTTTTTTATCTTAAAACACGTAGATTCAGTAACAACATATTCACCTAGGCGACGTGGACCTGAGTGAATAAAGAAATCTTATGACAAGATTTAAAAGAGGTGTAGGTGATTAAAGTCGTCTGTGAGATATTAATATGCCAGGAAATGAAATGAAAATACTTTTAAGAATTAATTGTGGTAAAATAATGTATATAACTAAATTATTAGTCATGAATGAGTGCCTGGAGTAGAAATTTATTTCTACTATCTTACCCGTGGATATGGTAAGAATGTGCTAAGGGACAATTCCGGAAGATGGGCAGCAGTGTCATTCGTGTATCAACATCCCGTACTGTGCTCGCCAACCGACCTGCCAAGCGTGGTGAGAAAGGCCTTAGCCCAACAGCGGTCGTCCTACAGCTGAGATGATGAGTTATGTGTCTTCAAAGATACAGGATATTTTACTACAATAACTATCGTGATGGTTGGAGTAGTTTGTGGGAGACCTATCCCCAGCAGTGGGACAAAATAGGTGTAATAAAAAAAAAACGTACATGTTAAATTGGCGGAGGCACCAACTGTTTCGACCCTTATCGAGGGCCTTCTTCAGGGTGATAACTGGCCACGACCCTTTCAAGATACTTAAAAGTTCCTTTCGTTCAATTCTTTTTAGAAGTCGGTTAAAACGGACTATGAAGACTCAACCAAATTTAATTACACGAAATATTCGCCCCTGTAAAATTCCAAAGTAACAATTCGTAAGGAACCCTAAAGTATTGCAAGAAAGCTGGACTTCTGAACTCCCGCGGCTTCAAAGTATTTAGAATTAGAAGTTTTGAAAGTAACTATTTTCTTGTTTGACACTTGAAAATGTTTTTTATGAAATTAACTTTTACCTTATTGTAAGAATACGGTATTGATTTACATCACCTGCACCTTAAACCCTTACGCCGTGGGCGAGTTGAGCGATGGGGTGCCGGCAGTAGAATGCTGTCCCTCCTCTCTTGCGCATGCAGTAAGAAACAAGGGATACCTTCTGAAGATAGCTTGAGCTAATTATGCCAAAACCGCTATATGTGACCCTACAATTTCATTTCATTTATTTCATTTCATTTATTTATTTATTTGTAAACATGTATTTTATGACACAAATGATTTAAGACGATGGTACCTGCAGAAGTACGAAACTGTGTCGCAGATACCAACGCTCTCCTCCTTAACATTAAATACAGAAAAAAATATAATTAAATAAGAAATGACATTTGTATTTCTAAACTTTATATATGTACATACATATTTATATAAACTTTTATATAGACAAATAACTGTGCTGTTGTGTGCGTGTGTGTGTGTGTGTGTGTGTGTGTATGGATGTATACATATATGATGTGTGAAAATACATAAATGTTGCGGTTCTATAACATATAATGTTAGAAAGGTAAAAGTAAAATATCATTTATCAACCATAAGAAGGTTTTCCGTCTCTTGATAGTTAAGGGAAAGGAGCAGCTCTAGACATTTCATTTTACATTTAAAGCGGGTCAGGGAATATATATTTAATCGCTTATTAATTCTATTATATAGAGATGCCCCAATATAAGCAAAATGGCGACTAGCAATTGACGTCCGTCGCGGTTCTATTTTGCAGACCAGATCATTTCGCCGTTTATTTTTATTTTTATTGGGATCATATGGCAATTGGGTGTGTTTTTTGAGGATTGTATGTAGAATAAAAATCTGTCTTACAGTGGGGACTTGACAGATCGAATACAGGTCAGCTGTAGGGAACCAGATGGGTTTGTATGCCAATACTTTAAGCACAGCTCTCTGTGCACGTTCTAATCTTAACATCGAGGTTTTGGCTAAGCCTCCCCAGGAGGTAATGCAGTAAGATAATATAGATTGGCCCAATGCACAATAGACAATCTTGCAGTGTTCAAAACTGATAATTGATTTTAGGCTTTTAAAGACAAAAATCAGCCTTCCAATACGAGAAACTGTGCATGCTATATGTTGTTTCCAAGATAGTACATTATCCACCATGACACCAAGATATTTTATACATGTAACACGCTCTAGTCTAGTGCAATTGCAGGCGACTTGGATATCCGTATACGGGCAAGTATGGGCACAAATAGAAAAAGAGGAATCAGGTGTAGATGAAATGTTGGCACTAAATGGGATGTATTTATTTTTGAGATGTTTAAAGTTAAGAGATTTGCACGTAGCCAGTTCATTACTATTTTCATAGCATTTTCGGAAGAAACTCGAGCTTCTTGCCAGTTTTTGCCATGGACTAAAAGAACTGTGTCGTCTGCATAAGTTATAATCTTGCAGTTTGGTAAATTGAGATTACACAGTTCATTTATATAAATTAAAAACAAGGTAGGGCCAAGGACACTACCTTGTGGAACGCCAAAATTAATAAATTGTTCGTCACTTCTATAATTATCTATCTTGACGGATTGAGATCGGTTTACAAGATAACTTTTAAACAAATCAAGTACGACATCCCTCAAACCAATATTTTCCAGTTTGGTAAGCAGTATGGGGATCGAAACGGTGTCGAAAGCTTTAGATAGGTCGAGGAATATGCCAATAGTCTTTTGCTTTTTGTCTATGTACTTAACTACAGTATCAGTAAGCTCTAAAACTGCATCCTCTGTTGATATACAACTCCGAAATCCGTGTTGATTGATAGATAGTATATTGTTGTCATTCAAGTACTTAACAAGTCTTTTATTTATAACTTTTTCAAAAACCTTCGAAAGCGTAGTTAAAATGGAGATTGGTCTATAATTTGAAACATTGTTCCTGTCTCCAGTTTTAAAAATTGGTAGAACTATTGCTTTCTTAAAGGCTTCGGGAAAAATTCCAGCTGCTAAGGCAGTGTTGAAAATGTGACATAGCACTGGGATTAGTTTATGTCTGGCAGTTTTGATAACATAAGTTGGAATACCATCCCAGCCTACCGATGTTTTATTTTTAAGGTTAAGTATTACATTTTCAATTTCGCTTTCATCGGTATTGAGGAGAAACATAGAATTAAGAGAAGAAGGTCTAATATGACAGTAAGGGGGTACCGTGCTTTGTGAAACAGTAGCTTCATAGTCAATTTGTGAAGCAAGACTTTTACCAACATTAGCATTTGCAAATAATTGAGGAGTTACCTCGATTCTTCATGGATCCCATCATCAGAACTGAATTTCAAAATATAGGTTCTAATTGATAGTGTAATAAGAAATCAAAAATAATTTTCCGAAAAGAATTAATCAGTTCATAAACGACGTAGTTCTGAGGTATCAAAAATAAAAAACCTCCTCTTTTTAAATCAGCTAAAAACTACTTAAACGACATGGCGTTCATCGTCATTTTACAAGCTTTTATTTAGCTTGCCCTGTATGTATGTTTGTTGGCGGAATCTTGCAACTTAATTTTGAAGCAGATCTTCAACCAATTGAGTTGAAATTTTGTATACATGTTTACTTTGGATGACAATGCATGGTCAGCTATGTGACGTCACTCTAAATCCAACATGTCGGAACACCTAAGATGGCGTACTACTTATTTTTAATGTACCCCTGTAATATGGGTATCAAATGAAAGGGCTTGCTAAGAACAAGAAACTAACTAGACAGTGACAACTAAGAAGTAAAAACGAAATTAAAAGAAAAAAAAAATTTTAACATAACTTTTATATAATCGTACTAAAAATAACAAAATAAACATTTTCCATTAAAGTTTAATGTCAGCTTAAAACGTCTTTACACGATTTATGTGATAAAAAAGCTTGTTACGAGATATAAGCAGGTACTCGTATTTACATTGTTTAAAAAAAAATATTTTATCATTTTTAGTATGATTAAATGTTTGTTAAAAAGTTTTTTTGACTTTTAATCTTTAACTAACCTATTTCATTCCACAGCTGGGCAAAGGATCTCCCCAAACTCCTCCAACTGTCCCCAATATTTCGCAGGCCGTTTTCCTATCAAACATAAATACCCACTCTCAACTAATAACAACAAAGTCCCAAAATATAATTAAAGTTTTAATTAGTTCGCGATATAGGAAGCTATTATGAGGTGAGATGAAAATTAATCAACAATTGCTCTAGAAATAATTAATTCGAGGGATTTCAATCAAATGCTTTGACACGTAAAACCGCGTGCTCCGTGGTCAGACGGCACACTACATGCATTGTATACAGAATCACTGCCGTGGGGCCGGAAGTAGAATGTGGCCCCTCTTCTCATGCCCGTGGATGCAGTAAGCTAAGGGATACCTCCGGAAGATGGGCCGCAACGTCTTTAAAAGTATCAACATCCTGTACTGCGCTCGCTAACCTGCCTGCCAAGCGTGGTGAGTATGGCAACTACCCCTTTTGGAAATCTATGAGGAAGGCCTGTGTTCGGTAGTTGACGTTTTACTGCTTTACGATAATGATAATGACAAAGGGGCCGGAAAGGGGTCTCAAACATTGTATCCAGGTCAAGTGCGGTATCTTATAAAAGGACGGACATCATTTGCAAACTTTTTTTATATTTTTAACCGTATTAAATTTGACTTATTAGAAAAATGTTTCAAAAGACCGCTCCACCGACTTATCTCCGAAGTTTACAAACAAATGACTGAAAAACTTAAAACTTTTGTAGTTTATTTAAGTTAATGTAAAAATTACAAAAAATTAAAACTATTTTAAAACGCAACTGAAACAGTCTTTGAGAAATCATCGAAACATTTAAGTACACGCTAAAGTTCCGCTATGAAACAAGAGATGGCACTGTTATTTAATGTTTAAATCCAACGTCCATATGAGTCCACTGATGGACATAGGCATCCCTCATAAATCTCAAAGTACTGATCATCAGGGTGTATTTGCCATACTCACCACACTGGTCATGCGGGTTGGCGGGCGCAGTACGGGCAGTTGATACACGGAAAGACGCTGCTACCCATCTTCCGGAGGTATCCCTTAGCAGGCTCTTACTGCATCCACGGGCATGAGAGGAGAGGTAACATTCTACTGCCGGTACCCCACTGCAAAAAATCTCCTATAACACATTAAGTTTGTGTGATGGCCGGGAATTCTCGGTGCGCGGGTCTTACTCGCAAATTATTGTTTTTACTCGACACTTCAGGGCATAGGTCTGCCTTTCTTCCTGTCACACCGTTATCATTTCATCATCTCAGCCTTAGGACGTCCACTGTTGGACACAGGCCTCATCATGGATCTCCAAGAAGGGTTGTTGCCATACCACGCTCATCAAGAGGGTTGGATAGCGCAGTACGGAAAGCTGATACACGGAGAGGATCTTCCGGAAGTATCCCTTGGAAGATTCTTACTGTATCCTCGGGCATCATCTCCCACACCCCACGGCAATCGGTAACGTGTACTGTTAATTTTTTTTATACTCTTACAAAACATTTTAATTTTGCTCTACAGTTTTTGCAATTATACTTCTGTATGACATTGTGTAGTGTGCCGCAATAATTAGACGTGATATGAGGTAATTGACGTATACGTTTACGGTGTTTTAACGGCTAATTGGCTTTTACACGGGCTATTGTTGACGTGTAATTAGTACACCCTGTAATGAGTGCATTCACCGGGGTGATGATGAAAAACATTAGTTTTTCAAATTCAAAAAGTAATGATGAAAATAATTCGTCATCATCACATCTCAGCTGGATGGTAGGACTGCTATCCACGTCCTCAACTGGACATAGGCCTCCCCCATGGACCATGAGGGAGGCCTACGTCCATAAAAAAACATAACATTTCAAATTTAAAAAGTAATTTTCATCATCACCCAGACACCTTTTTAAGTAACAATAATTTCCATTTATGTAGGATAAAGTCTAGCTTTCATAAGTAACCATAATAAATAACAATAATTTTATCAAACATTTCTGAGAACTAGCGCTTGAAATCGGTGCGGGAATTTTATTTATGTTTGAAGACCTCTGTGACGCAGCGGGCGAAGGTCCGCCTGCGACACAAGGGGTTGCGGGTTTCATTTCTGCCTCGGAACAAATGTCCGTACATTCTGCAGTTATTCAGGGTGTTTTGGATGTTTTTTTCTATACATAATAAAATTATCTATCTATTTATTATAATGTATTAAGTATATCTGCCAAGCGTGGTGAGAATGGCAACTACCCCTCATGGAGATCCATGAGGGAGGCCTGTGTTCATCAGTGGACGTTTAATGGCTGAAATGAATTAAGTATATCAGTCATCTAGTACCCATAACACAAGCTCTGCTTAGCTTGAGGCTAGATTTTTTAACTTATTTCTAAATTGTTTATGTTCTTTTATTGTTAAAGAGTTTTGTATACATAATCATTTCAGCCGTAAAACGTCCTCTTCTGAACACAGGCCTCATGGATCTGCATGAGGGGTAGATGCTATACTTACGCTTGTCAGCTGGGTTGGCGAGTGCAGTACGGGATCTAGATACACGGACAGACGCTGCTACCCATCTTATGGAGGTATCCTTAGCAGGCTCTTACTGCATCCACGGGCATAAGAGGAGGGGTAACATTCTACTGCCACCACCCCACGGCTAATTCTATATGCTTTAATTATGATGAGGTATCTAATTAATTATAACAGGAAATTAGCAATATGTTTGATAATAGGTATCAGATCGCAGAGGCGTATTATTACGTAATATTACGATTATTACTAAACAATTGAAGCATATCATAAGATATTGCGGCATGCTAGGATTACAATACGGAATCGTAGTAGGTGAAACCAATTTAACCTTGACAAATTGACAGTCTGTCAAATTGAGAGAAATGAATGGAGGGTGTCGACAGTAGAATCTTGCGCCTCCTCTCTTGTCCGTGGATGCAGTACGAATTTGTAAGGATACCTCCGAATGATTGGAAATCCGAAAAATAGGCTGCAGCGCCTTTCCATGTATCAAAATCCCATATTGCATTCGCCAACCCGCCTGCCAAGCGTAGCGAGTATGGCAACCACCACTTGATCAGTACTTGGATCTCCAAGTCCATGAGGGAGGCCTTTGTCCAGCCGTGGATGTCCTACGGATGTGATAATGATGAGATTACTTCTGTGCTACCAACATCAAGGACATACCGTATTGCTTATGTCCTCTATGATTGGAGAGGAAATGTAATTTATTTTGTCTAAACAACAATTCCGCCAAAAATATTTCGTAATTGTAAGGAAAAGTACACAGGTCGGCTGATGGCGCTGTGCTGTCGAAGGCGAGAGACAGTTGTCATTGCATTAGTGCAAAGCACTGGTGTGTTGCCGTGGGGTGCCGGCTGTAGAATGTTACCCCTCCTCTCATGCCCGTGGATGCAGTACGAGCCTGCTAAGGGATACCTCCGGAAGATGGGCAGCAGCGTCTTTACGTGTATCAACATCCCGTACTGCGCTCGCCAACCCGCCTGCCAAGCGTGGTGAGTATGGCAACTACCCCTCATGGAGATCCATGAGGGAGGCCTGTGTTCAGTAGTGGACGTATTACGGCCGAAATGATGATGATGACTGGTGTGTGTTCGGAATTCTTATGACCTGCGGTATTCCCTCGGAGTTTCGAAATGGAGTCCTTCAAAAAGCTTATTTTCCTTCTTCGAAAGCCGGAAGCGTATCAGCCTCGCCTCTGGTGATACAGATGTCTATGGGCGACGGTGACCATGTTCCATCAGGTGGCCCGTTTGCTCGTTTTCCAGCTTTAAATATATAAAAAAAAACAAATAAGACCTTATTTCCTCTCTATTGGATATGTGCTTGATGGCTACCAACAATAATTATACTTTTCATTTTGTAAAAACGGGAATTACTCACGTAGTATTGTAACGTCGAAGATTATTCCGACACGTTTCGATTTTTCAAGAAAATCATCATCATGGGATTGAAAGCCCGTCCGCGCGTGGGGCTGACACGTTCTTGAAAAATCGAAACGTGTCGGAATAATCTTCGACGTTACAATACTACGTGAGTAATTCCCGTTTTTACAAAATGAATAGTATATCTCACGTTAATTTTGAAAGTGAAATAATTATACTTTACAAATAAACCTTAACGAAATAGAGACTCCATTCGTACATCTCGTTAATGCAGTACATTAATGTAATGATATTAATATTAGTACGGGAAACAACGGTGTGCGGATAAATAGGAAATCAGCTGCTAATGCGTTGTGGTGTTAAATGTATTCCGTCTCTATCCATATTTAAATCCATTAAACAATCCATTCCAAATCAAACTATTTATTGCTAGAAATATATAGCGTGGCTTGGGGCTAGATGATGCTGTGTGAATTGTCCAGAATTATTTATTTTATATTTCTAGCAATAAATAATTTGATTATGGGTACTAGATGACTGATATACTGAATCCATTAAAATTACTAAATACTACATAGATATTTTGTATTATATATAGAAAAACATCCAGAACACCCTGAACAGGTATCTGCAGATTATACAGATATTTGTTCCGAGGCGGGAATTGAACCCGCAACCTCTTGCGTCGCAGCAAGACCTTTGCTCGCTGCGCCACAGAGGTCGTCATATATAGTTATAGTAAGGCCTTTGAATTTATTATAGATGATTTATACAGCGTCAGCAACTGGTACTCACGCTGTCTGGGACATTGTTGGATTAGGCTTGCCTAGCATCTTAACCATCCTCTCAGCTTAGTTAACTATTAGTTATAGGAACAGATGGTTATAATAAAATATTAAATATCGGGATTGTTTTTACGTACTTCACCATAGTACTTGGCATAAAAAATTACACACAACAAGTTAAATTAAATCCAAATAAAAGAGTTGTCGTGGGGTACCGGTAGTAGAAAGTTACCCCTCCTCTCATGCCTGTGGATGCAGTAAGAGCCTGCTAAGGAATAACTCAGAAAGATGGGCAGCAGCGCCTCTCCGTGTATCAACATCCCGTACTGTGCCTGCCAACCCGCCTGCCAAAGCGTGAGTATTGTAACTACCCCTCATAGACACCCATGAGGGAGGTCTTTGTTCATTAGTGGATGTTCTATGGCTGAAATGAATGATGAATAAGATAACCATTTGTTTATTTTGTCACAGAAGTAACATGTGACCTCGGTGACAAGTGCGCTTTCTGTATGCATTCCACTGTGCTTACTTACGGATTCCGAGGTCAAATGCCGGCGCTAATACAAACAGTAGTGCGGGGTGGTTTGCGAATATGCAGACCTTAGAAACTGCAACAGGAGACTTTCTTGAAACAGTGCCATCGCGATTCTACGATCGCTAACTATCAAATGGTACGAAATGACAGAACGAACGCCTCCAAAGGCGGTACTGCTATTTATTTCAAGAGGTCGCTGCACTGGAATGCATACAGAAAGCGCACTTGTCACCGAGGTCACATGTTACTTCTGTGACAAAATAAACAAATGGTTATCTTATTCATCATTCATTTCAGCCATAGAACATCCACTAATGAACAAAGACCTCCCTCATGGGTGTCTATGAGGGGTAGTTACAATACTCACGCTTTGGCAGGCGGGTTGGCAGGCACAGTACGGGATGTTGATACACGGAGAGGCGCTGCTGCCCATCTTTCTGAGTTATTCCTTAGCAGGCTCTTACTGCATCCACAGGCATGAGAGGAGGGGTAACTTTCTACTACCGGTACCCCACGACAACTCTTTTATTTGGATTTAATTTAACTTGTTGTGTGTAATTTTTTATGCCAAGTACTATGGTGAAGTACGTAAAAACAATCCCGATATTTAATATTTTATTATAACCATCTGTTCCTATAACTAATAGTTAACTAAGCTGAGAGGATGGTTAAGATGCTAGGCAAGCCTAATCCAACAATGTCCCAGACAGCGTGAGTACCAGTTGCTGACGCTGTATAAATCATCTATAATAAATTCAAAGGCCTTACTATAACTATATATGACGACCTCTGTGGCGCAGCGAGCAAAGGTCTTGCTGCGACGCAAGAGGTTGCGGGTTCAATTCCCGCCTCGGAACAAATATCTGTATAATCTGCAGATACCTGTTCAGGGTGTTCTGGATGTTTTTCTATATATAATACAAAATATCTATGTAGTATTTAGTAATTTTAATGGATTCAGTATATCAGTCATCTAGTACCCATAATCAAATTATTTATTGCTAGAAATATAAAATAAATAATTCTGGACAATTCACACAGCATCATCTAGCCCCAAGCCACGCTATATATTTCTAGCAATAAATAGTTTGATTTGGAATGGATTGTTTAATGGATTTAAATATGGATAGAGACGGAATACATTTAACACCACAACGCATTAGCAGCTGATTTCCTATTTATCCGCACACCGTTGTTTCCCGTACTAATATTAATATCATTACATTAATGTACTGCATTAACGAGATGTACGAATGGAGTCTCTATTTCGTTAAGGTTTATTTGTAAAGTATAATTATTTCACTTTCAAAATTAACGTGAGATATACTATTCATTTTGTAAAAACGGGAATTACTCACGTAGTATTGTAACGTCGAAGATTATTCCGACACGTTTCGATTTTTCAAGAACGTGTCAGCCCCACGCGCGGACGGGCTTTCAATCCCATGATGATGATTTTCTTGAAAAATCGAAACGTGTCGGAATAATCTTCGACGTTACAATACTACGTGAGTAATTCCCGTTTTTACAAAATGAAAAGTATAATTATTGTTGGTAGCCATCAAGCACATATCCAATAGAGAGGAAATAAGGTCTTATTTGTTTTTTTTTATATATTTAAAGCTGGAAAACGAGCAAACGGGCCACCTGATGGAACATGGTCACCGTCGCCCATAGACATCTGTATCACCAGAGGCGAGGCTGATACGCTTCCGGCTTTCGAAGAAGGAAAATAAGCTTTTTGAAGGACTCCATTTCGAAACTCCGAGGGAATACCGCAGGTCATAAGAATTCCGAACACACACCAGTCATCATCATCATTTCGGCCGTAATACGTCCACTACTGAACACAGGCCTCCCTCATGGATCTCCATGAGGGGTAGTTGCCATACTCACCACGCTTGGCAGGCGGGTTGGCGAGCGCAGTACGGGATGTTGATACACGTAAAGACGCTGCTGCCCATCTTCCGGAGGTATCCCTTAGCAGGCTCGTACTGCATCCACGGGCATGAGAGGAGGGGTAACATTCTACAGCCGGCACCCCACGGCAACACACCAGTGCTTTGCACTAATGCAATGACAACTGTCTCTCGCCTTCGACAGCACAGCGCCATCAGCCGACCTGTGTACTTTTCCTTACAATTACGAAATATTTTTGGCGGAATTGTTGTTTAGACAAAATAAATTACATTTCCTCTCCAATCATAGAGGACATAAGCAATACGGTATGTCCTTGATGTTGGTAGCACAGAAGTAATCTCATCATTATCACATCCGTAGGACATCCACGGCTGGACAAAGGCCTCCCTCATGGACTTGGAGATCCAAGTACTGATCAAGTGGTGGTTGCCATACTCGCTACGCTTGGCAGGCGGGTTGGCGAATGCAATATGGGATTTTGATACATGGAAAGGCGCTGCAGCCTATTTTTCGGATTTCCAATCATTCGGAGGTATCCTTACAAATTCGTACTGCATCCACGGACAAGAGAGGAGGCGCAAGATTCTACTGTCGACACCCTCCATTCATTTCTCTCAATTTGACAGACTGTCAATTTGTCAAGGTTAAATTGGTTTCACCTACTACGATTCCGTATTGTAATCCTAGCATGCCGCAATATCTTATGATATGCTTCAATTGTTTAGTAATAATCGTAATATTACGTAATAATACGCCTCTGCGATCTGATACCTATTATCAAACATATTGCTAATTTCCTGTTATAATTAATTAGATACCTCATCATAATTAAAGCATATAGAATTAGCCGTGGGGTGGTGGCAGTAGAATGTTACCCCTCCTCTTATGCCCGTGGATGCAGTAAGAGCCTGCTAAGGATACCTCCATAAGATGGGTAGCAGCGTCTGTCCGTGTATCTAGATCCCGTACTGCACTCGCCAACCCAGCTGACAAGCGTAAGTATAGCATCTACCCCTCATGCAGATCCATGAGGCCTGTGTTCAGAAGAGGACGTTTTACGGCTGAAATGATTATGTATACAAAACTCTTTAACAATAAAAGAACATAAACAATTTAGAAATAAGTTAAAAAATCTAGCCTCAAGCTAAGCAGAGCTTGTGTTATGGGTACTAGATGACTGATATACTTAATTCATTTCAGCCATTAAACGTCCACTGATGAACACAGGCCTCCCTCATGGATCTCCATGAGGGGTAGTTGCCATTCTCACCACGCTTGGCAGATATACTTAATACATTATAATAAATAGATAGATAATTTTATTATGTATAGAAAAAAACATCCAAAACACCCTGAATAACTGCAGAATGTACGGACATTTGTTCCGAGGCAGAAATGAAACCCGCAACCCCTTGTGTCGCAGGCGGACCTTCGCCCGCTGCGTCACAGAGGTCTTCAAACATAAATAAAATTCCCGCACCGATTTCAAGCGCTAGTTCTCAGAAATGTTTGATAAAATTATTGTTATTTATTATGGTTACTTATGAAAGCTAGACTTTATCCTACATAAATGGAAATTATTGTTACTTAAAAAGGTGTCTGGGTGATGATGAAAATTACTTTTTAAATTTGAAATGTTATGTTTTTTTATGGACGTAGGCCTCCCTCATGGTCCATGGGGGAGGCCTATGTCCAGTTGAGGACGTGGATAGCAGTCCTACCATCCAGCTGAGATGTGATGATGACGAATTATTTTCATCATTACTTTTTGAATTTGAAAAACTAATGTTTTTCATCATCACCCCGGTGAATGCACTCATTACAGGGTGTACTAATTACACGTCAACAATAGCCCGTGTAAAAGCCAATTAGCCGTTAAAACACCGTAAACGTATACGTCAATTACCTCATATCACGTCTAATTATTGCGGCACACTACACAATGTCATACAGAAGTATAATTGCAAAAACTGTAGAGCAAAATTAAAATGTTTTGTAAGAGTATAAAAAAAATTAACAGTACACGTTACCGATTGCCGTGGGGTGTGGGAGATGATGCCCGAGGATACAGTAAGAATCTTCCAAGGGATACTTCCGGAAGATCCTCTCCGTGTATCAGCTTTCCGTACTGCGCTATCCAACCCTCTTGATGAGCGTGGTATGGCAACAACCCTTCTTGGAGATCCATGATGAGGCCTGTGTCCAACAGTGGACGTCCTAAGGCTGAGATGATGAAATGATAACGGTGTGACAGGAAGAAAGGCAGACCTATGCCCTGAAGTGTCGAGTAAAAACAATAATTTGCGAGTAAGACCCGCGCACCGAGAATTCCCGGCCATCACACAAACTTAATGTGTTATAGGAGATTTTTTGCAGTGGGGTACCGGCAGTAGAATGTTACCTCTCCTCTCATGCCCGTGGATGCAGTAAGAGCCTGCTAAGGGATACCTCCGGAAGATGGGTAGCAGCGTCTTTCCGTGTATCAACTGCCCGTACTGCGCCCGCCAACCCGCATGACCAGTGTGGTGAGTATGGCAAATACACCCTGATGATCAGTACTTTGAGATTTATGAGGGATGCCTATGTCCATCAGTGGACTCATACGGAAGATGGGCAGCAGCGTCTTTCCGTGTACCAGCATCCCGTACTGCGCTCGCCAACCCACCTGCCAAGCGTGGTGAGTATGGCAACTACCCCTCATGGAGATCCATGAGCGAGGCCTGTGTTCAGTAGTGGACGTTTTACGGCTGAAACGATGAGGTAGAATTTATTGAGTAAATTAGTCATCTAGTACCTATAATACGAGCTTATCTTGGCGCTAGATGATGCTGTGTGAATTGTCCAGCATTATTATACATTACATTTGACTGGGCCTACCACATGCTTTAAATCCCCTTTAATTCTACTTTAAACAATTCATACAGCAATTTGTATAATACTATAAGCGCTTACTAAATATTGTATGCCTCTCGTTAATGCAATTGTGATCCACCCCTCGGGCACGTCAAGGGTTGAAAGGGTAAGAATATGTTTTAATTATTTGTTAATCCGCCGACAGATTGTTCATTTATTCATGTTTATTGATTAAAGGGTTTAAAATTCTAAATGCAGGTTGAATTTTTTTGTAGATTGAAATGTTTTGAGTTGGGGAGTAAAACAATTTTGAATTATATTGACCATGTACGACGTACGGGCTCACTTCAAACTACTTCAAAATAAATAAGGTCAGGTGCGTGTCGAGCTTCGTAGGGTTCTGTAGTTAACCGTAGACCTGTTTTTAGAAGTTGTGTTTTTTGACGTTTACCAAAACATAAATAGATGTCTGTATGATCTGCAGATATTTGTTCAGGGTGTTCTGGGTGTTTTTCTATGCATAATAAAAATATCTATCTATGTAGTTTATTATATTTAAGTATATCAGTCATCTAGTACCCATACCACAAGCTCTGCTTAGCTTGGGGCTAGATGATGCTGTGTGATTTGTGTAGCATTATTTATTTATTTAGATAGAAAGCACTAAAATCAAAATCAAAAATTTATTCAATAAAGCAAACGCTACTAAGAATAGTCAGTTTACAAAATAAGAACAAAACACAAAAAAAATAATAAAGCACATAATTGTATTCGTTCGCTTTGGAAAACTTTTTTTTCCAAGTGAGGGAAAGAAGCTCAATTAAGAAATAAGGTAAAAATAACACATAACATATTAAAAGGTAAACATATTGAGTTAAAAACTTTAATAAATCGCAAACGGAACCTTCAAGTAAAAAAAATGTCGTAGCAACCCATAAACGATTTTTTTAATGGTTCTCAAAACTGGACTTTTTACATTAAATCAACTTATACATAATTTAGATCCTTAAAGAATTTATATATAAGAATATATATTGTGTTCTCATCAAGAAGGCTTCTTGATGAGAACACAATATGCTTATGATAATATACTTACGATAACAATTAAGATAACTCTACATAAATTTAAATTAAGACATTTACAAAAACATTCAAAAATAGAATGGTTCACTCCGATTAAGAAGACTTAGACAATATCTTAAGAGAGGAGTAATTACAAAAAATGTCAACATCGTTATATTACATAATTATACTGTTACAAAAAGAACACATTCTGTTTAGTGGTGAATTTTGAATGTAGTTGGTGTCGTATATGGTATTTGGAATGTTTTTCGGTTTACGAGACGGCTTGGAGTTCGAGGAATTAAAAAGTTTACCTTAGCTAGAATGGTTGAGCTATCGATTTGACCATGTATAATTTTGTGCAGAAACACAATGTCCGCAAGGAATCTTCTGTGTTCGAGTGTGTCCATGCGGTAATGCATGAGATTGTTTTTAAATACCTATTTAACAACATCCCACACTATAGGAAAATCAAGAACGTTTCACCCACATCTTACGTGTATGGGAGGTACCCCAAATAAATATTAAATTTAGCATTTTTTTTGTACGGTTATCTCGGCGTCATTATTTTTTACATCCATGCAAAATAACAGCTTTTTAGAGCTCATAATTGTCTCTTCGCAAATTCGCAGAGAGACAGACACACAAAGCGTATTTTATATATATCATTAGGATTCCTTGTTGTACTGCGGAACCCTAAAAAGGAGAAGGTTCTCTAATCGTCTGTATTTTTTTATCTACTTAACCTGATTTTTATATTTTTTGTGGGTCGATTAGGTGCCTTTTTAAGTTTTAAGCAGGTATCTTTGTCTCGTGTCTAGGTGTTTTCTATAGATTTATTTTTTAATATTCATTTCGGTTATTTGTTAAGAAATCAAAGAATTATCTCTTGACTCCGACACAACCACTGTTTATAACTCCTCACGTAAATACCTACTTCTACGTCGCCAGTTCTAACGAGAACGTAAATATATCCGGCAGGTACGTACGTACCTGCCATGCGCGAGGAAGCAATAACTCAGGGTAATATATAAGCGAGCAAGAACAGACTGGATTTCAGTGTCTCACCTGTCATTTGTTAACAGGTCGTTTGTCAGTAAACTATAACTTGTGTTACCATTACCTGTATTACCATTTTCGTTTGCCATTTTCTGGCTTAGAGACCAAATTATCGCGCCTCATTTGTTTAGCTAGTTTCCAGATCAACGAAAAGAACCTATATTCTTTAATTTTTCTACAAAAAGAACCGACCTGGTACCTTGGGACCACCTTGGAAGCCAACGATAGGAATCTTATATAATTCTTTAAAATAGGTCTACCATTCGCGGAGAAATCGGTGAACATACATTTCAAATCAAATCTAATCATTGATTTTTTAAAACCTTTACTACATATTACCCGCTATATAATATATATCAAGACCTTGTATACCGTGTTAGTTATAAACTCTGTTACAACAAGGTAATAAGGACTATCATAGTACGTTTACATATAAAAATACATCACAAGGTTGTAGATACATATACATCATCATCATCATCATTTCAGCCGTAAAACATCCACTACTGAACTAAGGCCTCCCTCATGGATCTCCATGAGGGGTAGTTGCCATACTCACCACGCTTGGCAGGCGGCTTGGCGAGCTCAGTGCGGGATGGTAATACACGGAAAGACGCTGCTGGCCATCTTCCGGAGGTATCCCTTAGCAGGCTCTTACTGCATGAGAGGAGGGGTAACATTCTACTGCCGGAACCCTACAGCACGTGGTCCCCAAGTGGTTATAGCACATAGAATTAGCAAGCTGAGGTGGCAGTGGGCTGGTCATATCTATCAAAAAAGAAATTACCGATGCACCGTCATTTTAAAGTCCTGTCGTTTTAAAGCCATCATCAAGCCTATTTGGACATACGGCATCCAGCTATGGGGCTTAGCTAGCAACAGTAACATTGAGATATTGGAAAGGTTCCAGAATAAAACTTTAAGAAACATTTTCAATATACCACCCTACAGTAATATATTTATGTATGTATATGGTACATCAAACTGAGAACCGTAAAACAGGAAATAGAACCACACAGCAAAAGCTACCAATCTAGACTGTCCAGACACAGAAACGAACTAGCAGCTCAACTACAAGGGCAGGGGAGCCTGAAATTCTTTCGACTCAACCGTCATAGCATACAGGGACTAGCAGAAAGATACACAGAAAGAGACTGAGAGACGAATCATTGGACAAATCTCTCGACCAGTGACATAAATTTAGAGTTTCTCAGACAGCACTTTGAACTATTGTTTGTTATTACAAACAGATTGCCAAGCAGCAGAGTAAAAAAAAACCGATGCACCGACTGTAGCGTCTTTCAGCAAAAGTACCAGTTGCTGACACTGTATAAATCATCCACAATAGATGCATAGTTCTTATTTTTACCGTTTTTTTGTATGAATTACATAATTTACGTGACGAATGATAGGATTCCTAAATCCAGCCGTGCTGTAACGTGGGTCGAATGCGCCGGCCTTGACAGGCTTGCAGGTTAAATATGGACGCGGTTTGTTTACGTAGTAACTGTGCTTCATCTGTGGGCGCGCGCCAAAACCGACTCACTGGATACTGATTTAATTAATAAAAATAACCGAAATAATATTCATTGTAAACAAAGTTAGCTTTTATAAAATTTTTGGAGTGATTAACCGGTACGCTGTACCGGCATTTTGAATTCGCGCATTTTGGCCATGGGGTGCCGGCAGTAGAATGTCGCCCCTCCCTCTTGCCACGGTAGTAATCGGACAAGCCCGGACGATGGGCAGCAGCGTCTTCCGTGTATCACTGTGTATGACTGTGCATTGCGCTCGCTAACCCGCCTACCAAGCGTAGTGAGTATGGCAACAACCCCTCTATGATCACTTGGAGATCCATGGGCTGTGCAGTGGAGTGGTGCATTGGAAATCCTACAGCTGAGATGACGATGATTATGATGATGATTTGTTAGTTGCTCGCCTGTCTTTAAGCCCTGCGTTGACAAATAAAGCATGGCCCACCAATTGAAAAAAAAATCGCGTTGCATTCTCCCCATCCTCACGTACGGTGCCCAGAGTTGGTCACTAACAATTTGCGAAGTCTCGCCTCGGGGTATGCCAGCGAGCTATGGAGCGCAGTATCCTGGGTGTCAAACTTACGGACCATGTAAGGAATACGACATACTCGACTAAAAAAGAAAAAATGTAACGTTCAAACTAGAAAAAAAGAGAAGTTGTCAGCAACAGATTGCACAAACCAATTTACAAACTAGCGATGACACAGAAACAATCATACTATATGACACTTAAAATATTCAACAATTTACCAGAGGACTTAAAAAAACTATCAGGAAATTTATTTAATATCCAGTTAAAAAAATGGCTTCTTAGTAAATGCTATTATTCTATAAATCAATATTTTAATTACAGGGACATAGAGGATTTTGAATATATTTATTGACATTGTTTTTATTATTATAATCAATTAATTAAATCATTTATTTTTGCATGAAATCTGTAAATTTAATTCTTATGTGTAGTGTTACTCATAGCCAAAATATTTGCATGCCTAGATAAGGTAGAATATAAGGGACATTTTAATTTTAAGACCAACGCTGTAACCTATATTCGTGCAAATAAACATCTTTAATCTTTAATCGAAAACACAAATAGCCGACGTAGCTCTCAAAGCAGGCCAGCTCAAGTGGGACTGGGCAGGACACGTGAGCCGTATGCCCCAACAACTATGGGCAAAAACCACCACCGATTGGGTTCCCCAACAAAAATGACCACGTGTAGAGCCAGCCGCGATGAGCTTGACTTCTTTAGGATAGACTAGCTTCCAACAAGCTCAAGAAAAGTATAACTGGAAGGAGGGAACGGAGGCCTTTGCCCTGCAGTGGGAAACATCAGCCTTATAAATAAATAAGAGTCCACGCCACCACTTCTATCATAAAAACTAAATAAAAATGCTTTAGAATGACACCCCGCCTCTCTTGCCCGTGGACGCAGTAAGAATCTGCCAAGAGATACCTCCGTAAGATGGGCAGCAGCGTCCGTCCGTATATCAACATCCCGTACGACGCTCATTAACTCATCTGTTTAGTTTGTTGGCAACAACCCTCATAAGAACATAAGAATATATGAATCTCTATAGATTCATGAGGAAGGCCTATGTCCAGCTGTGGACGTCCTCCGATAAGAAGCTGACTACACAGCATTCTAGACAAAGTCATTAAGTGTAAATTGGATTCAGAGTATCCTCATTTAATTTATTCAATTAGCAAAAAGCTACATAGAATATATTAATTTACAAAAGAAGAACAGGACACATTTAATTGCATAAATGTGTTTTATTCTATTAAATGTGTCCTGTTCTTCTTTTGTAAATTAATTTATTCTCTGTAGCTTTTTGCTATATTGATTATATTGAATGACGATATTCTGAATTCAATTTACTGAACATAATCGAATTCGTTCGCTTCAAATATTTTGTGATAGATAAGACAATAAATGATATTGTATTTGCATTTTGTGTTTGTAAAAAAAAAGATATTATTTTTCCAAGTGAGGGAAATAAACCTAACCCTTTTACTTTTCCACATTGTTACAATATTACTTTATAACCGTCCAAAAAGGAAAGTCCTAAGCTTAGCTTCAAAATCAAATAAAGCATAGAGCGTGGAACGCGCAGAGCCGGCTACTTATAAAATGGCAGCCTGCCAGCCATTTAGCGGTACATTCATTGATTACTCATATTTTCGATCACGTATTTAGTATTTGGGTCACTATGATGTCATTTTAAAGTTTATTTGACTGCGCTGTTTCTATGAAACGCTATGGTGGACCATGGCTGTTAAATCGTCAGTTAAGTATCGATCCACAGAACACAAAGTAGATGTTATAATTACGACACATATCTTTATAACGAAAAAATTATGGATATTAGGTAATATAACTTTATTCGTAAAGCTTAAGCTCTTTACGAATAAAGTTATATAAACAATATCTAATTATATATGATATTTAGGGGACCAAGTTGGTTTTACAACTATTCGGCCAACACGGCAACGACATAGATCATCATTTCAGCCATAAAACGTCCACTGATGAACACAGACCTCCCTCATGGATCTCCATGATCAAGGGGTCATGGAGGATGGGGCTTGGCAAGCGGGTTGGGCGCAGTATGCGATGTTGATACACGATAAGACGCTACTGCCCATCTTCCGGAGGAATCCCTTAGCAGGCTCTTACTGCATCCATGGAAATGAGAGGAGGGGTAACGTTCTACTGCCGGCACCCCACGGCATGTCCCACGGCACGACATAGATGTTTATTATACTTACTAGTATACGTGACGTTTATTATTGGTTTTATTGTTGTAACTGTGAAAGATCTGTCATCTGCCAGCGAATTTTATTTGTGTCCAATAAGTACTTTATACCTAACGACAGAGTTAATGAGTGGTTTACTTTCAAAGCACTCGTGAGTTAACTATTTATTTTAATGTTAAACGGGTTTCCTACTGACGTTGATTATACGTTGAAAATAGGTTTCCAACGTATTCAATTCCTCCCAAGGTGACTTTCATCAGGGAATATTTGCGCGGCACCTTCTCTTTCACTCTCACACAAATTCCAAGTAAGAGAAAAGTAAGGCCTTTACATCTTTTAAAGATGATGATTTATGCAGCGTCAGCTACAATTTTTTTATATTATTAATTATAATTTATTCATTAATAATTAATTCTATTGGCTTATTCAAAATTGTATTATAATGTTTTTAGAATTTGTCGATTTATTTTATATTGTTAACATAGGCCCAAACACAATTGCAGTGCCCTTGCAGGGTACTTAAGGCTATTTTAGATCTAAGCTATATACTATGTACATGTAAAGCAAAACAAAAGAAAATATGAAATAATGTTGTACAGGACGCTGCAGTGCCTGGGACATTGTTAGATGGATTAGGCCATTAGTCGGAGGAATGAACAGATCTATACGTCTGAAGTTGATCATGCCGCGGGTTTCCTCAGGATATTTTCCTTCGTCGCTAAGCATGACTTTGGCGTTGGCTTTGTTTGAATCGAGAGAAAGAAGCGAAAGACTGGTTTGTCTTTTACAAATTTGAATTCGCGCCGACTTTTATTAATACACTGACATATTTATATGACATATTCCTGTACCTACATCATTACAGTTCTAAGTCCTTTGTCAACTCTATAAAATGTAATATTGTTCAGAGTGCACTCTTAGTGATTGATTTAAAGTCTATATTCGATCGCGTTGAGTATGGATGGTTCCACGCTGAATATATCGCGAGATGAATACTGACCGGAGGTATTTTTAGAGGAGATATTTTTGGAGTTTAATTTTTTTTGGGTCAAGTTTGTTCGATTGACTGAGGTTAATTTCGATTTATTGAATATTCGAATGTTGGAGTGTGAAGGTTATTTACACAGATAATTGTTTAAATTCTTGTTTACTGTTAGTCTTCATATCAACTTTCGATAAAAGTTTAACCCCATATTTATGAAAGCTAATTTATTTTAAGGGGTCGACTATATTTGGTAGTTATGTAACTTTTTTTGTCGGCAATTGCAGTATACGTGTTGATGAGGAGTATGCAATAAAATAAAAAAGTGTGATAAAAATTAAGTGTGGTATGACGATTAGTTCACTCTTAAAATAAATTGATTTCTCTTAAATCAAACAGCTCCTAATGCGTTCTGTATGGTGAACCATATTAGCATCAGCACTTCCACGAGGTGTGATTTAAATATGGTCTCACCACTTGAACGCTACTAATATAAACTAAAATAAATATTCCTCGACATTTTAGACTAAATCTCGCGCAAAAGAAAGCAGAGCTTGTGTTATGGGCACAGCACCTCAATCCAATCCATCGCAAGGTTGTCTTGTAGAGATCGCCGATTGTCGCATAGTGTTTCTCTTTTTTTTTCGTTGATATTTTCAGATATAGGTGTGCAATAACGCATTTTTTATCTGTCTACAGCTTTGCCCGCCAGAAATGGATCACTCTCAGTAGACCCAGTCTGGATCTCATGAGAGTTTTAACTAGTTTCACTCTCAGTCGATCCAGTTTTTAAAACAGCAATAAATTATGGATCTAGATACAAGATACAAGAACTTTATTTGTACGAAACACAGGTTACAATAATGGTCTTTAATAAAAATAAGTTCAGCCATGTCTCGCCGCAGATGGGCATACAAATATTAAAACCTAGTTATTGATATGATCTATTTATATCTATTTAGATCTAGTGAGAGTTTTAACTGGTTTTACTCTCAGTCGATCCAGTTTTTAGAACAGCAATAAATTATGGGTCAATAGGTAGGTGGTAGGTATAGGTAGGTGTTGACTGGTCGGCCGCCGGAACGAAAGTGAAACTCTTTCGTCTCTTGTGTCGTCATATAGGTTTGAGTATGCATGCTGCACTGACAAGCTAGTTCTCCCTGCATGCGCATAATTAGCGGGCGGGAGGGCGGTGCACCTGCATCTCAGCATAAGCGGAATTAAAACTCAATATTTTTATTGCATTTTATTATCATGGATTTCCGCAAAGTAACGCCTGATTCCATTAATTATACCAAATTCTAAGCAAATGAAGCCCAAACTACCCGCTAGAGACTCTGTACAAGTTTTCATACATTTTGTTAACCACAGTCGCTAGCGAGTATAGTTTGTGAAAACTCATTGTAGACCTACTGAGATAGAAATAACTCTGATGGATGTGGCATTGAGTTTATAACGATCGCCACCTCACATTATATTGTTTCTGCCACGACTTTATCACTCTTGGAGACTAAATCATCATCTTCACCATTCACAGTCTGACTTCACTTACTCATCATCATTTTATATCATTTCAGCCGTAAAACATCCACTACTGAACACAGGCCTCCTTCACGAATCTCTTCCTCCGTCAACCGAGACACGTTCTCGGCTTGCCCGTTGACGAGCTCACCGCCGCTAACCCGGAGGTGACGTCAACACATCCCACACTAGCTGCTAGGCACACGTTCAATAACCGGTCTCGCCGGCGAGGCCGAAGAATACACTCTTCCGTCTTAAGGTGCAGCTTTGCACCTGGACGTTAACCATCATTACATATAAAAACCTGGCAACAGTCCAAGCCGTGGCTCGAACCTAAGTGGTGCCCTTGAGCTTGTTGCCTCAACCTAACTTTTGCGGCTGGGCGCCTTCTGCGCTCGCTATAGTCCGGTAACGTTGTCATGGCCATCTGCGGTCAATAACATTAAAAATCAATTGGAAAAAAATCACGAATCTCCGTGAAGGGAAGCCATACTCACCGCGCTTGGCAGGAGGGTTGGCGAGCGCAGTACGGGATGTTGACAACCGTACTGCCCCAACAATTATGGGCAAAAACCACCACCGATTGGGTTCCCCAACAAAGTTGACCACGCGATATACCCAGCCGGAGATGGCGGGATGAGTGTGACTCCTAAAAATCAATTCCAAAACAGGGATAAGAGGAAGGAGGAAAGGCCCTTTTTTTTTCCTACCTGAAAACCAGCGTTAATCCTTATATTTAAGGATTAACATTATGCTGAGGTAGGACCTTTTGGTCCACAAATTTTTTACATTTTTTAGTTGTGTTAGAATTAATTTATCATATTAGTATTAATTTTACGTACCTACTTAAGCCTATTGTGGACTGTGGATCAATAAATGATTTTCTTCTTCTTCTTCTTCTTCTTTGCCCGGCAGTAGGAAACATGAGGCTTATAAATAAATAAATAAATAATACGTTTTACGGCTGAGATGATGATGATGTTCAAAACATGCTGGTATATCGATACCGCACTGCGTCTGCCAAGCGTGCTGAGTGTGGCAAAAACTGTTATCACAACCGTTCACACCAACTACAACCGTCGTGTGGGTTCCAATCCCATCAGAATCGAAAATTTTGATTTATTTTGCATTTGTACTTTACATAGATAAAGATTTATCATCATCATCATTTCAGCTGTAAAACGTCCACTACTGAACTAAGGCCTCCCTCATCGGATCTCCGTGAGAGGTAGTTGCCATACTCACCACGCTTGGCGGGCGGGTTGGTGAGCGCAGTATGGGATGTTGATATACGGAAAGACGCTGCCGCCCATCTTCCGGAGGTGTAGATAAAGATAATTTTTTCGTAAATTTCGAAACTGGATCTACTGAGAGTAAAAATGGGTAAAAACTTTCAATTGACCCATAATTTATTGCTGTTCTAAAAACTGGATCGACTGAGAGTAAAACCAGTTAAAACTCTCACTAGATCTAAATAGATATAAATAGATCATATCAATAACTAGGTTTTAATATTTGTATGCCCATCTGCGGCGAGACATGGCTGAACTTATTTTTATTAAAGACCATTATTGTAACCTGTGTTTCGTACAAATAAAGTTCTTGTATCTTGTATCTAGATCCATAATTTATTGCTGTTTTAAAAACTGGATCGACTGAGAGTGAAACTAGTTAAAACTCTCATGAGATCCAGACTGGGTCTACTGAGAGTGATCCATTTCTGGCGGGCAAAGCTGTAGACAGATAAAAAATGCGTTATTGCACACCTATATCTGAAAATATCAACGAAAAAAAAAGAGAAACACTATGCGACAATCGGCGATCTCTACAAGACAACCTTGCGATGGATTGGATTGAGGTGCTGTGCCCATAACACAAGCTCTGCTTTCTTTTGCGCGAGATTTAGTCTAAAATGTCGAGGAATATTTATTTTAGTTTATATTAGTAGCGTTCAAGTGGTGAGACCATATTTAAATCACACCTCGTGGAAGTGCTGATGCTAATATGGTTCACCATACAGAACGCATTAGGAGCTGTTTGATTTAAGAGAAATCAATTTATTTTAAGAGTGAACTAATCGTCATACCACACTTAATTTTTATCACACTTTTTTATTTTATTGCATACTCCTCATCAACACGTATACTGCAATTGCCGACAAAAAAAGTTACATAACTACCAAATATAGTCGACCCCTTAAAATAAATTAGCTTTCATAAATATGGGGTTAAACTTTTATCGAAAGTTGATATGAAGACTAACAGTAAACAAGAATTTAAACAATTATCTGTGTAAATAACCTTCACACTCCAACATTCGAATATTCAATAAATCGAAATTAACCTCAGTCAATCGAACAAACTTGACCCAAAAAAAATTAAACTCCAAAAATATCTCCTCTAAAAATACCTCCGGTCAGTATTCATCTCGCGATATATTCAGCGTGGAACCATCCATACTCAACGCGATCGAATATAGACTTTAAATCAATCACTAAGAGTGCACTCTGAACAATATTACATTTTATAGAGTTGACAAAGGACTTAGAACTGTAATGATGTAGGTACAGGAATATGTCATATAAATATGTCAGTGTATTAATAAAAGTCGGCGCGAATTCAAATTTGTAAAAGACAAACCAGTCTTTCGCTTCTTTCTCTCGATTCAAACAAAGCCAACGCCAAAGTCATGCTTAGCGACGAAGGAAAATATCCTGAGGAAACCCGCGGCATGATCAACTTCAGACGTATAGATCTGTTCATTCCTCCGACTAATGGCCTAATCCATCTAACAATGTCCCAGGCACTGCAGCGTCCTGTACAACATTATTTCATATTTTCTTTTGTTTTGCTTTACATGTACATAGTATATAGCTTAGATCTAAAATAGCCTTAAGTACCCTGCAAGGGCACTGCAATTGTGTTTGGGCCTATGTTAACAATATAAAATAAATCGACAAATTCTAAAAACATTATAATACAATTTTGAATAAGCCAATAGAATTAATTATTAATGAATAAATTATAATTAATAATATAAAAAAATTGTAGCTGACGCTGCATAAATCATCATCTTTAAAAGATGTAAAGGCCTTACTTTTCTCTTACTTGGAATTTGTGTGAGAGTGAAAGAGAAGGTGCCGCGCAAATATTCCCTGATGAAAGTCACCTTGGGAGGAATTGAATACGTTGGAAACCTATTTTCAACGTATAATCAACGTCAGTAGGAAACCCGTTTAACATTAAAATAAATAGTTAACTCACGAGTGCTTTGAAAGTAAACCACTCATTAACTCTGTCGTTAGGTATAAAGTACTTATTGGACACAAATAAAATTCGCTGGCAGATGACAGATCTTTCACAGTTACAACAATAAAACCAATAATAAACGTCACGTATACTAGTAAGTATAATAAACATCTATGTCGTGCCGTGGGACATGCCGTGGGGTGCCGGCAGTAGAACGTTACCCCTCCTCTCATTTCCATGGATGCAGTAAGAGCCTGCTAAGGGATTCCTCCGGAAGATGGGCAGTAGCGTCTTATCGTGTATCAACATCGCATACTGCGCCCAACCCGCTTGCCAAGCCCCATCCTCCATGACCCCTTGATCATGGAGATCCATGAGGGAGGTCTGTGTTCATCAGTGGACGTTTTATGGCTGAAATGATGATCTATGTCGTTGCCGTGTTGGCCGAATAGTTGTAAAACCAACTTGGTCCCCTAAATATCATATATAATTAGATATTGTTTATATAACTTTATTCGTAAAGAGCTTAAGCTTTACGAATAAAGTTATATTACCTAATATCCATAATTTTTTCGTTATAAAGATATGTGTCGTAATTATAACATCTACTTTGTGTTCTGTGGATCGATACTTAACTGACGATTTAACAGCCATGGTCCACCATAGCGTTTCATAGAAACAGCGCAGTCAAATAAACTTTAAAATGACATCATAGTGACCCAAATACTAAATACGTGATCGAAAATATGAGTAATCAATGAATGTACCGCTAAATGGCTGGCAGGCTGCCATTTTATAAGTAGCCGGCTCTGCGCGTTCCACGCTCTATGCTTTATTTGATTTTGAAGCTAAGCTTAGGACTTTCCTTTTTGGACGGTTATAAAGTAATATTGTAACAATGTGGAAAAGTAAAAGGGTTAGGTTTATTTCCCTCACTTGGAAAAATAATATCTTTTTTTTTACAAACACAAAATGCAAATACAATATCATTTATTGTCTTATCTATCACAAAATATTTGAAGCGAACGAATTCGATTATGTTCAGTAAATTGAATTCAGAATATCGTCATTCAATATAATCAATATAGCAAAAAGCTACAGAGAATAAATTAATTTACAAAAGAAGAACAGGACACATTTAATAGAATAAAACACATTTATGCAATTAAATGTGTCCTGTTCTTCTTTTGTAAATTAATATATTCTATGTAGCTTTTTGCTAATTGAATAAATTAAATGAGGATACTCTGAATCCAATTTACACTTAATGACTTTGTCTAGAATGCTGTGTAGTCAGCTTCTTATCGGAGGACGTCCACAGCTGGACATAGGCCTTCCTCATGAATCTATAGAGATTCATATATTCTTATGTTCTTATGAGGGTTGTTGCCAACAAACTAAACAGATGAGTTAATGAGCGTCGTACGGGATGTTGATATACGGACGGACGCTGCTGCCCATCTTACGGAGGTATCTCTTGGCAGATTCTTACTGCGTCCACGGGCAAGAGAGGCGGGGTGTCATTCTAAAGCATTTTTATTTAGTTTTTATGATAGAAGTGGTGGCGTGGACTCTTATTTATTTATAAGGCTGATGTTTCCCACTGCAGGGCAAAGGCCTCCGTTCCCTCCTTCCAGTTATACTTTTCTTGAGCTTGTTGGAAGCTAGTCTATCCTAAAGAAGTCAAGCTCATCGCCGGCTGGCTCTACCACGTGGTCATTTTTGTTGGGGAACCCAATCGGTGGTGGTTTTTGCCCATAGTTGTTGGGGCATACGGCTCACGTGTCCTGCCCAGTCCCACTTGAGCTGGCCTGCTTTGAGAGCTACGTCGGCTATTTGTGTTTTCGATTAAAGATTAAAGATGTTTATTTGCACGAATATAGGTTACAGCGTTGGTCTTAAAATTAAAATGTCCCTTATATTCTACCTTATCTAGGCATGCAAATATTTTGGCTTATGAGTAACACTACACATAAGAATTAAATTTACAGATTTCATGCAAAAATAAATGATTTAATTAATTGATTATAATAATAAAAACAATGTCAATAAATATATTCAAAATCCTCTATGTCCCTGTAATTAAAATATTGATTTATAGAATAATAGCATTTACTAAGAAGCCATTTTTTTAACTGGATATTAAATAAATTTCCTGATAGTTTTTTTAAGTCCTCTGGTAAATTGTTGAATATTTTAAGTGTCATATAGTATGATTGTTTCTGTGTCATCGCTAGTTTGTAAATTGGTTTGTGCAATCTGTTGCTGACAACTTCTCTTTTTTTTCTAGTTTGAACGTTACATTTTTTCTTTTTTAGTCGAGTATGTCGTATTCCTTACATGGTCCGTAAGTTTGACACCCAGGATACTGCGCTCCATAGCTCGCTGGCATACCCCGAGGCGAGACTTCGCAAATTGTTAGTGACCAACTCTGGGCACCGTACGTGAGGATGGGGAGAATGCAACGCGATTTTTTTTTCAATTGGTGGGCCATGCTTTATTTGTCAACGCAGGGCTTAAAGACAGGCGAGCAACTAACAAATCATCATCATAATCATCGTCATCTCAGCTGTAGGATTTCCAATGCACCACTCCACTGCACAGCCCATGGATCTCCAAGTGATCATAGAGGGGTTGTTGCCATACTCACTACGCTTGGTAGGCGGGTTAGCGAGCGCAATGCACAGTCATACACAGTGATACACGGAAGACGCTGCTGCCCATCGTCCGGGCTTGTCCGATTACTACCGTGGGCAAGAGGGAGGGGCGACATTCTACTGCCGGCACCCCATGGCCAAAATGCGCGAATTCAAAATGCCGGTACAGCGTACCGGTTAATCACTCCAAAATTTTATAAAAGCTAACTTTGTTTACAATGAATATTATTTCGGTTATTTTTATTAATTAAATCAGTATCCAGTGAGTCGGTTTTGGCGCCGCGCCCACAGATGAAGCACAGTTACTACGTAAACAAACCGCGTCCATATTTAACCTGCAGCCTGTCAAGGCCGGCGCATTCGACCCACGTTACAGCACGGCTGGATTTAGGAATCCTATCATTCGTCACGTAAATTATGTAATTCATACAAAAAAACGGTAAAAATAAGAACTATGCATCTATTGTGGATGATTTATACAGTGTCAGCAACTGGTACTTTTGCTGAAAGACGCTACAGTCGGTGCATCGGTTTTTTTTTACTCTGCTGCTTGGCAATCTGTTTGTAATAACAAACAATAGTTCAAAGTGCTGTCTGAGAAACTCTAAATTTATGTCACTGGTCGAGAGATTTGTCCAATGATTCGTCTCTCAGTCTCTTTCTGTGTATCTTTCTGCTAGTCCCTGTATGCTATGACGGTTGAGTCGAAAGAATTTCAGGCTCCCCTGCCCTTGTAGTTGAGCTGCTAGTTCGTTTCTGTGTCTGGACAGTCTAGATTGGTAGCTTTTGCTGTGTGGTTCTATTTCCTGTTTTACGGTTCTCAGTTTGATGTACCATATACATACATAAATATATTACTGTAGGGTGGTATATTGAAAATGTTTCTTAAAGTTTTATTCTGGAACCTTTCCAATATCTCAATGTTACTGTTGCTAGCTAAGCCCCATAGCTGGATGCCGTATGTCCAAATAGGCTTGATGATGGCTTTAAAACGACAGGACTTTAAAATGACGGTGCATCGGTAATTTCTTTTTTGATAGATATGACCAGCCCACTGCCACCTCAGCTTGCTAATTCTATGTGCTATAACCACTTGGGGACCACGTGCTGTAGGGTTCCGGCAGTAGAATGTTACCCCTCCTCTCATGCAGTAAGAGCCTGCTAAGGGATACCTCCGGAAGATGGCCAGCAGCGTCTTTCCGTGTATTACCATCCCGCACTGAGCTCGCCAAGCCGCCTGCCAAGCGTGGTGAGTATGGCAACTACCCCTCATGGAGATCCATGAGGGAGGCCTTAGTTCAGTAGTGGATGTTTTACGGCTGAAATGATGATGATGATGATGTATATGTATCTACAACCTTGTGATGTATTTTTATATGTAAACGTACTATGATAGTCCTTATTACCTTGTTGTAACAGAGTTTATAACTAACACGGTATACAAGGTCTTGATATATATTATATAGCGGGTAATATGTAGTAAAGGTTTTAAAAAATCAATGATTAGATTTGATTTGAAATGTATGTTCACCGATTTCTCCGCGAATGGTAGACCTATTTTAAAGAATTATATAAGATTCCTATCGTTGGCTTCCAAGGTGGTCCCAAGGTACCAGGTCGGTTCTTTTTGTAGAAAAATTAAAGAATATAGGTTCTTTTCGTTGATCTGGAAACTAGCTAAACAAATGAGGCGCGATAATTTGGTCTCTAAGCCAGAAAATGGCAAACGAAAATGGTAATACAGGTAATGGTAACACAAGTTATAGTTTACTGACAAACGACCTGTTAACAAATGACAGGTGAGACACTGAAATCCAGTCTGTTCTTGCTCGCTTATATATTACCCTGAGTTATTGCTTCCTCGCGCATGGCAGGTACGTACGTACCTGCCGGATATATTTACGTTCTCGTTAGAACTGGCGACGTAGAAGTAGGTATTTACGTGAGGAGTTATAAACAGTGGTTGTGTCGGAGTCAAGAGATAATTCTTTGATTTCTTAACAAATAACCGAAATGAATATTAAAAAATAAATCTATAGAAAACACCTAGACACGAGACAAAGATACCTGCTTAAAACTTAAAAAGGCACCTAATCGACCCACAAAAAATATAAAAATCAGGTTAAGTAGATAAAAAAATACAGACGATTAGAGAACCTTCTCCTTTTTAGGGTTCCGCAGTACAACAAGGAATCCTAATGATATATATAAAATACGCTTTGTGTGTCTGTCTCTCTGCGAATTTGCGAAGAGACAATTATGAGCTCTAAAAAGCTGTTATTTTGCATGGATGTAAAAAATAATGACGCCGAGATAACCGTACAAAAAAAATGCTAAATTTAATATTTATTTGGGGTACCTCCCATACACGTAAGATGTGGGTGAAACGTTCTTGATTTTCCTATAGTGTGGGATGTTGTTAAATAGGTATTTAAAAACAATCTCATGCATTACCGCATGGACACACTCGAACACAGAAGATTCCTTGCGGACATTGTGTTTCTGCACAAAATTATACATGGTCAAATCGATAGCTCAACCATTCTAGCTAAGGTAAACTTTTTAATTCCTCGAACTCCAAGCCGTCTCGTAAACCGAAAAACATTCCAAATACCATATACGACACCAACTACATTCAAAATTCACCACTAAACAGAATGTGTTCTTTTTGTAACAGTATAATTATGTAATATAACGATGTTGACATTTTTTGTAATTACTCCTCTCTTAAGATATTGTCTAAGTCTTCTTAATCGGAGTGAACCATTCTATTTTTGAATGTTTTTGTAAATGTCTTAATTTAAATTTATGTAGAGTTATCTTAATTGTTATCGTAAGTATATTATCATAAGCATATTGTGTTCTCATCAAGAAGCCTTCTTGATGAGAACACAATATATATTCTTATATATAAATTCTTTAAGGATCTAAATTATGTATAAGTTGATTTAATGTAAAAAGTCCAGTTTTGAGAACCATTAAAAAAATCGTTTATGGGTTGCTACGACATTTTTTTTACTTGAAGGTTCCGTTTGCGATTTATTAAAGTTTTTAACTCAATATGTTTACCTTTTAATATGTTATGTGTTATTTTTACCTTATTTCTTAATTGAGCTTCTTTCCCTCACTTGGAAAAAAAAGTTTTCCAAAGCGAACGAATACAATTATGTGCTTTATTATTTTTTTTGTGTTTTGTTCTTATTTTGTAAACTGACTATTCTTAGTAGCGTTTGCTTTATTGAATAAATTTTTGATTTTGATTTTAGTGCTTTCTATCTAAATAAATAAATAATGCTACACAAATCACACAGCATCATCTAGCCCCAAGCTAAGCAGAGCTTGTGGTATGGGTACTAGATGACTGATATACTTAAATATAATAAACTACATAGATAGATATTTTTATTATGCATAGAAAAACACCCAGAACACCCTGAACAAATATCTGCAGATCATACAGACATCTATTTATGTTTTGGTAAACGTCAAAAAACACAACTTCTAAAAACAGGTCTACGGTTAACTACAGAACCCTACGAAGCTCGACACGCACCTGACCTTATTTATTTTGAAGTAGTTTGAAGTGAGCCCGTACGTCGTACATGGTCAATATAATTCAAAATTGTTTTACTCCCCAACTCAAAACATTTCAATCTACAAAAAAATTCAACCTGCATTTAGAATTTTAAACCCTTTAATCAATAAACATGAATAAATGAACAATCTGTCGGCGGATTAACAAATAATTAAAACATATTCTTACCCTTTCAACCCTTGACGTGCCCGAGGGGTGGATCACAATTGCATTAACGAGAGGCATACAATATTTAGTAAGCGCTTATAGTATTATACAAATTGCTGTATGAATTGTTTAAAGTAGAATTAAAGGGGATTTAAAGCATGTGGTAGGCCCAGTCAAATGTAATGTATAATAATGCTGGACAATTCACACAGCATCATCTAGCGCCAAGATAAGCTCGTATTATAGGTACTAGATGACTAATTTACTCAATAAATTCTACCTCATCGTTTCAGCCGTAAAACGTCCACTACTGAACACAGGCCTCGCTCATGGATCTCCATGAGGGGTAGTTGCCATACTCACCACGCTTGGCAGGTGGGTTGGCGAGCGCAGTACGGGATGCTGGTACACGGAAAGACGCTGCTGCCCATCTTCCGGAGGTATCCCTTAGCAGGCTCTTACTGCATCCATGGGTGGAGGAGGGGTAACATTCTACTGCCGGCACCCCACGGCGGACTTTTACTACATAGATAGATATTTTTTTTATTAGAAAACACCCAGAACACCACGAACTATCTGCAGATCGTACAGACATTTGTCCTGAGACGGAAATCGAACCCGCGACCTCATGCATCGCAGACAAACCTTTGCCCGCTGCGTCACAGAGGGCGTCGAATAGATAAGTAATATTGACACTGCAGCATTCCGTTCAGTATGAATATCAGTTTCTAACGTTGTATTTATTAAAGAAGAAAATAAATTTATTAATATTGAAAATAATAAACAATAGTTTGAAATGGTCATCTGTGCCGTGGGGTGCCGGCAGTAGAATGTTGTCCCTCCTCTCTTGCCCATGGATAATAGGATCCGTAAGCTACATTATCGTGACAGCCGTAGGACTGTCTGTCCATAGTAGATTCTTAATGCATCCACGGGCAACAGAGGAGAGGCAACCTTTTACTACCGTCACCCCACGGAATAATATAAATAAAATAAAGCTACAAAATCTGTCTTTAAATCTCTATCTAATAAACGCAAATCTATACGAAATGAGAAACCCATCCAAACTATCCAAAAGCAGTATAGTATGGAGAATTTCCATAAATTTATTAGGAACAACAGATAGGTACGCCTAGAATTATTACTTTTCATGCATTTCATGAATTTTTATTTTAGGACTATCGGGGATGATATTGTGACCGTTTGTCGCATTTTATGTACGATACAGTACGACACGAATCAAAAGCTATTATTTCCAAAGATATAAACCTTTAGATGCCGTGGGGCGCCGGCAGTAGAATGTCACCCCTCCTCTCATGCCCGTGCAGTAAGAACCTGCTAAGGCATACATAGGCAGCATCGTCTTTCCGTGTATCAACGTCCCTTACTGCGCTCGCCAACCGTGTTAATCGTGGTGAGTATGGCAACTAACTCGTGAAGATCGATGAGGAGCCTGTGTTCAGTAGTGGACGTTTCACGGCTGAATTGATGATGGTGAAATCCTTAAATACGCTCTTACCCTAATGAGACTGCACTGTTTTGTTAATTTGTAATCAGTGTATCTCTAAACACAGTGTTAGCCGGAGGTGGAGCGTGTTGTTTTTTGACGAAATTTCGTGATTTCACAATAAACGGAAACAATAACAGTTCGAAAGCTATTTTTGTATTTAAAGTGTAAACCCACATTTAAGTATCATTTATAGAAATGAAAAATCAAAATTTACTCTCTGCTACTGACTACTTGTTGTCGGACAGTGGGCAAGAATATCTCTAAAAGATTTCTGTTAGATGTCGCCACTCGGTTCGAAACCGATAAAGGCAGTCAAGATTTTAGACCCCACGGTTAATTGCTCCGTAGCCGAACGGTAAAGGCAGCCTGCGTTAAATGTGTTCGGCTGAACGTTACGGGTTCGAGTACCGTCGGAGACAAAAATTTTGATTGCATTTTTCATTTCTATAAATAACAGCTTGGTTTATAGGCAAAACCTGTGTCTTTCCGTCGGCATTATTGTTAAAGACAATGCTATAGTTTTTGGTCTCAGCCGTTGGAAGCCCACTACTGGACATAGGCCTCCCTCATGAATCGTCAAGTACTTTTATGAGGGAGTTGTTGCTATACTCACCTAGCTTATTCCATCTACTGCATTCACAAGCAAGCGAGGAGAGGCAACATTCTATTTCCGGCACCCCAAAACAATTTCTAGATTTTGAGTTGATTGCCAGATTGTTTTAGGCTAGGTCATCTTGTATGAAGAGTTAAAAATGTATGACTTTTCAAAGTCGTAGATCAAAAGTTGTTCAGGTTGGTAGACACAACAGCCCTCTCGGATTCCCAGGGTTTCTTGTTACAGGTTGTACCTATATATCAATCTCATCTTGAAGGATTTATAAGGGAAAATGAAATTTATTTTGAACACTGTTGCTCACGTCCACTGCTGGGCCTATGTACGGCTGAGTTGCGTATTATTGTTACCTCTACAAGCAAAAATAAATTTAATTTTCTTTCAGTCGCAAGAACCCCTGAATTGTGTGACACTGTACACCGCAAATTAGGTTCAGACTAAGGTCACAGGTTCGATTTTCAGGTCGTTCATTTATTCCAATGAATGGCAGATAGAAATTTATGTATCACAGTTATATTGGAAATTCTTTCAAAGTCCCATTCGAAAGGATTTTGCTTCTAATAAATTACATTTGAGAGAGCTATGCTTGGGGTTTCTTTACGGGATTCAATCAGAGATGAGGAGATACGTAGAAGAACTCGGGTCACTGACATAGCCAGACGGATTAGCACGTTGAAGTGGCAATGGGCAGGCCATATAGCGCGCAGAACAGATGACCGATGGGGCCGCAAAGTTCTTGAATGGAGGGCACGGACCGGCAAGCGCAGCGTAGGACAACAACAAGATGGGCGGGCGTCCTGGTAAGGTACGCGTTAGGTAAGGCTGCTTCCAGCCGCAATATCTAGAGGTCCATGAGGGAGGCCTATGTCCAGCAGTGGACGTCCTACGCCCGAAATGATTGGTTCTCAGCCGACTATTAAACCAACTCCGCTGAAAAGGTCGGATAAAGACTTTCACCTTACAAACAATGATTAAATTTAACCAAGACTACATAATTTACAGATTTTTGACAGTTAATATTTTTGTATGGCATATATAAAAAAAAAATCTCAATTCACCGCTTATTAATTTGATCACTGTTTATTTATAAAGGAAAAAACTTTCCATGTTTCTTAAAAGTTTATTCCAAATAGATATCACCTTCTCCACCACAGTCGGGTAACTTGCAAACAGCACAATTTAACTGTACAAACAAACTGATAGAACAAAATAATTATAATTTTAATGCAAAATGGAAAGCTTGCTCCATTTGGCACTATCTCAAAACTTCCGTCCAATCAGCTGTTCCATTATCCGCCTTAACGCCGAGGATTACGGTTCATTTTACACGCCGTTCCCAAAATAAAATCGTACGCAGCGCGGCCGCAAATCTTTATCCCGATTCAGTTTTATCGCCTCGCGTTAAAGTTCAAATTCGTTTGGCAATTACTGGTATTACTTTGCCCGTAGAAAAGCTTTGGACTTTATTCTGTTGGTGTTAAAGTCGGTTTTTGCTAGGTAATGTGTTGTTTTTGGAGTTACCATCGGTTCTAGTTAAACAAGTAGGGGCGTCAGTCAAATTTAACTGTCGGTTAGTTTGCATAGTTAACATTTGCATCCCTAATATTATTAATAGTGGAATACGTTTAGCGCAAAAAGGTCTGTGCTCCAGATTATAGATACAATGTTAGTTAAAGAACGATTAAATATTTTTTTGGGTACCGGCAGTAGAATGTTGGCCGTCCTCTCTTGCCTGTTGGTACAGTAAGAAGCTAGGGATACCTCCGGAAGATGGGTAGCAGTGTCTTTCCTTGTATCAACATCTCGTACTGCGCCAACCCGCCTGCCGAGCGTGGTGAGTATGGCAGAAACCCTTTTGGACATCCATGTGGCTTATGTCCAGCAGTTGACGTCTTACGTCTGAGACGATGAGTCATCTCGCAGTGAACCCATAAGGTCGCTCAAGGATTCTGTTTTGGTCATTAACGGAACCCTAAAACCATTATAGCACCAATACCCAAACTAAAACTACCAAAGACAATGCTAAATTTCATACAGACTAGCTTTTGCCCGCAACTTCGTCTGCGTGGAAATCCCCTTTTTCACGCAGAGCCACTTTGATTCGAAAATATAAATCCCATTTTTTCCCTATCCCGAGGGAATTTAGAAAAATCCCTGCTTAGTGCACCTCTAGGATACTCAAGGCATATGTGTGCCAAATTTCAAGTCTTTAGGTCCAGTGGTTTAGGCTGTGCGTTGATATATCAGTCAGTCAGTGAGTCAGTCAGGACTTTGAATTTTATGACATTATTTATGATAGATGACCTATAAATTAGAATGTGGAACGATTCGGTCGAAGGTCACCTTTATGTCATACACAGTATAGATACTCTTACAAGAGATTTCAGTGCTGTGTATGACTGGACCCAGAAGTTTGGACTCCTCATTAACCCAAGTACAAGACGCAAGTGATGATTGTTGGTGTTAACTATTACTTATCAACACTTGATCATAGTTCCCTCCCTCGTCTGAAATACAACAACATTCCACTACAATACTGCACAGAGGTCAAGAACTTAGGACTCTATATCACCAACAATACATATATCAAGGGATTGTCATATTGCCCAAGTCAGCAAGAGAATGTATGGAACTATGCATTCTCTAAAATTAGTGAAAATCTTTCAAATTCAAATTTAAAAAATACTTTATTCAGTGCGGCCGCATGGACCTTATTGACGCTCTTTATGCCTCAATCTCCAAGGATGACACTGGTTAACGGGTTGCTCTTTCCTATACTCGATTATGTAGAGTGTGCTACGCCGATGCTACGGAAGATCAGCTAAATAAACTGGAGCGATTGGAAAATCTCTGCATTCGCTTCATTTATGGTCTACGAAAGTACGACCACGTATCTGCCTTTCAAGTTCAGCTTAACTGGCAAATAGCCGAACCAGGGACGAATCTGCGTAGAAACTATAGCAGTTCGAATCCCGCGGAGGTCGTATTGATGACGGAATAACCACGTCATCAAACATTTCATGGGTGCTGCACTTACCAGCTGGCTAGGCAGGTTAGGTTCAAAGTCAATGGGGTGGGTACTAAGTACAGTTAACTAAATATTTTGTATCCTTGTGTTATTTCTGTTTATCGTGTACGTAGAATAAGGAGTAAATCTATCTTTTTATCTTTTTTGATACTACTAAATGCGAGACTATCTATTTTTAGTCTACGATGACAGAATTTTTTTACAGGATTAAAGCATTTACAAAATAAAAAAAACTATATATCACGCACTATGTAATGACCCATATCACAAATTACAAAAGCAAAAGTAAATTACAATAAAAAGTATATATCTGAAACATCGCATAGCAAAACTTGCTTTTAATTACATATACATATGTATATAATCGGTTTATCCACTTAAGAGCACACAGTGCCACAGAAAAATAGACACACAAATAAGCATTGGTATGATGTGTAACATCTCAAATAAAAAACAAATATATCAATCAAAAACAAACTCAAATAGCCCTCCTCATTGATTTCTATGAATGAGTAATTTGTTTGGATGAGCCCCTGATCTGGCGCTACCCAGATAAAACTTGAAATCGCCTCCAAATGCTAGACGCCATACGCCAACAACGCAAAAGGAGACCATACTTTTGAAATGAAATGAAATGATAAAATACATATTTCTTAAAAAAAATAAACAGTTAAACATTATTAAAATATGGGATTATAGGGTATTTATCGCGTAATTACCTTTATTTTATTCCCGACGTTTCGACCGGATTGCACCTGGTCGTGGTCGCGGGGAGACTGGCGTGCTGAAGTTAACCGCAGCAAAGCGAAGGCATCTTTTCAGACTACCCTCACTTGGTCTTCATAATTAGAAATATGAGATTTAAGGCCGGTTCACACTGGGACAGCACACTACACTCACTGTATCAGCACACTTTGGTTTATTCACATGCCGAGTACACTTGGCTATCACTGGATTCCATGAGGCAGAGAGTCTGAAGCCGTCTTCACGATTAAAATTAGGATATTTCTTAATTTCAATCGCTTCCCGAACCATTCTCTTGTAGTAGTGCCTCTCGTTGGAAATAATCTTGGGATTGTGGAGTTCGATCCAGTGATTGGGTCCTGAGTCCACTACATGCTCCGCTATAGCTGACTTGTTTACTTGTCGATTTTTGACCGCTGCGATATGTTCCTTAACACGTTCGGCGACTGTGCGCTTCGTCTGGCCTGTGTAAGAACGACCATAGCTGCAATCGACTTTGTAAACTCCAGGTACTTGCAAGGGTACTACATCCTTTGGTGATCGTAGACGCTTAGCCACTTTTGTGTGTGGACTGTAGACTGTCTTTATTGAAAACTTCTTAAGCAAGTTTCCAATTTTGTCAGTAACACCTTTCACGTACGGCAAGAAAGCTGTTGTCTTGCAACTTCAGGGTGTTTTTCTTTGCGCTTACGAGTGGGATGCCATCTATTGGTCCTGTAGCCATTCCGTTTAAGAACCTCCTGAACATGATCTAGCTCTCCTGGTAGATGTTCAGTGTCACAGAGGTCATAAGCTCTGTTCTCTGTTATCTAACAGAGCTTATAACCTCTGTGACCCTGAATAAATACAACGATTGAATAAATATAACTAAGGAAGCCTTTAGGTTAGGAGATTAAGCCATTAGGTTAGGAGAATAAACATTTGTTTTATTTTTATTCTGTGAATATTCCAAGCGGCTACCTGTGGCCGTTATTAACATCGAGCAAAAAACGCCAGTTAACACGTTTATTGTATGCCCTTAAATATTAATTTTATAATGTTTTTAGTACTTATTTGTTGTTATAGCAACAGAAATACATCATCTGCGAAAATGTCAACTGTCTAGCTATCACGGTTCATGAGACAGACAGACAGACGGACAGCGGAGTCTTAGTAATAGGGTCCCGTTTATACCCTTTGGGTATGAAACCATAAAAAGACTAAAGTCTTATTATGCTGCCGCAGCAAATAGGTCCCTCGACATTCACCATCAGCGGAATAGGAGTTTTGCCGCTGACTGTACCCAGTGTTCCCATCCTCACACTTGGCTAGGCATTATAATGAGGCAACATATGCCGTCTGGCGTTGTTGACTTTACCAGCTGACATGTCAGTTTAGCATCGCCATTTTTGATATCACTCGTTCTTAAGCTTTTGCGATCAGAATAAATTTAAGCTTAAATTGGTAATGGGTTTATTCATCATCATCATCATCATTTCAGCCTTAATACGTCCACCACTGAACTAAGGCCTCCCTCATGGATCTCCATGAGGGTTTTTTGCCATACTCGCCACGCTTGGCAGTCTGGTTGGCGAACGCAGTGCGGTATGTTGATACACGGAAAGACGCTGCTGCCCATCTACCGGAGGTGTCCCTTAGCAGGCTCTTACTGCATCCACGGGTAGGAGAGGAGGGGTAACATTCTACTGCCGGCACCCCACGGCCCCATGGGTTTATTATTCACCGTAATATAGCGCGTAAGTGATCTTATATTTTAACCCCCAACAAAAAAGAGGGGTGCTATAAGTTTGACCGCTGTGTGTGTGTGTATGCAGCACCGTAGCTCTTAAACGAGTGGACCGATTTGCATGCAGTTTTTTTGTATAAAAGCAGGTCAAGCTGAAACGGACACCTCCGGAAGATGAGCAGCAGCGTCTTTCCGTGTATCAACATAAGGCACTGCGTTCGCCAACCAGCCTGCCAAGCGTGGCGAGTATGGCAAAACACCCTCATGATTAGTACTTGCAGATCCATGAGGCAGGTCTATGTCCAGCTGTGGACGCCTTACGGCTGATATGATGATGATGATGATGAGACTCACCTTATTTTTTATACAGTTTATTAATCATTTTACTATGCCATGGGTTATTAACGTACCTTCTCTTATAAGATTGGGTACACAAGTCACCTTAGAGCACATGAAAGGGTAGAAAACCAGAGCCCTCCTATGAGACTTCTTATCTGAATACTCAGTCGCCATGGCCGAAATCGGCTAGGAAACATCATCATCATCATCATCATGCCGTGGGGTGCTTTTTTGATAAACTCAAATCCATTTTATAATATTACCATTTTGTAAGGAAAGGCCCGCTTAGGGTAGGCGAGCACTGCTTACACGGAAAGACACTGCATCCACGGGCATGAGAGGGGGGGTAACATTCTTCTGCCGGCACCCCACGCCACACGAATTATTCCACTTAATTTGCTAATTACTCCCATTTGCGTAAGTATTTCCTGCTTTTACTGAACATTTATAAATTTTAATCAGCCGTATACAGGCTGTGTAAAAATTATCACCGTTCGCAGCCTTTTCAAATCCCCCTATAGAGACACAAGGGGAGTTAATATCTTGGGTCTGTGGCGGCTTTTATTATCTGTGTAAAGTTGGCAACATTGCGCCAGACGCGACTTTGCGACTCGTGAAGGAATTTTGAAGAAACCCGCGGATTCCAGCATCAGATGACCTGCTTATTGCTTTGACTTAGTGCGTTGGAAGTCCACTGCTGGATGGATATAGGCCTCCCTCATGAATCGCCAAGTACAGATTTGAAGGGTTGTTGCCATACTCGCCACCCTTGGCTTATCTTCGGTCTTCGCTTCTTTCCCTCATCATCATCATCATCTCAGCCTTAGGACTGTAGACCATGTCCACTGCCGGACATAAGTCTCCTTTATGAATCTCAAAGAACATGAAAGGTTTGTTGCCATACTCGCCATGCTTGGCAGACGGGTTGGCGAGCGCAGTACGGGATGTTGACACACGGAAAGACGCTGCTGCCCATGTTCCGGAGATATCCCTTGGCAGATTCTTACTGCATCCACAGGCAAGAGAGGAGGGGTAACAATCTACTGCCGGCACCTTTCCCTCACTTGGATAAAATATTATGCTTTATACAATTTAAAATGTTTTGTTTTTATTTTGTAAATTGTCAATTTTATGTAGCCCTATTTAATAAACACTAAATGACTTTGACTTTGAATGTAAATTTAAAACAGAAAGGAAAACCCTGACAGAGCATCCTATACCTACGAGTAAAGGCAGATGAACTACAACACAAGATTTTTAATCTTAGTGTAGTTTCTGCGTATGCTTTTTAAACTGTTTCTACTGTTCGTAGTCTTAGTTCGTGTCTTATAATATAATGTAATAAAAATCAAAGTCAAAGTCAATAAGTGTTAATTCAATAGAGCAAAACGCTACTAAGAATAGTCAATTTACAAAAGAAGAACAAAACACATTTAAATTAAATAAAGCATATAATTGAATTCGTTGACTTCAGATAGCTTTTTTCCAAGTGAGGGAAAGAAGATCATGCACTTGTCTCGTATTTATTACGAAATATTATTACATCTTATTTCCTGGGTTCATAGGTTGAAGAGAGTTCATAGGTTGATGAGTTCATAGGAAAACTAGCACGAAGAGGTCAATTGTGGTCAGTTCTACTTATTTCACTCAGAACAAGACTGTTACATACAGTTTTGCCATTATTAGAATACGAAACTGATTTGTTTCCGAAATACAATGACTTCCCGCGCTTTCCCAACTGTAGATATTGATACAACTCCTTTTGTCTATGACATAATCATTATTTATTTCCGCCGAAGTATCTGACTTTGACATTTGAATGTATTGCTAACACGAAAACTCGTCCTGACGGTAGTCTCCAATTTAAGAGTCACCGGTTTTAAGTAGTTTTAATGTAGCTACTTTGTTTAGTTATTTTTTTTTAAGTAAATGACGAGACAATCTTAAGACCCACTTGATGTTAAACGGTAACCTCTAACTACAACCTTACAACTGGAATGCCGCGGTGATCACGTTCACTGAGTGTGTGACCAACGCTGCATTGCATTGCGCCCGTCACCCTGAGACTGAGTTTATTTATTTATTTGGGCTACCAACAAGAGATACACAATAATGAGGTTTAATTATAACTATAGGTACTTAGGGCTAGTGTTCCCTCAATTAGAAGCGGCCACAACGTGCGCACAAATAAAAAGCAACTCAGCTAACAAGGCTAGAATATCTAAAATTAATAATTTGAAGTATAAACCAAAAATAAACTAGCTAATATGAAATCTACAACATAAAACATTTTTTAAATAAGTAACTTAGAGAAGGCATGTTCTTTGCTTAATAAGAATGTAGGTTATACAGTTTAAAATAGTTCCAGAGTATTATAGGTAATTATTTATAACAATATAAAAAAGTTCCAAAGTGTGTAGGTACACGAGTTTACTAAAATGGAGTTATGAGGTCTCATGTGCCCGTAATTTTACCGACTCTCTTACCCTTCAAACCGGAACACAGCAATGCGACATTACTGCTCGGCGGCAGAAATAAGCATAGTGGTAGTACTTCCCTGGAGGAACTCTTCACAGAACGTTCTACTAGTTCTAAAGGTTTTATTATTTTTTTAATCCCAATAATAAGACATTTAATAAGTGTTGCGTTGCACATAGAAGTTTTTAGAACTTTTTAGGTGAAGGAAAACACTTGTATGCAGTTTTTTGTCGAGACAAGCAACTTTGCTCTGGAAGATTGAAAGTCGCGCCTGATTCTGCCTTATCTGGCCGCCGGCAATGTACCCAACACTCGGATATGAGAAGTTTTTGTGCATTCTGCAAGTACAAGTGATCCAAGATACCATCGAAGTATACCAGACTTTTCTTCCATTTATGTAATTTATTCGAAGTGAGGTGCCGGCAGAAGAATGTTGCCCTTCCTTACTTGCCCGAGCAGTAAGAATCTGCTAAGTGATACCTCTGGAAGATGGGCAGCAGCGTCTCTCCGTCCAACAAAATCACGTACTGTGCTCGCCAACCCGCCTGCCAAGCGTGTTAGTCAGAGGAAAGAACAGGTCAATACGTCTGAAGCTACCTAAGCCGCGCGTTTCCTCACGGCGTTTTCCTTCTGTTAAAGCACGTGTTAAATGTACAAAATAAAATTTCAAGACGGAACATTCCTTTGGTGCACGGCCGGTATCGATACCACGACCTTCGGATTAAAAGTCGGGGATACATACCGCTCGGCCAACACGGCTTTTTTACCAAACACAAAAAGCTGACAATTCTAGATTCTAGTCTCTCAAGTACTCACAACAGACGCGAATCGACCAATCACAACCCCATTGTTCTATTGTGTTCTCATTGAGTTAAATGACTAAATAACGGACCCTCCGATTAGATCCTTTCGAGTGAAGCCGGGTGGAAGCGCTTGTATAAACAGTTGTTTAAATCTATGAATAGCGCAGAATCATAATCTACATTTAAATACGGAGTATTTGGGTCAGTCGGAGCGGCTAGTGCGGCGTGCCTCGGGGGCTCCGTCTGTGTTTATTTATTGCTTGAACATGACTTGAAATGTAGAATGCTTCCGGTGCAAATTTATATAGTCAATAAACAGTAAAAAACAGTCTAAAACTGGAACCTGAGTTTGTATGTCAGGAGATGTATTGGGACACAGTATTAATACTTCTGCGATTCGTTCTGCGATTTCTTCACCGTATGACTGTATTTAAGTGGTTCCCTTTTTGTTTGTTTTTTTTTCATTATTTAGTTATAAGAGAGTCTGCGCCACCTCTGAAGCCTGATAGATGCGGCGCTATCATTTAGACTTTAGTTACCGCTTTTGCTGACCTCAGTTTGCGCCGACAATAATAAAATTTTCATTCAATGACATTTTTGACATATTCTGTCGTTATTGACCAAACAATTGAACAATATGACATTGACAAACATAATAGGATTTGTAACTTATAATTCCCGTGATTCTTTGATATATTTCCCGTGACTCATAAACGTAAAGCCGTGGGGTGCCGGCAGTAGAATGTTACCCCTCCTCTCATGCCCAAGGATGCAGTAAGAGCCTGCTAAGGGATACCTCCGGAAGATGGGCAGCAGCGTCCGTGTAACATCCCGTACTGCGATCGCCAACCCGCCTGCCAAGCGTGGTGAGTATGGCAACTACCCCTCATGGAGATCCATGAGGGAGGCCGTAGACTTTTTAGTAGTAGACTTTTTACGGCTGGAATGATGAATTCTAATTAAGTTAAAACTCTCATTATATCCTGATTAGATCCTGACTAAACCCATTTGACAGGATCTCAGAGGGAGCGGGAATACATTCTGACCTCTGCACATAAATATTTAGAGATGAGATAGACTCTTTAAGAGGAGAGACGGCATTCTATTGCCAGCCCCACGGCACGTTGGACATCATGCTCATTTATCACTCTACACAAGGTCACGTGACCTCTGAGTTTTGTAGCACTTTACCCTGTCGCTACTCCCGCGGTTTTCAGGAATGCTTTGGTATTTCCGTTCGTTTTGCGAACATTCTTGCCATTTGTCGACGGGTGTCAGCTATTACTTTGCATAAGTTTATCTGTGTTTAAGGTAAAAGATGTTACGTTAAAAATAATTTTGTCCTGCTTTTATCAAGTTTATTTATTTTTATAAGGTCGGGGATCTCGTTTTTGTGTACCAGTTAATTGTTATTTTACGTTGCTGATGCTTACGCTTCCTTACAATACAAATCAATAGAATAAAGCACATAATTGAATCTGTTCACTTGAGATGACACGCGAGTTAGGAAAGAAGCGAACAGAAGAATGGGTCATCATTTAACAATTTTCTTTTTGGCTGTGTGTCCAGCAAATTTTGTTTATTTTACTTATTTTTCACGTACAGCGTGATAAAGGACCCATGATGTTGATTTTCTTGAAAAATCGAAACGTGTCGGATTAAACTACGACGTAACACTACGCGAGTAACCCTCGTGATTCAAAACGAATAAATAATTTATAACTAGGTATTCACCTACTTAAAAAAGGAGGAAATCGTCTGTATTTTTTTTAATTCTATGTTACCTCAGAGCTACACGAGTGACGATATTGAGAGATGGCTAAAATAATATATTCCTATCCACTAATCATCATAATTACCTACACACCATCATCGGAGTCATTGCAATTAAATTTAATGGAATAAAATAATGCTATAATGTAAACTTTCGCGATATGTAGACATAATTTGAAACTGATTAACGGGACTTTATCGCGTAATTACCTTATTTTATTATTTCCCGACGTTTCGAGTGCCCTGCTGCCCTCGTGGTCACGGGTGGACTGATCAGGGCACTCGATTAGGTTTTCGTTTCACTTAACAATATTTCATCATCATCATTACAGCCGTAAGACATCCACTGCTGGACATAGGCCTCCCTCATTGACTTAGAGATCCAAGCGCATGAGGGGTTGTTGCCATACTCACCACGCTTGGCAGGCGGGTTGGTGAGCGCAGTTCGGGATGTTCTTACACTGAAAGACGCTGGTGCCCATCTTCCGGAGATATCCCTTAGCAGATTCTTACTGCATGCACGGGCAGGAGAGGAGGGGTGACATTATACTGCCGGCACCCCACGGCAACAATGTTTGCTTGCTTTTAAATCCAGTCCTGATGATGTGATCCATGATAAATCAACGGAAATATATGGTTATTTTTAGCAACATTTTAGATTTTACCATTGAAGCCGGTTTTTTGTTTAAAAATTATTGAATTATCTATGTTAATAATGTTGGCTTCCAACATCTGCATAAAGCATAGCAACAGCTATATTCGCCGTCTCCGAGCGCCGTGGCTTATTTTAGATCGGCAGCGAGGATACTTACTCATAGCCGACTTGGTAAATAGAAGTCATGGTTGGAATCGTGGTATCAATGAGCTGTTTTAAAACGTCAAAAATATTCCGAAGAACCATATAGATGGCGTTAGTGAATGAACACTTTATTGCACACAAAAATAATTAAAATTTTCTTAATTCAGTTAGATGTCTAGGACGTACAATAGGCGTTTCTTAGTGTTAGTTCCATCATTTCAGCCCTAAAACGTCTACTAATGAACAAAGGCCTCCCCTCGTGGGTTCCATTTGGGGTAGTTCACTCAGTTTGGGGTAGTTTCCAGTTGGGGTACTCACCATGCTTGGCAGGCGGGTTGGCGAGCGCAGTACGGGATGTTGTTACACGGAAAAACGCTGCTGCCCATCTTCCGGAGGTATCCCTTAGCAGGCTCTTACTGCATCCACGGGCATATGAGGAGGAGCAACATTCTACTGCTAAAGTTTTACGAGGCGAACAAATTCAATTATGTGCTTTATTCAATTTAAAGTCGCGTTATGCTCTGTTGAACAAGCATTGGTACGGGGGTACCAGAAAAGGGGGGCGAAAGTTCCCGAAAAAAAACAAAAAAGAATATAAATTTCAAAATGTCAAACCTACAATGAGGTCACAATTACTCCGGTCCCTGTCACCTTAGGGTCACCAAAATCAATCAGTACCCTTCTCTCATTAAGATAGTACTAACAAAAAAGGTTTCATGTAAATCGGTCAACGCGTTCGGTTGTAATCGTGTCATGCACAGACAGACAGACAGCGCCTTGCATAATAGGGGGCCTCGCTTCCTAATAAACACTTATTGTCTTCGACTTTGTACTTGGCTTGAAATTATTAACTATCATTACTCAGAATAATACCGTGACCAATAAATATCTGCAGAAAAATTGCAAACTTTTGTCTCGTGGTGGGAACGAAATCGCGATCTTCTGAGTCTCAGCTATTATGCCAACTAAGCCAAAAAGAAGGTCTAAAAAATGTAAAAATTATACGGGATTAAAGAGAGACGTGGTCCTTCATTATCGGCCTCATAAATAAGCTCAGAGTCGTTCTAAAGCTATGGAGAGGGCTATGCTCGAGGTTTCTTTATGGGTTTGAAATGAGGAGATACTTAGGATAAAGCGGATTACCACGTTGATGTGGCAATGGGCAGGAAAGTTCTCGAGTGGAGGCCAAGCGCAGCGAATTACAGCCACCAACAAGATGGGCTGACGACCCGGTACAAACCACAGGTCGACGGTGGGTACAGGTCGCTTCCAACCGCAATAACTGGAAATCCATGAGGTTTTATGTCCAGCAGTGAACATCCTACACCTAAAATAAATATAAAGTAAATATGGGATTAAAATAGGAAACTCAACAGGACTCAAATCCTGGTAAATTCCGTAGAACGTACCAAACATTGTCCTATATTACTACCGCCATCTAGTATTACACATCAGCAACTCTGCAAACGTTGGAAGTTAGTTACAAAGTAGCAAAACGTGAGATTCCATTATCCAAATAATAATTAAACGGAACCCGAGCTTCATTTTGAACAATGTGGAGTAATAAATGGTTGTCTGACCGGACTAGAGCTGGGCTAGATTAGTTGCGTTTCGGGCTAGCAGAAATTATACGAATTAGTGGTTATCAATATAAACTAACAGAATTACCATGGAGTCCTGGCAGTAGAGTGTTATCTTGCCCGTGGAGATGGGCAGCTGCGTGGTACCGTGTGTCCACAACCTGCACTGAGCTCGTCAACCCGCCTTCCAAGCGTATGGCAACAACCCACTTACTATCAGGTGAGATTATGGCCAAACAAACGGTTATCAGATATAAAAAAAACTCTCTCATTGAGTACTTGGAGATACGTGAGGGAGGTCCAGCAGTAACCGAGTTTCAGCTGAGACGATGATGACGTTCAACATTTTGCAGCTGGTGAAAATGAAATTTACAGATTTTCACCAACTGCAAGACGTTGGATTAAATTGAAATCTTTGGACATTATTTATGTATGACTGATGACAAGAAAAATATGTTTTTTAACTATTATAATTATAAGTATTTTATTGTCTATCAACCGTGGGGTGCCGGCAGTAGAATGTTACCCCTCCTCTCCTACCCGTGGATGAAGTAAGAGCCTGCTAAGGGACACCTCCGGAAGATGGGCAGCAGCGTCTATCCGTGTATCAACATCCCTTACTGCGCTCACCAACCCGCCTGCCAAGCGTGGTGAGAATGGCAACTACCCCTCATGGAGATCCATGAGGGAGGCCTGTGTTCATCAGTGGACGTTTTATGGCTGAAATGATGATTGTCTATCTACTAAAGTTTTGACTTTACCAGCCATTATAAAATTGTTTATTATTTCCTGTCGTTTTTTTGATATTAATCGATGAGCTCTGTGGCGTAGCGGGCGAAGGTCCGCGACGCAAGAGGTTGCGGGTTCGATTCCCGCCTCGGGACAAATGTCTGTACGATCTGCAGATATTTGTTCTGGGTGTTCTGGATGTTTTTATCGGGGGTCGTATTAAATATATCTATCTATGTAGTATAATGAATTAAATATATCAGTCATCTAGTACCCATCACACAAGCTCTGATTAGCTTGGGGCTAGATGATGCTGTGTGGATTGTCCAGCATTATTTATTTATTTTATTTTATTTAAACAACATCAGCCACCAGTCTACATCTTTTGCGGTAAAAGAGAAAAACCATTTTCCTAAATAAATGAACTTCCCACGTAAAATATGCAAATGAATTCAATTCAGTTACCTGTTTGCCAAACGTCTCAGAAATCATTAGTCACACCCACTCACATACAATGGCGTACATAAGTACCAAAATAAATTAACGAGTCGATAAAGTTCCGCAAAGACACCATTCGGTTTATTTTCGGCTTTTACCTACTGCATGTGAAATCTCTATTTCGGTCAAATTTTAATTACTAGTGTCGTTGGGTCTTTTAAATTAACCCTTGATCTTCGTTTACTCAAGTTAATGGATTTTGAATATGGTACTTGTAAGTTTTAAGTACCTTTAAATAGTTTTGTATGTCTTCTAAGTAATTGTAGTTTATGGGTGAGCTTTTGAGGTAGTTAGGACGTAGTTATACAAACTCAAATCTTTTAAAATCACACAGGCATTTAAACACAATACTTAATTGTCAAAGTTAAAAGATTTTTATACCGACTTCAAATAGGTAGGAGGTTCTCAAGTCTGATTTTTTTTTACCTTTGTTGGAACATTCGTTTTGGGGTCGAATCAAGAAATGGATACACTTCCAGACTGGTCATATTTTTAAATTCTTGATTTCGATGATGGGTTCCATGAGGAGACACATAATTATAGTAGTGTCTACTGGACTTCTTCAAGGCATAGTTACTTGCCCAAAATTTTACCTTGCCGTTGTTTTTTCTTTTATTAATAATGCTTAATAATAATAATAATGCTTGCTTTTACAGCCAGTTTTGATGATGGGATCCATGATCATCATCCCATCCATAGGACCGTCTACTGCTGGATAAAGGCCTCCCCCTGTATCACTACGTATTGATAATGAGGGGTGGTTGCCATACTCGCCACGCTTGGCAGGCGGGTTGGAGAGCGCAGTAAGAGTAGTTGATACACTGGAAGACGCTGCTGCTCATCTTCATCCACGGGCAAGGGAGGAGGGGCAAATTCTACTGCCTAACCCCAAAGCAATCCATGATAAATCGAGGGAAATTCTGATATGTAATAGATGTGCATATAGTGGTTTGGCTATTTTCAGTAACAAGTCAAGGGTTATATCACTAAAGGCGGTTTATTTTGTTAAAATTGAGGAATAAAGAGTATACTGTAAGGTATTTAGTTTGTGGTTTAGGCCTCCAGCGGTCAACGCACCTGTGGTCGGCGACTTTGCTTCAAGTGCCATCTCAGCCAAAGGACTGTCGTCCACATCCACTGGCCTGCCTCCTGAGGCCTATGGCCAGTGCACGTGGACGTAGATCCATGAGGATCTCCAAGAAAAAGTTGTTGCGATACTTGCCACACTTGACAGGTGGGTTGGCGAGCGTTGGGATATTGATACCTTCCTGAGGTAGCCCTTATCAGATTCTCACTGCGTTTACAGGCAAGAGAGGAGGGGCAACTTTCGACTGCCGGCACCCAACGGCAGTAAAAATAATTATTGTCCGTGATTTACCACTTAGTACAGTAGTAGGATAAAAAAATATATATCTATATATTAATTAGTTCAGTAATCTGGTACCTAACTCAAGCCTGCTTGGCTTGGGACTAGATGATGCTGTGTGAATTGACCAGCATTAAATTTTATATCAATTATTATTATTTATAAATGTATTTGTACCTTTTAAGGCTTCCGGACCAAAATGGTAAAAAGGAACTCTTATGTCACTATGTCTGTCTGTCTGTCACAAATGGATATCTCAAGAGCTGATGCTATCGACTTGAAATTTGAAATGGTTAAAGAAACTCCTTTTTTACTAATATAGCTTATATGAAAATGTTTAAAAATATTCTTATTACGATTGCAGGGGGCGGATAGGGGATCTCAAAATTTTTAAGTGAAGTTACTAGGTCGTGTGGTTATTTTACCTCGAAACCGTATCGCTTCCGAGTTATTAACAAAAACGTTGAAAAAACGACCGCCCCCCCCCCCCCCCCATTATCTCCGAAGTTTGCAGAGATAAACCCGTGAAACTTTTATAGCTAATAGAAGTGTATGGAAATCGGAAGGTCAATGTACTCGTCAATATGAACAACTTTTACTAAGGAACTTTTGCTGTAAAAAAATGTAAAGAAACAGCTGTTCCATATATTTTAGTAAAGTAGGTATTGTACTTTTGTATGGAACAGCTGTTTCTTCACATTTTTTTACAGCGAAAGATCCTTAATAAGAGTTGTTCATATTGATGAGTACATTGACCCCCGAAGTTTTCGTTAGTCGTCCTTTCACACCCTGTATTGTATGATGGCACGGAACCCTCGGTGCGCGAGTCTGACTCGCTCTTGCCCGGTTTTAATTTATGCATGTTAGGCTGCTCGTCAGCTTGGTTAACCCTTTCGGACCATCCTCGCAGGTATCTCAAATCGTGCACAGACACCACCCATCCGTTCTTCATTATGCTGTTCACGACTGACTAGCCTGGTGGCTAATGGGAAGGTCTTTACATAACATCCTCCAAAAAAAGTTCCTTTACTTCACACAGTAACTTCTTTTTCTACTGAAGCTGCACTATTTTGACTTCTGTATTTCGTAATCTTCTTGCTTTGTGTTACTCGTTCTCGCTTTTGAAATTCTCACACATATCACACACTGAAATATCCCGACTGGTAGGTAGCTCGAGACATTCATGTTTAATTCAAATTTTCAAAATGCATTTTCTTCTCCCCTGCCATTGCAATCAAGCCTCATTAGGCTGTTCAACAGGTGTCAGCAGGCGTGTCGGCCGACCGATAAATAGACGTAGGCCTGGTGCTGTCAGTTTTGCAGCTAGATTTTGAAGGTTTTTGCCGAATAGTTTTTTTTTTGTATTTTCTATGTTTAAAATTGTTTGTGGACTGAGTTGGAAACCCATTTACCCGCGCCACATCTGCTTCTTCCTGTCCGCAATGTGATATATATTATTGTTACTATTTTTTTCGACCTGGTTTTGTATATTTGTGATATTTTTTATTTTTAATGTTTATTTTGTGGATGTATGTTTTTTTATTTGTGCGTGTGGTAAATAAATGGTTTTCTTCTTGTTCTTCTTCTTGATCTTCTTCTACAGTATACATTTTCGGTCCGAAAGTTTTAGTCTAAGCAATCGGAGAGACAATTTATAGTAGTAAGGTGCCGGTAGTAGAAGGTTACTCCTCCTCTCATGCCCGTGGATGCAGTAGAAGCCTGCTCAGATACACCTCCAGCTTTCATGCCCGTGGATGCAGTAGAAGCCTGCTAAGGGATATCTTCGGAAGATAGGCAGCAGCGTCTTTACGTGTATCAATATCCCGAACGTGGGCACGAACGTCGTATGCAACCATCGTTCGTAGGGTTGCTGGTTCCATTCCCACCTCGGGACAAATGTCAGTTCAATCTGCAGATATTCGTTCAGTGTTCTGGATGTTTTTCTAATCTAGTACCCTTAACACAAGCTCTGCTTAGCTTGGGGCGAGATAATGCTGTGTGAATTGTCCAGCAATGGTGGAAATTCTGTTTTGGTACACTTCCTAACTAAAGCTAATTAAAATTGTGTAAAATAGCTATTCGGTTAGTAACGTTTTAAAATTAAAACGGTAAAATTTTACCTAGTCTCACGTTGACAGTTATTTTAGAAACGACATATCAGGTATAACTGTTTTACAGTATCGACACCATTATTTATTTTATTAATTTAACTGAATAATTGTTTTCTTTCTTTCCAGCGCTCCCAACCGACCACAACTAGTGATGTACTAGCGACCAACAGTGCAGTGAGTGAAACAGTGTACAAAGCGTAGTGTTGTGTAATGGTGTGAGTCTGTGTTCGTCAAGAGATGGCGCTGACAGTTGTGGCCGTCGCCATGTTGGCGGTTCTCGGCCTGCCGGAGGCGTTTTGCGATAAAGGTAAGATTTTGAATAACGTGTTTATAAATACCTAGTTTGATACCTAGTTCTTGAATACCGAGTTGAATACCGAGTTTTTAAATAACCAATTTTAAAATAAATAACTTTTGAAAAGGTACTTAACTAGTTAGAATACCTATAAATGAAATAAAAAAATACTATTGCGGTAAGGGAAAAAAAATATCTCACTATAAAAATTAAAAACTTTTAAATACCTACCCAGTTTTTTCTCAAAGAAAACAGCTAACATAAATTTGGTTACCTAAATAACTTAAATTAAAAAATAATTTTAATTACCTTAAATCTTTCTACATAACACAATAACTTAGGCCTAACTGCAAATTTTCGTGCGTAGCAGATTTAAGGGTGGTTAAAGGCAAACATGAGCTGCTAATGCCGTAGTGCGCCGGCAGTAGAATGTTGCGCCATTCTACTGCCGGCGCCCCACGGAGACTATCTTTATACGCAGGATTATTTATGACATTGGGACGTCCGATGGGCTCTTTGGATTTTGATTTATCTGAGCCCTTTCCTATTCGCCCTAAAGCGAAATAAGGTGGTTCAGGTAGAGGCTCCATCATACCTCCTTGGTTTACATGCCTTGCTAAACTGTGCATTCATCATCTCAGTCTGACGTCCACTGCTGGACATAGGCCTCCCTGGTGGATCTTTATTGATCATGCTGAGGATATTGTCATACTCACCACGCTTGGCAGGCAGGTTGGCGAGCGCAGGATGTTGATACACGGAAAGGCGCTACTGCCCGTCTTCCGGATCATCCCTTAGCAGATTCTGCATGTAGGGCAAGAGAGGAGGGACAAAATTCTACTGTCGGTACCCCACGAGAAAGGACTTAATGAACATTAGCTTTTCTAAACCTAACAAATAAATATAGGTACCTAGTTTAATTTGAACGTATCGTTTTTGTATATAGTTCGCTATTGTAGTGAGTATGGAAACAACCTCCTCAGTAATCTATGAGGAAGGCCTATGTCCAGCAGTCTACGCCCTACGGTAAAGGTGTTATTATCACCAAAAATCAACAACAAAACTAAAACAAAAATAATGAAAAAACATTAGTCTACCGTTCTTTCCAACCACTATCCTTTCGAACAATATGTTTTTTAACATCTTATCGATTACTCTATCGAACACAGCTCGTAATATTCTATCTACAACTCTATTAAACGCAACCCGTAACATCCTATCTATGACTATATCGCACATCCTATCGATCACCTTATCGAACACAGCTCGTAACACCCTATCTACAACTCTATCGGAAATCCTATCGATTACTCTATCGAACACAGCTCGTAACATCCTATCTGTAACTCTATCGAACATAGCTCGTAACACCTTATCTACAACTCTATCGGACATCCTATCGATTACGCTATCGAACACAGCTCTTAATACCCTATTTTTTTATTGTTTGATTCACAACTTGAAATATACACGCTCACACTCAAGCTCCCACTAGGAACACGCAGCTCAATAATATAGGTAATAACATTATCAGTGTAATTTCTTACTACAGTGAAAACAACATGCATGTAACAATATCTCGACATATACATATATACATATATATATTGACAACTCTATAGAACATAGCTCGTAACATTCTATCTATAAATCTATCGGACATTCTATCTATAACTCTATCGAACACAGCTCGTAACATCCTATCTATAACTCTATCTTCAGCTATTTCTTCAGCTATTTCCACAGCATTATGTCTTATGGCTTACTACTGTGGGGATGTGCTGCAGATATAGACACCGTATTTGTGCTGCAGAAGAGGGCTATTCGTTCTATCTACAATATGGGTCCCAGAGAATCACTTCGCACTAAATTTAAAGAAATAAATATAATGACAGTAGCTTGTCAATATATTTATGAGAACCTGTTGTACACCCATAAAAATATTGCTTCGTTTAAGAAAAACAGCGACAATCACAATGTAAATACAAGAAATAAGAATAAACTCGCTGTGCCCACTACTAGGCTCCATAAGGTGAAAATATCTTTTAAAGGGCAATGTATACGCTTCTACAACAAACTCCCAAGTGAGTTGCAGAAGTTATCATTGAATAAATTCAAAAACATTATTAAACGCAATCTGTGCAATAAAGCTTATTATAAAATATCAGATTACCTAGAGGACAAAACCACTTGGGACGGAATCTGCTCCAACTCCGTCAAACGTAACATAAGACAAAATAAAATTGTTAAATGATGACTATAACGACCGAGTTAGGTTCTTCTGTTCACTTCTTTTCCTAACTCGCGTGTCATCTGAAGTGAACAGATTCAATTATGTGCTTTATTCTATTTATTTGTGTTGTTTTATTTTGTAATTTGTGACGCGTCAATAAGGTCCATGCGGCCCCACTGAATAAAGTATTTTTTGATTCTTGATTCTTGATTCTTATCAAACATAGCTCCTATTTCAACTAAAAAAATACACCGAGTGAAGATCCATCCCAGCCAATCTATTTCCTCTCACAACAAAAAGCTACCATAAAAGCCTGAACAAACGCAGTTACCGACAACAAACAACACTCAAAGCCGTCACCCGAAGCCTGCTCCAGCCAAAAAACTAGGGATTCATCAAAAACTGTGTCACTCTTGCAGAAACCACATATCCATTTCCGTCCGAAAACACTGCTTCATGCATACTGCAGATCACAATCCACTGGCGGACCTTCTATGCAGATGGCCACAGCTTAGTGAGAAGCGCTGGCACAGTCGCTAATCTTCGTGCCTAATGTGTGTGTACAATATTGTCCAACCTTGTAATTACCAAGTTTGGTCTAGCGAGCCATTTCGCTAACTTCGGTGCGAGCTACATTACTAGTAAAGATAAATTATTAAATACTTTCGTTGCCTTAATTTAAAAAAATCATCCTGGTACAGTTTTCATTATAATAAACTATTCTAGTTTGTAATATCTATTAAATATTAAGTTTGTGTACTGCGGTTGCCACCAACCGCAAACAATGGTAACTACGGAAGACCAGCGCTGTGATACGATCTGCAGATGATAAGTAGTGACCGTTTTTGTCACCGTATTATAGGTACCTAAACCTTATTTGTTTTAAGAACATAATTATGTTATTATCTGTGACAAAATAACACATTTTTATTTTTATTATAAAGCTTAGAACAGAGAAATAGGTAATGGTCGCCGTCATCGAAATCGATGAATGATGATAAATTAAAAAATCTCCTTTTTCTTAAAAATTGGCACAAATGATCGAAAAGTTAACCTGAAACAGGATATAAATAGAAGAAGAAATGTTAATAAAATTAGTGAATAAATAATTATGTCTAAGTTAATCATAGTTGATGTAAAATTTATTGTCACGTTTAGTGACATCTCACATTTATGTGAACAAATGAAACTGAATTTGGCTTGAAAACTTTTGTTGTTCGACTTTATTATTATTATTTTTACCTCCACTGTCCCACTGCAAGGCAAACGCATACATTTTAAAAAATCATAGATTTTTTAACTCTTCATTTAAGTTCATACGTACACCTGTGCAAAGGGATCACTCTCAGTAGAACCAGTTTTTAGAGCAGCAATAAATTATGGCTTTATCAAGCTTGTTGAAGCCATAATTTATTGCTGTTTCCCACTGCAGGGCAAAGGCCTCTCTTCGCTCCTACCACTTATTCTGTCTTGAGCTCAAGTCTTATATTATAAATAAAAATAAATAAAAAATAAATTATGAATCTATTGAGAGTTTATTCTCAGTAGATCCGGATTCGAAATAAATTTAACTGGGTATTTAGTAAAAAAACAAAATGTTTTGATTTATTGATTACTCGTTAGTTATCAATAAATCAATACATTTGTTTTTTTTAAGAGACTCAATGCCATTAAAAAATAGTAAATAATAAATATATAACCTACTAATTTCTGCCCGTAACTGCGCACTCGTTATACCCAGATACAATCCTATATCCTGGTCAACATCTACAATGTGTCACGTGCATAGTGAACGTACTTACCACGGTATTTTTTTTTAGGTGTGGAAATCACCTAATGACTTCTCCCGCTCTCGGTGGAGCGGGAGGGCGTGTCAGACTTTTACTGACTAAAACCACACCTGTGTCCTTCAGTTGCCCCTTGCGTCCTAGGACTACGGGTTTCCTTTTCAGAAATTCCCCGCGGTCCTAGCTTGCGAGCATCGGCCCTATTGGCCCCTACGGTTTGTTACCTCTCCTTGAGGAGCGCGTGGATCGCAGCTGTATTAAGTAGAGGTTACCGCTTAACATCAAATGGGCCTTCGTCTTGTTTCGTCAATGAATCGTTTAAAAACTCTTTCGTATTTAGTAAATTAGTGGGATCTTACGTGCCAGCCTGCGTGTGCGATGCTTTGTTATTTTTCCAATACTTCCACTGTTATACACAGTATTGTATTTGCGCATAATCACCAACTTCCCTACAAGTATGGGAAAAGTTCACACTCCGTTGTCTCAGAACCGTTACATGAAATGTGTTTTTACTTAATATTATCTAAGTATCGGAACAATTGCACGCTGGTCTCAGGCGGGTATTGTCTTTTGTCAATCGTCTGGGGCCGATGACTTTTATTTCCGAGATCTGAATAAGACCTGTACCGCACGGAAAACTATCATCCATATCTAGTAGTTGGTATCCCGTTGTGTCGTACCAAGCGACACCTTCATCCTCTTTTATTATTGGTACTGGTAAAGAGTGGAACACGCTGCCGGCGTCTGTTTGCCCAGATCAGTATAATCTTGGAGTCTTCAAGGCCAGAGTGCGTAAGTTCTTTTCAGATATGCGTGCTCCATCTGAGGCCACTCCTTCACTTGTCTCAGCTATCGTTAGTTTTATTGGAGACATTAGACCGATATTCATAAAACAAAACGGCGGTTTTTGTTAGTTTTTAAACTATCGTAATTCGTCTATGTGTATTACATGTTCTTGGACAAGTCAGATTAATGTAAGGTAAGTATTATGTATAATACAAAAAATACTAATATATAAGAGCGATAGGCTATAGAAGCCACAGACAAGGGTTTAAAATACTATTTAGATTGTGGCTTATGTGCTCAAGAATGGCCTGCAAAACCGAGTTTTGTTCTAAAGCTTATATTGCATGGCGCACAGAGCAACGGGCCACTATAATCCTACATATATGTATATAATATAAACGCGAAAGATTGTGAGTATGTGTGAATGTATGGATATTCGTTACTCTTTCACGCAAAAACTTGCCTACGGATTGAGCTGAAATTTTGCACACATATAAATCTTGACCAGGACCACATAGGCTACATTTTATCCGGGTACAACGCATGCGAAGCGGCGGGCATAAGCTAGTCTATACTAATATTAGAAAGAGGAGAGATTTGTATTTTCTATGTTTGAAACGAATAAAGTCAAAAACTACTTAACCGTTTCCAAAACTTTTTTACCTATAGAATGCTTCATTAACCTTAAGTAACATAGTTGTTGTTTTATCCTCGTATTCCCACAGAAACGGGAACTACGCGGTTGAAACTGCGGAGCACTGCTAGTAATATAATATTAGAAAGATGATCGTATAAAAGTTAAGTGACCTAGCTGTTCACCTCCAGACTGTACTGACCGGTGTGATGCAGGAGCGAGCGAAGCGAATAAAACCGAACGACTGAAACGTGGTCGTAAGGCTTCAAGCCATAGCTACTGGCAGTCTAATTACTTTAGCTCATCACGGAGAGCTTTTACAGAATCTAGGTTATGTATGATACCGTGGATAGCGTTGTAAGCATACGACACCACTATCGCACGGATAATTAAAATAAAGACTTATGCCGAATTGAAATTATCGTGGCTTGACATCATTATAATAAATAAAATACGGCTTTCACCATTTGCGGCTATGTCAAGCCGCGCCGGGGCGAACGCCGCGCTCAAGCTAGTTCTCGCCTCGCGGCCCTCGGAGGCGGCCACGGACGGTGCTCATGAAAAAGGGGCCTCTAAATGGTCTTCGAAACGTCAGCAAGATGATAATTAGTTAGGTACATGGTGAAAGCCGTATTATATTTTTTAAAAGACGAAGCCGTCAGGACCGGCAGTAAAGCGTCGTCCCTCCTTGCTTAACCGTGGATGCATAGGACTATGCCAAGGGATACGAAGATGGGCAGCAACGTCTCATGATCTTGGTGATGCATGACGGGGGCCATGTTCAGCAGTGGACAGCAGTAATACGGCTGACAAGAAGAAGTTGACAAGATGCCCCCTATTCGTGAAACCCTGACCTTAACCTCAATAATTCGTGACCTTGTCATTCTGTGTAAATTCAAGAGGTCCAATGTCAACTTTCGTCGCGTGTTTAAATGTCGTGTACAAACCCGGAACTGACGTCACGAAGGCTTTTAAGGACCTTTTCCCAAACGTTTTATAATATTGACACTTCGTTAAGTTACATGTTTGTGTTACTGCTTTGTTTCGTTTTTAACTTTTATTAAGAATTTGCTCCTAAATACAAGTCAATGTGTCTCAGTAGGTAACATGAGGAGTTATTCTTTAGCTCGATAAAATATTGATTATATTTTTTTTTATTCGACTCATAAAAGGCGTATCACTCTCACTAGATCAAGTCAACAGATCTAGCCTGGATCTAGTGAGAGTTTTCAGCGGCTTAAATTGATAAAAATAGCTGAGGTGATGATGATGAAACGGTTTAGCTTCCGCTCGGCCCAGGTTCGGCTCGGGCCGCAAAAAAATCCTATTTAATAAGCATCAAAAGTCGATGTAAAGTTTAACTTTGTATGTGTCGAGTAAACATCGTTAGTAAGACATATTTTAAACTTAAAAAATCATAATATTTGGTGAATGAGGTAAAAGAAATCAACTCTTTCAGGTTTAAGCTCACCTTTGTACATCACCTATACATACATATGTATCTTTTTTTGTTTGTATGTTTCGCTTTTGTATACAATAAAGAATTTAAGAAGAAGTCTTTCATTTTTACGTAGATTTAAAAGGTCCTTAAGAGTATCAAAAAGCGTGAAGTTTTTTGCCGGGCTTGATTGCTATTTCCGTCACTGAATTGAGCCAGCCATCCTCAGCTGGCTGGGAGACTGTGCATCACAAAATTCCCTGCATTGACATTGTAGTGTACGTCCGATATTCAATTCCACTATTCGGACAAAAACAGAACAAAAGTGGAACCGCAAAGATAGCAAACGTATAACGTTGGACATAGAGTTGTGCAGAGAATACAGGAAATTTCGAGTTTTCTGAATTATATTATTTTCATGGGATCGAATCAGAAATGAGGAAATACGTAGGAGAACTCGGGTCACCGACATAGCCAAAAGGATTAGCACGCTGAAGTGGCAATGGGCGGGCCATGTATCTCGAAGAACAGATGGTCGATAGGGCCGAAAAGTTTTCGAGTGGAGGCCACGGACCGGCACGCGCAGCGTAGGACGTCCACCAACAAGATGGGCAGACGACCTGGTAAGGTATGCAGGTCGTCGGTGGAAGCAGGCCGCTTTTAGCCGCAACACTTGAAAGTCCACGAGGGAGGCTTATATAATATCCAATAGTGAAGTCCTATGACTGAAATGATGATAATGATGATGATTCATTTCATACTCATACTCATTTATTTTTCCATAGGGACATTTAAGAACACTTGGATATGTCTAATTCTAATTCTAGCTAACCAGATCTGCACTGACGTCCCGCATTGGGGTGTATTGTGCCCAACTCCTTCAAGTACCGGAGAATTATTACTAAGACTCCGCTGTCCGTCTGTCTGTCTGTTTCCAGGCTGTATCTCATGAACCGTGTTAGCAAGACAGTTGAAATTTTCACAGATGATGTATTTCTATTGGCGCTATATCAATAAAGTTGGTAAACTCTCCCCCCTCTATTCACGCACCGAATCAATTTTTTGTTGAGTTGAGCTGTCTGCTGCCCGTATCTCGTTTGTTATATCCGCTCTTTTCCTTTTTTATCTCTATGCTCTCGAATGTACGTCAAACGCTAATCCGTACCTTGAAACGTGGATCTGTTACAGTTTATGACTTTTTTGAACTTTGGCGATCACGACACATTAATAATATTATTTAAAAAAAGAATTTGACTAAAATCGAGTTAATGTTATGAATGATTGAATATACATTTATTTGATTCACAAAAAACAGCACAGACAGAAAACCATAAACACATTTTTCTTACATTTAGAAAACAAAAGAAGAAGAAAACTGTTGGGTACAATAAAAGGAAAAACACAATAAAAAGTTAACAGAAGCCGCATTTAAAACCTACCTAACATTATATTGCTACAATTACCACTATCTGCTCTGCTGCGAACTGTAATAGGTATAAGCTGCGGCTTATCATCAGGTGGGCCTTCGGCTTGTCTCGTCATTAAGTCGTATAAAATCTCCTTATTCCAATTGGATATTAACGTAAATTGAATAAAACACGCCAAACCACCCATAAACATATTTCTACCACCGTAAATAAGTTATATAATTTAGGAGCAAAGCGATTCCGCCATATTTAAATTATTTATAATATCCCGGCCGGTTACGCTGCGAATTTAATAAAAGGCGGGAAGTGTTAGCTGGTTACAAAGGTTGCGGGTTCGATTCCACCGGAAGCTTTCGTCGTGTTTTGTTTGATGTTATTTATGTTTTGTTTTTGGGTTGTGAATTTTAGCGGGAAAATTAAGATTGAGTACCTAATTTTACTCAAAATTCAAAGCAAAGTACTGGGAATTGTAATTCAAATATTTGTAGGGTCCAGTCGGAGTCATCATTATCATTATCCACATCAAGATTTAATTTACTTACTACGGGGTATATTGAATTGACAATACATAAGTAGTTAATCATCATTTCAGCCGTAAAACGTCCACTAATGAACACTGGCCTCCCTCATGATCTCCATGAGGGGTAGTTGCTATACTCACCACGCTTGGCAGGTGGTTGACTAGCGCAGTACAGGATGTTGATACATGGAAAGACGCTGGTGCCCATCTTCCAAAGGTGTCCCTTAGCAGGCTCTTACTACATCCACGGATATGAGAGGAGGGGTAACAATCTTCTGCCGGCACCTCACGGCAGGTGGGTAAGTGGTGGGTCAAGTAGGTAATATTTTTTTTACCTACTTACTACTGCAGCATGAATACCAGCTGCTGACTCTGTATAAATCATCTACAATAGACCTAAAAGTCTAAAAAAATAATGCTGGACACTGGACCAGAATGAAGGAAACCAGATGATCGTTAGAATACTTACTTATGTTTTATTTATCATACACTAGCTGTCCCGCACAGCTTCGTATGCGTCACATTAGAGAGAGGTGGTGGTGTGTGACCTGTGAAAATTTATAATAAAATCAAAATTAAAATGCGCGCGCGGTAAAGCTGTGAAATCTTCTAAGAAAGTCCTAGAAATCAAATGATTTACAGGGCAATTAAATTTAAAATGAAATACTAATAATGAACAACGTGATTATTTGAATAAGGATGTATCCTATGTTTGTAAAAACTCCTTCGCAATCAATGAATTATTTGAGAACGAATTTTATTACCAAATAAATGGTTATAGTGAGTCAACCTTAAAAGATAGACTTATGCTATCATGGACATATTTATAGAGCTTTTCAAGGGAAACACTTCTGCGATACATGATGGTAGCGTAACTTTAAAAGTTTTGAATTATTACGAGCCTTTCTCGATAGTTGAGCTATGCAACGCTTAAATAATTTTCCAATTTGAACAAGTAGGTACTTCCTGAGAATGGCGCGTTCAACCAAACAAACAAACTCTTCAGCTTTATAATATTATACTAGCCGCACTTCGCGGTTTCACGCCTAGTTCCCGTTCCCGTGGGAATACGGGGACAAAATATAGCCTATATTTATCAGAATTTGCAGTGGGGTGCCGGCAGTAGAATATTACCCCTCCTCTCATGCCCGTGGATGCAGTAAGAGCCTGCTAAGGGATACCTCCGGAAGATGGGCAGCAGCGTCTTTCCGTGTATCAACATCCCGTACTGCCCTCGCCAACCCGCCTGCCAAGCGTGGTGAGTATGGCAACTACTCCTCATGGAGATCCATGAGAGGGGCCTGTTCAGTAGTGGACTTTTTACGGCTGGAATGATGATTTATCAGAAATAATGTAAGATTCTAATGGTGAAAGAATTTGTCAAATCGGTCCTGTAGTTTCGGAGCCTATTGAATGCATCATCATCATCATTTCAGCCGTAGGACGTCCACTGCTGGACATAGGCCTCCCTCATGGATATCCAGTTATTGCGGTTGGAAGCGATCTGCATCCACCGTCGACCTGCGGTCTTCACCAGGTCATCATCCCATCTTGTTGGTGGACGTCCTACGCTGCGCTTGCCGGTCCGTGGCCTCCACTCGAGAACTTTTCAGCCCCATCGGCCTCAACAAACTCAATGCATACAAACAATTAATATCTTCCCTCTTTGTTATAAGTATTGAGTAGACTATAATATAGAAATGCCCAGATCCGGGATTCACATGAATAACACACAACACAGCCTAAAATTAAAGTAAACTAAGTACTCAAACATTTCCAATACCCTAATGGTCGTCCACGTTAGCAATTTATCTAAAATCATTTTTAAATTGAGCTACATTTAATACGAGCTATTCCGGGGCAATATTTAAATGATACCGACGCGGGGTAAATCGGCACACTTTAGTAATGACCCCCTGAATATTGCCAGATTTAATATAAACTGGGGGGAGACGGGAAATAAGGGGTCAAATGCAATTTATGGAATGACTACCCAATTTTACTTTACAATTTCCATAGGTGGGCCACCGTTGGCAAAACAAGCGGTAATTAGGCAAATATTTTGTTTGTAAATGTTTGAGGAGAGCGTTCTGCATAATTTGTAATGTTGTATGGATTGCATGCGGTTTTGTGTTCCTTTGAGCGGTTTCTTTTTGAATTCCTTGGGAATTTTTTTGTTATAATTTTAACATCAACTGTTGGTAATAGAACACTCTTTAGCACAAGACTCTTTTTAGCAAATTCAATAAAGTAAATAAAATATATTTTTTTAATTTTATTGTTTTTTTTGCAATATATCTACTTTATTCATATGTTTTACTAACAAAAAACTAAACTACGCTGTTTTTTTTGACCGAAATTTTGAGTTTGTTATCTGGCACATTACTGCGTAAGCTGTTCTACCTAGATGATGTTTACACCGTCAGCTGTTGCACATTGATTTGAAGAATGAAAGTCGATGCCAGTTAGATTACGCTTCCAAGTCACTAAAGAACCCACTCCACTTGCAGTGGATAGCCCGCTTAAAAAATCACATTAAATTATGGAAAGAACAGGTCAATACGTCTACGTCGCAGGTTTCGTTTGAGTTAACGCGTTTGATTTAGTTTATTTTATGCATTTTATACCATACAGTGTGTGTTACACGCTAAGCAGAAGCAGTGGATGAAAATTATATATGTTTGCTTCTAAAGAAGCAAATTTTTTTAGAATAAAATTCTCATGATTCAAAATAACACATCTTATAAATCTTTAATTTTACAATTTTTAATTCTGATCCCATTGCTTAAATAAATAAAAATCATATATTTTTATCATAAATATTAGTAAAATGTATTTTTTTACGCGTAAGAGTTATTAAATCAGAAACCCTTCCGTATTGTTCCGCTGACGTTACCTGTAACGTTAGCAATCGAGCAATCGCGCGGAGCCGATTCATACGCCATCTTATTATTAAATTTACCCAAATTCCTCTCCGTTCGAGGGCAAATGTTTCAATTGTGGCCGTTTTCCGAGAATTACCCGGTTTGCAAATTTCGCCCTTTTTTGGTAGGGAATGAAATTGTCGTGTAGATGGGTTTTGTCGGAAAAGCTTTTTACTAAGTAGTTACTACTTGGGTACTGCAGCAATCGGAATTTATAATTTTAAAATTATAGGAATTTATCGCGTACCTTTGATGTGCAGAAATCATATTTAATATATTTGAATAAGAAATTTTAATCTCACTTAACACGTCAATATACACCCGAAACATCTGCTTAAAGGTTGGAGATTGGAAATTTCACCGTTTTAGGTCTCACTTTAAGGATAAATTTATTAACAATATTATAATAAAAAACTCACATACATACAGCGAGCATGCAAGAGTAAACTTACATACAAAATAATGAAAATTATAGAAGAACATGGATAAGGGTGCCGACAGTGGAATGTCGCTTCTCCTCTTATGCCCGTGGATGCAGTAAGAAACTGACATGGACCTACGGAAGATGGGTAGCAGTGTCTTTCCGTGTATCCCGTTCTGCGTTCGCCAACCCGCCTGCCAAGCGTGGTGAGTATGGCAACAATCCCCTCATGATCGATGGATCCCTTGGATATCCATGAGGGAGGCCTATATCTAGCAGTGAACGTCAAACGGTTGACATGAAGAATTCGTCGTGATCTCTAAAGTTTGAAATAGTCAATTACAAATAGTTTTAGTCAAAAATAGTTTTTCGTAGCGAGAGTAGCGTAAACTGATCCCCTTCAAGTTGATAAGGGTAGATTTATCCCTATTCTGAGACTGAATTCCACTTGATTTACAATGGGGTAAGAAGTTTTAATAAAAATGAAAGTAGCGTTAAGTTTCTATGAGAAAGCGTGTCCAAGTTGCAGAATTAATTAAGGAAAATTAATTATAAACCCCGTAAATTTCCGTGTAAATCATAGAATGCATTGTGATTGCGATGTGATTTTTTTTTCTATTATCTCAGCCGTAAGACGTCCACTGCTGGACAAAGTTCTCCCTCATTGATCATGCCATACTCGCCACGCTTGGCAGGCGGGTTGGCGAGCGCAGTAAGGTTGTTGATACACAGAAAGATGCTGCTGCCCATCTTCCAGTGGTATCCTCCGCAGGTTCTTACTGCATCCACTGGCAAGAGAGGAGTGATAGAAATTCCACTGCCGGTATCCCACGGCTAAATTAAAACAAAAAATAATTTTAAACCCTATAAATTTCCATATCAGTATAATATATAAAACTCTTCCGTTACTTACTGACTGAGTGACTGACAGACAACGCACAGCCTAAACCACTGGACCTAGAGACTTGAAATTTGGCACACATATACCTTGAGTATCCTAGGATACTCGATAAAAAAAAAAAAAAAAAGTCCCGGGAAAAATCCCTTCTTAGTGCACATCTAGAGGTGCACTAAGAAGGGATTTTTCGAAATTTCAACGGGAACGGGAACTACGCAGGTGAAACTGCGGGGTGTCAAAGTCAATTTATAAAATGCATTGTGACTGCGATATGGCTCAATTTTTTATTAAAAGATGATTTTGCTGTAACTAAACTTAAAAAAACCTCTCTCCCAAGCTATGCGTCCCACATGGTGGGGTCAGCTTTCCGTATTTTTTCCCTCCACTTCGCTCTGTCCTCGAAGTCTTCAGAAGCTTGACTCTCTGTGCTAAAGGATATGTCCTTTAGCACTACATCTCTTCATCTCCTCTAGATCTTCAACTAGGAATTTGTTGTAGGTTTTTGTAATCTGTGGTTGTAGTGCTAAATTTCCCAGTGATTTCGGTGGCCTCCTCTTCTCGAGTCCATACCATCGCGGCCTACTCTCCTGTTGCTCATACTTAACCAACGATACCCTACACGATGGGAAAATCAAGAAAAAAATCATCCCCACCTTGTATGTGTGTGTTGTGTATGGGAGATCCCCAAGTTAATTAGTTTTTCAGAATTTTTGTAGCTTTATCTCGGCGTTATTTTTTTATGTCCATGCAAAATTACAGCTTTCTAAGACTAATTATCTCTTCGCAAAGCCGGTGGTGACGGACGGACGGACAGACAGACAGACAGAGCGAAACTCTAAGGGCTTCTTGTTTTACTACGAAACTCTAAAAACGAAATTGTAACAAAAATCACGCAACAGTTTTATGAAATAACTGCATCATTTATCCCATTAGTGAAATTCCAATTTAATTCAATTCACAATTTTTTCATATTCGGCCAATTGATTCCGCACCATTCGTCTAAAAAAACCCTTTTCCAACGTATCACTTTGTACAATTCCTATTTACCGGATTTTGAACCTTAACTACAAAATCTAAAGGTTATTTCACGGTGTGACCGGCAGAGTAGGGTGGTGGTGTCCGTATATGCCCCATGTTGCCCACGGCCTAATATGGTTACTGTTGCGTTACCGGTATGAACGAGTTTGCATGTCATTTCCAGACCATATTCCTACCGTTTTTTTATTGTTACTTATTTAAGCGTATTTGTTTTATTTAACAGGTAGATTTTATCTGCTGACCATTTATATACCAGATGGATAATCATCATATCGTAGGGCAACCACTGCTGGTAAAAGGCCTTCCTCATGGTTTTCCGAGAACTTATTATGAGGACCTCATAATAAGTACTCAGTATCAACCTTGATACCATACTCGCCACGCTTGGCAGGCGAGTTGGCGAGCGCAGTATGCCGCAGTAGTAGGCAGTAGCAAAAATCTGCCAAGGAATACCTCTGGAAGATAGGCAGCAGCATCTTTTCTTGTATCAACATCCCGTAATGCGCTCGCCAACCCGCTTGCTTCGGTCATGATCGGAGATACTATTATTTTTAAGTTAAATTTTAATATTAAAATAGTATGTAATTATTTATTGAAACTTAAATAATTTGGCGGTATTTTGGTATTTTAGTTTATTTAGAGTAACCTGTTTATTAATTGATAAAGAGATCCATGAGGGAGGCCTAGGTCCAGCTGTGGACGTGGGCAGCAGCATCCCATCCGTGGGAAGCTGGGATGATGATGATTCATTCATCACTTCGTTTTACGTGTTCACGCAAAAATAGCATTAATTAACCTTAGAAATATCGGATTTATTTCCGAAGTGTATTAACACAAACAAATCTCTGTAATGCCTCACTAAATAAAACGAACAGTACCATTTTCTATAAGAAAAGCAAACAAAGGCCATTTTTAATCAATATTTATCAGAGACCTCTCTAAACAAGCGACGTGGTCGCTCCGCCAGATTTACGGACGTGCCATCTAGTGGTGGGCTAATTCAACTTTGGACTGGTTCCGGAGTAGGATTGCGTAGATATTCGGAGTGCCTATGACTTCGAATTTATCTCTAGCTAAAAATAGATTGTTAAAAATATATATATTTATATCCCTGGGGATGCCGGCAGAATGTTTCCTCTCGTCACTTACCCCTGGATGCCGTAAGCATCTGCCAAGGGTAAAATAAAGATACCTAATTCGTTATTTTAACTATGAAATATCAATACATATTCGTTATTTTACTGTGCCTGTGCCGGCAGTAGAATGTTATCACTTCTCATGTTCTCTCCCATCGTCCAGCGGTATCCCTTTAGCAGACTCTTACTGCATCTTGCTAAAGGGATACCTCCGGAAGATGGTCAGCAACGTCATTCCGTGTGTAAACATCCCGTACTGCGCTCGCCAACCTGCCTGCCAATTATGGCGAGTATGGCAACCTCATTATGAGATCTTGGAGACCCATGAGGGAGGGCTATCTCAAGCAGCGGACGTAGACTGTAATGTAGTCATACGTCTGAGATGATGATAAATTGATTGATAGATGGATTTTAATGGCATAGGATAATGGAGGTTGGCATGGATTAAGTTCGGTCTATGTCAGTCCCCAATAGTCGTTGATACTGACTATCTCTCTCTCGACTATCATCTTCTTCAAGGAGAATGAGGCTTATCTATAATAATGCGATGTTGATAACTTATAAGACTAATGCAAAGTGATTATAAAGTGTAAGTTTTAGCAGTGTTTTAGTAGCACCTAACCCAAATACTTCATTCATTCATTAATTCACCTACAAAAGTTTTGATCTATAAAATGTAACAAGAAAAAATCTATAAAATAACTTTGCATGAAAATCCTAATCAGTGAAGGTGGAATTTTATGACCGAGCTAAAACGGTTAACAAGGTATATAGGTCAATTATCTTCGTAAATATATAGATCCGAAAAGCAGTGGAGGTGGAAAATTATGGCCGGGTTAGAACGGTTAGCAAGATAGAGGTCGAATAACTCCGAAAAGATACATTGTCTTTCAGAGTCTGAGTTCTAAATCGGAGTGACACTGTCTCCTCCCTAGTGTAACCTGGACTGGTTTACTACGGGCTTCGGACATGTTCCTGCTAGAAAAAAAGTTCTTTATGTACAAGTTTTATGGGAACCGTACCCCTTTTTGTTTAAATTTGAGTTTCAGTAAAAATAACCGAATCCGGGTGTCCGGTCGCGACCCGATATTTTTCGCGCGCAAATATGAAACTACATTTTCGTCGAAAAAATACATAGGCTAGGAAAAAAATTAAAACTAGTAGAATACTGTTTTATGTGGCTGAAACTGGATTTGTGTAAGGGTTAACACAATGTACATATTTTTTATAACTAGGTACAGTAATCATCATTTCTGCCGCAAAACGGCCAATACTGAACACAAGGCCTCCCTCCATGAGGGGTAGGTGTCATACTCACGCTTGGCAGGCGGGTTGGCGAGCGCAGTACGGGATGCTGATTTACGGAAAGACGCTGCGGCCCATCTTGCGTAGGTATCCCTTAGTAGGCTCTTACTGCATCCATGGGCATGTGAGGAGGGTAACATTCTGCTGCCGGCACCCCATGGCACAGTAACGAATATGTATTGTTATTTTAATATATCAAAATTATGTATCGTTACTTAACTGTAGTATCCACTGTAATAAATGCCAACTAACTAAACTATTCCGGTAGTGTACTTGGACAGTTAAATTAACTAAGTTAACAGTTTAACTAAACGGTTCCAAATAGATATTTTAATTTCTTAGGAAATGTACAACTTTAACTGCCGGTGCCCCGCGGCAATAAAATGTATTATCTTAATCGAAAATGCACTCAAAAAGCCCTTTTAGGCTTGTCCTAAGCGTAATTATCTTAAATCTATACGTAGGTACGTCTAACATTAAAGACGTAAAATCAATAAAAAATAAGACTAAAAGTAGGTAAATACATCAATAAACGAAGAATCAATACTACTGTGAGACGATATCGAGTGAGGAACTGTATCGAGCATATTTATATCTACCTACCTCATTTGTTTCTATGCGACGCCACCGGCCGCCTGGAGAATCGTCTTGCTTTTAATATTGTGTGTTACACTCGTATACAGGGTGTCTAATACAACTTCATATAGTAATGATATCAAGATGTACGCACTTTTCTTTTTTTCGTGTATACTTGTGATATTTATTTTTGTTAAATTACATACAAAAGGACGAAAAATAAAATAAATTTTATATATTATTTTTGTTTATTTTTTGATGTTTTGTTTGTTTAATTTTTCATTTTATGTCAGTAGTCGTTTTTAAGGTTATTGTTTATAGTTTTTTATTAATTTGGTTTTTTTATTTTTGGGTAGTCTATTTACCAGCCTAGGCACAATATAATCAGTCGATCTTTGCCCATACGTATTTTTAGCACTAATCGCCTGCAACTAGTTCGAAGTTATTTGTCATTTGCTTGAAAATAGTTCTCGGCTAATAGCGACAGCTCAATTCTGTTGTATTGGTAGTATATTACAATGACGAAACAACCGTCATAATTGTTTTTATATTTTCCTCTTATTTTTTTGTTAAATGTTTTGTCAATATACGTTTTATATGTTCTCCTGTAACTGCTTAAACCATTATGCTTTCAGCTAGTGTTTTTGTAAAAAGTCAAGAGTATATTATATAGAACTTTGTACTTAAGGATGTAAAATTTTGCGGTGGTGATTGTGTGCTAATAGTATAAATTTCTTGTTCTTATGACTGTTATTACTATGTGAGCATATGTGTAAAAAAATAGTTTTTTGAGGGTCATGAGACCATTTGCAAATTGATGTGAAGTCCTTTTGTAGTTTTTCAATTGCAATTAAAATATCCTTATCGTCTGCAACCAAACAAGTGTCATCGGCATACTGGTTGATTTTACAAAATGTTCAATGTCATTTTCCTATGTAAACTTTGCCTATGCAAGGTAGTGTAAAGGACCAAGAACTGATCCTTCGGCTATTCCTTGCGTAACATTAATTTTCTCACTTAAAGAAAATCCTATTTTGACACAGTATGTCTTATTTCTGAGATATTCTGCACACCAAGTAAGTAAAGGACCTCGAACACCACTGTTGTCCAATTTAGTCGCTAGGAAATCATATTTTAAAGTGTCGAATGCCTTACTATAGTCAATAAATACAACTAAAACATGTTTTCATCATTTAAAATAACAATTTTGGACACTAGTTTTTATATAGCCAATATGACGTTGGGGCTACTCATATCAATCAATATAGAGGTAATATAAAACTCTTCCGTTACTGACTGAGTGACTGACACACAACGCACAGCCTAAACCACTAGACCTAGAGACTTGAAATTTGGCACACAGATACCTTGAGTATCCTAGAGGTGCACTAAGAAGGGATTTTTCAAAATTCCCACGAAAACGGGAACTACGCGGGTGAAACTGCGGGGTGCGGCTAGTTATCTACTAAATTCTAGTTTATTTTATTTTATTCAATTTCTAAAACTTTATGATTGCAGCGAGCAATAGCGAGTACTAACGCCCATTATAGATGAATCAGCAGCGTCAGCCACTGGTATTCATACTATACGGGACGCTGCAGTACATTGTTAGATGGATTAGGTTTGTCCAGCATAATGCATCTGCCTAACTTAGTCGGTTATTTAGTCAGAGGAAATAACAATACGTCTGAAGCTAACTAAAACGCGTGTTTCTGGAGAATATTTTCCTTCACCGTTAAAGCACGCTTTAAATGTGTCTTCTTTGTATTGTTGTATGTTTCAATACTCGACTTATACTAGTAGGACTACCATGAGTTTTCAAAATCTACTCGCTAGCGACTGTGGTTAAGAAAATGTATGAAATGAACAGCGCCTCTAGCGGATAGTTTGGTACTGAAATACGCAGAAAACTACACTATAGCGACTGTAGTTTGGGCTTAATTTGCTTAGAATTTGTTACCATGAGTTACGAATCCGACAGATGTCACAGTAACATACTATTACTACTGTAGTAACGGCAGGCCTGTAGCAGCCGTGGGGTGCCGACAGTAGAATATTACATCTCTCATGCCCGTGGATGTAGTAAGAGCCTACTAAGGGATTCCTCCGGAAGACGGGCAGCAGCGTCGTATGGAAATCCATGAGGGAGGCCTGTGTTCAGTAGTAGACGTTTTACGGCTGAAATGATGATTAGCAGGTGATCTAACAGTGACAACTAATGGTAGACACACAGAAAGTCCATTTTTCACATTCGCCGTGTATTCCAGAGCATCGTCATCTATCAACCGGTGCTCGACAATGCTTTGTTATGAACAATGGGCACAGATACGCCATTGTGACGGGATCAACGGCGGAGTCTTTTGCCCTGTTATCGTTTTGATTAGCTTTTGAGCTTTGACCTAGTAGTGGGCAAAACAAGTTAAATTATTCTTTAAAAAGAAATTTACTTTAGTGATCATTGTGAAGAATTCTCCTTGACTTGTTGCTGAAACACTCAAACCGCTCTATCGCTATGAGATGATGATGAAGAATGGATACATGGAGCTAACATGTCCCATTATATACGAGGTAGTTTTACTCCCGCTCTTTAGCCTGTGTTTGCCAGAAACCGAGTTTCAAAATGGGTTTTTAGCGCCGTGTGTTAAACTCTACTTTTCGCTACGATTGCGAGAAAATAAAATAATCCAATACAATATGAAATACCTAGTTTATTTTATTAAAAATAAATGTACAATTTGTACATTTCTGGATATTTAACAAGATGTTTTTTCCATGTAATCTAATTTCAGTCCTCTGTGAAGTTGAATGTTGAGTTGTCTGTGGGGTTAACGTGGTAGATACACGTAGTTCCAGGTTTGAGGATCCCTCGTTCGGATGTTCCTGATAGAGAATCAACTGAGTTGACTCATCTCTTGATGTCGATGGTCGTAGGCTAGTTGGAAGTATATTGATGCGTTTTGTAATACGCTGGGTGATATCAAATTTGTTTTGAATGGAGTTCTCGATGTAGCCTTCCGCCAGTTGATCGGATCTCCATCCACCTTGGCGTTTTAACATTCAAATCAAATCAAATCAAATCGTTTATTTGCAACTTAGAAACACATAAGTACATAACAGAATACACTTTAAAAGGCAATACAAACAAGAGGTAAATAGCTAACACACAAAGAGGATTTTAGCCTTAAAATAAACTAAAAGCTGCAAAATGGTCCCAACTCAGCATATGCAGGTTACGGAATAACCTGCGCTGGTCTTCCGTTAAAGGTATTGTAACGGGTAACATTGTTATATTTGCACCAGAATCCGCCAAGAGAGTGGCGGATGTTCTTCGGAAACAGTGGCCAGTGTATTGTTCCGGATTAGGCAAATTTAGATAGGTGGAGATCTCTTTTGGCATGTTACTTAATTTATTTTTGCCTATAACTTGCCTTGTGCATTTTCCGTTCTATCCCTCTGCAGGCATCGCTGATCCCAAAAAATATCGCAATCTGTAAAATAAAAAATAAGTATGTTTGAACTGTATTTTGGTTGGTACCTACTAAGACCTAGCAATTTAGTTTGATGAAAATAATAGAATACAAATTCTACTTATGACTAAAGACTTCATTTTTGTAGGCTTATTGTCATTAGACAGACCAAACAAAAAAAAAAAATTGGGTAGCAGCGTCTTTCGTGTGTCAATATCCCGTACTGCGCCCGCCTACCAATCGTCAAGAGTATGGCAACAACCCTCTCATGATCAAAACCTAGACATTAATGAGACCTACATATGTCCGCTGTGGAGCTGTGGATGTCCTACGGCTGTGGAGAAAAGGAAGATAAAACCGAATAATCAAACCAGTGAGCGAAGCGAAGGAAGTTCTTCATGGCTGGCGTTTTGGCTAAATGTTTGAATGTATGTCCTCAATTTTTGTCTGAGGATAACATACACTCTTGAACGGTTGATTCGATTTTGATGAAATTTAAAACTCAAGGAGGTTACTTCATTACATTTTTTATAAAACGAACCGAGGCAAACATAAAAGCAGATCCTAAAAGTTTTTGGCAATTTGTCAAAGACCAACAGGCTACTAGGACTATGTGTACTGAATTTGAATTTGACGGTAAGACTGTGATGGGTCGGAGCGCTGCAAATGCTTTTGCATCTTATTTCAGCTCAGTGTTTCTACCCCATGACCCTGTTCTATCTGCAGTCGACGCAGAACGCGAAGTATCAGACCCTTTAAGTTCCTCAAGAATTGTGATAGATTTCATCAGTCCTACGGACCTTACTATAGCTATTCGCCGCCTTAAGGCTCATTCTTCCAGCGGACCTGATGGTATTCCACCGTTCATTGTGAAAGATTGTCGAGCTATTCTTGGAAAACCGCTACTTTTTCTTTACAACTTGGCAATATCAACAGCTGTATATCCAGATGATTGGAAAGTCTCTCGTGTTACTCCCATATCTAAAGGTGGATCCAGGTCAAAGGTGGAAAACTATCGGCCAATAGCAGTTCTGTCGGCCTTCGGCAAAGTATTTGAGTCTATATTAAACCATAGTATCACCAGACAAGTAAAAAGCCAGCTATCAGATAGACAACATGGTTTCAGAACAGGAAAGTCCACAACTACTAATCACATAAACTTTGTGGACTTTGCAGTCAAAGAGATGGATAATTTTAGGCAAGTCGATGCTGCCTATTTTGATTTTAAAAAGGCATTCGACCGTGTCCACAACGATGTCCTATTGAAAAAATTTGCAGCCGTCGGCTTCACACCTAAATTACTTCAGTTATTTGCTAGCTACTTCCTGAACCGAGTGCAGTACGTCCAGCTCAACGGGTACCGATCTGAGCAGTATGTGACTTGCTCTGGAGTGAGCCAAGGTAGTACATTAGGACCGACTCAGTTTCTCATTATGATAAATGACCTGCCGCAGGTCATCAGTTCTGCTGAATGCCTCCTATTTGCCGATGACCTGAAGCTTTTTCTAGGGGTAGCTGGCCCTGAAGACTGTGAAGCGCTTCAAAGGGACATAGATAATGTGGTGTGCTGGGGAAATTGCAATTACCTCGAATTTAATAGTTCCAAGTGCAAAACTATCTCCTTTACTAGATCTCGAACGCATCTCCAGTACACTTACAATATATCGGGGGTCCCTCTTGAACGTGTCACTAAAATAAGAGACCTAGGACTAATGTTAGACCAAGAATTAACATTCAACCCACATATCCAAGATATTTGTGCCAAAGCTATGAAGTCGTTGGGGTTTGTCATGAGACAAACATCTCGATTTAATGATAGGAATGCCATCATTTTACTTTATTATGCGTACGTTAGAAGCAAATTAGAATTTAGTTCTCTTGTATGGGACCCGCACGAAGACAAATACAACGTCATGATAGAACGAGTACAAAAAAAATTCTCTCGCTACTTATTTAAGAAAATGCATGGATACTATCCCTACCTGTATCCATCGCTATTTGTTGCTGGAATGGTAGGTATGAACACCTTACAGTTGAGACGCAAATGTGCATTACTCCTACATTACCACATGCTATTCCACAACAAAATAGATAACCCGAGTGCGTTGTCTCGCTGCTCCTTGTTCGTGCCAGACAGGCGGCGACGGCTGCGCTCGCCGCGCCTATTCGCTACCCCGCCGGTGCGCACACAAACCGCGCAGTATGCTCCCACGACTCAGGCCCTCAATTTGCTCAATGCCCTGCTAACTCAGGACCAGGAAATAGATATTTTCAACTGTAAACCTAATATGTTTTTAGATAAGTGTATTCGTTTTTTTAGTTAAGTATTAAGTGTATGTAATGTGTACTTACAATAACCTGCTGCACGCGTTGGCGTCGGCTGTAAGTGCAGCAGGCAACTGATATAAATAAATAAATAAATAAATAAATTACAAATCGATGTGTTGTGTGTGTTTTGATAGATTTAGAGTAATTTTAGAGATGGGGTTAATCGACTTTGTTTTAAATCGACAAGTTAAAATGCAATGGAACTGAAAAAATATATAAAATATCTATTCGGATGAACAACATGTAGCGTTTATATGTATATTGATAAATTCTGAATGTTTTATAATTGCTGACAAACTATGAAACCCCTGACGCCAATATCGTCAACGCCAATACGTCGCTCAGAAGGCTATCGTGGCGGGCCATAAACGCTTTTTTGTGGTTAAACCCATCTCTCCAAATAAGTAATTTGAATTCGATCTTATGTGATTTATTTACCTAATTTTAGACATCCATTGACATTAACACAAAATAATTATATACTATTTCCTTTTTCTAATAATTATTCTTAATGAAATTGCATGAAAACATAAATCGAACTCAAATTTGCAGCGCCCTAACAGGGTTCATGTATATTACCTAAAATATGTATTGCTTAGATCTAATACAAACCTGAACATAACGCAATAAATAAAAACAAATACAAATGATTGCTGTGCTTAAATTAACCCCGAAAATTGCACCGAACTATCATAATATAAAACCCGTCAAACTAACGCAAACATTGTAGGCAAATTTTAAAATTCCTCACGGTTCCGGCTTCCAATTACGGCGAGAGGTCAAACGCACCGCAGAATACTTGCGGCCTTATAACGAACTAAAACTAAGTGTTTTCTAAACATGATACAATGAACCCTTTAAGGATAGGTTAGGTAAAACTGTATTTGTAAGGGACGTGGGACGTGGGGACGATACCTCCGAAAGATGGGCAGCAGTGTCGTTTCGTGTATCAACATCCCGTACTGCGCTCGCCAACCCGCCTGCTAAGCGTTAGTATGGCATCGACCCCTTAAGATCAGTCACTCGTACTTGGAGATTCATGAGGTCCATTTTTCCAGCAGTACGTCCTATTGCTATGATGATGATGATATTTGTAGGCCCAAGAACCGCTAAGCCAGCTTTCCAAACAGTGTACGATAGATAGCTGGCTTAGCCCGCGGTTACGCATGTTTTTCCTAAAATTAGTCCAAGAACGTGGCTAAATTGGTGAAGCCGGCTAAAAAGGTGCTGTAGGTTTCAGCTTCGAATCTCGCCTTGGAATATTTTTTTCCTGGATCTGGGTATTTTCATTTCATGCCCATGGATGCAGTAAGAGCCTGCTAAGCGGGATACCTCCGGAAGATAGGAAGCAGCGTCTTTCCGTTTATCAATATCCCATACTGGGCTCACCAACCCGCTTGCCATGCGTGGTGAGTATGGCAGCTTATATTTATGGCCCTCATAGAGGTAGATGACAAGCATGGTTTTCAGCAGTGGCCGTTTTACGACTGAAATGATGATGAGCAATCTGTGCAGCTTTATAATATTTGTATAGATTGTTGACTCTCCCGATATGAAATCTCGCGACGTCAAAGCGGGTAGTTGGCAGCCCTCCAGCCTTCCCTCTGATTGCCTGCCTCCAGCCCACCTACTTAATGACATTAGTTCTGCCGTGATCATGGCGCATGCCGTTCAAAATATGGGGTACATAACATTCATCTACCGTTCGATTTGTAACTTGAATATGCAAGTGTTAATCTAGACACGCGGCAGCGTGTTAAGCCAAACTGAATAAAATCGAACGAGCGATGACGCAGGATAGCATTTACTAGATACAGTTTATTCTTCTGGACTGAAATGGTAAAAATGAGCCCGCAGTGACTTTGTCTGTCTGTCATCTATCTGTCACAGATATATCTTGAGAACTACTGATGCCAACGACTTGAAATTCGAAATAGTATTAAGTTTTCGTTTCATTTATTTACCATAACGTTATATTACATAACTGGCATACAAAAAATATACAGATAATTACGAACATAATCAATTTTCACATATACACTTAGGAAAAAACAATACATATATTTTCTACTTAATAACTTGAAATGAACATATTTTATACATACAGGTAACTAGACTTAAACCCTGGCTTATCGACAGAACTTTTTATGCCTACGAGGAATTCATATCATGTAATTAAATATTTACATTCTAATTGTTGTTTTTAAAATATTTATTGCAATTTGAATTAAATTACCTAAGGTAAGTTTATTATTAAGTTTTTTATGTTAAAATATTTATTTATAATTCTGAGAATGTATTGACATTAAGAAATTCTTGACATGTATATTATATTTAATTTCTATCGATTAGACATAAGCATAAATTTATACTATTTTTATTTTATTGTATTTGGAAATGTTTGACGTGTGATTTAACAAATTATGAATAAATGACTATAAATGACTATAAATGACGTTTATTCACTAATATTGTATACTAGCCGTCCCGTAAAACTTCGTCTGCGTCAAATAAAAGATAGATTGGATCGTAGACACATAAATTCTAATGCGCGCGCGCTGTAAAACTGGGTCTTTAGTCGTTTCGCACCACAAGCGATACAAACCGCGGTGGAAATCGCCCAAGTACCCTTTTGAATAGATTCTTTCGCACCGCGGTGGAACAGGCCAAAGCTTTTTTTGAATTAGGTAGTCAATTCATATCGCAGAGAGTAACAAACTGTGATATCTTCTAAGATATTCCTTGAACTCAAATGGTGCCTGGGGCGAAGCCCCCTATTAAGCATAGCGCTGTCTGTCTGTCTGTACATGACACGATTACAACCGAACGCGTTGACCGATGTACATGAAACATGTCTGTTTTTTGTTAGCACTGTCTTAATGAGAGAAGGGTACTGATTGATTTTGGTGACCCTAGGGTCACAGGGACCGGAGTTATTGTGACCTCAAAAGATGACTAAAGATCAAAAATGTCATTTTTCGGAAACCGTCTCCCCCTTTTGTGGTACCCCCGTACCAATGCTTGATTATGATAATAATGGTACACAATTATAAGAATACATAATAATGATTAAAAAAACTGTAACAAACAGGTATCACAAATCGGACCTGGCTCAGCATTGTGTTAGCTGCATGAACAACTAACGCTGATCTTCCGCCAGAACCGACAGTAATATCACAGATGTAACCACATTTTATACCAAAAAAATACACAAAGAACTATGATATACATATGCTATCCCAGACTTTTTGTAATAACATTTTAAGGGAAACAATTCCGTCTTTACCCAGCGCACGCAATTAAAGCTCTGAAACATGACGTAACATACACAAAAAATCATCTAAATCCATAGGCAGAGTAAACGCGTCTCAAAAAAAACCTGCAGTTGAATTGAGAACCTCCTTTTTGAAGTCGGTTAAAAATAGCAAAATAAGTTCAAAAGCAACAAGCATTCCAACGGCTCAGTAATCCTTACCAACTTGTCCCCATGTCACCATACATTCTCCCCTTAGATCCCTTTATCCCATAACGTTATGGGGTCCTTATACCCATAGAAAGCAAGATATAGTAATCGAAAACACTCAATGGTTAAGTGGTATTTATTGCAGTTCTTCGGAGCTTTTAATCCGGAAGATTGATGGAGGCTGACTCTGATAGTTCGGGGTGAGACAGGATTTCTTTTTGTTGAGTGTATGAACCTCCTTGTATCAGTAAAGTTGGACTTCCACTGCTTCGCCCACATTTTTGGAATATATTTGCGTGTATTGCCCCGCTTTGCGTGATGATGTTTGCAAACGTGGTCGCAAATGTATGTACTCAAAATTTATGGTAAATTTGCACTTGTTATTCTGTCTTTTGTACTTAAGTTGTCGATAATATATTTCTTAATTTGACACCATGTATCTATTTATTTTAATTTTTAACCGGCGAAGGAGTTGTAACAATTCTTTCGAAAGTACAATTATTACAAATATTGAAATATTTTTTGTTAAAAGCATTTTTTATTTTATGCAGTATCTTAATTTATTTATTTTTAGATCCTTACTGAATTCCAGCGCTTCCTAGCATTCAATATGTGTGGCACAAAGCTGAGTCAGGTTGTTGGATTCACACAACCCCATCTTCTGGGTTGACCTTTGACGTTAACTTTTTGACACGCTGCGTGGGCTGCTTAGCGTCTTAACCTTGGTATTTTTTTTTTATTATGACATAGGTCCTGCCTTTACGACTTTGCCTTATTTATTATTTTTTTTTGAGCGTGTCTAATAAATAATTTTCATATCATTTTAAATAAACGTCGCGAACAAAAAAACATAACTTGTAATTAAATAAATAAAACAAAGAAAACAACATATTTTGCCTTGTTAGAGAGCAAGGACTAGGGAAGAGACGTAACGACACCCAATAGCCACCACCTTTTGCAGTATTGCACTATTGCAGTGCAAGAGTCCAAATTGTCCAAATTTATCTATCTGTTTGCAAGACCCAACCGTGGAAGAGATTGTACTATTCTCCCCTAAACCTATTTAACCCAATAAGTTTTTACATCTACATATCTTAATAATTTATACAACTGTTAAGCCATTTGAAGATGCTATAGTGCCTGGGACATTGATGGTTAAGGCTTGCCCAGCGCCGATACTAATCCTCCTATCTTAATCAGCTGTAAGTCGGAGAAAAGAATAGGTCAATACGTCTGAAGTTAACTAAACCGCGGGTTTTCTCACGATGTTTTCTATCACTGTCAAAGCATTCATTGAACACTAGCTTAAACCCGCCGCTTCGCATGCGTTGTACCCGGATAAAATGTAGCCTATGTGGTAATCCAGGTCAACATCTATTCATGTAAGCCGCAAAACGTCCACTTCTGAACACAGGCCTCCCTCATGAATCTCCATGAGGGGTAGTTGAGATACTCTCATCATGTCAGTTGTAAAACGTCCACTACTGAACTCAGGTCTCCTTCATAGAATTCCATGAGGGCTAGTTGACTTGCTTAGTGGGTTCGCAAGCACAGTACGGGTGTTGATAACGGAAAGACGCTGCTGCCCATCTTTCGGAGGTACCATGCTTAATAGGTGATTTGGCGAGCGCAGTACGGGATGTTGATACACGGAAAAACGCTGCTGCCCATCTTCCGGAAGATTCCCTTAGCAGGCTCTTACTGCATCCACAGGCATGAGAGGAGGGGTAACATTCTACTGCCGGTACCCTACGGCATCAGCATTTATACGTGTGCAAAATTTCATCTCAATCCGTAGGCTAGTTTTTGCGTGAAGAGTAACAAACATCCATACATTCTCACAAACGCGAAACGTTTATAATTATTAGTAGGACGTGCTTTAATAGTGTTCACGTAAAGTTTCAATAAAGAAAAATCCATGGATGCACGGCCGGTATCGAGCCACCACCTTCGGATTGGAAGTCGGGGCTTAAACATACCACTCGGCCAACACGACTTGTAGTATAGTATAGGATAAATATTATTAATTAATAATGCTGGATGATTCACGTATCATCTAACCCCAAGTTAAGCAGAGCTTGTAGTATGGGTACTAGATGACTGATATTTTTAATAAATTTAACATTATACTACATAGATAGGTATTTTTTCATCATTTTTTTCATCATTTCAGCCGTAGGACGTCCACTGCTGGACAAAGGCCTCCCTCATTGATCTCCAAGTACTGCGGTTGGAAGCCGTCTGCATCCACCGCCGACCAGCAGTTCTCACCAAGTCGTCTGCCCATCTTGTAGGTGGACGTCCTACGCTGCGCTTGCCGATCCGTGGCCTCCATTCGAGAACTTTGCTGCCCCATCGGCCGTCAGTTCTGCGCGCTATATGGCCTGCCCATTGCCACTTCAACGTGCTAATCCGTTTGGCTATGTCGGTGACCCGAGTTCTCCTACGTATCTCCTCATTTCTGATTCGATCCCGTAGTGAAACCCCGAGCATAGCCCTCTCCATAGCTCGTTGAGCGACTCTGAGCTTGTTCATAAGGCCAATAGTGAAGGACCACGTATTTTTTATTATATATAAAAATCCATAACACCCTGAACAGATATCTGCAGATGTTACAGATATTTGTTCCGAGGCAGGAATGGAACCCGCAACCTCTTGAGTGGCAGGCGGCCCGCTGCGCCACAGAGGTCGTCAAATAGAAAGATTAGTATATTATAGGATGTGGTTTAGTATAAACTACGCCATCAAGAGGTCATTAACTGATAGCGATAATGTGGTAGATCCATCGTGGGCAGGAAACGGCAGCATCCTTAAACTAGGGATGGGAAAATATCGATAAATACGATAGATGTAGGGAAATTATCGATTTTATTTTATTTCCAAGAAATGTTGATGGGAATCAGAAGCGGGATTTTTTCAGCAGTAGAATACGAAATTTATAAATTGATGTAAAAATATTAATAAATAGGTTTATAAAATAAAAAAAATCGTTTAAAGTCAGTTTTGTTTGAAAATATATGAACTAAACAGGTAGGTTTTATGGTTTTATAGTAAGTGTGTATATAAAAGTATGTTTGAGAAATGTAAAAAAGCCGTGTTGGCCGATCATAAGTTGTGGATTCAATACCGGCAGGCTAATTACGAATCTCGTGACAGGTTACGTATCTCGCGATAGGTTTGCAACTCAAAAACAAAAACTCAAATGCAACTCTTGACTCAAATTATGGTAAATATCCCGCTTATATTGCTTTGTGAACTACTTTCATCTTGCTTCCCTTTCTATCGAAAATATCTTGAACCAACAAACTGCAGTTTCAAAATCATCTCCAAAGCACACACGTTACAACAGCTCTCATATTCAGTTCACAAAAGGTAAATTAATTTTGTGCATTATTCATTAGGCAGGAAGGTACGTTTTCCGTTGGCGCTGCAAGCTAACAAGGTTAAGCCCGTGTTCCCTACGTCTACGGGCCCTAATAGTAATGTCGTTGCTAGTTCCAGGAAGATTGTGTGACGTAGAAATTGTGATTTAAATTGTCTTTGGGTAATTACTAAATGCAAAGCTTTAGTACTTTGGGGAATAATTTATGAAGTGTTATACAGGATGTGTAACAACCCGAAAAGGGGGGTTTCAGGTCATTAAAAATGTAGTAGTGAAGGGGAAAATAATCGATAATTCGTTTTTTTAACTACAATTTTACTAGTTGGTTAGATGTGGTGATGTTTCTGAGGATATGATAGGATTCTTATTTTTTTAACATCAAAAAGTAAGTATCAGTGGGTTTAATGTATTTTTATTTGTACCAATACGTCAACTTTTTGCTCACCACAAAGAGTTGACGTCTCTTGACGTAATAAATCCCTGTGAGGAATCAGCTGGCGATTAGGTTGTCGTTATCGTATAATCAGCCGAAGTTTTAACTTCATAACTTTCGTGGTCTTTTCTTGAATTAAAATCACCGAATCCTGAAAAGTAGTAATAACAAAGTTGTTCCTTGGGGTGGTCAAAATCACCCCCTTTCGGCTAAGTAAATATATTATAATACACCTGGTATTATGGTGTAACAACCTCTGTGGCTGAGTTGGTTTAAACAGCTACGCAGGAGGTTGAAGGTAGTGGTTTCGATGCCTGCCGGGACAAATATTTCTACTTATTAATACTCGATTATTTATCTCAAATCTGGGTGATTTCTTAGGATAAGTATGTGTTGACATTTCTATGCGGCCTTTGGGTCTAAACGATTATAATAAGCTACTAAATTACGAGATAAGCCGAAAGCCCACCTGTTATACGATAACCTCTACCTATAACAACTGCGATGCTGTGGTGATCGAACGCCGCACCCTAAGATATAGAGTTGTAAGGTCTCATGTGCCCGTAGAGTCCCCGGCCCCCTTACCCTTCAAACCGAAATATAGCAATGCAGACATTACTGCTTGGTGACAGGAATAGGTATGGTGGTAGTTCCCCGGATGAGCCCTTCTTCATCACCATCAACAATTATGTTACCGAGTTATATTTTGGGAAAACTCAGTTGAAATGGAATCAGTCTTTATTATGCAGAAAAAATGTATCAGAGCCATTTATAACTTAGAAAGTACTGAATCTTTACGAAGTATTTTCAAAGATAAAGATATTTTAACTCTTACTGATATATATATTCTAGAACTATGTTTGTTTGCAAAAAATAATTCAGCTTTCTTCAATATTAAATCAAACAGATCAGATAATTTGAAAAATAAATATAAATATAATCTATGTATACCCCAAGTAAATAATTTTATGTTCTACAAAAGGACGTATATTACTGCGATTAAAGTTTATAATAATTTACCATTAGATATTAAGCAAATTGTTGGGAATCCGTTCAAAATTAAATTAAGGAAATGGCTTGTCAATAGAGTACATTATAATCTTAAAGAGTTTTTTGATAATTAGTCATTATAATATGTGTGAAATATTTTTAATTTGGTAGGTAATTTTAAAATTAAGACCTATGTATATGTTGGTACCCTGATTTGTGCAATTTATATTAATATTGTCAATTCATTATTGTACGTCATAAATATGATAAAATTGTTGATACTATTATATCTTTAAGATCTTCATGTATTTGTACCTACACAATTTAACAATAAAACTTTTCTTATTCTTATAACATCTCAGCCGTAGAACGTCCATGAGGGAGGCCTATGTAGGCCTCCCTCATGGATCTTCAAGAACTGATCACGAGGGGTTGTCGGCATATTCACCACGCATGGTAGGCGGGTCACCGAATACACTGCGAGATGTTAACACATGTAAAGACGCTGCTGCCTATCTTCCCTTGGTGATTTTTACTGCATCCACGGGCAAGAGAGGAGGGGCAACATTCTATTGCTTTAACGAAATCCCATTTTGTCTGTAACTTATTTACTTAAATTTCTAATCAGTTACATCGACACCTAATCACCACTTTATCCCATCCCTATTCCGTAAACATTTCGTCTCGAAATACTTCGGAATTCATTTCATTGGTCGATGAGTTGATGTTTGTGTTTCAGTGATTAACTTATATTGGTTCCGTCGAGTTTGCTCGCCGTAATCAAGTTACTGCGTTGTTACGGGTTGCGGTGTTTAATAGACCATACGAGTATTATATTTTCTGTCACCTAAGTTTAGATTGCTGTGGGGTGTCGGCAGTAGAATGTTACTCCTCCTCTCATACCCGTGGATGCATAAGAGCTAAGGGATACCTCCGAAAGATGGGCAGCAGCTTCTTTCCGTCTATCATCATCCCGTACTGCGCTCGCCAATCCGCCTGCCAAGCGTGGTGAGTATGGCAACAGCCCCTCATGATTAGTACATAGTGATCCAAGAGAGAGGCCCTTGTCCTGGGGTGATGATGTAATCTAAGGAATATATGTGTTAGGTAATTGATAACATCATACCCTATTTAATTTAAATAAGGTATTAGTGCCGTAGGATGCTGGCAGTATAATGCTGCCTCTCCTCTCTTGCCTGTGGATGAAGTAAGAATCTTCTAAGATACCACGGGAAGATGGTCAGCATCGTCTTTCCGTATGAGAACATCCCGTACTGCGCTCGCCAAGCGTAGCGAGTATGGAAACAGTCCCCTCACAATATTGGAGATCCATGAGGGAGGTCTTTGTCCAGCAGTGAACGTGGACAACCATCTTACGGTTGAGATGTTAAGGTGACGATTGTCCTGCTAGCTCAACATTCATCACCACAAAACACTTTCAAACCAAATGCAAACAATTCCTCAAAATTTCGCCACCCCCCATAACCTAACCATCAAGAGAACCCATAAAATAATACATCAATCATCTAGATCTAAAACAAAACGGCACTCTAGCGGTGCGCCGCACACCGCTGGTTATGTATAAGAGTAGAAAGCTGAGTCGGGAAGTGAGCCGGCGATGTGTGTCGAACGCTCCGAATGTATTTGAATGGGGAGTGTCGTGGAATCGCTGCGTTTTGTATACGATAATGCCTTATACGGGGTCCTTGGATGAGTTTACACTGTAATATAATGGTGTGTATTGTTTCTGGTAATGGTAAATATTGCTTCGTTTAAGAAAAACAGCGACAATCACAATCTAAATACAAGAAATAAGAATAAACTCGCTGTGCCCACTACTAGGCTCCATAAGGTGAAAATATCTTTTAAAGGGCAATGTATACGCTTCTACAACAAACTCCCAAGTGAGTTGCAGAAGTTATCATTGAATAAATTCAAAAACATTATTAAACGAAATCTATGCAATAAAGCTTATTATAAAATATCAGATTACCTAGAGGACAAAACCACTTGGGACGGAATCTGCTCCAACTCCGTCAAACGTAACATAAGACAAAATAAAATTGTTAAATGATGACTATAACGACCGAGTTAGGTTCTTCTGTTCACTTCTTTTCCTAACTCGTGTGTCATCTGAAGTGAACAGATTCAATTATGTGCTTTATTCTATTTATTTGTGTGTTTTATTTTGTAATTTGTGACGCGTCAATAAGGTCCATGCGGCCGCACTGAATAAAGTATTTTTTGATTCTTGATTCTTGTCGTATTGGCAGAGTGGTATGTATTCCTGCCCTTTGATCCTAAGGTCGTGGATTCAATACCGTATAAAGACATAGATAATTATTTTCAAAAACATAAAAATGTTTTAATCTTCCGGTCCGGTCGTGAACCAATGGATTTGCGATTTTGATACACGGAAAGACGCTGCTGTCCATCATCCGTGGGTATCCCTGTACAGGGTTTTACCACGGGCAAGAGAGGAGAGGTTATATTATTCTACTGCAGGCAGCACACGGCATATCGCCAATGCTCATAAGATAATGAGATTCGGTGTGACCGTCAGCCCGCCCTCGAGAACGCTTCCTAGTTGACTCCGCAATACATCTCCGTGTAAAAGCGTCTTTATTGTTATATTTGAGGAATAAACTTTAATGCTATGGCGTGCAGTTCCCTTTATTACATTATCGTAAAGTTCAACGGATGGCGTACTTTATTTGTATTTAGTGAATTAATGGGTGATGGGTAACTGAGTTTGAGAATGGATAATTTAGACCCGTTTCTTATGAATCTACTTTTTAATAGCCTCAGTATTAGTATTTGCATAACATTACTGAAATAAACATATTTTTGTGTAATTTCACTATTTCAGAATGCTTTTACAGGGTGTATTATAACATGTGTAAGTGGGTGATTCTGACCACCCCGAGGACACTAAAATAACACTAATACAAGAGAAATAAACACAAATAAGTACCTAAGTACTTAGCAGACAAAAGGAAAACGAAAATTTTGCGAAAAGTGGCCATTTCTTTCTCTACATAGTCTCCTTTAAGCTCGATACACTTGACCCAGCCATGTTCCAACTTCTTTAACCCGTCTGAAAAATATGTTTTCTCGAGGTCTCTAAAGGCCTGGCCTGGCGGCGATGACCTTCTCATTCGACTCAAATTTTGCCCGGCGAACGACTTTTCCATATTTGGAAACAAAAATAAGTCGCACGGGGCCAAATCTGGCAAATACGGAGGATGGGGAAGCAGTTCGTAGCCTAATTCAACCAATTTGGCCGTAGCGACGGCGCAGGTGTGAGCTGGTGCGTTGTCATGGTGGAAAAGCACTTTTTTCTTCGCCAAATGGGGCCGTTTTTTCTGCAATCCGTACGCTAGTTTTTGCGTGAATGAGTAACGAACATCCATACATACTCACAAACTTTCACGTTTATAACATTAGTAAGATACCAGTCTTAATTAACCTTTCGAACCCTGTTGGCTCTTGTGGAAATCATCGCCAAAAACCTACACAGTCTCGGGTTTCGACAGGTTAAAATGAAGTCTTACTTTTTGAGAAAGTATAACTTATATATGCCTAAAAATAACTCGGTCAAGAGAAAAACCGGTATAAACCGATTTCAATATCCCCAAGAAACGGCCAAAACAAAACAAAATGGCCGAGGTCACGCACAAAAACGATAAACGACATCGCGTAATGTCGCTAAAGATATCTTTACGCTATTACCCAAGGGGTAGGCAGGAGATTTATTATGCTTTTTGCAAGATAAAAGTGTACGTAGTATAACATAAAGTAGACACTGTTACTCCCACTTCTGGGAATCGAGTGATGTAACATGTTTCGCGCATCATTTGACTGTCAGAAGTGGGATTTTGAAGCATCCGTGAATAAGTTAAAGCTAGAACCCAAATCAGAATCTAGCGTGTAGAAGTGTTTCTTAAATTAGGTATATGACTGTCAGAAATGGGATAAAATGTTCAATAAAGCGTATACTATGTATTTTTGACCTTATGCATATATTCTGTTGTTGTTAAAACACGGAAAGACACTGACCACTTAACAGAAATCCTGTTGCAGATTCTTACTTATTCTTAAACCCTAAAATATATTTGTTACCTATGTTTAAAAATTCTAAGTCATAATAATTCTATGTTAGTAGCAATACTCAAATAGCTGCATGTATGTTAACTTTTGCTGACTACTTGAGAACCTATAATTTGTAACCTAGATGTAGCTTGTAATTGGGAGATCACTAGCCCATGCTTTTCATTGTTTTTACTTTTATAATTTCTCTTTGTGTATCTTCTGTTGGTGCTTTATTGCCATAACAGTGCAGCACCAAAGCGACAAAGAAATATAGAAAAATACAACTTACAATTACTACACAATTAACATTCATAAAATTACACCAAATAGCTACTTATTCTAGTTTAAAAATATAAAACAACTTTATATATTCCTATGCATCCTATCCAAATATTTTAAAACCTTATCCTTGAATTTTGGCAAGGATATATAAAATATATCAACATCCTCATCTGCACATAAACTATTAATGGTGCAAAGGGCCCGTGTGAACGGGGACTTGCTCAGGAGGTTAGTTCTTGCCCTCGGGATTGCAAGTAGCCTAGGTCTTCGGCGCGCGTACACATACTTGTTTGGTACGTGCAGTCCTATGTTTATTAAAACCAGAGGGTTGTGTATCATGCCTCTAATCACACTAAAAATGTACGTTATAATGTATACATGACTCCATAACAGGGCAAAGACATTAACAAATCATCTTAAAGCACATGAAAGGGTAGAAAACCAAAACCCTCCTATGACTACTTATATGATTGCTCAGTCGCCATGGCTTATTGGCAGTGGCATCGGCTAGGAAACATCATCACCATCATCAGTTATCTAAAGCGAACGAATTCAATTATGTGCTTTATTCAATTTAAATGTGTCTTGTTCTTCTTTTGTAAATTTATTATTCTATGTAGCGTTTTGCTCTATTGAATAAACACTTATTGACTTTGACGTCATACACAGCCTGACTTCACCCACTGCTGGGTTAAAGTTAAGGCCTACCTTAGTTTGTGCCATCCGCCGTCATCCATCATCATCAACAAATTAACATAATTAGTTGACTTATAATAAAGAACATAAATACGGGAATTCATCGCGTAATACCTTTAAATATTCCCGACGTTTTTTCCGGGTTTTTTTAATATTATAATGAATTGTGATCGCGAAAGTTTACGAAATACTATAATAAGTTACTTTCAAATCTACAAAAATGAGTTAATATCGAGCGAGATCGGGCGCAGTCACACATTTTAATAAGTGAAATTGCTTACCACGTCTCGCACATCGTAGAACGCAATTCAGCGAAACTTTTACGATGTGCTAACATGTCCTGCATTGTGTATTCCACTCGCACGAGATATAAAACTTACATAATAGCTGGCCCTGTATTCAGGCTATACAGGGTCGAATACAAGGTACGGAATTAGTTCCAAATAAAATATTCTGGAACATACATCTACTCCTAAAACAAGCAAAGGGAACGGAAACCAGATGATTGATAGAATGTATATATTAAGCAGTTTTTGCCATGGGGTGCCGGCAGTAGAATGTTACCTCTCCTCTTACGCCCGCGGATGCAGTAAGAGCCTGCAAAGGGATACCTCCGGAAGATGGGCAGCAGCGGCTTTCCGTGTATCCTGTATTCTTTACTGCGCTCGCCAACCCGCCTGCCAAGCGTGGTGAGTATGGAGTATGTAGAGAGTTTAGTAGTGGACATCGTACGACTGATACGATGAAATGAAATGAAATGAAATTTATTGTAGAAACTGTGTACAAAAAAGACCTTTAAAGCTAGGTGGAACAACAGTTTATCCATTAATTATGGACGTACAATACTTACCTAATATGACTAGGTAATTTATAAAATTCTTTAATGTCATAAAAACATTTATCTAAGAGCCACCCACAGAGTTTTGTCTTAAATTTACTAGTAGGCAGTTCTCTTATATCTCTAGGAATTTTGTTAAATACTTTAACAGTCATGGTAGAGCAATTTTTCCCGCTCAGTGCAGTTTTGTGTTGGGGCAATATGAGCCTAGTGGGATCTCTATTTTTTATGATAGAGTTGTTTTTATCTTTATATTGGTTAAAGAATGAAGCGTGCTTATTTACAAAACAGCTAATTTGGAAGATGTATAAACTAGTGAGCGTTAAGAGTTTATGTTTCTTAAAGAGAGGCTTGCATGACTCTAATGGGTCTATTCCAAAGACGGCTCTTAGACACTTTTTTGAATAATGAAAGCTCTTTTGATGTGCGTAGTACTGAGTGACGTAGCCAAAATAAGCGGTTAATGCCGTTTGTTGGCCTGATGTTCTTCTTAATCTTTTAAGAGCAAAAACAAAACGATTAATAAAATTTGTTTGCCAATTTGCGTTATATGCGATTTCCAATTTATATCATTTCAGCCATAAACGTCCACTAATGAACAAAGGCCTCCCTCATAGGGCTATATGAGGGGTAGTTGCCATACTCACCACGCTTGGCAGGCGGGTTGGTGAGCGCAGTACAGGATGTTGATATACGGAAAGACGCTGCTGCCCATCTTCCGGCGGTGTCCCTTAGCAGGCTCTTACTGCATTCACGGGCATGAGAGGAGGGGCAACATTCTACTGCCGGCGCCCCACGGCTAATTTATATGTTTGTCCAATATTATACCAAGAAATCTTATTTCGTCAGTTTTTTCTATTATTTCATTTCAACATGACAGAGTGCTATTTAATATTATATTATTAACTAGCCGAACCCCGCAGTTTCACTTGCGTAGTTCCCGTTCCCGTGGGAATTTCGCAAAATCCCTCCTTATACCTCTAAGATACTCAAGGTATCATCATTTCGGCCGTAATACGTCCACTACTGAACACAGGCCTCCCCCATGGATCTCCATGAGGGGTAGTTGCCATACTCACCACGCTTGGCAGGCGGGTTGGCGAGCGCAGTACGGATGTTGATACCTCCAGAAGATGGGCAGCAGCGTCTTCCCGTGTATCAACATCCGTACTCAAGGTATATGTGTGCCAAATTCCAAGTCTCTAGGTCCAGTGGGTTTAGGCTGTGCGTTGTCTGTCAGTCACTCAGTCAGTAACGGAAGAGTTTTATAGATATTGATTAATGTTATTATAATTTTGAAAATGTACATATTTAGTATTTGAAATAGTTGCTTGTAAATTGTTAGACTCCAGCCAATTTACAACTGATTCAGCCTCCGAGGTATTATGATGATGAGATAATGTGATGATGATGAATGCTGTATACTACACTTTACCCACTCCTACTAAGCAAAGCTTGTATAATGGAAATCAGATGATAGTGTGTATACTTATGTATATTATGCAGTTTTTACTTATCATCTTCATTATCTCAGTACTAGAACCTCCACTAAAGCCGTGTTGGCCGAATGGTATGTACCCCCGACTTTCAATCTGAAGGTCGTGGCTTCGATACCGGCCGTGAACCAATGGATTTTTCTTTCTTGAAAAGTGTAAGTTCACATTTAACACGTGCTTAACGGTGAAGGAAACATCGTGAGGAAACCCGCGGCTTAGTTAGCTTCAGACGTATTGACCTGTTCTTTCCTCTGATTAACAGCTGACTAAGCTGAGAGGATGGTATAGGTGCTGGGCAAGCCTAATCCATCAAACAATGTACCAGGCACTGCAGCGTCCCGTACAGCATGATTACCAGTTGCTGACGCTGCATAAATCATCTATAACAGATGCAAAGGCCTTACTACTACTACTAGAACCTCCACTGCTGGATACAGACCTTTCTCATAAATCTTCAAATTCTGATCATGGGGGTTGTTGCGTAATTTTTAGCAAAGTTTTATTTTAATCTCAATCATACAACAACAATGCATGTTAAACGAAATGAAAAATGCAATTTTTTTTTCTCCGATGGCACTCGAACCCGTAACGTTCAAACAAACGCTATAGGCAGCCTGTCTTTAGCATTTCGGCTACGAAGACACTAAACGTCGCGTCGAAAATCTTAAATGCCTTCACCGGCTTTGTAGTACCGTGTAGCGAGATTCAACCGTTCTAGTGACATCTATCACAACAAGCATTGGTAGGGGGGTGTCAGAGAAGGGGGTGAAAGTTTCAGAAATAACAAAAAAACATCATTTATATTTCAAAATTTCAAATACACTCAGGTCCCTGTGACCCTTGGGTCACCAAGATCAATCAGTACCCTTTTCTTATAAAGACAGTGCTAACAAAAAAGATTTCATGTAAATCGTTCAACGCTTTCGGTTGTAATCATGTCATGCACAAACAGACAGACAGACAGACAGCGCTGTGCATAATAGGGGGCTTCGCCCGTTTTATTCAAACTCCGAACAGCCTGTATTAAAGTTGGTATTGTAGCAAAAACAGCCCTCGAGGGGTGCGGGTTCGAGTCCCGCGCAGCAGACTGAGACAATTTGATTTGATTGAGTGTAATCTCTAAGTTAGGGGAAATTGTACTTAGTTGTGTGTAGGTAGGGATAATGACATGAGAGGGGAGGATATTCTCGCTGACTGTACTATATTGTGTACAGTCAGTCAACCCGGCTTAGAACGGGTTTTTTATCTATACTAATCTATATCTTTAACTATCTATACTAATATTATAAAGAGGTAAAGTTTGTGAGGTTGTAAGGGTAATCTCTGGATCTACTAAACCGATTTTCCAAATTCTTTTAATTGAAAGCCACAGTTTTTGTGAGCGTCATAGACTATAAATTTACCCGAAAAATTAAAAGACTTTTTAGTGGTAGTTGGATTTGCAAAATAAGTCAGAGAAAAAACGGTTGAACGAAACAGTTTCTTACGAACGCTGCCTTAATGATGTATATGATTGAGTTCTCCATAAAAGTTTAAGAGCTTGATACTGCTTGCAAAAAAGTCAGCGACAGTCTATGTCTAACTATATTTAAGTTACAAAAAGTAGTTGTTTTTAATTTAAACATAATTTAATCGTAAGTTTATTGGATAAATTATCAAAAATTATGAATTCTTATCAAAATAAGTACCTAAATTTATCGTCTCAAGTATAAGAATAGAATAAGAATAACTTTATTATACTTTTAAATACAACACAGTATACTTAACTAAAAAAAGAGACTTAAATAGGTACTATAGCCATTGTTTAAATCAACCCTTTTACTGCACATAATTCGGACAAATGGACATCGAGTTTGGACTCGTTTGATCCGTCTAGTCTTGACGAGTACTTTGGTGCTAGATTGAGAGCAAAGGTATATTTTATTAACAAGTAATAAAAGCTTGTTTTTCAAAAGTTTTTTTTAATGAAGACGTTATGATATTTCCGAGTTTAATTAGTTTTAGTTTTTCACTTCCACCGTTACACGTCCACTACTGAACACAGGCCTCCCTCATGGTTCTGCAAGAGGGGTAGTTGCCATACTCACCACGCTTGGCAGGCTGGTTGGCGAACGCAGTGCGGAATGTTCATACACGGAAAGACGCTGCTGCTCGTTTTCCGAAGGTATCCCTTAGCAGCTTCTTTTTGCATCCACGGGCATGACAGGATATTAACATTCTACTGGTGTCGGCAGTTTTTACAAATGTATAAAATGTTAATCAATTTGTTCAATGGAACACGAGCGAAACATAATTATGCCATCATTTTATTTCTTGGCATTTAAGTTCTCCTTAAGCAATAAGCTATACACAAAGCTTAATCGAATAAGGTCTTTAACCTCTCAAAAGATGTGTCAAAGGGCGTTTTCCTGTAAAACCTATACATATTTATGAAGGGAGGATTTTTGATATTAATTTTCATTTGAAATGGTTTGAAGGAACGCTCATTCTGAAAACTTCGTACCCTCGGGTGCTCCACTAGAAAACCTTCTAAGAATACTTAAATATCAAATATTAGTACGTTATAATAAATTTGAGTTAAATTTGCAAAACTCTAATATCTAGCTGGTTGCAAAAGTGAATATTTTTTTCTATATTTTAAAATATAGCTGTATAAGTCAAAGTCAGATAATATATTGAGCAAAACGCTACATAGAATCGTCAATTTTCAAAAGAAAATAAAACACATTAAAATTGAATAAAACACATAATTGAATACGTTCGCTTCATATAACTTTTTTTTCCAAGTGAGGGAAAGAAGCGAACACCAAACCTAACAAAAAAAACCTAAAAAAAAAAAATTGTAACAAAGAATAAAAGTGAAAGAGTATTCACTTTTATTCTTTGTTACAATTTTTGTCTTTGTATTATTATGCTTATTTTAATGTTCGCAAGGTATTGGATACTTTGGATATTGCAAGATGAAGTTATTTTTTATTATCGTGGTTGAGCCGAGCAACACTCGGCCAAGGGTCAATTATTCAAATAATCATCTATGGAGTAATAAGCTTTTCTTTGAGATTTTATAAAAAGCTTAAACATATGAATCGATAGTTCAATCGCCTTAGATGTAAGCTTAATAGAGAAGCGCACAGTTTCCCATAAATGATTAATGCACCTACTGCGAACGAATTCACATTACTAAATGCGAAAAACGCTTGCCGCCGTGGGGTGCCGGCAGTAGAATGATACCCCTCCTCTCATGCCCATGGATGCAGTAAGAGCCTGCTAAGGGATACCTCCGGAAGATGGGCAGCAGCGTCTATCCGTGTATCAACATCCCATACTGCGCTCACCAACCCGCCTGCCAAGCGTGGTGAGTATGGCAACTACCCCTCATGGAGATCCATGAGGGAGGCCTGTGTACATCGGTGTATGTTTTATGACTGAAATGATGAATGATGATAAACGCTTGAAAACATTGAGTTCTATAAACTGGAAACCTGAAGTAGATGTGTTTCACATGAAGCTTCAGTTTTTTGTTGATTTAGTATTATATTTCTTAAGTCAATAATTTGTCTCCATCCAAAGGTTTTCTGGAAAAAATTGCTTTAAGCGATAAGACCGCCCAGTATGTATTTCTGTTGTTTGTGTAGTTTAAGTTAATTTTAGTATTTTTTGTTTTATTTCTGTATGGTTTACACACTTAAGATTTTATCTGTCTAGCTCTAAAACGCTATGGGTTATGCTTTAAGTTTGTGAGAATGTTTAATAAATAAATAAACAATAAACGGTTTCGGATGGTTAGAAGACCTTTACCCAGCAGTGGGACAATATAGACTAAATAAAAAAAAAAAACAACTCGCGAAAATTTTACAAGTTTTACAAGTTCTAAGGAGGATTTACGTCTGTGATAAGATATTCAATAATAGGGGTGCCGGCAGTAGAAAGATGCCGACTCTTGCCTGTGGATGCAGTAAGAATCTGCCAATGGGCAGCAGCATCTTTCCGCGTAGCAACACTCAGTATTGAATTCGTCAACGCGGCTGCCAAATATGCATCCCCCATGATCAGTACATGTAGATTCATGGGAGGGCCTTTGTCCAGCAGTGGACGACTCACGGCTGGGATGTTGATGATGATGATAGTTGTCTTCGCCACATCAGCAGAGCTCTCCATAATGTTGAATAAACTTACACGGCAAGCCTTAAATTTGGCCTTTGCATGAAAAGGCCCAAAACCAAGATTTATCTGGGCGGATAAGTGCTGAGCTTAATTTCTTAATATCCCAGACACTGCAGCGTTCTGTACAGCATGAAAACCAGTTGCTGACGCTGTATGAATCATCTATAATAGATGTGAAAGGCCTAACATACACATAAGTTACCTATAGGTTCAGGAAACAGGGGGAGGATGAAGAGATTAAGCCCTCTCTAACGTGGCGAAATGAATCATTGCTGATAGGGGAGTCAGCGGGTTTATGAAGTTTTTAATATTCACGATACGATTATATTTCACCGTGCGGTGCCGGCAGTAGAATGTTGCCTCTCCTCTCTTGGCTGTGGATGCAGTAATAATCTAGAAAGTGATACCTCCGGAAGGTGGGCAGCAGCGTCTTTCCGTGTATCAACATCCCGTACTGCGCTCGCAAACCCGCCTGCCTAGCGTGGTGAGTATGGCAACAGCCTCTCATGGAGATCCATAAGGGAGGCCTGTGTTCAGTTGTGGACGTTTTACGGCTGAAGTGATGATACATATAGAAGAATAAGAAGAAGAAAATCATTTATTGATCCACAGTACATAAGTCAGGTATAAATTTAGGTATAACAAAAGAAGTAAAATTTGTGGACCAAAAGGTACTACCTCACCATAATCATTTCAGCCATAAAACGTCCACTGATGAACACAGGCCTCCCTCATGGGTCTCCATGAGGGGTAGTTTCCATTCTCACCACGCTTGGCAGGCGGGTTGGTGAGCGCAGTATGGGATATTGATACACGGATAGATGCTGCTGCGCATCTTCCGGAGGTGTCCCTTAGCAGGCTCTTACTGCATCCACGGGTAGGAGAGGAGGGGTAACATTCTACTGCCGGCACCCCACGGCACTCACCATAATGTTAATCCTTAAATATAAGGACATAGAGACCACCTAGACCCGAGAGTTAAAGCGAAGAAACTAATTGGCATGGCAGGAACTGCCTAAAAAATTTCAGATTTCAAAAGAACCAAGCCTGCATTTTCCCAACACGCAGTCAATTCTTCACTGCCGTGATCGATCAGCGTATTTTATTAGGTCCGAGCCTATAACAGTGTTAGGCTTCGTTAGTACCCCATATTAGATTATTCCGCGAAGGCGGTCTACGGGCTTATAAGTTGTGTTACAGTGTTACACATTGTGAAATGAAATGCAAAATGAAAATGTACATAATAACAACTTAGATAACTAACATTTTGTACACTTATAATAGTAAAGAGAAAGATTTGATTGCTTGTTTGTATGCATTGAACAGGCTCCGAAGTACTGGACCGGTTTTCAACATTCTTTTACCATTACAGTGCTACATTTTCCCTAAGTAACATAGTCGTTAATTTATACACGAATGTCCACGGGAACGGGAACTACGAGGGCGAATGCCGCAGAGTGCGGCTAGTACAAGATAATGAAACTATTACAGATATCTAAGAAGAGAAGGTTACACTAAAATAAATATCAAATGATTCCGACACTAGGCTATACCTGTATCGTGGGACCAGAATATTTTCAAAGAAATGAATAACCTTAACAAAAATTTTACGGTTCCCGTGAGATTCAAACCCACGTCCGTCAAATCGATACTTGACGCTCCATAAGCCGGAAGTGACGTATGAAGCTTAGTCAGCTTCAGACGTATTGACCTGCTTTTTCCTCTGACTAATAGCCGTCTAAGTTGGGAGGATGGTATGGGTGCTGGGCAGGCCTAATTCATCTAACAGTGTACCAGTGCAGCGCCCTGACCAGCGTGGATACCAGTTGATTATAATCTCAACCGAAGGTCAGCTGTCCGCATCCACTGCTGGACATAGGCCTCCCTCATTGAGAGGATATCCAAGATTATCATGAGAGGTAGTGCCCATTCTCACAACGCTTGGCAGTTGGGTTGGCGAGCGTAGTAGAGGATGTTGTTACACGGAAAGATGCTGACGTCTTCCGGAAGTACGTCAACCAAATAAGTTAAACCGGAAGTAAGTTAACAAAGATAAATACCCGGTTAAATATGTGTTTATAATCTACTAGCCGCACTTCGCGGTTTCACTCGCTCAGTTCCCGTTCCCGTGGGAATGCGGGGATAACATATAGCCTATGTTCATCAGAAATAATGTAGGATTCTAATTATTATTATTATTATTAAGAGCCTGTACTGTCCCACTGCAGGGCAAAGGATTAAAGGATTCTAATAGTGAAAGAATTTTTCATATCGGTCTGGCAGTTTCGGAGTTTCCTATTCAATACAAACAAACAGACAAACAGTGTAGATGTAGATAAGAGATGTGTAGGGTAATGTTTTTTACATACCTATTCGCTTATACCTATACTCTATTAACTTTTTTGAAGTACAACAGAACATTATTCTAGTCTCTAGGTGACAAAGAGCTTAACCTTGTGAGCACGGCGAGATTTAGTTACCGTCTAGAAGTGTTTGCAAGTACATAAAAGGAGCAGCCGTGGTCATACACAGCGTCTTGGGTTTCAGCGAAGTTGGTCCGACGGCTGTAGAGTTACAAACTGCTATTGGATTTTATGCGACTTACATTTGCAGCAGAACTGAGCCTGTTCGATAGTGTAAGCCATCATTTAAAATAAATTCAGTAATCCATGTATTCACTATGTCTGAAAGCAAGCTTTGCACCTTTTTGTAACCTAGTATTCACTATTCTTGTTATTTACTGTCATTAATAGTGACTTTTACAATATTTTAACCGCAATCTCATGCATTATAATTTATAATTGATATTTTCAAATGTAAACAGTTCAAGTACTAATTTTCAAGAATCTTGTAAACATGTATTGACAGTAAAGTGACTTTTGACAGCTGGTCTTGACGTTGACATTTCGTTTTAAATCATTCCATGGTATTTGTCACAGTATGGCCACAATTAAAATAATTTATAAGAAACGTAAGAAGCGCCATGCTCGGCATCACACTGATAGACCGGGTCCCCAACGTCAAAATTCGCGAGCGGACTAAGGTTCAGGATGTCGGCGAGCGAATAATGGGGCTCAAATGGAGTTGGGCAGGACACTTGGCCAGACGAAATGACGACAGGTGGACGAAAACGCTGACTGAATGGTGGCCGAGAGAAGGGCACAGAAAAAGGGGTCGTCCACCATCCCGATGGGTTGACGATGTTCGAAAGACCGTGGGTTGCACCTGGCTAAGAATAGCTTATGACAGAGGCGAATGGCAAAATCAAAGGGAGGCCTATGCCCAGCAGTGGGTCGATAAAGGCTGATGATGATGATGATGATAAGAAACGTTACGAATCGGATACGTTAAGACTAGTGCTGCCATCTGTCGCGAGAGGGCCGGCATGACGAATGTCGGTAGGCCCGACCAAAAGAAGGGGGTATTAGAACAAGCCTATAAAATAAGAAATAAAGATTGTACAGGGCTCTTTTCCTTTTCGTCCGCTGATGAATAAACTGGTATCGCTGCTGCTTCTGTCTTTTATTCAACAATAGCTTATCTATGTGGGGACCCCTTTGAAGCTTATTATCTAGGGTGATGCCTAAAAGGACAGTGTTAGTCACAAGTCCTAGATTTTTACCTTTTATTTGAATGTCTGCCTTAGTATATTTTACATTTGGAAGTGAAATTCTGACACATTTAGTTTTATTTTCATTAAGTAATAGATTATTTAGACTTGACCCAATGAAAACTTTAGAGTTTGCATTATTCACATTGTCATAATTGATTGTACAACGTTTCATTTTGAACAATATTGAAGTATCATCAGCGAATAATTACAACCTCGTGGTTATCCTTTATAAGATTGGCATTGAGCAAGAGAGCGGGGGCAACATTCTACTGTCAGAACCCCTCGGCAAACCTATAATAGGTACCTGAAACTCGCTGCGAAAGCAACGATAAAGCTCACTATAAAATATTTGATTATCGTAAAGAGCTCAGTGGATGTGGCCTGCAGTCCTGCGGTAATATCCATGAGGGAGGCCTATGTTCAGCATTGGACGCCACTCCTGTTATACTCCTGCGGCTAGGAAGTAACCACTTCCAAAGTGCACTTGGTAAATACGCCGCTCAAACAATGCCCGAACTGTCCTCGGTACTTTCCTGACACTTATTTCTTGAACTTTTGAACACTAACGGATATCATGGCTCTTTTGAACTCGGACATTCCTCTAAAGAGCTATGAAGACCTTTTTCTACCTTTCTAGATGAATTATACGTGGCAGCAATAAATCTACCAACTAACTAAACTTTACGAATGAGCCCAGCGATCTAGCAGTGCACAGCTAAGCATTAGGATAGAAAGGACGTTTATTAAAATTTAAGTACCCCACGGCACGACTTAAATTTGCGTAGATTTTAATTCCAAGCCAAGGTCATAAAACCAAAAGCAGAGATGAGCTATGGAGAGGGCTATGCTCGGGGTTGTAAAAACGCTTTGCTATAATGCTTGGGATGAAGATATGTAAAAGAACTGCGCAGGTGAAACCGCTGATTGCGGCTATATTTTGAGTAGTTTATATTTTGAATCCAGGGAGTGAAGGGAGCTGGTGACCATACATTACAGACAATACACGGTTCTTTCAAAGCTATCTCAGGCACCATTCTCCTGCGAACCGACTCAAATAAAATAAGTTTTATTTATCTCATTTTTTCATCATTTCAGCCGTAAAACGTCCACTACTGAACTGAGGCCTCCCTCATGGATCTCCATGAGGGGCAGTTGCCATAATCACCACGCTTGGCAGGCGGGTTGGTGAGCGCAGTACGGGATGTTGATATACGGAAAGACGCTGCTGCCCATCTTCCAGGGGGTGTCCCTTAGCAGGCTCTTACTGCATCCACGGGTAGGAGAGGAGGGGTAACATTCTACTGCCGGCACCCCACGGCTTTATTTATTTATTTATCTATGTTTAATAATTTTGTCTTGCGGTTTATTGAGAGAGAAATAAATATATTATGATTTTGTATTTTTTTAATGCTATATCAATTTTAGTTTTATTAGTATTTCGTTTTGTGTTCTCTCGCGGTACTTAAAAATGTTGTGTCAGAATAAATACCGGCATTGCATCATTCAACCTAGCTGCAACTATCACTGACACAGAACCTCACACATTTATGCTTGGAAATTGAAAACATATGACCTCAAAACCCGTATTATTTATGAGAACTTAATAAGTTTAATCAAGTTTAAGGTGTGATGTAACAATAAACGCATTTCCTTTTCATTTCATTCATCCACCGCTGACCTAACTAAAACATATGTCCAGCAGTAAGTAGACCTACGACTGAGGCGATGAAATTTGGCAGAAACTAGTAAAAAGTAATCACAAAATCGTCTGTTTTACGATAAAAGCAAACCTATCAATTTGCTTTTCCACAAAAGGATACAAGACTCCACAATTTTCCCCAAATCCGAGTTTCGATCCTGGCTGAAGTTTTGATAGAAGCCGAAGTACTTCACCCAAACCAAATAAATCTAGATACCTATCTGAATGAATTCCTGCTATGAACGACTTATTCCATTACAAACCTTACTACATTCCGTTTAAGTCTAATTTACTCTGCTCAATTCCAGCCTAACGATGTACTAGAAAGTACGTTCTGAATCGAAGGGCCAAGGTTAGTTTTTGATTGAACTGTCCTTTATCGTTTATGGGAAGTATTTTGCGCTTTATTTTATAGCGGATAAGATTGGTTTTGGTGAGACAGGTTTGGGTGGAAGATAGCTTTGTTTCTCGTAAATTGGGTCACGTCTTTGCTGCATACAGCCTAGTCCTACCGGCCATGAAGTTGCTTCTGACAGGCGCTTCGGAATTTCGCATAAGTACCTTTTCCGTGTTGTTAATGTGAGTGGTACTTAAGAGTTATGACTGTGAGCTTGCCAAGATTTTCACTAAGCATGTGTTCTACGTTAAGTTTATATCTCCTTCGTAAAGCGGTGGAGGTAGCGGGTTTAATCCCTGTTCCGGGACAAGTGTATCAAGTAAAACTAAAAAAATTGGTTTTATATCTGATTCCAACTTGTTTAAGGATTTGATGTCAATGTGAAGATTCTAGCATTTATTTTTCATATAAATGTTTTTTTCATAAGCATAATATTTTCAAAATTTCGTAACAATTGTTTACGAAATAATGTACCTACGTCGATTTTTTGTTTTATTTGCCAAATTTTAATCCAATATTGGATTTTAAGCTGTTTATTGTTTTCTTGTAAGATTTGTAGATTATGTTTAGCAAATAAGATTTCAACTAGAATTGTTTTGAAATTGTTATAACTTTGTAATATAAGGATTAATAGAAGTTTTGCGATTTTTAACATCGCGTATCACAAATTTAAACTTGATAAAATCAAGTTAGATATTCAGTTTAAAAATCGAGAGGTTTGAGCACAATTCTGTATATTTGCTTGCAAATCAAAAAAATATCGTGCTTTTTGTGTTTTAAAATCCTTAATATAGAGGTATTATAAAAGGGAAGTAGAAATAATGACGTCACAGCAACTGTCAGAAGTACCTTACCATGCGAAGTTCCCACGTAATTTATTTACTAGTCTCTAGTTGATTTATTTCGTGGAAAATTACATTTGTCTATTGTTGAGTTTGGAAATTTATTTAGGTTGTTGCTCTTGTCCCGGCCAGATTCTGTGGAAACAGGAAAAGAGCTTGCGGGAAAGCGTCTAAGTAAATAGGCTTTTTGGCAGTGGAGTTGATACTGCGGTTATACTCACTTTTAAGTAGATAAGATATGTTATATGCCTTTATAATGACGTTATTTTCCTTTTAAACATCTGATTATCTAGAAGACAAAATGGAACTTGCTCCAACTCTGAAACAGCTTGCGGGAAAGCGTCTAAGTGGATAAGATTTTTAGCAGTGGAGATGCTTCTGAGGTTTAACCCACATTGTAAGATATGTTGTAGCATCTTTATAATAACGCTTTTTTATTTATAAACATCTGTTTATCTAGAAGGCAAAATGGAACTTGCTCCAACTCTGAAACAACAAAAAGACGAACTATTATTACAAGATGCGTTTTCAATCGCTTCATGACACAGTGCTTAAAAGAGGAAAGCGAGCAATTAATTATTCATGAACTTGTGCCTTATTTCCTATTATGTTCATTGTTTACATATACAAGTTTACTTTTTAACAGGTACATTAATAGAAATAAGAGATATTTAAAATACTTAATTATAAGTATTTAACTTGCACATGAATGAATTTGTTCGCTTCTCTGTTTTAATCACTCGATTAAAAAATACAGCTCTCATTAATAGTTAGAGTTTTAGTTGTTTCGGAGTTGGAGCAAGTTTCATAAGATGCTATGGCGTAGCATCAGCGTGTTTAGTTGGGGCCCCAGGTGATGAAGGGAAGGGAACATGAATGAAACAGAGTGTATAGACAGACGGAAAGTAAAAATACCTACAAATTTAAACAAACAATAAAAATGTATCGTCGTGTCATCGATATTTCAGCCGTAAAACGTCCACTACTGAACACCGGCCTCCCAATATCCATCTCCATGAGGGGCAGTTGCCTTATTCACCACGCTTGGCAGGCGGGTTGGTGAGCGCAGTACGGGATGTTGATAGGTACACGGAAAGGCGCTTCTTCCCATTTTCCGGAGGTAGATAAATAGATAGATAACTCTTTATTGTACTTAATACTAACACATGACATAATATAACATAATATAATATAAAGACAGAAAATTACAAAATTAAAAGTAGAAGTACACTGGGCGGCCTTATCACTATTAGCGATCTCTTCCAGGCAACCTTAGGATGGACTTAACCAACAAGAATGAAAAAAAGCACGGTGTCATCATAAATATGGAGGTATTCCTTAGCAGGCTCTTACTGCATCCACGGGTATGAGAGGAGGAGCAACATTCTACTGCCGGCATTTAACTTTTTCTTTATCCATCAAATAATTTTAATTTTTAATTGAAAGGCACCTTGAAGCGTCCCGTAGTAACTGAATCACGTAGTCGCGACCACGTGTACCTACGTTCTACGTTTTATCCGATATCTGAAATATCGGTCCTACGTGATCTCCTTTACTTTTATTGGACTTTTTATGAGTCAAATATTTTGACGTGTCCCTATATGTGAATTTATGGGTTTGTTTGGATGTATGGGGGTTATCTTTGTCCTTTGTTTTGATTGGAAACCGGCCGTTGCTCGGAATATTTACTAGTTATTTGTCTTTTTAACCGACTTCATGGCCTTGGATGCTTGGATGCAGTAAGAGCCTGTTAAGGGATACCTCCGGAAGATGGGCAGCAGCGTCTATCCGTGTATTAACGTACCGTACTGCGCTCGCAAACCCGCCCGCCAAGCGAGTATGGCAAGTGCCCCTCATGGAGGTCCATGAGGGAGGCCTGTATCCAGTAGTGGACGTTTTACGGCTGAAATTATAATGAATAGATTTTAATGGTTCTTTTTACTTGAACCTTTGAAACGTGATTCAATTCGTTCGGTTCATTATTTTAGCCGTAAAACGTCCACTACTGAAGACAGGCCTCCCTTATGGACATCCATGAAGGGTAGTTGCCATACTCACCGCAGTACGAGATGTTGTTACACGGAAAGACGCTGCTGCCCATCTTCCGGAGGTATCCCTTAGCAGGCTCTTACTGCATCTACGGGCATGAGAGGAGGGGTAACATTCTAGTGCCGGTACCCCACGGCAATTCGTTCGGTTAATATTTCCGTTTCCGTTGAACCAAAAATAAGCACACAAACACTTTTGTGTGCATAATTTATGAATGAATGAATTAACATTTTATTGTACACAGTTTTACTTAAAATAAAATATAAATAGGCACGCACAAATAGGCAGCTTGCTAAATGAAATTTCTTCCAGGCAACCCATCAGGGAAAACAAGTTGATATGATAAAACAGTAGGTAGTGCACAAAAATGTGAGGACAAGTTGTTGATCGTAACACCTATATTTACGTAACTTATTTCTACTTATTATAATCAATATATATAAAACTCTTCCGTTACTCAGTGACTGACAGACAATGCACAGCGTAAACCACTGGACCTAGAGACTTGAAATTTGGGACACATATACCTTGAGTATCCTAGAGGTGCACTAAGAAGGGATTTTTCGAAATTCCCACGGGAACGGGAACTGCGCGGGTGAAACTGCGGGGTGCGGCTAGTAATTTATATACGGGCAAAGACGATTTAAATCTTGCTATACGGGTAACAAATACAATCATTTTATCTTATGGTAACTCTAGTACCCAGGGCGTAAGTTGTCAAAAATATTTGGATACTACAGTACCAGGGACGTTGAACTGGTAGGTCATGTTTCAGAGGTGGTCGGTTCTGATGATGAGATCGAAATGGGGAATTAAACAATTATTATAGTAGACTAGAATTCTTCAAGACTTTCAAAGGCTTTCATGTCCTATAATAGACCTTGATGTTGGGTTTCTTCACTTAATAATGTTTGCTTCCATTTTCACCAGCCTGTGCTATGGAGGACCAACTTTCTAAAAACGAGTCAAGTTCGTCAGGCCATCTCAATCTAGTGAAAAATAGAAGGAGGATTTTTCACTGCAGTGGGACGAAAACGTCTAGCAATATTAATGTAATAATGTTTGCTTGTTTTTATACCGATCCATGATAATACTCGAATTTAAAGACTGTGTTTTTTGTAAACTTTACATTATGAGTTATTTTTAAAATTTTTCCTCGATAGAATTCTTTATAATTTTTTTTTAACACAAGACATTTCACAAAGCATTATCTAGCCCCAAGCTAAGCAGAGCTCCTGTTATTTATAAAACTAAAACTAAACTGTGTGCTTCTGTCAAAGTGCGGTTTCCGTTTCGTTTCTTTCCCTCACTTCATCAACATCATTAAGCCTTAGGACTGCTACCCTCGTCTATTGTTGGACAGGCCACCCTCAGTTAATAACAAAAAAAAGACATCAGATACTCAATCGCAAATTTATTCCAGAATTTAAAAGAAAAAAAAAGTGCTCAAGTCGCGAACTTTGAACACCACTGCTTTCTTATGAGAACCCATTTCAGTCCTACTAATCACGCATGCATTCTCACTGCAATCTACACCCTATTATTTAACCTACAAGGTCTGATTTAAAATTTATCATTCCAGGTACTAACACAGAAACATAGACTTAGTGTTGCAGAAAATAGAGTCGGCAATTGATTGGGGTGAGTACTAGCTTGCTTAAAGAGTTCGTGGGAATATTCTTAGCTATTGTTTTTCATACTCTCTACAACCTTAGGTTCGTTTTAGTTCGTTGAACCAATGATTCTTTGGTTTTTGCTAGTGTTATGTACGTGTCATATGTAGGTGAACAACTTGTGTTCAAATGAACGTGAGTAGTGAACTACAAATAATAATTATAATAATGCTGGACAAATCACACAGCATCATCTAGCCCCAAGCTAAGCAGAGCTTGTGTTATGGGTACTAGATGACTGTTATACTTAATATATTATACTACATAGATAAATATTTTTTATTATATATAGAAAAACACCCAGAACACCCTGAACAAATATCTGCAGTTCGTACAGACATTTGTCCCGAGGCGGGAATCGAACCCGCAACCCCTTGCGTCGCAGGCGGACCTTCGCCCGCTGCGCCACAGAGCTCGTCAAATGAACGTGGCATGTCACCCTTCCGACTGTGGTGTCCCGTGAAGCGACGTGGCGTTTTCGGAATGTGGTCCGGAGCCATCGTAGAGTGGACTCTGCTCATTTCAGCCGTAAAACGTCCTACTGAACACATGCCTCTCTCATGGATCTCCATGAGGGGTAGTTGCCATACTCACCACGCTTTTCAGGCGGGTTGGCTAGCGCAGTATGGGATTTTAATGCACGGATAACCTTTTAATACACGGAAAGACGCTGCTGCCTATCTTCCGGAGGTATCCCTTAGCAGATTATGACTGCACCCACGGGCATGAAAGGAGAAGTAACATTTTACAGCCGGCACCCCACGGCAATTCACTCTTCTTCACTCAGTGGAGAGTAAAGTCTGTAGTTTTGTGATCTATCCTGGGCCTTAAAATTTTATTACCTTAATTATTATATTTTTTTGTTTACTTTTAAATATTTGTAAACCTTTTTCTTTTATGATTGATTTATTATTGATTTTAATTTATTTGTATAAAAAACTAGGCACCATCATAATGTTCTCGAACCATATTTTACACATAGCTATGGGAGGGGACACAAATTATATATTTTTTATTGATAAACATCTTCTTCTTCTTCTCAGCCCGGAATCACCCACTGCTGGGTATAGGCCTCCCTAATAAACATAGTCCTTTTAAAATAAGATGTATTTTTCTGAGCTGTCACTATCATCAGTTGCTCAGCTATTAATGGCGGGTGCCCACTTATGCTTGGCCAACGAAGTGTGACGTCTATGGGAACAAGCTATGGGGTGTGAAATTATTGGTATTATGTGGGAATTAGAGGTTTCAAGTAATTGATACATAATGGTATAACGCATCTGTGATACGCGAATAATCAAATTAAATCGTTTATTTAGAAAGATTAAAAAAAATATTGCATAATCAACGCAATAATAAAGACCTAACTAAATTATTAATCCTTATTTCCCGTACTAGTTAAAAACTGTGTTTGCAAGGTAAAGTCTCTGTTGTGGGTGGACTGTATTTTTCTATCTTCTAGGTTTCCAATAATACTCCTTTTCTTGTTTTCAGCTATTTGTTTTATTTCTTTCATTATTATTATTTAGTTGCTACTGGAATCACTGTGTCGCACCACAAGTTCGCTATTACTATTCTACCCCGAGACTATACCGTGCAGAAGACGGTACTATTTATACATTCTCTACCCTAATTTTCACTATGATTTTCGAGGATTCTTATCTGTATCTCTTTATTTATTTACTTATTACATAATTATTTAATCTTAAATTAAAGGCACTTTTATAATCTTTCTAACTAGACCTAAGACTTATTCCTAGGTCTTATATATAAAGAGATATTATCATATTTCCGCCTAAATTACAAAACATTCACTTATTCTGTGAAATTATATCAAAGTTGAACCATACTATTTATACTGAAACTATTACTTAAATAATTAAGTCTCGTCGTGTCCAGGACAGTCTCTCAATTCACGCCTTAGTCTGTAACATATAACATTAAATTACATAAAGCCGCAAGTGTCCCACTGCTGGGCAAAGGCCTCCATTTCATCTCTCCATGCATCTATCCGCCGTTAATTCGACCCATGTGTTACTAACTCGTCACGCCATCGCTTCCTCGGTCTGCCGCGACGCGTCACCGTGTTGGGGCTCCACTGAGTGGTGATCTTGGCCCACAGGTTTTCGGGCATGGCCAGCCCAGCTCTATTTAACCTCTTACGCGTATGAGGAATTCACCGGCACAATATTTTATAGGTTAGGTTGCAATAAAAAATAATTTTACGGAAGCACCACATAATAATATGTTAATAATCATATACGATTGTATTCGTATTGAAATTTTGTACAAGTTTATGTATTCTACAAAACATAAAATAACTAACCAACTTCTGCATTTTGCTTTTGTCGGATATCCATCTTCTTGCTTGATGATATCAGCTCCTTTTCGGCTAACGCTTGTACGCTCGAGCCAGTGTTGCCCAAAGGAAGGTACGCGATAACACTAGCATCAATAATCTTCAAATTCTTTGTACCGTCTACGTTCAAATCGGTATCAACGACCATAGCACAAGTGATTCCAAAAAGTTGTAGAAACTCTACTATATAACATATCCAATAATCTAAAGAAAAAATGTCCTAACCTGTACAAAAACCTAAATCTACAAACTGAACACCAAGGTTTTTGAAAATGGTAGTGTTGAATAAGTCTTCGATATAATGCACCATGTTATTTGCAAATTTGTCTAAATCGACGCTGTTGCTCAAAAGACCCAAATTGATGATTGGTTGGTCGGTCATTTCGGTAGTATTTAACGTAACAGACCCCTCGGACTTCGGGTGCAATAAATTGGCAATGTAAATAATTTTTTTTTTGCCTTTATTGCTTTTATGCCTTATTAAAATATAGGATTATCGGGTATTTATCGCGTAATTGCTTTTATGCCAACCATCACAAATTGCGTCGCTGTAATGGAATGCTTGCGTGCATACTTGTATGAGTCGAGATGAGTTGGAGCCAAATTGTAAAATTATGTTTTGTCATTCTGGTTGATTTTGGCTTCTGTTTAATGCATGGTAGTAAGTTATAGCTGTATCTGAAATTCGTTTTGGATTAGTTACGCCTGTGTCTTTCTTGTTTTCATTGAAAGAAATGCCAAAGAGGGCTCCAACGTGATCCTGAAGACTGACCTTGATTGAACTGAACTGATTGACCAACTTCTGGATTGTTTACAACTGTATTGATATCAAATCCGGAAAGCGCTGTTTTATTTCCGATTTCAGATAGCATCAGTAATTGCGGAGATTAGATTGCTCCAGCTGAAACTATGACTTTTTGTTTGCAGAAATATTATACATTGAGTTTTTATGCATGAATTGTACTCCAGTTGCTGTTATCCCATTAAATAAGATTTTAGTGACCACTAGTCTTAGTTTTTATAATAAAACATATGAAATCATTTATTTTAATTAGGTTAATTTATTATATATAGTCCACATTGACCGTTTTGTAATAATTTTTTCACCTTTATGAATTAACAGTTTTTCATTTATTTAAAAGCAAACTTCTGCTTTGGTTAGATACCCATATATTCTTTCTTGATTATATCAGCTGCTTTTTCAGCTAACGCTTGCACGCTCGAGCCAATGTTACCAGAAGGAAGGTACGGGATAACGCTAGCATCAATAACCTTCAAATTCTTTGTACCGACTACGTTCAAATCGGCATCAACGACCTTCCCTATAGCACAAGTGCCTGTGTAATGCCACATAGTTGTGGACATCTCTACTATATAACATTTCCAATAATCTAGAGAAAACTTGTCATAAGCTGTACATAAACCTAATTCTACAAATTGAGCACCAAGGCTTTTAAAAGTGGCAGAGTTGAGTAAGTCTTCGACGTACTGAACCAAGAGTTTTGCAAAGTTTTCCAAATCGACGCTGTTGCTCAAATGACCCAACTTGATAATCGGTTGATCGGTCATTTTGGTAGTTTTTAACGTTACAGACCCCTTAGACTCTGGGTGCATTAAGTTAGCCATATGAAGGATGAAATCTCTGCCTATGTTGCTTTTATACCATCCATCGCAAATCGCGTCACTGTAATGAAACACTTGAAGACAAAATTGTATCATTCTTGATGAGTTCGCGCCGAATTGTAATATGATGTTCTGTAATTCTGGTTGCTTTTGGCTTTTGTCTAATGCATCATAGACAGTTATAACTGTAGCTGAGGCTCGTTTTGGATTTGTTATGGCTGGGTCCTTCGTGTTTTTATTTAAAGAAATGCCAAAAAGTACTCCAACATGATCCTTAAGATTTTGACCAACTTCTGAATTGTCTACAACTGTATTGATATTAAATTCGGAGAGCACAGTTTTATTTCCGATTCCAGATAGCATCAATAATTGCGGAGATTTTATAGCTCCAGCTGAAACTATGACTTTTTTGGTCGCAGTTACATTATACGTTGAATTTTTATACATAAATTGTACTCCAGTGGCTGTAATCCCATTAAATAAGATTTTAGTGACCACAGTATCAGTAAGAAAACGCACGTTAGGTTTGTCAACAAGTTTGCTGATATATGCGACATGACCACATTGTCTTAAGCCATCGCCAATAGATAGTGTAGGTTGACATACACATAAACCGCTAGCATCTGCCAGATAAGGAAAACCAAGGTCTTCATGAGCCTTAATCATATCTAAAGCCAAAACATCTTCATCTCTAGACACTATCGAGGGTCCGCAAGTTCCGTGCAAAGAAGTATTCTGTGCTAATACCCCTTCGTCTTTTACGTTCTCTCCTTTAGCAAAGTATTCTGCGAATTCTGGGAAACCCCAGGATTTGTCGTTAGCAGCTTCAGCCCAATGTTCGTAATCAGCTTCGTTTGGTGGAACGTAAATCATATGATTGATGGAACCTGTGCCTCCTAGCATCACGCCCTGTGTTACAACATTGTCAAGTATCTGGTTTTGATTTGCGTAGCTATCGTTGTACAACTGCATGGCACGATCGTAAGGAGATTTCGGGAGTAGACCAAAGTAGCCAGCCCACTGGAAAAATAAAATGTATTTGATTCATACAACTTGGATTTTGAAAGAATATTTCTAAGTAAGTCATGTTTATTTTGATTAAGTTTTGGCTCATATTTTGGACAACTTTGTAAATTATATAAGCTATTTTTGTTAAAAAAGTGTAAACCTACACCAAGGTATAATTTATAGAAATGTAAACTAAAAAAATTTTGTCTCCGACGGGTTGGACTCGTTGCTACAAATCAGATAAAGGCAGTAAAATTTTCGACCCAACGGTTAGTGTCTCTGTAACCGAAATGGTAAAGGTGTTCGTCTGAACGTTACAGGTTCAAAACAAAATTTTGATTGCAGTTTTCATTTCTATAAATTTTGTACATTTTTTGATTATAATACCTGCAACTTTATTAACTTGAATTTCTATGAGCATAAATTTTTGTATATATACCAACAATGTTTTTTTTTGCCTATTAGTTTATTTTTTATATTTTTATAGTAGCTCTTCCTGTATACTTTTAACTGTGAGGCTTGTTTTAAGTAGACTTACAATAGACTCCAAAGGCGGACACCCTCCTTCCTCCAGCACCAAGATCTTTGCTCCAGTCTCCGCCAATCTAAAGGCAACCACAGAACCGGCCTCGCCTCCGCCGACCAGAACGTAGTCCCAGGAGGTGGCGTCTAAAATTTAACATAAATGATGATAATTCCCTTGTAGAAATACACGTAAATAAAAATGAATTCCCTACAAAAATGCAATTTCATCACTACAACACTAAAAATAGTTGGAAGTATAATATATCAAAAACAAGACTGGTTAAAACTTACAAACAAGGAAAATAGAGGTACTTAAAGCTACAATAAATTGCCTATTAAATTGGTGCAGCTACCTCTATAGACAAATTTAAAAATAAATTAAAAATGTTTTTTTCAGTGTCATCCGTTTTATTGTGTTGAGGAGTATATGAGTTGTTTATATATTTTGTTTTTTCCTAAGTGTATTAATCTGTGATTTATGATTATGGTCGAAATTATCTATGTATATTTTGACTTGCCTGATATGTACCTAATATAACGTTATGGTAGATATATAAAACTGAAAGTTAAAAAAACTGATATCAGATTTTTTGAAACTATAGCTTAACGATTGAAATTTAAGTAAGCTGTGAACCATTTGGCACCTATTCTATAAGCTCTGCTTAGTAAGAGGCTGTGTGAATTTCAAGCATTAACATTTGTATATTTTGTGTATTTTGTGCTGTATTGTCATGTTTATGACTTTATTGAGATCGCTTTAAATTTAGATTTTTATTAATTATGGTCTACGGTTTTATGTAACGTTGACTTATTACGTTGGTGATTTGGTAAATAAGACTAGTCTTGTTTGAGGTAAGATGGAGTCATGATTTGAAAAGAGTCGCTCGTAGACGCTGAGTCTGGTTAATGGAACAGAAATCGGTTAAGTTAGGAATAAATCATAAATATCCCATTCATATGATTTTACGAGACGAACAAAAGTTAAAGATGCTGGTAATCAGATTTTGAACTCAAATGGACCGGGGCGGGAATGGGAGAGCCCATCTAGCAGTGAAATTGAGATCGCCGATGACGATGACGATATTATTTAAAAAAAAAGCCACTTACCAATTGTTTCAATCGTGGTTCTTTCAGGACACAAATACGAGGTAGGAGCTAACGCACTTTGCATTGACATTAAAATCATTTGTACTGTTTTGAGTGCCAGGGCAGCTTGCGCTGAGTGCCCTGCCATCTTGGAAACAATTTGATTTCTAAAAAAGTTTGATTTGTATTTGATCACTTTACTGCATTATTTGGTAGTTATCTCGTAAACTTTATATGTATACAGGGTGCAATCCTGTCGAAACGTCTGGATGAAAATAAGGCCTTTACATCTACTAACATGAATTATACAGCGTCAGCAACTGTATTACTCTTGTACGGGACGCTGCAGTGAAAATAAATTGCTAAAAAACCGATGGTCTAAAATAATTATAACTTGTTGTAATCGTAAAGTTTAACCATCACTATTATAATTATATAAAAACATAATATAATATTTTATTTTACTGCAAACGAACTACGTCCACTGATTCTTTATTTGAAGTGACGGGCCACTAAAAACAAATTTAGAAATTTGCTTAAACTATTATAATTAATTCTCTCTATAAAATTTGAGGTCATACAAAGATCATCTTTATTGTTTAAACGTCTTTTGTGAGGCCATTTACTTATTACAGTAAGTGAATTCCCAGAGTGGAAATAAAAAAGAACTGGCTGCCTCACGCAACTTCGTCTGCGATACATAAGAGAAAGAGTGTAGGTTGTAGGCACCTAAAATACAATTCTAAAGAAGCTGAAACTTTCTTTGTTTTATCCACGAACCATTTGAGTACCACTGAAAAAAATGTTAGCCTGATATCTCCCACTGCAGAGCAAAGGCGGAGAGCCTTTGGGAGAACAAAATTTAATGTTACATAAATATTATTAGTAAAAATGTAGACCGCCCGCGCAAGACACGCGCACTTCATTTTGCTTAATATGACGCGCGCGCGGTAGAACTGTGGTATCTTCTAAGATATTCCTTGAATTAAAATTGTGTCAAACGCAATTCTGTTCAAAACGTACTTTTCGAAATTTCGCGATCACAATTCATTATAATAAATATAATAAAAACATGGGAATTTATCGCGTAATAATCAAAGGTATTAATTACGTAATGAAAACCCGTGCTTTTATTATTATATTAAAACAAATCGTACTTAGTTAGATAAAGATTGATACAATGTTTATAAAAACAGATTCCTAAATAATGCATCAGAACAAATTTGAATAGGTACCATAAAAAAGGTTTTAGTGAGTCAACCTCAAAAGATAGACATATGCTAGATTTCTTTAAGAGTTTTTTTAGACGGGCAAGTGTGCAAATTTTCAGCTTAATTCGTAGGCTAGTTTTTGCGTGAAGAGTTAACAAACTATACATTTATACAAACAAACTTTCGGCTTTATTATAGTAGTGAGATAAGTAGATGGCAGGTTTAACTAAATACGTATTCTGGTAATTTAACAATGTGTAAAAACCATCTTGGTGTTAAATTATCAACTTTGGCATATACATACATCTTGCAAGCATTCTGTAATAATAAGAAATAAATAAGGCCAGGTGCTTGTCAGGCCAAGCGATATGTAGGGTTCCGGGGTTAACCGTAGACCAGTCAGTTACAGCTACAACATTTTATATGTATATATATTTGGACGTCATTATAGCAAAAAACTCAATCTAATCTAATCTAATCAGCCTGTAGGATCCCACTGCTGGGCAAAGGCCTCCCTTCCCTCTCTCCATACTTCCCGGTCCAAGGCGTTGGTCGACCAGTCAGCACAGTACATGTCCAGCTCATCCAGCCATCTGCGCCTGAAAAAACTCAATCATATTATTAAATTGAGAGGAGAAATTCAAAACGGTATTGTGTACCGAGCCCTTAGCACGAGATTTCATCATCATTCCGGAGACGTTCCCTGCTGGACATAGGCCTCCCTCATAAAACTCCAAGTTCTGATCATGAGGGAGTTGTTGCCATACGCACCACGCATAGCAGGCTGGTTAATGAGCGCAGTACTTGATGTTGATACACGGAAAGACGCTATTGTCCATATAATACAACTTTAAACGCGCACGCAACGAAGGAAAAAACCCCGCTTTTGCAAATTTTTACATTGATGCTCTGCTCCTATTGGCCGAAGCGTGATATTATTTTTTAATTTATTTAATTGCACAGTAGATTAAAAACATTACAGGATATGACAGGCTAAGACGTAACAAATCTATTTATAAGAAAATCCTTACAAGTCTTAATGATGAGCCTGTAACCCTCCTCGATAAATAGCTATCCAATATTGTGTATCCAACAGTGAGTATGACAACTACCCCTTATGGAGGTTCATGAGGGAGGCCTGTGTTCAATAGTGGACGTTTTACGGCTGAAATGATGATACATTTGTTAAGTTCGAAACTCATGCTAACCGACCTAAATTGTACCTACTTATTGAAATGAAACGTTTGACGTAAGACAAAGACTTCCGTGTCGTGCTCATTTGGATGTCACGTGTGGATGGCGCAAGGATACGACTTAATCCATATACATTTGGATTCTGCCTGAGCTTCTGCTCTTGTTGTTGAAAAGGTTTAATAACTCGTGAATAACAGATAGCGTGGTGAGCATGGCAACATCCCACTTATGATCTTAAAGATTTTTTTTTTTATTTTATGTTAGATAGGTTAGCTCTTGATTCCATCCTTGCTATTGCAAGAATGAGATCGGCGATGGAGCGAGCTTCCCTAGAAAATGCCTATTAACTCTTTTTTTAAACGAAATCGGGTCATTCGTATGACCCGATTTCGTTTAAGAAAAGGTTGGAAACACAGACGAAGGTAGTTTGTTCCAGAAGGAGATCAGATCCATGAAGGAGGCAAAATTCGGAAGTGGAAGTAGACAGCAGTCCTATGACTGAGTCGATGAAAAAGATGCATAACAGCAGCTCCTCCTGCCTTTAGAAACTCTAAAGTAATTAGAACTTCTCTCGAAGCTTTTCTGTATTTAAGCTGTCTCAGAGCCATCACGATCTTATCTCAGTAGAAATCTTGTAGATCGTCTATGTAGTGTCAAAGTGGCTCGTGGTCTTTACCCTGGGGACAAAAAGCATTTGTGGTGTAATCGCCACAATATACGCCAGTTAATACTGGCCGTAGAAGTCTTCAATCACAGCGAAAATCTCCGGCCCTTAAAAGTGGTTTGCCCTCACGCGTCGTTAGCTTCGTCATGTGGCTCCATCCAAGCTGCTGTATAAACGCTTTGGACCCTTAGTTTCGCACAATCGCCTCTATAATACTGCGTGTGTTAAGCTCCGAAGACCGTGCCGTGTCATCTGCGCACTTGTTTAAGTCTGATCTCTCTGACTTCTGATTTTATGCAAAATAAAGCTAAGGCGTTTAGCTTTAGTTTAAAAAAGTTTGTAAATAGTTTTTCTCGCGCTTTAAGCAAGAAAAGCTTATTTCACCCGCAAAATTAGTCGCTAGTGTACCAAGAGCCATGCCTAGTGCTCTTTGCATGTGTGTATAAATGTTCTCCAAATTTTTTTTTTGCTGGAACGAAGATGGAATAATTAATCTTTCAGATTCTGGTAATATCAATATTCTTCCAGAAGAAAGGCGGCTTTGAAAGTATTAGCATTCCTGAGCTAAGACAGTTTCTAAATATAGTTTAAACTTTTTCAAAGGAAATTGCTTTTTCGGTCAGTATTGATGGACTAATAATTGGTTAGATATTAAATTGTCTTTATATTACTTTTTTTAGGGTTTTGTAGTAAAACAAGAAACCCTTATAATTTCGCTTTGTCTGTCTGTCTGTCTGGCCGGGACGGACACCGCTTTGCGAAGAGACTATTAGCACGGCGGAATTTGCTATTAGTCCTAGGAAGAGGTTATTTTGCATGGACATATAAAATAAGAACGCAGAGACAACGCTAGAAAGAATGCAGAAAAAATAATTAATTTGGGGTACTATGAAAAACATACATCATCTCCTAACAACAGGTCTACGGTTAACTACGGAACCCTGGATAGCGCGTGGTCCGACACGCACCTGGCCTAATATATTTTTAAAAAGTGTATTTTTTCGAATCCATGAAGAATTTCACAAATTGGTTCAATAACGACGAAGTTCTGAGATTACAAAGTATACAGAAAGACTTGATAACTTCCTCCTTCTTTGAAGTTTGTAAAAATAAAAAAAATATTGTATTCGGTTCCAATCATCATCATCATCATTTCAGCCGTAAAATGTCATGGAGGTCCATGAGGTTTAGTTGCCATACTCACCACGTTTGGCAGGCGGGTTGGCGAGCGCAGTGCGGTATGTTGATACACAGAAAAACACTGCTGCTCATCTTTCGGTGGTATACCTTAGCAGGCTCTTACTGCACCCATGAGCATGAGAGGAGGGCTAACATTCTACTGCCGGCACCCCACGGTTCCAATACTAACAGAAAACTCTTACGTGAAAAGTTTGCATCTTGTACCATCCTGCTCGGAAGCCCGGAAAAGCTTAAATTCGGTAAAAGTCATTGATTTCACATCACCTAATGGAGTCGCGAGAAAATGTTTTCATTTTGCTTGAAAAAGGCAAAATGAAGGACATATTTGATTTTTGGATCAATGGATATGTTACCGGTCAAACCCGATTTCAGGACAAACTAGTTTTGCCTAGGCTAAACTATTTCTTTTTCTAATAACCTACTGTCTCTCCATCTCGGTTCTGCCACAGGCAGTGTTTTTGGATGGATAAAAAAAAACCTAATAACCTACTGTCTCTCCATCTCGGTTCTGTCACAGGCAGTGTTTTTATTTTATATATTTCCTAAATAGCTTCGGAAATGTATATAAGAAGAACTAGTTTAGCCTAGGCAAAACTAGTTTATCCTGAAATCGGGTTTTGCCGGTAACAGATACACGGAACGGCTTCACTGAACGTATGTGAACGATTAAACTACCATACAACTAAAAAGTTAATTAGCTTTACATGTCTTTATAAGCCCCGACAAAAAAGAGGGGTGTTATAAGTTTGACCGCTATGTGTTGTGTCTGTGTGTCTGTATATCTGTGTGTCTTTGTGTCTGTCTGTGGCACTGTAGCTCTTAAAAGAGTAACTGATTTGCATGCAGTTTATTTCATTTAATAGCAGCGGTGGTTCTTAAACATATTTTATCAAAATCGGGAATGAATAATCGAATGTTTCATAAAATTTTTGATAAGGTTATTCGTTTCTTTGAAAATCTTGTTATTTTTCTCAATAATCATTATCTTAGCCGTAGGTCGAATAAAATATTAAACATTAAAGATGAAATATGTAATAAAAAGATGCCGTAGGGGCAGTACAAAGTTGACCCTCCTCTGTTGCCCGTAGATGTGGCAAGAATCTGCCAAGGGCTACTTCCAAAAGATACGACAGCAGTGCATTTCCGTGTATCAACATCCTGTTCTGCGCTCGCCAACCCACCTGCCAAGCGTGGTGAGTATTGCAACAACTCCTCATGATATAAGGGGCGAAGCCCCCTGTCTGTCTGTCTGTCTGTGCATGACACGATTACAACCGAACGAGTTGACCGATTTACATGAAACCTTTTTAGTAAGCACTGTCTTAATGAGAGAAGTGTACTTACTGATTGATTTTGGTGACGCTAGGGTCACAGGGACCGGAGTTATTGTTAACTCAAAAGGTCACCAAAGGTCAAAAATGTCATTTTTCGGAAACTTTCGCCCCCTTTTCTGATACCCCCGTACCTATGCTTGTTGGAGATATACCAGGGAGGCCTAAGTCTATCAGTGGGCGTGGACAGCAGTCCTAAGGCGATGGTAGGACGTCGATAAATGTTACATGCAGATTATGTAATAGGCCAATTTTCTGATCTCTGTCTCTCTCTCTCTCTCTCTGCCAGCCATAGGACGGCCACTGCTGGACAAAGGCCTCCCTTACAGATCACGAAATACTGATCATGAGAGGCAGTTGCCATGCTCACCACGCTTGGCAGTCGGGTTGGCGAGCGCAGATCAGGATATTGATACACGGAAAGACGGAGCTGCCCATCTTTCGGAGGCATCCCTTACCAGACATTTACTCCACGGGCAGGAGTGGAGGGGCATCGATTGCCGTACCCTACGGCAATTTTTTGATACTTTCTTGTTAAATAAATACCAAATACCAGCCTACTTATAAAAGCCACTTCTGCTTTGTTAAACGGCGCTTCGTAAACCGTATTTTTCTTGTCATGTCTACCGTAATTATTGCTAAATTCGTTTTTTTCGGTAAATACGGGACCTTCTCTTTACGCAACTTTGATAAATATTTACCTAGGTGCAGTGAAGATGGTGGACAGCTGTGTTTGTAATATAATAATAATAATAAATAAATAAATAAAGCAGGACAAATCACACAGCATCATCTAGCCCCAAGCTAACCAGAGCTTGTGTGAGGGGTACTAAATGACTGATATACTTAATTAATACATTACAGTCGCCGCTCGGACGTCGTTCCAGACGCCCGCCGCCCGCTGCCGCCTTGGTCCCCGCACCAGGCCCCTGCCGTCGCCCGCTAGCGTCCAGTGCTAGCTTCGCTTCGTTGCGGTGTTATTCTTACTAGCTTGCTAGTCTGAATAATCACTTGCGCGAGCGAATACCGGTAGTTCGCACTTTTTAGTGCGCTACTGGATTCTATCCTGTTTCTTTTCGAGTTGTTTGCTCTTTTCAGAGCGAATAACTCGAACTGCTCCAGTGCAAGAGAAAATCGTTCTTTTCAGAACGATTTCTCGAGCTAGTTTCTTTGCTGTGTAAACTGTCGAAAGCCACGACTTCAGTGGTCAGCTAAGGGATACCCTACGGTGACAACGAACTTAGCTGGGCGTGGACCCGGAGCGCCTGTTTTGCCTCTTCAAGGCAACACAGAATCCGGCTGGGTCTGGAACCACCGGCCTTGGGGTGGAACCCTCGCCGACCCCAGATAGCGTGAGGCACACACCCCTTTTGCCCCATAAGAGAGGCGAAAGGGACACACACATTTAGGTAGGACACATAGGCACACACCCCTCCTTGTCTATACCCGACAAGGAGGGACACTTAGTTATTTCCCGGGTGTCCCCCCCGGGAATAGGGACCTCCCCTCACCCCCGCGCGATGTCAAGCCCGGACTTGCTGGGTGGGCTTGATCCTGAGACCCTCCTGGGGGTACTCAGGATGTTAGCCCAGCAGCACGGGGACTTGTTGTCCAAGTTGCTCGCTTCGTACCAAGAGGCGAACAAGTTGGACAAAAAGTCCAAGTCCCATCCGATGGAGGTGGTCACCGCGGCCCCTCTTACCCCCGCCCCCGCCCTTCCGGCCACCCCGGAGACTCCGGTCTCCCCCGCCCCTTCCTCCTCCTCCGATTCGGACTCCGACGCTTCGGCGATGGAGCTCGAACCCTCCCCGAGCGACAACTCTTCCTCGTCGGAGCAGTCCTCCGACGACAGTTACACTGTCGTCGAAGGCGGCAAACGGCGCAGGAAGAAGGCGTCCCATAAGTCGGCCTTAGCCCCTCCGGCTAAGATCGCAGTCCCCGTAGAGGCTACGGCTACCCGCCCGCCTACTCCCCCCGCGACCCCCGCCGAACCCGCCCCCCTCCGCAAGGAGAGACCCCCCCCGCCTGTTTTCCTCCGCGAAAAGGCCAAATGGGCCAGCGTGGAGAGGCTTCTAACCTTGAAAAAGGTTAATTTCACCAAGGCCCAGTCCATCAAGGACTCTATTAAGATCCACGTCCAGACATCGGACGATCACCGACGTCTGACGTCTGTCCTCCGCGCTGAGAACATAGGTTTTCATACCTATGCTCTCGAGAGCGAGCGCCTTCTGCGCGTAGTCATCCGCGGCCTCCCCGCGGAATTCGACTCTGATGTAATTAAGTCCGACCTCTGCGATCAGGGCTTCCCCGTCAGGGAAGTCCACCGCATGTACAGCGGTCGGGACAAGACCCCGTTCGATCTTGTACTAGTCATCCTTGACCTTTCGCCCGAAGGAAAGGCGATATTCGGCGTCAAAACCGTGTGTCGCCTTTCCGGCCTCTACGTAGAGGCTCCCTTCAGGAAGGGCCCCCCCGGACAGTGCCACAGATGCCAGTTATATGGCCACTCTGCGCGCAACTGTTTTGCCCGCCCCCGCTGCGTCAAGTGCCTGGGTGACCACGGCACCGCTGACTGCAAGCGCGTCCCCAATGACCCCATGCCGCCTAGTTGCGTGCTCTGCGGGACCGAGGGGCACACCGCGAACTATCGCGGCTGCCCCAGAGCCCCAAAGGTAAACGCTAGGAGAGCGCATGCTAGGGCTCCGGAGCGCTTCCGCCCCGCCCCACCCCATCACGCGAGGACATCTCCGAAGGTGTCCTTGTTGCCCCCCGCCCCTCCTGCTGTGTCAGCTTGGGCGAGACCTTTGGGCTACACCAGCCGCGCCCTTCAGGCAACAACTGGTGTATCCTCTCCCCCGCGTTCCCAGGAGCTTCACTCCGCCCCTGCCCCCGCACCCCTACCCCGCCCCACTAGGCCCTCTCAGCCAGCTCCCGCTGCTGAGAACCCTAGCCTGGGGCTACCGAACATCGATTTCGGATCGGTGAATGCGCTCCTGCGCAAGCTTAGCCTGGCGAAGTCGCCCATAGAGAAACTGATGATTATCTCTAATCATCAGGATGTCATGGCGTCTCTCGACGCCCTCACCTTCAAGTCTTTTTAGTATGGCAGTGCAGAAAGAAAGACTGAAACCCCGCTCCCTCTCGTTAGCATTTTTTAATGCTAACGGCCTATCTCCTCAGAAAGAACTCGTGAAGCAATTCCTTGTCAATCACCAAATAGATATTCTGCTAGTGCAGGAGACCTTCTTGAAACAGTGCCATCGCGATCCTAGGATCGCTAACTACCAAATGGTACGAAATGACAGAACGAACGCCCCTAAAGGCGGTACTGCCATTTATTTCAAGAGGTCGCTGCACTGCATTCCCATTGATCCCCCGCCCTTAACAGACTTAGAAGTCTCTGTCTGCAGACTTGCAATGACCGGTCATCAACCGGTTATCATTGCATCCTGCTATCTTAGCCCCAATAGGAAGCTTCTTAAAAGCGACCTAGAATCCCTTCTCAGTCTTGGAAGCTCAGTCATTCTGGCTGGCGACTTCAATAGCAAAAGCCCTATGTGGAATTGCTCGATACGTAATAGAAACGGCGCCCTCCTCTCAGGCTATCTAGATTCTTTAAATCTAGATCTTATTGCCCCCATGTGTCACACTCGATATTCCCCACGTATTGGTTTTTCCAACCAAACTCTAGACCTCGCACTGCTGCGGAACGTATCCCTTCGGATGAGCTCCATAGTAGTGATGCAGGAACTAGACTCTGACCACCGTCCCGTCATATTAAGACTTGGCCCTCTGCCGGACCCTACTCCCCCGACCAAGACTGTGGTGCAATGGTATAAACTTGAGAAAGCCCTCAAGGTTATCCATTCTCCCGACTTGGATAAAATCCCCGACGACATTAGGTCCCCTGACGACATTGCTATTGCGGTCGACTCTCTGACCAGTCATGTCCAATCCGCCGTTCGCGACTTGTCTAGACAGGTCCCAGCTACGCCTGATCGTAACTGTGTCCTGCCTGATGAGATAAGACGACTGATCACAGAGAAGAACGCAGCAACTCGTCGCTTTAGTTCTTGGCCCTCTGAACTAAATCGCTTCCGAATGAACTCGCTTCGCCGCAAGGTGAAGAGGGCCATTCAGGAGCATCGTAACACTTCTTGGGACAATCTGCTTTCTAATATCGAACCCGGGCATCTAGCTTACTGGAGCCTGGCTAGATCTATGAAAGCAGATGGTATCTCAATCCTGCCCCCTCTGCTTCGCCCGAATCACCAAACGCCTGCGTTTGATGACAAGGAAAAAGCAGACGCGCTAGCTGAGAGTCTTGAATCCCAATGCTCTCCTAGTCTTGAACCCGTCGACCCTGATCACCTTAACATGGTGAACAGTGAAGTCGACCGCCTAGTTTCCCTTCCCCCCTCTGCTCCTCCTTTGGACCTCATTAGAGCAGCAGAGGTTGCCGAGATCATTAAAGATCTTCGACCTAAGAAGTCCCCTGGCTCGGACGGCATCAGCAACAGAGTACTCAAGAAGTTCTCTGTTGCCCTCATACATCTCCTGGTCAGCATCTTCAATGCTGCCATGGCTAACTGCTCTTTCCCTGATGTCTGGAAGGAAGCCAATGTAATTGGCATCCACAAACCGGGCAAAAAGGCAAACGAGCCTTCCTCCTACCGTCCCATCAGTCTCCTCAGCTCCCTGGGGAAGATCTATGAGCGTCTCCTTCTGAGACGTCTCTGGCGTCACGTCAATGAGCATAGTCTCTTGCCTGACGAACAGTTTGGCTTCCGAGCCCATCACTCCTGTCCCCAGCAGGTGCTCCGCATCACGGAACACATCCTGTCCAAGTGGCATCACACTTGGCCAGCAGATACGGGCGCTGTCTTCCTCGATGTAGCTAAAGCCTTCGACAAAGTCTGGCACAACGGCTTGGTTTACAAGCTTTTCCTGCTTGGAGTGCCAGACAGACTCGTACTCATCTTACGAGACTACTTGTCGAACCGCTGCTTTCGCTACCGCGTGGAAGGCACGCTCTCAGACCCCAAACCCGTCCGAGCTGGAGTTCCTCAAGGCTCAGTCCTTGCTCCCCTTCTTTTCACGCTGTACACCAGCGATATTCCCCGACACCCGCAAGTCGAACTTGCCCTCTTCGCCGATGACACGGCTTTGTACGCGTCCGATAAGAACAGGAATCGCGTACGCATAAGGCTGCAGGCTGCACTAGACACTCTAGGTGCCTGGTTCAGAAAGTGGCGCATAGAGGTGAACCCGACGAAAAGTGCAGCAGTGTACTTCACTCGGAGTCCCTTCTTGCCCCAGCCTCTCCTCCTCTTCGATAAACCCATCCCTTGGGTTAGGTCAGCTCGCTACCTAGGAGTAATCCTAGATAGACGTCTCTCCTTCTATCCCCACATAAGGTCTGTCACTAATCGTGCAAAGTTCGTGCTTAGCCGGTTAAACAGCCTTCTCAACTCGAAAAGTAAAATGTCCTTTAGAAATAAAGTGACACTTTACAAGACAGTTGTACGGCCAATAATGACATATTCCTCTGTCGTCTTTGGCCAGTCCCGTCATGTTAGATGCCTTCAGGTAGTCCAAAACAACTTCTTGCGCAGGGCCACGGGTTGCCCATGGTACATGCGCAATGTAGACCTCCACCGAGATCTCAAACTCGAGTCCATCGAACACTTTATTAAAACTGCTTCAAAGCGTTTTTATGAAGTGGCGGCGGAACACTCCAATCCCCTAATCTCGGGATTACCCTCCGACTACCCGATAGAGCCATTGCCCACGAGTTCTTTCCTCCGTCGACCGAGACACGTTCTCGGCTTGCCCGTTGACGAGCTCACCGCCGCTAACCCGGAGGTGACGTCAACCCGTCCCACACTAGCTGTTAGACACATTTTTAAAAACCGGTCCCGCCGGCGGGGCCGAAGAATACATTCTTCCGTCTAAAGGTGCAGTTTTGCACCTAGACGCTATCCTTCAGTAGATTCAAAAATTCTGGCAACAGTCCAAGCCGTGGTTCGAACCTAAGTGGTGCCCTTGAGCTTGTTGCCCCAACCTAACTTTTGCGGCTGGGCGCCTTCTGCGCTCGCCATAGTCCGGTAACGTTGTCATGGCCATCTGCGGTCAACAACATATATTGTCATTTCGAAAAAAAAAAAAATTAATACATTATACTACATAGATATATGTATATTTTTATTATATATAGAAAAACACCCAGAATACCCTGAACAAATATCTGCAGATCGTACAGACATTTGTCCCGAGGCGGGAATCGAACCCGCAACCCCTTGCGTCGCAGGCGAAACTTCACCCGCTGCGTCACAGAGCTCGTCAAATATCAACATTATTCATTTTTATTTATTAGGAGCACCAAATACAATTTTATGAGAACGAAAATTACTTAACAAATGAATATTGAATCCTATATAGCAAGGTACACACGTAGGTTTAGCCAAAATTAAGTTAATTTGCATATATTATGTTAGATTTTAAGTTATATATTTTATATGGGCCGTAGTTTCTAAGTATTTTACATTTTGTACTTTACTAATGTTGCCTGAAATAAACGTCTATTATTATTATTAAATACTAAAATGGCTTATTAGTTACATGTTTGTTAAAATAATGTCATTTTAATATACCTGCATAATGTAAAGGTAGATATAAAACTATAAAACGTATTTCATCTGCTTAAATAGTTAAAATTCAGGCAATTTCGATGTAGAATGTTTGTAAACAAACTGTCACATTTAAATTTGAATTGCTTACCGAGGGTTGGTTCTTTGACTGAGATAAAAGTAATTTCTATTGAAGGGAGTGTTTACAAATCCCCAATAATTGAGAAATATGTATAAAAACCAACGGAAGGAAAGTAATTTTAAGGTTTAGTATTGATGGCTTGTTTACAAACATTCTAAATTGAATCTGGCTGAAGTATACTATTACGCAGATAAAGTACATTTTATAGATAGCTTTAAAAAAAATCATTAGTCAGTTCAGCCTTAGGACGTCCACTGCTGGACCTAGGCTTTCCTTACATGGGGGTTTGTTGCCATACTCGCCACGCTTGGCAGGCGGATTGGAGAGCGCAGCATAGGGTGATGTAGGCGCGGAAGACGCAGCTGCCCGTCTTCCGGAGGTATCCCTTAGCAGATTCTTACTACATGCACGGGGAAGAGAGGAGAGGCTACACTACCGGGAAGCCACTGCACCGATTATGATGAAATATTTTATTCATCATACATCATGTATGGTGCTGTAACATATTTCATCATCTCAGCCGTAAAATGTCTACTACTGAACACAAGCCTTATGGATCTCCATGAGGGGTACCTCGTTGCCATACTCACCACGCTTGGCAGGCGGATTGGCGAGCGCAGTACGGGATGTTGATACACGGAAAGACCCTGCCTACCTTCCGGAGATATCTCTTAGCAGGGTCTAACTGCATCCATGGGCATGAGATGAGGAAAACATTCTTCTGCCGGCACCTCACGGTGATCAACATTAATAGATGTGAAATACTGATTTACCATCTCCCACTACTCCCAGATCACTTTGGCTGTGTCAGTTAATCAAGTACATTATAACCAGGTCACAGACTGACCTAGGTGCTCTAAATGAGCTGTGCTGTGACAGTATCATGCAATTAACCTAACAATAGAGTTCCCACGAGTGAATTCCAGAACGCCGTACAAAATAAACCTTATTCACTTACAATAGAGCTCATAATCAAAAAGCTTTCTATAATGACGCCGGCCTCGTATATTCCACACCCTATTCCTTTACAATAGAGCTCATAATACAGAAGCTATATGTTTGAAAGACGTAGTATATCATAAACTCTTAAGTGTCTTGTAATAAGGTTGCTTTTGACGCGTTAAAGTGATGTGAGATTTTTGCAGAATTGCGCTGTAAAGAGTTAGGTTTATTTTTGTGGAGTTGTATTGTGGGTCAGACACATCCGTTCCAATAGAGCCCTCAAGTACTATTTTTAACCGACTATAAGAGTTGGAGGGGAGGCTTTTGCCCAGCAGTGGGGCACTTATGGCTAATTGTAATTGTAATAATAAGAATAAGGAGAAAAATACCCAAATATAGCAGGGTTACATCAGTGGTATTTCTAGCGGCGTACTTTCAGCAACAAGTTAAGGATTTAGTCATTTGAATTTGTTTTTTTAAATTATAACAGTCTTTTTTTATTTATTTATACATCATTTCAGACGTAAAACGTCCACTACTGAACACAGGCCTCCATGGAGATCCATGAAGGGTAGTTGTCATACCACGCTTGGCAGGCGGGTTGGCGAGCGCAGTACGGGATGTTGATACACGGAAAGACGCTGCTGCACATCTTCCGGAGGTATCTCAAAGCAGGCTCTCACTGCATCCACGTGCATGATAGGAGGGGTAACATTCTACTGCCTGCACCCCACGGCACTAAAAATTATATGCCTCAGTTTTATAAATATTATAAGAATAAACACATTGTTCAAAAGGAACTAAAAAAATCGTTGTTTTTACCTGCATAATTAATGAAATTTAAAAAATCTTCACACGATTTGGAACTTACATATCGTAGTTAATTATTTTAATGTTAGCCTTTGCATTTATTATTGATGTTAATCATGCTGTATACAAGACGCTGCAGTGCCTGGGACATTGTTAGATGAATTTGGCTTGCCCAGCACCTATACCATCCTCTCAGCTTAGTGGGCCATTAGTCAGAGGAATGAACAGGTTAATACCTCTGAAGCTAACTAAGCCGCGGGTTTCCTCACGATGTTTCCTTCACCGTTAAAGCACGTATGAAGTGTGCACATACATTATTCAAGAAAGAAAGATCCATTGGTGCACGTCCGGTATCGAACACGCAACCTTTGGATTGAAAGTCGGGGGTGCATACTGCTCGGCCAAAACGGCTTATTATATTATTAATGTTCGTAATTATTGTCTAAAAATTTGTGTCGTAGGGTGCAGTTGAATGTTACATCTCCTCTCTTGCCCGTAGATACAGAAAGAATCTGCTTAGGGATTTGGAAGATAAGTAGCAGCGTTGTTCCGTGTATAAACATCCCATACTGTACTCGCTGACTCGCCTGCCAAGCGTGGCGAGTACGGCATCACGCTCATGATCTTGGAGAAAAAGGATCCCCTGCCCATGTCCATCAGTGGAGGTGAACACTGGTCTTACAGCTGAGTTAATGATTGTCTAAATGCATAAAATTTTAGGTTCGTTGTAAATTCGACATTAGTCAATTTTATCATCATCATTCTTCTCAGCCATAGGACGCTGGACAAAGGCCTCCCTCATTGATCACTTCGTACTGTACTGTTCATGAGAGGGTTGGTGAGCGCAAAACAAATTGTTTATACACGAAAAAACGCCGCTTCCCATCTTCGGGGGTATCCCTTAGCAGATTCAGCAGATTCTAACTGCGCCCAAGGGAAAGAGAGGAACATTCTACTGACGGCACCCCACGGCTAAGTGAACTCTTCAGGTCCCTTATCAGGATGATAACTATTTATTATCTATGAACATATTTTGTTGTTCCAGTTTTGTTTTGTTATTTTTTGAAAGGAAAAGGATATACTTTAAGATCTGTATCAAAAACGTTGTAAAACTAATTATTTAATTAAAAATGTGCTGTGTATTATTTGGAATTGTTTTAATTGGACCTGGGAGCTCTAATATGGTGCCGTAGTCCAACTGCAAAGATAGTTGGACCACGGCCCCTAGTAAAGGCCCGTAGTCCAACTAATTGGACAGAGCAGTTGGACCACTGCTCCGAAACGTAAAATTAGGTTTCCACTTTGGTTTCCGCTTATAAAAGGTTCCTAGATTCTCTTTACCTCTAAGCGCAGCCGCATACGTGATTCATGCATATTATGTATCTCTTTGATAAGTTGCCCTGTGGAGAAGGATATCTCATATGAAGCGAATTCTGCTTTGAATTCTTTAAATTTTAAACAGACTTAAGATAAGAACGCTATAATCATATATGTAGCTTGGTTGGTTAAGCTTGGGACGCAGGAGATTGCGGTAGAAATGTTTTCTTCTCTGCAGATATTGGCTTGAGTCTGTGTGTTTTATAAATATTATAGTATGTATAATTTTTCTGATTTTTCAACAAAAATCCGGATTAAATGATAAAATTTTAGATGTGGCCGAACATACCCAAACCCCTATCGTCATCATCATTTCAGCCATAAAACATCCACTGATGAACACAGGCCTCCCTCATGGATCTCCATGAGGGGTAGTTGCCATACTCACCACGCTTGGCAGGCGGGTTGGAGAGCGCAGTATGGGATGTTGATACATCTTCCGGAGGTATCCCTTAGCATGCTTTTACTGCATCCATGGGCATGAGAGGAGGGTTATCATTCTGCTGCCGGCACCCCATGGCGTTAAACCCCTATATCTAGGTATTATTATTACATTTAAGTGTTTCCCTCTGTTTATTTTGTAAGATTTGAGAAGTTCCTATGATTCCTCGTTGATCCCATCATCAGAAGGTCTACCATGAGTTCTCACAATCTATACTCTCTAGCGACTGTAGTTAAAATAAAACCAGGCAAGAGTGAGTCGGACTCGCGCACCGAGGGTTCCGTGCCATCATAAAATATATGATAAAGGTGGTTTATATTTCTTGGAGAACCTTGACAGCGTCATCTCTTGTCTGATAGCGGAATTTATGCAGGTTTTCTACACTATCGATGATTCCTAAAAAAAATATGCAAATTTGAGGGTCCGTTATAATTTTTCTGTAATCTTTACATACACTCCTATAATCAATAAACGTTTTAGGTGTTTATCTCTGCAAACTTCGGAGATAAAGGGACATGGGATAAATAAATAATAATAAATTTGAATAAACTTTGAATGGGGTAACGGTCGTTTTATTCAAATTTTTTGTAGGTCAATAACTCAAACACGATGCGGTTTAAAGGGAATCAAAGAACTGTTTATTAATGTGCAAAGTAATACCTTTTCTATGATAATGATAACCCACACGACCTAGAAACTTCACTTAAAAAATTTGAAATAAGAATATTTTTTACATTTTTTTTATGCAATATTGGTAAAAAGTGTAATCTTTTACCATTTAAAATTTCAAGTTGATAGTATTAGTAGTTCTCGAGATATCCATTTGTGACAGACAGACAGACATATTGATACCAGTCGTTCCGAAGTCGTGCCAAGGTTTCCTTTTTACCATTTTGGTCCGGAACCCTAAAAATTATGAAAAGTTATATCAGCGCCTCTAGCGGATAGTTTGGTACTTATACATACATATACGCAGTAAACTACTACAGCGACTGTAGTTTGGGCTTCATTTGCTTAGAATTTGGTAGAATGAGTTACAAATCTGACAGATGTTATAGTAACGTAATATTACTACTGCAGTAACGGCAGGCGATCTTACAGTGACAACTCATGGTAGACACACAGAACTGAGTTTTAAACAAACGGGACTTATTATTTGAAAGTATATCTATTCGAGTTATTTTTCAAAACGGTTGGTAAACAACGCAGTTCTGAGATACCCAACATTAAAAATATACAAGTATCTTAAGGACGAGAGTTCGACAGATTAAAATCTGAAATATTGCTGAAAATACTCAAACTGCTTCAGTATAATTAAGCTTTTACATAATATTTAACTTCATAACAATAATGATGATGATGATTTGTAGTTTAGAATGATGATAGTCTTTTTTAAACTTTCGCGATCACGACACATTATTAACACATATTTAACCGGGTATTTATCGCGCTATTTACCTTTATTATTGCCCGTCAGTCTTCCCGGGACCACGATGGGTGCAATCCTGTCGAAATGTCGGGCAATAATACAGGTAAATAGCGCGATAAATACCCGGTTAAATATGTGTTAATAAAGAATGATGATGTTTGGATAGGGATATAATCATTTTATCCATCATGCGTTGTCGTCCCGTGAATTTGGTAATAATTCTGTACTGCGCTCGTCAACGCGCTTGGCCCAGCGTGGTGAGTATTGCAGTGTATTATATTATCTGTGATATTGCCAAACCCCATCATAATCTTGAGATGCACGAGCGAAGTCTTTGCCCAGTAGTGGACGTACTTCTGGGATAATGATGAATGGCTAGACGGTGCCGCCGAAATGACTAGGTATTTAAATTAATTTGCATATGTTTTGTTTCAGGTAATATTCAGAAATAAATACCTACTGTTTAACAAACACCACAATGAAGATTTAAAGGTAAGAGAATCTCTATATTTTCTCTTCTCTATATTTTTTCTCTCTTCTACCCGTAGGAAACCCACTGCTGGACAAAGGCCTCCCTCATTGATCTTGCGGGGTAGTTGCCATACTCACTGCGCTAGGCAGGCGCGTTGGTGAGCGCAGTACAGGATGTTGATACACGGAAGGACGCTGCTGCCCATCTTCCGGAGGTAACTCTTGGCAGATTCTTACTGCACCTACGGGCAAGAGAGGAGAGGCAAAATTCTACTGCCAGACGGCCCCTATTTTCTCTATATAGTATACACGTAAATTGAAGTCGCTTCGCGCGTCTGTCTGTTTGTCGGATTGGCTTCTAACTCAATGAATAATTTATTGTTCCAAGGGGAAGGTTGAAAAGGGTACTCATAATGGTTTGGTGTAAGTTCGCTGAACTATGATGAAGATTGTTGAAGGGATTATCTCTGGCAGATAGCTGACAATTTAAAAAAAATTTACAGTTCCGCTTAAAACAACAATAACGCGGGGAAAGCCGCGGGTAGTTAGTTACTTTTTTCGTACAGCGGTCATAATCATTCATCATTTCAGCCGTAAAACGTCCACTACTGAACACAGGCCTCCTCATGGATCTCCATGAGGGGTAGTTGCCATACTCACCACGCTTTGCAGGCGGATTGGTGAGCTCAGTACGGGATGTTGACACACGGAAATACGAGGTATCCCTCAGCAGGCTCCTACTGCGTCCACGGGCATGAGATGAGGGGTAATATTCTGCTGCCGGCACCCCGCGGCGTACAAAGGTAAAAGTTGAAAAGTCATATGTAACAATTAAAATTCAATCAGTATTGATTCGTACTGTGTAAAATTACTTTTTGATTTATAGCGTTTGATTTGTTTCCGTTGAATTATTCAGATGGTCTGGTCGAGTGTTTTAAATTTTGAAATGTGCCACAAAACCTTTATAATAAAGGCCTGTGGGGTGCCGGCAGTAGAATGTTTCCCTTTTTCTCATGCCCGTGGATGCAGTAAGAGCCCGCAAAGGGCTACCTCCGGAAGATGGGCAGCAGCGTCTGTCCGTGTGTCAACATCCCGTACTGCGCTCGCCAACCCGCCTGCCAAGCGTGGTAAGTATGGCAACTACCCCTCGGATGTTGATACACGAATAGACGCTGCTGCCCATCTTCCGGAGGTATCCCTTAGCAGGCTCTTACTGCATCCATGGGCATGAGAGGAGGGGTAACATTCTACTGCCGGCACCCCACTGCTTCATAGGTATAACATACCTAAAAAGTTCATACCACAGTTCACCCGATCGAGTGTTTACGATGCTGCCCTTTCGGGAAACTCGTAAATAATCCATCGCACAGACATAAAGTAGTGATGTTTTTATGCACCGTTTTTCATACCGCTTGTAAGCTTTGGATAATTAATCATAATGAGAGCCCTTATCGCTGGATGCAGCAGCTAATAACTTCCTGGGCGTAGGGGCTTATCTTCGGTATACAGGGTTATTACCCAATGAAGTCACAGTTTTATCGGCCAGTTTTATATTATATTATTATATATTATTATTATACTTTTCGTCTGTGGAACGCTCTCCCCCTGAACATCAGAAGTGCAAAATCTCTGCCTATTTTCAAACATCTTGTATATCAATATTATTTATAACTATAATTCTGCCCTCCTTGTCATAAACGCAATAACTCGATTTCTGGAAATCGAGTTATTGCGTTTATGATAAGGAGGGCAGCATTATTTTATAATATAGATATTTATTATAATATTTTATGTTTATGTGTTATACTTTCGGGTAAAATACCTTTGTACCTAATCTAAGATTATTTACTTATTTATTCATGTTAGTTTTATTTCTTTACTTAAATTTACGCCATGATATAGCCTCCTTCATTGTCCTGTCCATCCCAAGGTTGCCTGGAAGAGATCGCGCATAGCGATAAGGCCGCCCTTTGTACTCCTGTGTTGTTTTTTAACTTATTTCTTAATTGTTTATGTTATTTTAATGTGGTGTGCAATAAAGAGTTTTCTATATATCTATCTGTCTTTGTCCGACTTTTTTTGCAACACGTAACAATAATGCGAAGACGGGCGGTCCGCCTACAACGCAAGAGGTTGCGTGTACGATTCCCATGAAGGGTAGTTACCATACTCACGCTTGGCAGGCGTTGGCAATTGCTGCGTATCTTCCAGAGGTATAACTTAGCAGGCTCTTACTGCATCCACGGGCATGAGAGGAGTGGTAACATTCTACTGCCGGCACCTCACGGCCACTGACACAACATTAACAGGAATTCATTTAGTTTGCCGTGGTACCGGCACTAGAATGCTACCTCTCCTCTCCTGCCCGTGGATGCAGTAAGAACCTGCTAAGGGATGCCTTCGGAAGATGGGCAGCAGCGTCTTCCGCGTCTTAAACACCATATAATGCGCTCGCCAACCCGCCTGCCAAGCGTGGCGAGTATGGCAACAACCCCTCATGATTGTACAACTAAGGATGGTGGATGCCAATCGCTTCCAACCGTCATAACTGGAAATCCATGAGGGAGGCCTATGTCCAGCAGTGGACGTCCTACCATGGCATACCTATATATGGCTGAAATGATGATGATGAATTTAGTTTTCGGTTAAGGTATTCCGCGGTATACTTCGTAAACCGCATTACTTGAGCGTCAATTCCTCTATTAATAAAGCTAGCTATACCATTTTAGTTTCCCTAGAAAGTTCATGGTTAAAACTACAAGCGCATTTAATTTATAGATTATACATTTAATATATTATAATATATTTTTTTCTTTTTTTATTTAACCTATGTTGTCCCACTGCTGGGCAAAGGTCTCCCCTAAAGTCTTCCAACCCGATCCTTTGCAGACTCCCACCATCCTATGTAATATATATTATATACTTATATATATATTATATTATTATATATATGTATATATATATATTAATATATTATTACATATTAATACATTTAATTGTAAAGAAGATGCCGATAATGACATATCAGTTAGATATTTCTTCGTTTAATCATATTTGTTATAATACGACCTCTGTGGCGCAGCGGGCGAAGGTCCGCCTACGACGCAAGAGGTTGTGGGTTCGATTCCCACTTCGGAACAAATGTCTGTACGATCTGCAGATATTTGTTTGGGGAGTTCTGAATGTTTTTCCACATAATTATAATGAAAAATATCTATCTATGTATTATAATGTATTAAATATATCAGTGTTCTCGTACCCATAACACAAGATCTACTTAGCTTGGGGCTAGATGATGCTGTGTGAATTGTCCAGCATTATTTATTGAATAGTGTGTGAATTAATTATCTAGACTATTTTAATTGAATATTTGCATGCCTTGAAGGTAGCATATAATTTGACATTTTTTATATATATTAGAACTCATGTAACATAATATTCTGGAAAATAAACGAATTTTATCCAATCTTATCTTGCTTTATTTAGATTAAAAAATGGCCTTTTGGTCCAATTTTTTTACACGAATCAAGGATCTTTATCAAATTCAAATTCAAAAAATACTTTATTCAGTGCGGCCGCGTGGAACATATTGACGCGTCACAAATTACAAAATAAAACAACACAATTATTGCAATAAAGCTCATATTTGACGATTGCGGCGTAATCGAAGGCATTCAGCATATTTTGATGGAGTGTGTTCGGAACGAGCCACAAAGGGTGACATATTTTGGCAGAAATATGACACAAGCCATTGGTTTCCCAAAATAATAGTATTTTTTGAGTAGTCTGATGTCGGACGAATCAAAAAGGTTGATCACGTTGCTAGAATTAGGACTAGATAAGAATTAAGTGTTTGTTTTTTTTACTTTATTTTTTATGTTGATTATTGTGTAGCCTTTTCGGGACAATATGGTCGCTGAGCGACAAAGTCCTTTTGTAAATAAAAAAACCACATATTTATAGGATGTTGATATACGGAAAGACACTGCTACCTATCTTCCGAAGATTTCCCAAAATTCAATAAGAGGGGACGGGCAACATTCTACTGCCGACACCCCACAGCATAAGCTGCTACATTAAAGCCATACTACTAACAAGGCTTAGGTAAATTTTTACGACGGTTTAAAATTAGCGTTCTCATATTACCGGGTGATTTAACCCGAAACGTACAGTATAGAGGATAATTAGGGCGAAGCACGTGTTGGTATAATGCCGTGGGGTGCCGGCAGTAGAATAATACCCCTCCTCTCATGCCCATGGATGCAGTAAGAGCCTGCTAAGGGATACCTCCGGAAGATGGGCAGCAGCGTCTATCCGTGTATCAACATCCCATACTGCGCTCACCAACCCGCCTGCCAAGCGTGGTGAGTATGGCAACTACCCCTCATGGAGATCCATGAGGGAGGCCTGTGTTCAGCAGTAGACGTTTTATGGCTGAAATAATGATGATGATGATGACGTGTTGGTAAATCAGCCTAATTGATATAAGTCTTATCTTTTGTTATTAGGGGACATCGGTTTGGCACCATAGATTTATATATTCCTTGTTAATCTATGCTAATATTTCATTTATTTTTTTAATATATAAAGCTGTAGAGTTTGTTTGTTTGTTTGCTTGAACGCGATAATATCGGGAACTACTAGTCCGATATGAAATTTTTTTCCATTGTTAGATAGCCCATTTATCGAGGAAGGCTATAGGCTATATAACATCACGCTACGATCTACGGGAGCGGAGCAGTAACCAAAGATGCGAGTGAAACCGCTGGCGACTTCTAGTATCTAAATAAACATCAATATAGGGGTTTATTATAACACGTGTACTAATCCGGAAGGGGTCGATTGTGACCATCACAACAACTTTTGTTCGACGACTTTTCAGGATTCAGTGATTTTCACTGAAAGACCACGAAAGTTTTAACTTTAACAGCTGATTTTACGATAATGACAACCTAAGCGCCGATCATTCTTGTCAGGGTCATTGGACTTTGCAAAAAGTTGTACAGGTACAAATAAAAAAATCTTTAACTACAGAAAGGTTTTTTTTTATTAAATTAAAAAATAAACACCAAACACCAAATTTGTAAAAAAAAAACTTTGGGCTGAAACCCCCTCTTACTGATTCGTTACATACACATTTCTTATACAATAATTTTTCGTAAAATTTCGCGATCACAATTCATTATATACATATACACGGAAATTTATCGCACCTTTAATACCTTTATAATTAATTTTTAATTTATAATACCTTTGATTATTCCCGACGTTTCGACTGTGTTTCAACAATCGTGGTCCCGGGTTGACTCACGTCTTATACACCCTGTATATAAATCGATCCGCTAACCTATATCGAATGAGCGCTTGAAAAACACAACAAAAATCTACACATGTTTCACCTTTTTACAAGGCAGCTTCAGGAGAAATCGGCTCCACGTTCATCACGGAACACACTAGAAAAAACGAAGACGCAGAGGAAGTTGCCCAGCAGTGAGCAGAGTAGTCATCCTCATCTCAACCGTAGGATGTCCAGGTCTACTGCTGGACATAGGCCTCCCTCATGGATCCCCGAGATCGTAAGGGGGCTGCTGCCATACTCGCCATGCTTAGCAGGCGGGTTGGCGAGCGCATTACGGGATGTTGATACTCGGAAAGACGCTGCTGCCCATCTTCCGGAGGTACCCCTAGTTTCTCATTGCGTCTACGGGCGTGGTAGGAGGGGCAACATTCTACCCTGACATCTCACTGACACTTCAATTTGCTTAAGTCGAAGCTATTTAAGGTCTGTGTTATTTCAAAAGACATTAATTTATATATATTTTTTTTTGTTATTTTATTTACATATATCATTATAGATAGATTACAGATAAATAAAATATAATAAAATAAAATTTCGACATTGGTCCTCTATCGGGTAACCTGGTTAAGGATTTTAACCTTTTGTGTGTCTACCATGAGTTGTCACTGTTAGATCGCCTGCCGTTACTGCAGTAGTAATAGTACGTTACTATGACATCTGTCAGATTTGTAACTCATGCTACCAATTACTGCGTACTTTAGTACTAAACTATCCGCTAGAGGCGCTGTACAAGTTTTCTTACATTTTTTAACCACAGTCGCTAGCGAGTGTATATCGTGAAAACTCATGGTACACCTACAAACTCCGAGAGGATTTACTACCCAACTCCAGTAACCCGTGTGAAAACGCCCTTAAACTCGCAACTACCGTAAACTTTATTATTACACGAAACTCGTGTAACTCGCTTTATTTCGGGAGACGGAACTGTGTTTACATACGTATCTGCTTAATTATGGTGCATGCTTGTATGACTTGTTAAGTAGTTTAGTTAACTACAGTAATTATAAGTATAGTTAATCGAATTCTTTTTGAATTTGTTTTGATATTTTTAACCCCGATACAAAGAGAGGGGTGTTATAAGTTTGAGCGCTATATGTGTGTCTGTTTGTCTGTCTGTAACAGTTCATAAAAGAATGGACCGATTTGTAAGCAGTTTTTTAAAAGCAGGTTTTTGCCTGTGTTATCAAAATCTGTGTTTTCAACATTATAGAGGGTGAAAGAGGAGATGAATTATCGAATGTTTTCAAACACAATGTTCGGATTAGAATATCTATCCGTCTAATGATATCAAACACTCATCATCATCATCTCAGCCATAGTACGTCTACTACTGGATATAATAATATGCCTCCCTCTTCATGGATCTCCAAGTATTGATAGTGGGGGCCGTTGACATACTTGCCACGCTTGGCAGGCGGGTTGGCGAGCGCAGTAGTTGATATACGGAGAGAACCTGCTGCCCATTTTCCGGAGGTTACCCATGGCAGTATCTTACTGCATCCAAGGACAAAAGAGGAAGGGCGCCATTCTACTGCCGGGCTCACACATCGTTCACTAAAAAATAAATTATCGTATACAAAACTTCTATTAAAATTAAGGTTAAATAAAACGAAACAGAAAACCCCAACCCCTATAGACAACACCTAAAAACCCCGACCTCCCCACTAATGCTGAGCCATAACAGATCATTCTTTACGCCGCTGTCCCTTCACGCATAACCCCGTAAAGCCGCGACAATAGCTTATAGTAACAGCTTCATAATAAAACTCCGTGTTATCTCCGAGACCTCATAGAATGAATATAGCCTTTGGGAGGTTTTTAGGGGAATGCGGGGTATAATAATCGAGGGACTTTTGCCGAAAATTGGGCGGTAACTGAATGAATAAACAAAAACACTTTATTGTATGTGTACACACGTTTACAGAAAATGAACAAATTAATAATAATAAGTCACAACTCAAGGTCAAAATACTTAAATCTGCGTGCCTGTGTGTCGTCTGTCTTTGCCAATTTGAACGCAGATTTTCGGTGGTTTTATCGAAATTGGTTAAGACTTTTACAAAATATAAATAAATAATGCTGGACGATCCACGCACCATTATCTAGCCCGAAACAAGGCAGAGCTTGTGTTTAAGCTTGGGTACTAGATGACTGATATAGTACATAGATAGATATATTTTATTGTATATAGAAAAAGAGGAGGAGGCCTATACCCAGCAGTGGGTGTCAACGGGCTGATATGATGATGATGATGATGATATAGAAAAACATCCAGAACACCCTGAACAGATATCTGCAGATCGTATAGACATTTGTTACGAGGCGGGAATCGAACCCGCAGCCTCTTGCGTCGCAGGCGGACCTTCGCCCGCTGCGCCACAGAGGTCGTCAGATATGGGGCTCAATGAGAGGATGAATAATTTAATGTTTCTGATTTTTTTTATTATCCTTATATATATATCCTACGACCAATAATGACCTGCAACGAGCCTGCTAAGGGATACCTCAGGAAAATGGGCAGCAGCGTATTTCCGTGTATCAACATCCCGTACTGCGCTCGCCAACCCGCCTGCCAAGCGTGGTGAGTATGGCAAATACCACTCATGGAGATCCATGAGGGAGGCCTGTGTTCAGTAGTGGACGTTTTACGGCTGAAGATGATGAGCATTCTATCAACACATTAATTGAAGAAAATGAAGCACATAATTGCATTCATTCGCTCCAGAAACTCCTGAAGTCTGCCTAACACTACCCAATTCCATCAAATTTTACTTAAATCGCATACCAGTTCCTAACCATGTTTCATGCTGATAGACGTGTTAACAGTTCAAATCGCCTAATAAAGAGCTAAACAAACTTCTACGCCGTAACCCGCGAACTTCACCTAAGTCCCTACCACAGATAAAATAAAAACTTCCCAACACCACCCAGATGACGAAATTACGTAGATTTACACCCCACAATATAAAACAAAAAAAATCACACCAAACGACATACTTACAAAGAAATATAACTGTTATAACATGCCGTAAGGTCGATCTCTGCCACGTAGAAATCTGAGTCTCCCAACACCATTCATAACAGAACTACGCCACGTAACTAACTCCAAGATTCCGAGTCTCAGGTGATATTGGCTAGGCGTGACATGTCCAGTTTAAATTGACACGTAACCGGCGGTCCTGCGTTCGTAAGTCAGAGTGTTCTTGTCGGACAGGAGCATACCGAGGGGTCACGGTAAAATGGTATGTGGGACACAGCCCGGCGTCACGAAATTGCACCCAAAGGATCTTTGTTGGTTTCTCTTTGAAATGTTTTAAAGGAATTTTATTCGTGTTTGGAATGAAAACTGTGCGCGATACGTTTGTTTTGTTTAAGGGAATAAAGTTGTGTGTTTTGCGGAATCGAGACGTTTCCTTGGGAATGTTAAGTTGTCTTTCAACGGTTTCACAGAGGTCTCAGATAGTTTGTTCTTAAATAAAAGAGTCTGGAACAGGAGTTAGAGTTTGAGAAGTCTGACTAGATGGATGGATGTTCCGTTTGAGTCACCTGGGATAGCTCACCTAGGTGAATTAAGATAGTAATTTAAAAAAAACGAGTAGTCTTAAATCACTTTGGCACAGAAGATTAGGGTTGCTTGTAAAAATATGCGTTTTTTGTACAAAAAATACGATAAAAATATCGTTTAAAGGCAAAACTCTTTCTTCTCCTTTTCATCTACATTATAAATAAATATATACATGAAATCATTTTGACATCTGTTAAGTATGACAGGTAATGTAGCAAACGTGAAAAATTACAAAACATTATAAAATTGGAAACCTTGTAGCCTGGAAAAACTATTTGTTATGGGAAAAGTAGATTAATGTTCGTGCACCTCAAACAAAAACAAGGAGACAAACAAATAATAACATGGGCGGTCTTATGGCTAAAAGCTTAGTTAACTACAAAATTATATCAAAACTAGATCATTTTGAAAATCGGTCTAATAGTTATTTTTCATTCGTTCAAACATCAATATCAACATTCGTGTACAAACATCATATATTTTTTTCATCATTTCAGCCGTAAAACGTCCACTACTGAACACAGGCCTCCCTCGTGGATCTCCATGAGGAGTAGTTGCCATACTCACCACGCTTGGCAGGCGGATTGCCGAGCGCAGTACGAGATGTTGATACACGGAAAGACGCTGCTGCCTATTTTCCGGAGGTATCCCTTAGCAGGCTCTTACTACATCTATGGGTATGAGAGAAGGGGTAACATTCTACTGGCCGGCAACCCTCGGTAAATATTAGTATAGAAGTATATATTCCAGCATATAAAACCTACGAGGCACGTTTTCAAATCAAATGATGCCTTGTTATTCCTCTTTAATGACACTGTTTATCCGATATTATGCTTTTAAAACCTCATGGAAATAACACAGTTTTTGTACTCCGTACGTCATACACGCGAGTTCCCATTATAACTTCTTGGGAATTTTGACACGTGTCAAGTTTCAAAGTGAATAGTTAGGTTCTACTGCCAAGAATCAACTGTAACTTTGAATATTACAACAGATTACAACTCACTAAAACTTTGAGTGGAGGCGTGCCGGCAAGATACCTATGCTCTCTTGTAAGAATCTGCCAGGATGCCTCTGGAAGATAGGCAGCAGCGTGTTTCAGTGAATCAACGTCTACTGCGCTCGCCAACCCGCCTGCCAAGCGTGACGAGTATGGCAACAACCCTATTATGCATCAAGGAAGCCATCATCATCATCTCGGCCGTAGGATGTCTATTGGACACAGGCCTACTTCATGGATCTTCAAGTACTGATCATGAGAGCGTTGTTGCCACACTCGCCACGACTGGCAGGCGGGTTGGCGAGCGCATTATATATACATATTTTTTTTAAATGTTTTTTTTTGTTTTTTTTTTGTGGTTGTATGTTTTATGATTTGTGCGTGTGGTAAATAAATGTTTTTCTTCTTCTTCTTCTTCTTCATTACCTACAGGGTGTAAATACATTAAATGACGCTGCTGCCATTCTTCCGTAGGTATCCTTAGGCAGACTTTTATTGCATCCACCGGCAAGAGAGGAGGGTCAACATTCTACTGCCGGCCCAGGAAAACACGCGATAGGTATGGAAACTCATCAAATAAAATAATTAAATAACTCCGCAGCTCTGCCCGCCATAGGTACTTGAAGATTTTGTGTCTTGTTGTGGTTCGATTCCCGCCTCAGAACAAACGTGTGTATGATCTGCAGATATTTGTTCAGGGTGTTTTGGATGCTATTCTACACATAGTAAAAAGATATATCTATAGTATAATGTATTAAGTATCAGTCATCTAGTACCTATAACACAAGCTCTGCTTAGCTTGAGGCTAGATGATGCTGTTTGATTTGTCCAGCATTATTTATTTATGTATGTCTGTGCAAGGGATATACTTATCCATGACGCTGTCTGCAGGACTTTTTGTAATACCCACTATAACATTTTGGGAACTTTGAGACGTGTCAAAGACGTTGCGAAGTGAGTTCTTCGTGTCAACTGACAAACTTTTAGATTGAGAGTTTAAAAGCTGACAAAAGTTTATTAGGCAGGATGCTTCAAATTTTGACATTGTGTTGGTAGGTTTGACACTTACTTTGACATTATTTCATCAATGTTTATTCGGCAACCTTAGGGATACCTCCAAAAGATAGGCAGCAGCGTCTTTTCGTATATTAACATCCCGTACTGCGTTCGCAAACCCACCTGCTAAGCGTGGTGAGTATGGCAAGTACCCCTCATGGAGGTCCATGAAGGAGGTTTTTTTTAGTAGTGGTTTACGTGCGTAAGACAAGCTGAAGTATATTCTAGTGTATTCCGTGATTCCGTTTTCTCTTGTTGATGCCTTTTAGAGAGGTGAATTACGTGTCTAATTCATTTTGAGTGTTTCTCAAACGCTCATAAGACGGATTTGTTACTGTAGATAGATAGATAGATAGATAACTCTTTATTGTACTTAATACTAACACATGGCATGTCTTTGTTATAACAGAAAATTACAAAATTAAAAGTAGAAGTAAAATGGGCGGCCTTATCACTATTAGCGATCTCTTCCAGGCAAGGCTTAGGACGGACTTAACCAACAAGAATGAAAAAAGCACGGTGTCATCATAAATATTTAAACATAAGCACTTAATAAATATAAAAGTATAGTTAATAACCTATTTAGCGACTATGTACAAAATTAAATTATATAGTCAAATTATTTAATCTACTCATACAAATAAAATTTTAATACATAATCAATAAGTAGCATATAGATATGCATATACGTATACTATGCTTTTGTTCATCTAGGTTCCGTGGTCCTTGTAAACCGTACTTTATTTTAAACTATCAAGTAGAGAAAGGTATCATATTTAGACATATATTACGACACGAGCGCTACCAACTGCTGCAGCTGATCATGATGGAAAAAATACCTGGCGAAAGAGGGGTTGGAAGACGAAGATTACATGGCTTCGCAAAATAAGAGACTAGCTGTCCCGGCGATACGAATCGCACCTCCTACAACCACTATTTACAACTTACCCTACAACTACCCTACTAATACCCGACAACTATACTACTACCTATGTTTACCCCCTATGTTCAGTATTTGCAGATCCATGAGGGAAGCCTATGTCCAACTTGACATGATGATGACTTTTTATGGTCTGACGCTTCGCACTTTGAGATTTCTTGTTAAAAATATCAGTGCACCACTTCAAAAGAAAATTTAGCTTTTACATCAAATATTCAAATTCTAAGGCGAAAATTACCGGTTCCGGTCGATAGAGCTCCACATAATTACGGACACAACAGAACCTGGAGATTCCTCAAAGAATACATTTTGAATCCCGGCCTAACAAGTGCTATTCAGACTCAGAGATATTGAATTAAATTCTTCCGGCTCGCGTTTTTAACTGAAAATACAGACGCCATTTTCAGTTAAAAAAGTCAAAGGAGTTAGAAAGTTAAGGGTTGCAACACCTTGCTTTTGTGGAGTTCTGTGTAGCTAGAATGGAATGGCTGCAGACGATAAATCGCTTTGCTGGTTATTTTTCGTAAATGTCATCATCATCATCATCATTTCCTGCTCACGTCAACCCACTGCTGGGTGTAGGCCTCCTCCATTCCTTGCCACTCCTTCCGCAGGGTGATTACAGCAATATTGCTGTCAAATATCAATTTTGTATTAGAGATCAGCAAGGAATTGACATTAAACGGCAATATTGCTGCCAATTGTCTGTTGCAAGACCTGTCGCAAGATACGTAATCACCCTGCCGGTGTTGGGCCCATCGCATCCAGGTCTTGTTGGCGATCTATACGATGTCATCCACCCATCTAATAGGTGGTCTGCCAAAACGTCATAATAATCTCAATTATTTATTCTCCAATATTTTTTGCACCTGTGTGTTGTAATAATCCTTTTTTCTATCATATATATATGTATATAATAAAGTGATATTCATTCATTTATTCGTACGTAATTCAGTCACCATTTGAGCTGCAAAACGCCTACTACTGAACGCAGGATGTCCTTAAGTGGTAGTTGCCATACTCGCCACGCTTGGCAGGCGGGTTGGTGAGCACAGTACGGGATGTTGATATACGGAAACACGCTGCTGCCCATTTTCCGGATTTTTTTTTATTGAATCCAGGGGTATGAGAGGAGGGCTAACATTCTACTGCCAGCACCGGAGGCATCTTAATATATATATATATATATGTATATTTGTTGAGACTTAAGAGTTATTAAGTTAAATCCTTCCACGTAATTCACAATTCTAACTGGAAATACCGCAATGTCAACAAAGGAGTTAGGCAACGTTTTGCTTTTGTGGAGTTTTGTGCGAGCAAGATTGGAATATCTGCAGACAAAAAATTGCTTTTCTGGTTTTTATTTCGAGGAAATATCATGTTAATGCTGTAGTGTGCCGACAATGGAATGCTTTCAAGGAGGGGTTCCTGTTGCTCTTGGTACATCCTAGGGGTACCTCCGGAAGATGGGCAGCAGTGTCATTTCGTTTACTAACATCATGTACTGCGCTCGCTAACCCGCCTGCCAAGCGTGGTTGAAGTGGGGTCGTGTAAGTAAGCTACGACATTCAACTTTGTGCAGATAGCGTTTCTGGTATGTCGCGTGGGTATGTTACTGGCCTTGCAACAATGTATTTCTTTTACTTTAAAAGTGTATGTGAACATTATAGCACGCGCTTTATGGGTGCTGTTAAAAGTGGTGAGTAAACCCACGGCTTGGTTAGTTTCAGACGTTTTGAACTTTTCTTTCCTCCGACGAATAAGCGACTAAGCTGGCAGGATGGGTCCCATCTTCCAATGATCTAGACACTGCAGCGTCTCGTACAGAGCAAATACGAGTTGTTGACGCTGTATAAAACATCTAAACCAGATGTTAAAACCCCTAATTTGTTATAGATTTGAAACTGCAACTCCATGTTGAATCGAACAGCACAACTAACACCAAACCTAAGCGCCTTTCAGATCAAACATTTGCCAGCAAAAATATCAATTCGTCGATTGCAGTATTGCTGACCTAACTTTGCGCTGATGGCGTAGTAACGTCAAAGTTGCAAGTTTTACTTTACGTAGTTCTGCGCGCTCTATGAAAGGTGTTACGTTGTTTGTAAAAGTCGTAGGTATTCGCATTTTTTTAAGGAATGAGCTTACTTATTTAATGAGGGTTTTTAAGTGATTTGTGTTGCCTGTATATCTGTTCTGGATATTTTGTAAACCACCACCTTGCTGCACACTAAGCGAAGCTTGTTATGAGGAAACCAGATTACTGACGGAAAACTAATAAAACATATTTGGTTATTAACATACATATAACCGGGTATTTATCGCGTAAATTACCTTTATTATTTCCCGACGTTTCGCTTGGATTGCACCAAGCATGGTCCCGGGAAGACTGATGTGATGGAGGTACCGCAGCAAAGCGAAGGCGTTTGTTGAACTACCCTCACTTGATCTTCATAAAAATTATTAGGGCCGGTTCCCACTGGGACAGCACACTACACTGACTGTATCCACATACTGAGTTGATTTTTCACGCCGAGTACACTTTGCTATCACTGGATTCCATGAGGCAGAGAGTCTGAAGCCGTCTTCACGATTGAAATTAGGATGCTTCTTAATCTCAATCGCTTCCCGAACCATTCTCTTATAATAGTGCCTCTCGTTGGCTAGGATTTTTGGGTTGTGTAATTCAATCCAGTGATTAGGTCCTGAGTCTACTATATGTTCTGCTATAGCAGACTTGTTTATTTGTCGATTTTTCACCGCAGCTATGTGCTCCTTAACACGTTCGGCGACAGTGCGCTTCGTTTGGCCTATGTAGGAGCGCCCACAGCTGCAATCGATCTTATAAACACCAGGAACCTGCAAAGGTACTACATCCTTTGGCGTACGCAGATGCTTAGCCACTTTTGCGAGTGGAGTATAGATCGACTTAATCGAAAACTTCTTCAGCAGGTTCCCAATCTTGTCCGTAACCCCTTTCACATAAGGCATGAACGCTGGCTGTCTTGCTACATCTGTGTGTTTCTGTTTGCGCCTGCGATTAGGATGCCATCCATTAGTCCTGTATCCGTTTCGTTTTAGAACCTCCTGAACATGTTCCAGCTCTCCGGGTAAATGTTCAGGGTCACAGAGGTCATGGGCTCTGTTCATAAGGGAAGAAACTACTGACTCAAGATGTAATGGATGATGATGTGAAGCAGCATTCAGATATCTGTCCGTGTGCGTCGGTTTTCTGTACACGGTATGAGATAAGGTTCCGTTTGATTTAACCATCACTTTCAGATCTAGGAAAGCTAAAGACCTGTTTTCTTCCATTTCATATGTGAACCTGATCTTCGGGTGTATTGAGTTGAGATGTTCTGTAAGCTGATCGACTTCCTGTTTACTTCCATTGATAATGCAGAAGACATCGTCGACGTACCTTTTCCATAGCTTTATACCATGGGCAGTCAGGTTAATCATGGTCTCAAAATGCTCCATCCAGATATTGGCAAGTACAGGGGCTACAGGACTACCCATAGCTACGCCATCAATCTGGAGGTAATGTTGCCCTTGGTATAAAAAGAAATTTCCGTCTAGACAGTTCTGAAGAAGACTGACGTACTGGTCCGGAAGTTCACTATCATTCAATCTCTGCCTCACAACATCAAGACAATCTTGCAGAGGGACACTGGTAAAAAGAGATTCAACGTCGAAGCTCACCATTATATCTCTGGGTTCCAACTTCATGTCCTTGATGATGCTGATGAAATGTCGTGAGTCCTTGACAAAAGATGCTGTCTTACCCGTTAGCGGCTGCAATGTCCCAGCAACATGCTTTGCCAAATTGTATGTTGGCGAGTCTACCTGACTAACAATAGGTCGCAGGGGAACGCTGGACTTATGTACTTTCGGTAATCCATACAATTTGGGTGACTGCACAATAGCTGGTCTATACAAACGTTCATAGACATCTTTATCGAACAGGTCCTCATACTCGTGTATAACCGCCCTAACACGTTTCGTGACTCTCGCCGTGGGATTGTAGGAAACCGGCTTATACACCTTTTTGTCACTTAGCAAACTCCGTATTTTAGTGTCGTAGTCTTCTGTCTTCATAACAACGGTGGCATTGCCCTTGTCCGCCCTAAGCACGAGGATTTCATCATTCTTGCGTAGGTCCTCTAGTGCTTGCCGCTCACCCGCCGTTACGTTGGACTTTGGAGTTCGACATTTTCGTAGGATAACTGATACATCCTGTCTTAGTGTTTCTGCGTCACTTGAAGGTATCCTATTACGAACAATGGTCTCCTCGACACAACTGACAATATCCTCATACGGAATTCTCTTAGGTGATAAAGCAAAATTTGTACCTTTCTCAAGAATGCTGAGTGTGTCATCATTGAAATTATGTTCAGTCAGATTGATAACCGTCTTAGCATTATGTGTCTGTCCTACCTTATTATGTATTGCGTTACAACTTCGAGCCAAAAGTCGGTTAAACTTGTTTTCGTGTCGCTCGGAACAACACTCGTAGGTTCGTTGCGCTTGATAATAAGTTACTCGGTCACACAAATCAAAATCACTGGACGACAACACCACACTGCACTCCATATGAACATTGTACAGGTCACTTTGCAAGTGACGCAGAAACACTAAGACAGGATGTATCAGTTATCCTACGAAAATGTCGAACTCCAAAGTCCAACGTAACGGCGGGTGAGCGGCAAGCACTAGAGGACCTACGCAAGAATGATGAAATCCTCGTGCTTAGGGCGGACAAGGGCAATGCCACCGTTGTTATGAAGACAGAAGACTACGACACTAAAATACGGAGTTTGCTAAGTGACAAAAAGGTGTATAAGCCGGTTTCCTACAATCCCACGGCGAGAGTCACGAAACGTGTTAGGGCGGTTATACACGAGTATGAGGACCTGTTCGATAAAGATGTCTATGAACGTTTGTATAGACCAGCTATTGTGCAGTCACCCAAATTGTATGGATTACCGAAAGTACATAAGTCCAGCGTTCCCCTGCGACCTATTGTTAGTCAGGTAGACTCGCCAACATACAATTTGGCAAAGCATGTTGCTGGGACATTGCAGCCGCTAACGGGTAAGACAGCATCTTTTGTCAAGGACTCACGACATTTCATCAGCATCATCAAGGACATGAAGTTGGAACCCAGAGATATAATGGTGAGCTTCGACGTTGAATCTCTTTTTACCAGTGTCCCTCTGCAAGATTGTCTTGATGTTGTGAGGCAGAGATTGAATGATAGTGAACTTCCGGACCAGTACGTCAGTCTTCTTCAGAACTGTCTAGACGGAAATTTCTTTTTATACCAAGGGCAACATTACCTCCAGATTGATGGCGTAGCTATGGGTAGTCCTGTAGCCCCTGTACTTGCCAATATCTGGATGGAGCATTTTGAGACCATGATTAACCTGACTGCCCATGGTATAAAGCTATGGAAAAGGTACGTCGACGATGTCTTCTGCATTATCAATGGAAGTAAACAGGAAGTCGATCAGCTTACAGAACATCTCAACTCAATACACCCGAAGATCAGGTTCACATATGAAATGGAAGAAAACAGGTCTTTAGCTTTCCTAGATCTGAAAGTGATGGTTAAATCAAACGGAACCTTATCTCATACCGTGTACAGAAAACCGACGCACACGGACAGATATCTGAATGCTGCTTCACATCATCATCCATTACATCTTGAGTCAGTAGTTTCTTCCCTTATGAACAGAGCCCATGACCTCTGTGACCCTGAACATTTACCCGGAGAGCTGGAACATGTTCAGGAGGTTCTAAAACGAAACGGATACAGGACTAATGGATGGCATCCTAATCGCAGGCGCAAACAGAAACACACAGATGTAGCAAGACAGCCAGCGTTCATGCCTTATGTGAAAGGGGTTACGGACAAGATTGGGAACCTGCTGAAGAAGTTTTCGATTAAGTCGATCTATACTCCACTCGCAAAAGTGGCTAAGCATCTGCGTACGCCAAAGGATGTAGTACCTTTGCAGGTTCCTGGTGTTTATAAGATCGATTGCAGCTGTGGGCGCTCCTACATAGGCCAAACGAAGCGCACTGTCGCCGAACGTGTTAAGGAGCACATAGCTGCGGTGAAAAATCGACAAATAAACAAGTCTGCTATAGCAGAACATATAGTAGACTCAGGACCTAATCACTGGATTGAATTACACAACCCAAAAATCCTAGCCAACGAGAGGCACTATTATAAGAGAATGGTTCGGGAAGCGATTGAGATTAAGAAGCATCCTAATTTCAATCGTGAAGACGGCTTCAGACTCTCTGCCTCATGGAATCCAGTGATAGCAAAGTGTACTCGGCGTGAAAAATCAACTCAGTATGTGGATACAGTCAGTGTAGTGTGTTGTGATCGCGAAAGTTTAAAAAAGACAACATATTTGGTTAATAATTATATTGATAAAAGTTAAATGCTGTCGAGTGCCGGCTGTAGAATGTGGGTAACATTCTCTTCTCATGCCCATGTATGCAATAAGAGCCTGCTAAGGGATACCTTGGGAAGATGGGCAGCAGCGTTTTTCCCTGTATCAACATCCCGTACTGCGCAAGCTAACCCACCTGCCAAGCGTGGTGAGTATGGCAACTACCCCTTATGGAGGCCTATGTTCTGCAGTGGACGTTCTGCGACTGAAATAATGATGATCATAAAAAAGTAACCTATAGCCGATGAATATTCAGGAATCATGAAATATTTTTAACTACTGATTCGAATCAAACAAGAACTACTTAGTTTATATGCGATTTCAAACTGCAATTCAGTATTAAACCGTGAAAATGGAAAACTTGAAATATCGCGTTATTTACAAGAACGCGTTCTACGTGGCACCAGTGTTACAGAAACGACTCGAAGGATTAATGATGTGTATGGCGGCGGTGTCGCAAAAGAAAACATAGTGCGTTTTTGATTCCAACGTTTTCGTTCTGGAAATTTCGACCTGCAGAACAAGCCCCGTGGACAGCCGGAGACCAAAGTTGATAATCAAGAATTGAAGACTATTGTGGAAGCGGATCCGTCGCAAACCACGTTCTAGTTAGCTGCAGTCTGCGGTGTTAGTGATAAAACTATTTTAATCCACTTGAAGCAAATTGGAGGGGTGAAAAAGCTTGAAAGGTGGGTACCTCACGAATTTTGTGAAACAAATCGACAATCGGGCGTCGACTGCTGAGCTACATTAATTATAAGGACGACGCCTGGAGTTATCAAAAAAACCGGATTGGGTAGAGTCGATGGTTATAACACATTACTCAATCAGCACAATAATGAAGGAATTTTAAATTGAATCATTACCTGTGCACATTGCAATGGCTGTACCCTGGCGCACTAGCCAAATCATGCCCCAGGCGAAAACTGACTCAAAAAAAGTGATTTGTGTGCGTTTTGTGGACCAGTGTCGGTGTCGTCCACTACAGTTTTCTTAAATCGACGATTACGGCAGATGTCTATTGTCAGTAACTGCAAACCATGATAGAAAATCTAGCTGCTAAACAACCGAGGCTGGTCAGTTGCTCTAGGCCACTGCTGCTTCAGGACAACGCTAGACCACACACTGCTCAACAGACGGCCACCAAATTAGGGGAGCTTCAATTGGAATGTCATACAAGACATCCGCCATACATTCCGGACCTTGCTCTAACAGATTATCGTTTTTTTCGAAATTTGGATAACTTTTTGCAAGGGTAAAAAATCATCTCCGATGGGGCAGTACAAACCACCTTCAAAGATTTTATTGATTCCCGTCCGTAGAGTTTTTGTAGAAAAGGGATCAATGTCATCAATAGATCAATCAAAATCAAATTACCTTTGACATGGTAAAAGTGCATAGATAGCAAAAAATATGTATTTTGATTAATTCACTATTTTATATAAAAAAAATCTACTTTGTGTTCCACTTATACAAAACGCCAATTTCATATGTAACGACCTTATAAGTACAAATAGATAACTACTTGAATATAATGTACCTCTAGTAGGCAGTAGAATATAATCTGGGAAACATTCTCCTCTCATGGCCATCGATGCACTAAGAGCCTGCTTAGGGATACCTCCGGAATATGGGCAGCAGTGTTTTTCCCTGTATCAACATCTAGTACTGCGCTTGCTAACCCGCCTGCCAAGCGTGGTGAGTATGGCATGTACCCCTCATGGAGATCCATGGAGGTAGGCCTGTGTTCAGTAGTAGACGTCTTACGGCTGAAATGATGATGATGATAATAATATAATATAAAAAAATAACCTCTACCCGATGAATGTTCAGGAATCATGAAATCCTTTTTTCTGCTGATCCAAATCAAACAAGAACTGCTTAGTTTGTTAGGATTTAAAACTGCAACTCGGTAGTAAACCGAATAGCAAAACTCACACTTAACCTAAACCAGACAAATCAAACATTTGCCAGCAAAAATATCGCTCCAACAATTACAGGATTGCTGACGTAACTCTGCGCAGATGGCGTAGTAACGTCAGAGTTGCAAGTTTCACTTTACGTAGTTCTGCGCGCTCTATGAAAGGTGCTACGTAGTTTTAAAAATTCGTAGGTATATTAGGAAACTGTAGATCCAGTTTTTAGATTTGTAAAATTCTACTCAATATCATCATCATCATCTTCATCATATAATCAGCCGTAGAACAGCTACTGCCGGACATAGGCCTCCTCATGTTTATCTAAACAACTGATCATGAGAGGGTTTTTGGCCCTGGCAGATGGGTTGCCGATCGCTGTGCGGGCTGTTGATACACGGAAATAGAAAAGATGACGAGCTCTGTGGCGCAGCGGGCGAAGGTCCGCCTGCGACGCAAGGGATTGCGGGTTCGATTCCCGCCTCGGGACAAATGTCTGTACGATCTGCAGATATTTGTTCAGGGTGTTCTGGGTGTTTTTCTATATATAATAAAAATATCTATCTATGTAGTATAATGTATTAAGTATATCAGTCATCTAGTACCCATAACACAAGCTCTGCTTAGCTTGGGGCTAGATGATGCTGTGTGATTTGTAAAAAAAAAAAAAAATGCCGCTGCTCACCTTCCTGTGGTAACCCTTGGGAGATTTTACTGCATCCACAGGCAAGAGAGGAGACATTCTGCTGCCGGAACCAATTAAATAGGTTTTGTTAGGCTATGACTATTGTTTTATACGGAAAGAAGAGGATACCTGTGCTCGTAAACACACATTCATAACCAGAACGGTTAGACCAATTTAGATGCGGTTATCTGTAATATTAATTCGATAGCCGTGTTGGCCTAGTGGTATGTACTGGTATGGACTTCGAATCAAAGGTCTTCAGTTCAAATCCGGCCGTTCAACAATAGATTTTTGATGTATGTGCACAATAACCACGTGCTTTAACGGTGAAGAAAAACATCCTGAGGAAACATGCGGCTTTGTCAGCTTCAGACGTTTTGTTCTTTCTCCTAGCTAAGCTAAAAGGATGATACTATAGGTGCTGGGCAAGCCTAATCCATCTATCTTCCAGGCATTGCAGCGTATTTAGGCAAAGAAGGGAAGGGAATAATAAGGAATTTTTTTTTGTATTGTATTCTTGTTTTTCTGATACGCCCGATAGAACAAAGCTTTTCTCTTGATATTCAAATATCTTTTCATCTTAAGTGGCCGTTGATAAGAAGCTCAATTATAATAATTGATGCTTATTCAATTAAAACAGTTACTCTGAAAAAATCGTGTTTAATGAACAATAAGGTTTATCGAGAATCTTACTCTGATTATGGTTCTGGAGCTCGTTAAGTTTATCAAGTTACCTACCTCACTACATTAAGGAATAAATAAATTAATAAGTGCCGTGGGGTGCCAGCAGTAGAATGTTACCCCTTCTTGTATGCCCGTTGATGCAGTAAGAATCTGCCAAGGAATTTATCCGATGGGCAGCAGCATCTTTACGTGTATCAAACCGTTTTCCAACCCGCCTGCAAAGCGTGGCGCGTATGGCACCGTCTCCATGATCTTGGAGATCCTGGAGTCCTATGTCCAGCAGTGAAAGTGGACAGTCCTACGGCTGAGATGATAAGGTATATTTTAGCTTGAAATACATTTATAGTGCTACGAAAGCAAACTAACAATAGTTTTAGCGAACGACAGCAAAATGTGTGTTGTTCTAAGGGGTTAGAATGAAAGCTTTGATGTCGGATTTAGGGTAGGAAAATAGACTGACGAAGTAAGGGGATAGTTCCTAATGCGAAGGACAACTCACATAACGCTGCGGACAGACGTGGGGTGCCGGCAGTAGAATGTTGCCCCTCTAGAATTTTTGTGGTAGGCATCGAACCCGCTACCTCCAGAAAGAAACAGCACTTAAAAAGGTTATTGTCCTCTCATGCCCGTGGATGCAGTAAACCCTGCTAAGGGATACCTCCGGAAGATGGGCTGGAGCGTTATTCTGTGTATCAACATCCCATAACGCGCTCGCCAACCCGCCTGCTAAGCGTGGCGAGAATGGCACCAATCCCCTCATAATCTTGGGGATCCATGAGAGGCCTTTGTCCAGAAGTGGGAAGTAGTCCTTCGGTTGTGATGATGGAGGCTGTAACTTTACATCCTTCATCAGCTTATTCTCTAAGCTTCATCACAACTTTTTTGATACGACTTAATGACGGGAGAAGTATAAAGTCCACCTGACGTTAAGCGGTAACCTCTACCTATTACAACTGCAATACCAAGGTGATCACGTTCATTAAGCACGTTCCAACGCTGCAATACATTGTGCCCGTCACTCTGAGACAGACCTGTAAGGTCTTCACTTCAGCCGTAAAACTACTGAACACAGGCTTCCCTTATGGATCTCCATGGGTGGTAGTTGGCATACTTACCACGCTTGGCAGGCGGGTTGGCGAGCGCAGTTCGGGATGTTGATACACAGAATGACGCTGCAACCCATCTTCCGGAGGTATCCCTTAGCAGAGTCTTACTGCTTCCACGGGCATGAGAGGAGGGGTAAAATTCTACAGCTGGAGCCCCATGGGATGTGAGGTATCATATGCCCGTAGTATCCCCGGCTACAAACTGCTTGGCGATAGAAACAGGTGTGGTGGTAGTCCATCCCCGGAGGATCTCTTCACAAAAAGTTCTACTACTAACTTGTTCACTTCGTGCTGCATAGACAATCGTCCCCCGTAACCTCAATTGCCGCAGAACCGTGCAGATAAACAAAGTATAATCCGCCAACAATTTGCACAAAGACTTCATTTGAATTTACAGGACGAGGCGTTTCTTAAGTTGCAGCTTAGCCAGGGCCGTTGGGTTAATCCAGGCTAAGCAATTGCCATGGGGTGTCGTGGGGTGCCGCGGGTAAAATGTTGCCCCTCCTCTCTTGCCCGTGGATGCAGTAAGAATTTGCTAAAGATGAAATAAAAATGGAAGGTACCTGTGAAAGATGCCCATCTATTACAGATACCCTTCGAAAATTCTAAAATTGTATGTCTCCTGGTAAGATTTAACATTATTTATATAGCACTAGTCGCATTCCACGGTTTTACCAGCGTAGTTCCCGTTCCCATAGGAATACGAGGATAAAATTTAGCCTATGTTACTCAGGGATAATGTAGAATTCTAATATTGAAAGAATTTCAGAACTAGACAGTTAAAATTTTTACAAATGATGTATTCCTGTTGCCGCTATAACAACAAATACTAAAATCAGAATAAAATAAAAAATTATGGGGGCTCTTATACAACAAATGTGATTTTAATACCGTTTTTGCTCGATGTTAATAACGGAGAATGAGTTACTCGTCAAATGTTTTCTCTATGCTGATGACCAAGTATTACTTGCGTCTTCGGCCGAGGAGTTGCAGGAGATGGTAACTGCTATGAGTGGATCTTTTGTTAGAAAGGGAATGAAGATGAATGTAAAGAAGACGAAAGTGATGGTGTTTGAAAGAGATGAGGCAGTGACAGACTGCAATATCGTGATTGGAGGTGAACAAATTGAACAGGTGAATGAGTTTGTGTATCTGGGTTCAAAGTTTACAAGAGATGGAAAGTGTGAGAGTGATATTGAAAGAAGAGTGAATGCAGGAAACATGGTTAATGGAGCTTTGCACTCCTTTATGAACAGTCGGAAGGTGTCTAACAAGGCTCGTTTGGCTGTGCATGAGGGAGTGTTGGTTCCGACACTCATGTACGGAAGTGAAAGTTGGGCATGGCAGAAGAAACATGAAAGCAGAATAAATGCAGTTGAGATGAGAGCGTTAAGAAGTATGATAGGAGTTAAACTGAGTGACAGGATAAGAAATAGTGAGATAAGGAAACGTTGTGGTCTGAAAGAAGATGTAGTGACGAAAATTGAGAAAGGTATGCTGAGATGGTTTGGCCATGTCGAGAGAATGAATGAAGAACGATTGACGAAAAAAGTGTATAAGGCGAGTGTGAATGAAAGTGTTGGAAGGGGTAGACCTAGGCGGACGTTTCAAGACCAAATCAGGGACGTCTTGAAAAAAGGCCAGGTCAAGAGTACCCTAAACCGAAGAGCATGTATGAAGGGAATAATGAAAGTGGACGAAGCGAAACAAGTATGTAAGGATCGTAGCAAGTGGAACGAAGTGGTCTCTGCCTACCCCTACGGGAAAAAGGCGTGATTATATGTATGTATGTATGTATGTCTTTTTCACCTGGTGGGTAGGTGTAACTGAAAGTTTTTTGAACTTGCTCTTACGAAATTTAATTTTTAAAAATAATTTAGAGAACATAATTAAGTGATTCATGTATTAAATTGCTTAAATACCTGAGTGCTTCATCTGCTACAATCATCATCTCCTTTCTTTCACTCCATCCAAACATTCACCGTGCACTGACAACCACTTCACTACATCTCACAAAAATGGACAGTCAACATCTAACTGAAGTAATACAGTCCATCTATGACCGGATGACACAGTTTGAGGGAGCTCTCCAGAAGTCCACAACACCCTCAACACTAGACACACTTGCTGCGGACTATGCAGCTTTCAAAACATTCACTCTGGGGGTTCTGAAAGCACTACAGCAGCAAGTTGAGATGCTTGCCCGTGACGCCGACCAGCGAGAGATGCGGAGCCGTCGCAAGATTATTCTGCTGCATGGTGTGCCAGAGGGGGCCAAGGAGGACACACCCAGAGTTGTCGCTGATACACTGGGTAAGCAACTTGGTGTCCCTGATTTCACGCGAGCCCATATTAGTCGGTCGCATCGGATGGGTCGCGCAACTAAGGAAGATAGGCCGCGTCCAATATTGATCAAGATGTGTGATATTACTATGCGAGACAAAATTTGGTTCGCCAAAACCAACCTAAAAGGCAGCAACTTTACACTGTCTGAGTTTCTGACGCGGCCTAGACATCTCGCGTTCATGGCAGCCCGTGAACGGTTTGGGGTGAAAAGCTGCTGGACTAGGGATGGCCACATTCACGTCGTGACACCCGACGGCGTGCGGCATCGCATCTCCAGCCTTGCCGAATTAAACAAGCTGCCGTCATCGAACTTGGTCGGGACGGCTACGGCTACGGCCCCAGCAACTGCATCGTTATCGGCAAGAGATAGAAGGGCCAGGGCTCCGTCATCAAGACGGGCCGGGGCCGCTGCCGGCGGCGCAGCGAAGAAGTAAGGCAGCCGTACGTGCTACCATTTAGCGGCTTGTAAGCGGATGTGACGTACAAACAAGTGATCTGGAGTGCTAAGTGGGTTTTACTCGTCGCGTTTACCTACAAAACGACATTTATTTTTCTATTTTTTTTGTACACAGTTTGTTTACTTCGCGTCGTTTGACATGACACAAACATACATTGACGGGACATTGGGTCTGTCATAATACTGTCAAATTTTTTTTTTTTTTTTTTCTTGAGTTATGGCACCATGTCTTTTAAGCCAATCCGTGTTGTGTCCATGCGACCGTAATGTCCTACGTTATTGTTTCTTTGTGTTGTTTTTGTTTAAAGCTAGAATCTGCTGTTAATTTTGTTTTTTTTTTTGTTCTGTGTGCGATCTGATTATTAATTTCCCTGTTCTCTTTTTTCCTTTTTAAGTTTTTTTTTTTTTTTTAAGTTTAGTGTTGGATTTGTTTGATTGTAACGACAACTGGCAGATGGAGTGCAGGTAATACTGCCTTTGAAGCTTATTATATACATATTATTATTATTATTAGGTACTAGAAGTATTTTTATTTGCGTAATTTAGTTTGTGGTTTATTTTGATAATATTTATTATATATATGACTTCTCTGAGTGATAGCGAAGATGAATTTTGCACCATTTCATCACATGATTCGAGTGTTGACAGTGCTGACAGTTTTATGAGCTTACCGTCTCTCTCTGATACGCTATCGTCCCACTTTTCTGATGTAGCTAAGAACTTCAATGTCGTCCACATCTATGCCCAAAGTATTCCGGCTCACTTTCCTGATTTGTTGACGTCTTTTGTCAACAAATCTCTTCATGCTATTTTAGTCTCCGAATCTTGGCTCAAACCCTGTCTTTCTTCAACTCTCTACTCTCTTCCTGGATTTACCTTAATTCGTAATGACCGCGGTCGTGGTGGTGGTGGTGTAGCGATTTACCTGCGCTCAGACATTCCCTTTTCAATAGTGAGCACGTCTACACAGCCACCTCCTGCCAATGCTGGCGAACACCTTTTTATCAAAATAATGCTCTCTCACACTAAACTTCTTCTCGGAGTCTACTATAGCCCTTCTCTTCGATTCAATTATTTTTCTTCTTTTGAAAGTCTCTTGGAGGATCTTCTCCCTTCTTTTGATCACACCATAATCATGGGTGATTTTAACACATGCATCATTAAACAAGACTCCCGTTCAGCTGCTCTTGAGTCTGTTATAAGGTCTTGCAACTTACATCTACCCATCATTTTCCTAACTTCACTCCTTCTCTTCTCGATCTCATACTAGTTTCCTCCCTGCAAAATGTTGCTAAGCATGGCCAATGTTCTGCTAACAATTTCTCTTATCACGACCTCATATTCTTATCTTAGGTATAAACTTCGACCTCCTAAATTCAAACACAAAACTCTTCTGCAGCGTAATTTTGGTGGCATGAATGTGGAAAACCTTAAACATGACGCCTCGAAAGTAGACTGGTTTCCGGTAATCGTAGCAGATAATATTGATGACAAGCTAGCCGCTTTTAATTTAATCTTGACCAATCTTTACGACGTCCATGCACCTATCAAAAGTCAAAATAAAGCATCTGCCTGCTCCGTGGATTACAGACGAAATTAAGTCGTTGATGCACAAGAAGGCAGTTACCAGAGCGAGATACAAACGATGTGCTAGTGACGTCAATAAAGATAAGTATCACCTTGCTAGGAATCGCTGCAATAGGATGTGTAGGGACGCTCAACGCCGCTTTATTCATTCCTCACTGTCAAATGCCAGTCCAGCTAAAGCCTGGAAATTTTTACGAACTATAGGAATTGGTAAGTCGCGTCATGACGATGCGTGTGCTAAAGATTTTAACATTGACTCGCTTATATCTCATTTCTCGTCGACTCCTAACATGGATTTGGATGTCAAAAATAGAACTTTAGCCCATCTTTCTTCTTTACCAGTTCCTGACTATCCTCCTTTTATCTTCAATCAATTCACCGCATGTGATGTTAAGAAGAGCATTCTGTCTATTTCTTCAAACGCTTTAGGGAGTGACAACATCGGTCGCAACATGATAACTCCTATTTTGGACGAATTGTTGCCCATGCTGTGTCACTTATTAAATTTTTCCATCACTAATAGTGCCGTACCAACCGTGTGGAAAGAAGCCTACATTATACCTCTTCCTAAAAAATCCAAACCTCCTGTAATGATTTCCGTCCTATATCTATACTTCCTTTCCTATCTAAGGTCTTAGAACGGCTAGTTCATGGCCAACTCAGCTCCTTCCTCACCTCTCACAACCTTCTTAATCCTCTTCAGTCTGGTTTCCGTCCCGGTCACAGTACTACTACTGCCCTTGTTCAAATAACTGATGATATAAGACTGGGTATGGAAAACGGGCTCCTTACTATTCTTACTCTCCTCGACTTCAGCAATGCTTTTAACATTGTTGAACTTGAAATTCTCCTTGGACTAATGAGCTCACTTAACATATCTCCATCGGTGGTTGACTGGTTTCGCAGTTATCTGCAGGGGCGCCGGCAACGGATACGTATTGACGATTCTTTTTCCTCTTGGTGCGTCACAACTGCCGGAGTCCCACAAGGCGGCGTATTATCTCCCCTTCTTTTTGCTTTATTCATTAACTCTATTTCCAACAAATTAACTTCTTCCTACCATCTCTATGCAGACGATCTCCAAATTTATACTCAAGCTCCCCTAAATGACTTGGCTAACGCTATTCACCGCACAAATAACGACCTGGAATGCGTACTTGGCTGGAGCGTGGACTATGGTCTCCAGGTAAATCCTGCTAAGACCCAGGTAATAATCGTCGGCAGCTCACGTACCACTTGTAAAATTGACTGGAGCACTCTACCACAAATTAAATTTAACAATGTAATCATTCCTTTCAGCAGCAGTGTTAAGAACTTAGGTATTTTTATAGATAAAGACTTGTCCTGGGGTCCACAGTTGGATGCGGTGAGTCGGAAAATATTTGCGTCTGTCGCGTCGTTACGACGCCTTCGTAACTTTCTGCCAACAGCTACCAAAATTACGCTTTCTCAATCCCTACTGCTTCCTTTACTTGATTACGCTGACGCCTGTTACCTTGACCTCACTGAGGAGCAGCTGAACAAACTCGAGCGCCTTCAGAACGTTTGCATCAGATTTATCTTTGGTCTTAGAAAGTTTGATCATGTTTCTGAATTCCGCTCTAAACTTAAGTGGCTTCCTATCCGTCTTCGCCGGAATACTCACATCCTATCCCTTTTGCATAATATTCTGTTCAATCCTTTCACCCCATCCTACCTGAAGGAACGTTTTGAGTTACTTCATTCTTCCCATCCTTCCCGCATCCTTCGTTCTTCCGAAAACCTGGTGCTAAAAACTCCTGCACACTACACCACTTTCTTCGACAAGTCCTTCTCTGTCCAGGCTGTAAGACTGTGGAACGCACTACCCGAATCTATAAGGAAAACATTGTCCTTGCCAGTATTCAAAACTCGCGTAAAGAATTTCTATTTCTCAGAGAATTTATTATAGGTATATGTATATATATATATATATATATATTATATTATATTTATATCATAGAAATATTTATTTTATTGGTTGATATTTTTTCGTAGGTTTATGTATTTATTGTATGTACAGTACACCCCTGCCTGTCTTGCTTCCATATTTCTCTCCATCCAAAGGTTGTCTGGAAGAAATCGCTTCTAAGCGATAAGACCGCCCATTGTACCAAATGTTTAATGTAAGTTTTTATTTCTGTAATTTCTTAAGGTGTGCAATAAAGTATTTTGTATTGTATTGTATTGTATTGTATGTATGTTAATAACGGCAACAGGTAGACGCTTCAAATATTTGCAGACTAATGATACGGGACAATTCGTGCGCGCGTCCGACACGCTCTATGTCGATTTTTGTTTTTATTCAATGATAACTTCTGCAACTCATTTGGGAGTTTATTGTAAAGCAGCTATCCACTAGCACTGTGCCGTCGTAACCCCGCGTCGTAAAAAGGTCCAGAATTAGGGCGGGAGCGGGAGCGGGAGTTATTAGATCGATCCTGTTTTTACGACAACCTGACTTTTGGACCTGCGAGTTATTGCGCCGTATTGTTCGGCCATTATAAAAATTGTAATAGAATTATATCGTGAGGATACCTGTGGGTTCGTCAGCTTGAGACGTGAAGTGAAGGTCTCTTTACATTTTCCTTAAAATATAGCCAAATAATCATGCTGTGGGGTGCCGGCAGTTAAGTAGAATGATGGTTCTCCTTGCCTGCTCCCTGCCAAGCGTGGCAGATTCTAACTGCATCCACGGGCATGATAGGTGGGGCCAGGCACATATATTATACAAGTACTCATAAACAAACCCCATTTAAGAGTGCTCTAGAATTCACGGAATAATTTTCGGTGTTTTCAGTTCCGGCATTATTTTAAATAGTTTAAAACAAAACTAATTAAAACTTTTACTGGTATGCTTCTTAAATCTGTATGAGTAGATGGTAAGGGAGACTGTACACTAAAGCATAGCGTGCACGCTAATTTCAAGTTCAGCACTACCACTTGTTATGTTTATACAGCGTGTATATTACAATTCACGCTGTATATACATAACAAGTGTTAGTATACTGAGCCGAAAACGTTCTATTTTCTACTTTTAAACTATAGTTTTTTGTTTGCTTAATTAACTTCTTAACCTGTTTGTTAAATTCATTATTTAATACAATATAAATATAACCTAATTATTGCATTTGTAAAACTTTATGCGAAATAGTAATAATATAGAACATAACAAAAGCCGAACTTCGTGATTTCACCCGCGTAGTTCCCGTTCCCGTGAAAAATACGGGGAAAAATATAGCATATGTTACTCAAGGATAATGTACCATTCTTGTTATGAAAGAATCTTGAAAATAGATCTAGTAGTTTTTGAGTGTATTTGTTACAAACATACATTTCGTTCCACAATAAATACTTTATTATATCTGCAGCCCGTACTAATATTTCCTCTTTCTAATATTAGTATAGAATGTGCATGCCATGCAATCATATTTTTGGGAACTGGGCTAGTTTTTGACTATGAACTCTGTACATTGCACTTAATTGTTTTTTTTAATAAATAAATAGAAAAGAGTGTGATTCTGACCACCCTAAGGAATTTTAGTTCTACTACTTTTCAGGATTCGATGATGTCCATTCAAATTCAAATTTTCAAATTCAAAAAATACTTTATTCAGTGCGGCCGCATGGACCTTATTGACGCGTCACAACTTACAAAATAAAACAACACAAATAAATAGAATAAAGCACATAATTGAACCTGTTCACTTCAGATGACACGCGAGTTAGGAAAAGAAGTGAACAGAAGAACCTAACTCGGTCGTTATAGTCATCATTTAACAATTTGATTTTGTCTTATGCTACGTTTGACGGAGTTGGAGCAGATTCCGTCCCAAGTGGTTTTGTCCTCTAGGTAATCTGATATTTTATAATAAGCTTTATCGCACAGATTGCGTTTAATAATGTTTTTGAATTTATTTAATGATAACTTCTGCAACTCACTTGGGAGTTTGTTGTAGAAGCGTATACATTGCCCTTTAAAAGATTTTTTTACCTTATGGAGCCTAGTAGTGGGCACAGCGAGTTTATTCTTATTTCTTGTATTTACATTGTGATTGTCGCTGTTTTTCTTAAACGAAGCAATATTTTTATGGGTGTACAACAGGTTCTCATAAATATATTGACAAGCTACTGTCATTATATTTATTTCTTTAAATTTAGTGCGAAGTGATTCTCTGGGACCCATATTGTAGATAGAACGAATAGCCCTCTTCTGCAGCACAAATACGGTGTCTATATCTGCAGCACATCCCCACAGCAGTAAGCCATAAGACATAATGCTGTGGAAATAGCTGAAGTAAACAAGTCTAGCGGTATCTACGTCTGTAAGAAGGCGGATTTTTTTGACTGCATATGCTGCAGAACTAAGCCTACCCGATAGTTGTTCTATATGCGGGCCCCATTGAAGCTTATTGTCCAAAGTTATGCCTAAAAATACAGTTTTTTCTACAAGGTTTAAACTTTCACCTTTCAATTTAATGTTGGCATCAGCCTGTTTTACATTCGGGAGAGTAAATCTAATGCATTTTGTTTTATTTTCATTAAGTAATAGGTTATTGACATTAAACCAATTAACAACTTCTGAGATTGCATTATTCACCTCGTCATAATCGGTGGTACGTCGTTTCATTTTGAACAAAAGTGAAGTGTCATCAGCAAACAATACAATCTCATGATTGTTTTTGACAAGATGAGGTAGATCATTAATGTAAATTAAAAATAGAAAAGGCCCAAGAATTGATCCCTGCGGTACACCCATTGTAACTACAGATCCCGAAGAACGTTTTCCATTAACATCAACTCTTTGTATCCTGTTACTGAGATAAGAATTAAGTAGATCTAAAGAGATATCTCTAACACCATAGTGGCGCAATTTCCCGATCAATGTTTCATGGTGTACACAGTCAAATGCTTTTGAAAGGTCGCAAAAAACACCTATAGCGTCTTGCGACTTCTCCCAAGCATCATAGATATGCGAGATTAACTCTATACCGGCATCAGTAGTGGAACGACCGCGTGTAAAGCCAAATTGCTTGCAGTGAAGCAACTTGTTGTCGTTAAAGTGCTTAGATAGCTGATTTAAAATAAGCTTTTCAAAAATTTTACTAAATGTCGGCAGTACTGATATCGGCCTAAAGTTAGTGGGATCCGACTTAGAACCTGATTTGAATAAAGGTATTATTTTACTGTGTTTCATTAGATCAGGAAATACGCCACAGTCAATGCATTCATTAAATATAAAAGCCAGTTCAGGTGCGATTGTGTCTACTAATGGTTTTACAATGTTTACAGAAATACCCCAGAGATCTGCAGTTTTCTTGACATTTAACATTTTAAAGGCTTTAACTATATCGCCGCTGTCCACATATTGGAATTTAAAATTACTATCACATTTAGGTACATTTTCGCTAAGTAAGGACTCGGCGATCAGGTGAGAAGAGTTTAAAGACTTTGTGGTAGAAATTGGAATGTCAGTAAAAAATGTTTCAAATGCTTGGGCTACATCTTCATCACTTTTGTAGGTGGTATTATTATAATTCAATTTGAAGTGGTTGTTAAAGTTACTCACATTTCCAGTTTCTTTGTTTATTATTTTCCAAGTAGCTTTAATTTTATTATCACTATTTTTAATTTTTGAACTTATATAATTAGACTTAGCAATATGGCAGACTTTTCTAAAAATTTTTGAGTAATTTTTAACCTTTTCTTTAAATTCTTCACTAAAATTATAATGTTTTTCACTATAAAGATCATATAATTTTTGTCTACTTCTATGTATACCCACTGTTGCCCACTCATTAAAGTTATGTTTATCTGTGACCATTATCGACTTTGATGTAAATATTGAATTAAACATATTGCTAAATGCATTGAAAAAATTGCAATATGACTCATTAGGGTTGTTATTTGAGTAGTAAGGTGGAAATTTTGTATTCAATTTACATTTCAGTTGTTCAGATCGATGCATGGTCACAGGTATAAAAGTAATTTTTCTTTTTACATTTTGTTTTTGTTGCTGTTTAATTTGAATGTGCTGGCCTAAATGGTCTGACTTTATATTGCTAATCAAGCCCTTATGGAGAATTTTTGTATTAGAATTTACAAAGATATTGTCAATACATTTAGCTGATGTTTCAGTTATTCTAGTAGGCTCCATAAACAATGGTTTTAGGTTATATGAATTAAAAAGGCATGTTAATCTAGTACTAAAAGAGTAATTTTCTAAGAGATTAACATTGAAATCTCCACATGTAATTATGTTTTTATTTGACTTTGATGCTTTGAATAAGATTTCATCCATGACTTTTTCAAATGTCTCAAACGAAGCTGACGGTGGGCTGTATACACTTATGATAATAACTTGCTCCAACTCCACACATGCTATTTCGATTTGGCTCTCAACAGACAGACAGACAATGTCTTTACGTTCTTTGTACTTAAGATGTTTATTAAGTAGCACTAAAGAACCTCCACGAATAGCATGTGATCTACAAAAGGAGCTACCAACAAGATGGTTGTTGAAACTGAACATAACCTCATGACTTTTCAGCCAATGTTCAGTAATACATAAAATATCAATATTATACAAGTTTATGTATAGTTCCAACTCTAACAATTTACTGCTTATTCCTTGAATATTTTGGTGCACCAAGTTGGTAACCTTTGTATACATTTTAAATGTTTTATTTATTGCTTTTTCATTTTGACACAAGATATTATTTGACTTGTTCTGGCTAGAGATTTCCTCTGTTGTCTTATGATCTAATTTAAATGACTTGGAATAATTTCCAGAGTCTTAATTAATTGGTTTTGAGAATGCTCAAAAGAAGCATTCTGTTTAGCCAAATTTTTGGCTGTCATGCAAAAATAATATGATAGCGACATAGCTATCTGTCGTTTGTAATAATTAGAAAGGTAATAATTACCTTTAGTCAAATAATATTTTTTACTAACAATAGAGTTAGTGTCAATCACATGAATAGGATTATTGCACGATATTGTATGCAAAAGCATATTTAGCTTAAATCTAGTATTATTTTCTGACTGTGGCAAACTATTACTATAGGGGAATGTATACATTACAATTTCTTTAAATTTCAATGAACAAAGTTTATCAATATATTTTATCAAATCAGACTTGTTAACATTACCCCTATTTCCAAGACAGATTATTAAATTAGTATTCTCATTAGATGAGTTTTTAGAAATTTTTTGCATTATATCATGCAAACTACAGTTTGGTAAGCAATTATTTAAAACTGAATGTTCCATATGCAAACTCAAAAGTTGGCCCATATTTTTTCCAATTTCATCGCAGTACATTATTGATTTTTCTTGTGAGAATGATGAGTTTACATCCAGACTGCGCATGGCCGTTGTAATGTTGTTGTATTCAAGGACCAAACACCACGAAAGTTTTAACTTCAACAGCTGACTGTACGATAACGTCAACTTAACGCCAGCTGATTCATGACAGGGTCATTGAACTCCGCAAAGAGTTGCCGTACACCAACAAAGAACCTTGAACCACATGAGGATTTTTTTACTAAAAAGTTAAAACATCCGATTATGACCTCAGGATCATCTTCACATTACAATAATTTGAAAAATTATAATTACCATTACTCACCACGCTTGGCAGGCCCGTTTTTACAAAATGAATAGTAAAATGCAATGAAAATATCTAGTTTTATTTCCGCCAATGCTGAGATGCATATCAGCATTGGCGGAATTAAAACTAGATATTTTCATTGCATTTTATTGTCATGTATTTCCGTAAAGAAACGCCTGATTCCATTAATTATAAAATGAATAGTACTTATTTCTCACGTTTACTTTGAAAGTGATAAAATATATTAAATGACGATTCCCGAGAATCGGTTCCCGGACTTCGTTCCGTCGAAGGCGGGTTTATTTTTCATCTCCCACCGTAATATTGCAGCTAATCTTTATTTCTAAAGCTGACTCAAACGCAGGTTTCCAACATCGATAGTTTATTAAAGTTTCAATATATCGTTAGTGAAACCCGAGATTTAGAAAATTTTAAGAGCTTCTGAATCGAATGTAATATTTTCTCTATCAGAACTAAACAGCAGTAGTGCCGGCAGTAGAATGCCAAATGAAACTTCCGGAAGATGGGCAGCAGCGTGTTTCCGTGTATCAACCGTACTGTTCGAACCCGCTTGACAAGCGTGGTGAGTATGGCAACAACTCCTCATAATCTTGGAGATTCATGACGGAGGCTTTTGTCCAGCAGTGGATGTCCTACGGCTGATGAACTGAACACTAAAATTGAATAACTTCTTGGAATCCTAATAACTACTTACACTTAGCAGTAGAACTTTTTGCGAAGAGTTCATCCAGGAAGGTGCCACCATACCTATTTCTGCCGCCAAGCAGTACCGTAACGGGGTCCTGCTGTTGTGTACCGGTTTCAAGGGTATAGGAGCCGGGGGAATTACGAGCACATGTGACCTTACAACTCTGTGTCTCAGGGTAATCGGCGCAATGCTTGATATAATTATTTTTTGATACCTTTTTTATAATGTTATGTTTTATTGCGTGTGCTCAGTAAATATGCCATCTATCACAAACAAGGTGACCATGGAAGACCAGCGCTGTAAAGTAAAGTAAAGTAAAGTAAAAAATGTTTTATTGACATAAGTAGGGTGTTACAATTATTAATGAATCCATAGGCTCCCGAACTAGTTAATAACTGTGTTTCAGGAGCCAGTGGCTTCTCCAACAATATGTGATAATAATTATGATTATGTCTAATTTAGGTAAATCTAAACAAAAAAAAAATTAAATTGCTAAAAATAAACACACCTTTCAACTAACGAAAAAAAAGAAAATAAAAATTTTGAGGAATGAACACAAAAACAACAACTATTGTATTAAAAAAAAAATATTAATATAACAAAATAAAAATTGTCTCCCACTTGCAAAAACAAATAAATACGAATATAAGAAATATTATGTTATGATACAAACATATATATACTATATACATACACACCATATTACAATACACATATAAGATATCATTGTAGAGTGCTAAACTACAACTTAACGAAAAAATCTTAACCACCACAAAACTCACATAACATCCTTTCAATATCATCGTACTCAAAACCCCCCAACCACGCAAAAATTATAGATTTAATGTCCCTATTACTATTTCCCACCACCTTATGCTTTTTGTTAAGTTTGTTGTAGAGGTGTGGGGCCACTACGGTGAAATGTTTTTGTGCGAATTTGCTTTTAACCCTGGGAATTGGACATTGATCTGTTCTTCTTTTTTTTATTTGCTGTGGTTTAATTTACTTTGCCACAGCACAAGCTGAATGGTGACCTTTTTTGTCACTTTGACTTAGTTCTAAGAATAATTTTATAATTTTGTTAACTGTTTGTAATAAGTGACAAAATAAACATATTTTTATCTTTTATCTTTTTTATCAATGCAATTTAGCGTTGATCACGTGCTTAGAATCAAGAATCAAACAATACTTTATTGAGTGCGGCCGCATGGATTGACGCGTTACAAATTGCAACATAAAAGAACACAAATTAATAGAATAAAGCACACATATAATTGAATCTGTTCACTTCAGATGACTAAGTGACACTTAAGGAACGTGATCACCGAGGTATTGCCATTGTTATGGGTAGAGGTTACCGCTTCACATCAAGTAGGCCTTCCGCTTGTCTTGTCATTCAGTCATATATAAAATTAAAAAACATCATAGAGAAAGTTACTGTAATTAACAATGTAAATAGATAATAAATAATGCTGGAAGGTAAGCAGATCTTTAGTTAGATGACAGAGCCGTGGGGTGCCGGCAGCAGAATGTTAACCCTCCTCTCATGCCCGTGGATGCAGTAAGAGCCTGCTAATAGATACCTCTGGAAGATGGGCAGCAGCGTCTTTCTGTGTATCAACATCCCGTACTGCGCTCGCCAACCCGCCCGCCAAGCGTGGTGAGTATGGCAACTACCCCTCATGGAAATCCATGAGGGAGGACTGTTCAGTAGTGGACTTTTTTACGGCTGGAATGATGATGATTAGATGATAAATAGACAAATATCTGCTGATTAAGCAAACATGCCGTAGGGTGACAGTCGTAAATGTTGCCTCTCGTCTCTTGCCTGTTGATGCAGTAGGAATCTGCCGAGATTTTCTATGTCATTGACATTTAAAGATTTAAGAAAATATCAGCTCAATCACTAAAATAGTTAGCTCCGATGCCATAACGCAACGGTTTAGTGGACAGTCCGCCTTGTTCCACTTCTTATTTAGTGCTAAAGTTTGACTCCAAGTTTTCAGAAATGCAGTCCTCATTTGGACTTTTTCATTTCATTATTTTTATGAATTCCGCTGTTTGTGGGCTTAGAAGCCAAAGTTAAAAGTTTGAAAGATAAATGTTAATGATTTAGTTTCTAAGGTATACTTGCACGCAGATCCTGTATTTAGCGGCTAAATGCAGCAACTAAGTATATAGTGCCCCTACTCAAATTAATACACCTTGTAAATAAGACGTACATCGTTATTTTTATGGCAAATTTTTATTGTAATATTATTACTAGGTATATAATTTTTATGACTTCTTTTCTAATTTGATAATATTGTATCTTTAAATTGATATTTTAAACTTGCACCTACCTTCTTATATATACATTTAGATTGCAGTGTCACTACACACCAGGTAAGATGTGGTCAAACGCAAGCCTTTATGAAAAAAAACAGACGAGGCAAGCCGAGGGCCCACCTAATATTAAGTGGTAACCTCTGTATATACGGACTGCAATGCCCCGGTGATCACTAAAAACGTGACAAACGCTGCATTACATTGCGCCCGTCGCCCAGAATGAAAATAATAATTAAATAAAAGATCTTAATGTAATCATAATTAAAATTGTAAATTGTATTGTATTGTTCATCAAATTTCAAATTTACTATTTCGTTAAATAATCAATCTAAATATGATTAAATAAATAATGTGTCACTTCATGGTGTAATCATAGTAAGGATTGCATCAGTGATCATACTTCTACGCTTGTAACCTGCACTCTAGAAGGCACCAGGAACCACGACACAAGTCATTGACTTAGTTTGGATCCTGATAAACCAAAAACAGAATTAAGCAAGCCTTATTCAAATATTTTTAAGAACCTAATTTGAATTTCCTAATTTGAAGCTTGTAAATATTGTAGTGTATCAAATAACTTTTTATTTTAATGCTTCTTCGGTCCGACGAGAGAATCTATTCCGAAATGTGTTGGCCTTCAGACTGGCCTACCAACAAAGTGCTAGAGGCAACAGCATCATCATCTCAGCCGTACAACGTCCACTGCTGGACATAGGCCTCCCTCATAATCCAACAATGCACTCATGACCAGTACGGCATGCGAGGTGCGTATGGCACAATCCCTCAAGATTGTTGCCATACGCACCTCGCTTGACGCACGCTTGGGATGGCGAGCGCAGTACGGGCTGCAGATATAATAAAGTATAAAGTATTTATTGTGGAACGAAAACACATCGGTACAGATAATGATGAACGTTGGCACTGCAAAAGTTTAATAACTGTGTAGCAGTGTCAGCGCCCGGCTCCTAAACCAATCACAATTTTAAACATTGGTACATGTAAATAAAATCAAACAAAAATAAAAAAAAAGTTTCTTAAATAATAAAATAAAATTAAAGTTATCAACGACAGAATTTATAAAAGCGGTATGAGAAGCGACTTTTAAGGTTCTAGGTATGGTATATAATGAAAGACGCTGCTGCCCATCTTCCTATAGATATAATAGAGATATTAGCAGATTCTTACTGCATCCACGGGCAAGAGATAAGGGACAACATTCCACTGTTGGCATCCCACGGCTATACTACAAGCACCAACGGCTAAATACTAATATTAATTTTCAATAGATAATTTTCTATATATAATAAAAATATCTATCTATGTAGTATAATGTATTAGTATATCAGTCATCTAGCACCTATAACACAAGCTCTGCTTAGCTTGGGGCTAGATGATGCTGTGTGATTTGTCCAGCATTATTTATTTATTAAAAAAAAATAGGTAACTAAATTTTTGTACTTATAATTCTATATACCCTTTTAAAAATGCTGGTTGGATTTTACATAATCACGAATAGTTTTTATTTTAAACGAAAATTACTGTATTGGGGTTTACGACTTCATTTTTCGCGTCAACTTGTACGCATGCGCCCCTCCTTCAGTCCACTTTTTACCATTGTAATTCAAACAATTATTCAGCTAAAAAGATCCAATAAAAAATGTCAACATAAATAAATAAACACACACACAATAAAAACAATAAAATTCCCGTCAGGACAGAACCCCTATAAGCCTTATAGCCTTAATAGATATAACGTTTTAAATCACACTTCCACTTTATAGGGTTCCGCAAACAAAAGCGTGCAATGGGGCCCTTTAAAAACATTACCCAAAGGTTTACTAACATTGGGCAGCCCTAATAAAAGAAACATAAAACGAGCGAGAATTTAATTTAATCATTCACTCCATCCATGTCCATTCGTTCATTCATTCTGACAGGTGGACGAGGTCGTTCATTCATGGTGGCATGCTCAAGGGATTTGAATTCTTGGGGCTTTTTATCCTATTGCGTTGAAGATGGGTAGTATTTTTGCTTACTGCTACTCAAAGTCAAAGTCAATAAGTGTTTATTCAGTAGAGCAAAACGCTACTCAGAATAGTCAGTTATCAAATTAAAAACTAAACACATGAAAATTGAAAAAAGCGAAGCAGAAACCTTTACTGGTCGAGACATCTATGTTTACATTATAGTGCCCATGACGCAAAAAGGAGTCTTTTATGTCATGACTCATGACTGACCACCATTTGTACGCGCGCGTGTGTATGTGTGTGTGTGTGCTTTGTTTAAGTTTCTGACTGCACCATAGCGGGTGCTTAAACGGGTTTTAAACGGTTGCACAGATAAGAATGCGTTTTAAGGTCAGCTGTGTTCTTAGTAATCATGAAATTTAGTTCATTTTTAAATACAAAAACCCTGGAATCTCGACTGCGTTAACAGCCGCGGTCCCCATTCAGAATAATCAAAGGTATTACGCGATAAATTCCCGTGTTTTTATTAAGTAAAAGGAATTGATATCGCGAAACTTAACGAAAACTATTAATGCAATCATTCACTCCATACCCATTCTTTCATTCATACAGGTGGACAATGTCGTCGGTCATTCTTTGTAGGCTCGAGGGATTTGAATTATTAAAGCTTTTGAGTGTTATTCTATAGCCTTGAACGACCTTTGTGGTGCAGCGGGCGAGGGTCCGCCTGCGACACAACCTATTGGTTGCGGTGATGCCGTAAGAGCCTCAAAGGGATTCGGAAGATGAGCAGCAGCATTTCCGTGTATCAACATCCTGTACTAAGCTCGCCAACCCGCCTGCCAAGCGTAGTGAGTATAGCAACTACCCCTCATGCAGATCCCTGAGGGAGGCCTGTGTTTAGTAGTGGACGTTTTACGGCTGAAATTATGATGAACTACACAGTAAAGCTACCTCTGTATTAACCATAACTTGGGTGCAAATTCGAGAGTTCTTTAGATTGTCTCGAAAAATAAACATAAAAATACAACTTACCCCATACGGACCCTTTTGCAAACCTTTTTTGACATTATAATAATAATTGCTGGACAACTTACACAGCATCATCTAGCTCCAAGCAAAGCAGAGCTTGTGTTATGGGTACTGGATGACTGATATACATAATACAATATACTGCATAGATAGATATTATGTATAGTTATTATATATAGAAAAACATGATGAAGAAATATCTGCAGCTCGTACAGACATTTGTTCCGAGGCGGGAATCGAACCCACAACCTCCTGCGTCGCAGGCGGACGTTCGCCTGTTGCGCTACAGAGGTCGTCGACATCTTATATGAATAGATCTATCAAACTATACCGCAGGGAGCCAACCAATAAAAATGCAAAGACAGTGTCGAATTCGCTCATGAATTCTATCAAACTTTTAATATTAAATCCGGTCCTGTCACATCGTATTTTGGACATTTGCAAGGGACAACCACACTACACGTGTGCAGAAGGGAAGCTTGTTACAATTACACTTGTTACCTTATTCATCATTTCAGCCGTAAATCGTCCACTACTGAACACAGGTTTCATGGATATCCATGAGGGGTAGTTGCCATACTCACCACGCTTGGCAAACGGGTTGGCGAGCGCAGTACGGGATGTTGATATACAAAAAGACGCTGCTGCCCATCTACCGGAGGTATCGCTTAGCAGGATGTTACTGCATCCACGGGCATGAGGGGAGCGGTTACATTCTACTGCCGACACCCCACGGCAATCGCCTTATTACGGTGAAGGAAAACATTGTAAGGAAACCCGCGGCTTTGTAAGGTTCAGAGCTACTGACCTGTTTTTTCCTCTGACTAATAGTCGACTAAGCTGGGAGGATGGTACAGGTTCTGGGCAAGGCTTATCCATCTAACAATTTCCCAGGCACTGCAGCTTCCGGTACAGCAATAATACCAGTTGCTGACGCTGTATAAATGATCTATAATAGATGTGAAGGCCTTACTTTAATACCTTATTATAAGGTTGAACGCAGGCCCGAAAGACGCTGGCTGAAGATATTATCAATTAGTATTTATAAGTAAGCACTTATAGTTAACTAATAAGAACTGCGCCACAGAGGTCGTCACAAGCAATAGCACGCTTAGTGACGAGGCAAGAGGTTGCGGGTTCGATTACCGCCTCGGAACAAATATTTGTACAATCTGAGATTCGTTCAGAATTCCAGGTGTTTCTATATTTTTTTCTATATATAATAAAAAATCTATGTTTTATGTGGCCGAGGTCAAGCCAAATAAGTTGTGGTCGTCCGAAAGCGCGTTGGGTTGACGACATTATACGATCTTATATATATGTATATAGCGATATAAAGATCGCTGGGCACATCTGGATGCGAAGGGCACAGGAGAGAGGAGGCTGGCAAAAATTAATGGAAGCCTATACCCAGCAGTGGGTGATTCCGGGCTGAGAGCTGAGAAGAAGAAGAATGTAGTATAATTTATTAGGTGTTTCAGTCATATAGTACCCACAATACAATTTTTGCTTAGGTTAGCGCTAGATGATGCTGTTCGAATTATCTAGCATTGTTTATTTATATAGTTTCAACCCTATAAGGGTATAGCCTTATAAGACCCATGGGGTGCCGGCAGTAGAATGTTACCCCTCCTTTCACGCCCGTAGATGCAGTAAGAGCCTGCTAAGGGATACCTCCGGAAGATGGGCAGCAGCGTCTTTCCGTGTATCAACATCCCGTACTGCGCTCGCCAACCCGCCTGCCAAGCGTGATGAGTATGGCAACTACCCCTTATGGAGATCCATGAGGGAGGCCTGTTCAGTAGTGGACTTTACGGCTGGAATGATGATGATGATAAAGGGTATATGATATAAAGGGTATAAGTTCTTATTACTTAGACCTTAGTTACTGGAAAGTGCAGTTACCTGTTTTGTAAATAAAAAAATACAAATTGTATGCGATAAAATGAAGGTATTGCATCCACGGCTATTTTTACATCTTGTTTTTTATTTTGTAGTTTGAAAAATTTAGCATCATAGTATATCTTCTATTCGTTCAGTATACTGTGCCAGGAAAAGAAAAGGGGTAAGCTACCCTTAATAAGCCAAGTTAATTGAAATTGGCGGGGTGGATAATTTTAAGAATAATATTTTAGGGATTGTCAGAAGTAGCTAAAATTTTATTACTACTTAGTCTTATTAGAAGTGGCACTTAAAGTGCTTAGCCGTGTTTGAGATTTGTTCAGTGAATGAATGAATGAATGATTTGTTTGAATGAACACATCGGTACTTTTACTCATTCACTCATTCATTTATACTTATTCAATCATCTCAGCCGTGGGACTGCCGGCACTCCACCGCTGGACATCCTGCTGTTCTCCCACATGCATCTCCAAGATCAAGAGGGGGTTCTTGCCATACCTACGCTTAGAAGGCGGATTGGCGAGCGTAGCATAGGACTTCGGAAGATGGGCGGCACCCTACACTTATAAATAGCACAGGATGCTGATACACAGAAAGATGCTGCTGCCCATCTTCCGGAGGTATCCCTTAGAAGGCTCTTACTGCATCCACGGGCATGAGAGGAGGGGTAACATTCTACTGCCGGCACCCCACGCATGCATTTTTTATTATGCATGGAGAACCACCAATGAAAAAAACACAGCTTTTAGTATACGTCCGGAATCTGAATGCCCGACCTTTAAATTTACAGGCAGATCGGTCCCACTTACAAAAAAAACAGTTTACTTAGGCCTACGTTTATAAATAATACAGCCGTTCTAATTTACCTATTATTCCAGTTCATTTGAATTCATATCATGTTTCTTCTACTCTTCATAAAATCAACCAGCCTGGCCCACCGAAATGTACTTTACAGCACTAAAAACAGAGCTCAGTTTCATGTGCCAATACAATTGTAAAATTCCACCCAAACCGACTGACCCAATTTCTTAAATTGCACTTAAAAGGGTTAATTGTTCCAAAAATGTTGCCAAATGGACACATTAAAGGGAAAAATAGGATTACAGACATTATTGGAGTTTAGCTACTGTTTGCAATGTCTATTGCGGAGTGGGCAATTAGTGTCGCCATTTTGTTTTAGTGAGTCCACAAAGTGGTGATGTTGCAAATGGTTGCGCGATTTTTGTAAATAGTAATCATGTTTTTTGTTTCTCTTGATCGTTTTGGAGGGGAAAGAAGGCGGGAATTCGATTTGTTTTTGTTATAATTATTAACAATACAATAATAATTATTTTCAGACAACAATAGAAAAGTACAAAGATCATAAATAACTTATTCTACGGCCCATAGATACATACATTAAAACCTACAACATCATCATTCCAGCCGTAAAACGTCCACTACTGAACTAAGGCCTCCCTCATGGATCTCCATGAGGAGCAGTTGCCATACTCACCACGCTTGGCAGGCGGGTTGGCGAGCGCAGTACGAGATGTTGATATACGGAAAGACGCTGCTGCCCATCTTCCGGAGGTGTCCCTTAGCAGGCTCTTACTGCATCCACGGGTAGGAGAGGAGGGGTAACATTTTACTGCCGGCACCCCACGGCAAAAAACCTACATACATACATATATAAACTAAGACTAACACGCGTTAAGACGCATTCCTGTCTCATAGCGACGATTCACAGTGTCCGCTTGCAGGCGTCCGATGAACCGTCGGAATTTGACTCCTTTAGGCCACAATTTTACACTTATAAAAGTTAAAAGTTCGTCCGTTGGAACTCTCTCCATAAAGGAAATAAAGTTCACGTTATGGCGGGTAGACAACCTCTCAACCCTGAGTCGGTATCCTTACTCTTCGTGGGTAAATCCTCCACCTCCTTGGTCTGCACGCTGTAGTGAACCCGTAAGGCGTACAGTTGGGTAGTAGGCAACTCCGCTCGGAACCACACCAGTTCCGACTGGATGGATTTCAGCGCTTCCGTGCCACCTCAGTGAAATCATCCGGGTCACATGGCTCCTTAATTTCTAGCAGCTGATGCAGGGGCAGCACTGGATGGCTCCTTGTTCATCCCCTTCCGAGGAAAGGCGCTGCTGGCTGCGGACCGGCAGCGATTGCGGGTGCGGAGCGACGATTGGCGCGCGTGCATATGTCGCTCCCAATTACAATCCCAATTTTACTAGTTGCTGTGATGTGGAGATGATCTGAAGGTTTCTTACATTATATAAAAAAAAACCTTGGTATTGGTAGATTGATTTGTACCTGTGGGGCAACTTTTTTGTGACCCTGTCAAGAATGAGCTGGCGATTAAGTTCTCATTATCGTATAATCAGCTGAAAACTTTTGTAGTTTTTTTTTATTCAGAGGAGAACATCGAATCCTTAAAAATCGTAAACTAAAGTTCCTTGGGGTGGTCAGTATTTTCTCAGAAATGTTGATGTAATTTTTTTTGTCTCCGACGGGACTCCAATCCGTAACCTTCAGACGAACACCTCTAACGCAGGCTGCCTTTACCGTTCGGCCAAGAGCAATTAACAGTCGGGTCGAAAATCTTTATTGCCTTTATCGGTTTCGAACCGAGTGGCGACATCTAGCAGAAATCCTTAAAGATATTTCTATCATTTCTATTAATGATACCTTAGTGTGGGTTTACACTTTAAATACAAAAAATAGCTTAAATACATTTTTTTTTACTTTATTGTGTTTATTTCAATCGGATCTATTGGTCGGCCAATTATTTCCGGTTACCCTTCAAAAACTCTGTATTTACATAGGTAGCTTATAAAGAATGTATTAAAATAAATGAGTAATGCCTTTTGTTTACTGTTATAATTTAAGTAGCAATAAAATAGCTCTTCTTAAATCTATAAAAGGAAAGCTTTGTACTTAAAACTTTACCTAAAATAAACAAGCTAAAATTAGCTCGGATAATCTTTTAAAATCCCTTCGACCGTGCTTTATCGATGCTGCCGTTAAAATTCCTACAAAATCCGTAATTCTAATAATCCGTAAACATATATTTTTTATAGAGTTAAGTGCGTTTATTTATAGCTTACCATAACAGCTAACCTTCCTAACTCATGCTTGGCGATTATGATTTGAAAGATTCTTTCTTCTTTGATGTTTTAAAATCTTAACCGACTTAGAAGAAACATCGCTCATAATTTGAATGTTTTATTTATATAATTAATGGAATCAGGCGTTACTTTGCGGAAATCCATGACAATAAAATGCAATGAAAATATCTAGTTTTAATTCCGCTTTTTTTATCCTTTTTATCCCAGTACGCCGTTGTATATGATTTTTTTGAGTTCAACTTGATACACTTGCAGCCCCATTTTCAAAACTCAGTTCTGACGATGTAATCCATCTCGTCTCTGTCACACGCGACGGAGCTAGACGAGACATGATTGATCATCATTATCATCTCAGCCGTATGACGTCCAGGGCTAAAAATAGGCCTCGCTCATGGATCTCTAAGTATTGATCATGAGGGGTAGTGGCCTTACTCACCACGCTTGGCAGGCGGGTTGGCGAGCGTAGTACGGGATGTTGATAGAACTCATTGCCCATCTTCCGGACGCAAGAGAGCATCCAGACAAGAGAGAAGAGGCAATCTGCTGCTGGCAACACGGCTAGTAGCCACCACACGGCTTGATTACCCCTTAAAAATGTATACCTAAGTTTTTGCAAGGATGTTTACTAATGCAATGGATTTGTTTTTGTTTGAACTGCTTTTTGTTTTTTTAATTTGTTATCGTTTTCATTTTCTCGTTGATTGATTGTGTACTCACTTTTTTTTGACATTTTAACCTTAGTTTGTTTTTGTTTGTCATGTCTAGATTGTTAACAAGCAAGTTATATTTAGATTCAATACGCTTTAATGGTACTATTTACTATCAAAGCGTTATTTCATTGATAAGTTTTTGAGTTATACTCATTTTCTTTAACGATATAAAATAGCAATTTAGTAATAGGGCTCATTGGTTACGTTTAGGAAAAGGACTATCTAAAAAAAATAATTATATATTTTAAGCTGCTAGGTAAAGTAAAATCTTCAAGAAGAGGCTCTAAATGGTCTACGAAACCTCAGCAAGATGATAATAAGGTAGGTACGTGGTGATGGCCATATTATACAGGGTGTATTATAACATGTTTACTTACCCGAAAAAGGGGGTTTAAGCCCATGAAAACAAGTAGTTTTAGAAGGAAAAAAAATCGGGAGGTCGTTCTTTTTTTTATATTTTTATTTAGAATTTTACTAGATGGTGTGATGTAAAAATGATCCTGAGGTTATAATCAATCGGTTTTTTATTTTTATAACTTACCTAATAACAAAAATAAAAAAAATGGACTGACAATGAACTGTACTAAAGCCATGCTCATGATCGATGAATAGCGTTGAGACCAAACTTAATGTAGACGGCGAAGAATAGCTATATGTGGAAGATTATATCTACCTTGGTCAAATAGTCTTCTTCGAAACCAGGCAAGACGAGGAGATCGCTCGGCGAACCGAAAAAGCCTGGAGGAGTTATTGGGCCAAGGGAGATCTAATTAAGAATCCAGATTTTACACTATCCCTCAAACAAAAACTGATGGATGCTTGCTTTCTTCCCGTTCTAACTTAAGATGCGCAAATTTGGTCATTGACGCAACTCCAGAAGTCCAAGATTAAGGTTTACCAATGTGCGATGGAGCGCAGCATCCTAGGTGTCCGACGAACGGATAGCATCTGTAACACCGAACTGCGCTCTCGGAGAAAAATAGCACATGTAGCTCAAGTTGCCGCCAGACTTAAGTGGGATTGGGCTGGCCATGTCTCCCGAATGCCAAGTGAGCTGTGGGCAAAGGTCGCCACTGATTGGCACCCAGACCGGGCGCTAAGGCGACGACGCGGCAGACCACAACACAGATGGCGGGACGAGCTCGATAATTTTCTTCGTGACTGGACAAACGAAGCTCTAGATCGAGACGTATGGAGAGAATGGGGGAGGCCTTTGCCTACCACACCAATGTGGGACACCAATGGCTAATAATAAAATAAATAATCAAAATAAAACCTATTTGTGATTTTTTTGTACCTGTTCGGCAACTCTTCGCCGAGGTCAATGACCATGTCAAGAATCAACTTGCTTTTAAGTTGGTGTTATCAGCTGTTGAATTTAAAACATTCGTGGTTTTCTTGGATGAAAGTCACTAAATTCTAAAGAGTCGTAGAACAAAAATTATTCCTTGGGATGGACAGAATCACCCCTTTTGGCACACATAGTACACATGTTATTATACACCCTGTATATATTAAAAGTAACTTATTTGAATATTCGTTTTGTTTGATAACTGATGAATTCAAGATTAATTAAAACAAAATATTGAATACTCTATAATCCGAAATAGCTCATAATCTCTATAAACTTTTTTTTTATTTAACTCTATAAACTTACAGATTTTAATCGCTAGATACGTCCATAACGTAATTAAACACACGAAATGAGGTAACTCGCTCATTTAGAATCAGGGTACCTCGATATTGTTAACACATACATATGTATGTATATAAAGACAATGCAATGGACACACCTGCCAAAACTGCGGTCGCAACGTAATTCAAGGATAGTACTGTTTCATCATCATCATCATTAGAACTAAGGCCTCCCTTATGGATCTCCATGAGGGGTAGTTGCCATACTCACCACGCTTGGCAGGCGGGTTGCCGTGGGGTGCCGGCAGTAGAACGTTACCCCTCCTCTCCTACCCGTGGATGCAGTAAGAGCCTGCTAGGGACACCTCCGGAAGATGGGCAGCAGCGTCTATCCGTATATCAACATCCCGTACTGCGCCCACCAACTCTTGGACTGTATAGTAATTTAAAAAAAAATTAACACCCAAACCACAGGCATTACCTGAATCGTCTGAAATAATCGCAGAGGCCGATGACCATGAAAGACAATGCAACATAGTTTTTGGTGTCAGGGCACATCTAACTATTTAAACCCTTGGTATATACGTACATAATGAACCACAGCACTCGTGACTGTTGATTGGCGGTTAGCGGTTCTGCTAATTGTGTGTATATTCGAAATTTGTATAAATGTAATAGATTACTGCTAATCTCTAATAATTTGTACAGTGGTTTGTGAACAGCTGGCTTAAAACGGTTGTTTTGAAGTCAAAGAGTGCTGGTATTTGGACCCAAAGACCACATGGAAATGTTAATTTCGAAATAATAAACAATACAAATTTAACTCGTTAAACATTCGCGATTTGTTAACTAACATATTCATCATCATTTCAGCTGTAAAACGTCCACTACTGAACACAGGCCTACCTCATGGATCGATATGAGTGGTAGTTGACATACCACGCTTGGGCTGCCCATTTTCCGAAGGGTTCCCTTAGCAGGCTCTTACTGCATCCATTGGCATGAGAGGAGGGGTAACATTCAGCAGCCGGCACCCCACGGCATAAGCAATTTAAGCAAGCATTATGTCTGAAAATATTATCAAAAGAAAACTCAATCAGTGTTCTGATTTTGATGGTTATTCTTAGTCATCATCATCACCTGAAGAAGTCCACTGCTCGACATAGGCCTCCTTCATGTAAGTATCTTCAATTACTGATCATGAGAGGATGTTGCCATGCTCCCCACAGATGGCAGGCGGCACTTACGATATTAACACTACAGTATTACACTCATTAATACAAACTATCACACAATACTTATTGATACATACAATATTGTATTAATTTGTTTCGTATTATTTGATTAATAGCTTTTGCCCGCGACTTCGTCCGCGTTGAAGTCATAAAACGTAAAATGCCCATTTTCACGCAGAGCCACGTTGATTCGAAAATATAAATCTTATTTATTCCCTATCCCGTAGGAATTTCGAAAAATCCCTTCTTAGTGCTCCTCTAGGACACTCAAGGTATATGTGTGTCAAATTTAAAGTCTTTAGGTCCAGTTATTTAGGCTGTGCGTTGATATATCAGTCAGTCAGTGAGTCAGTTAGGACTTTGAATTTGATATATAGTTAATATTAATAAATAAATAATGTTAGACAATTCACACAGCATCATCTAGCCCCAAGCTAATCAGAGCTTGTTTATGGGTGCTAGGTGACTGATATTCTTTACAGATTATACTACATAGATAGATATTTTTTTATTATATAGAAAAACATCAAGAACACCCTAAACAAATGTCTGCAGATCGTAGAAACATTTGTCCCGAGGCGGGAATCGAACCTGTTACCTCTTGCGTCGCAGCCGGACCTTCGCCCGCTCCTCCAAAGTGGTCGTCAAGTTCTTAGTATTGTTACCCACTAAGGTACTTTTATTACCTTCTTCTTGTGGAGTTGTATTCAGTTGCTTGCATGTTGTGGCCGCCTTTAATTGGGGGGGTAGTAGCCCTTAAGGTCCAACTAGTCGCGTAGGCAAAGTCGTCAGTGAGCGCAGCCTAAATGTATGCTATCTCACCTGACATAGTGTGTTTACCCGCGCGCTAGAATGAAATGCACAATGATTCATTCCTAAACCGACCGCGCAAAAATATGTGAATAGACAAGGGTTATTATAGAAAAATCTGAGTATAATCTTTTCAAAATAACATTTATTTCAACTTTTGATTATTTAAACTATGTCGGAACGGCATTTATTTATAAGTTTTCTTTCTCCTCATATTATTTAGTTTCGTCCAAAGTTGGACTAAAATCAGTGTTGAAATACGAAAGTTAAGAAGCTTGTATTTTTTAAATAAATACTTTTTTTACGGTTTGGGGTGTATACAAACATAGATTACGACGAGATAAATTGATATAATCCTTAGTGTTGGATTGTTAACGTCTAACAGTGGAGTAGTTACCCTTCCACTTTTGTATGGAAAGATGAGCGACTCGTTCATCCTTAATACCCATTGTTAAAATATGTTTAAAATGTGTATCCCCGTTGGTGGTCCAAATAAATACGCAGTGAAATACCTACGTAGGTAACACAATATTCCATTTTGTTTCGCTTTCAACTAAACCAAAACTACATTTAAAGAGCTTAGATCGTTTGATCTCATTCCTTTGTACGATTGTGGGATCTACCCTGCCCGAGAGACGGCAAATATTATGACGGGGTTGACATTCGGCGGTCGCGGCGGACTTATGTACGTCCGGAATTACCGGGAATCACGGATTATTGTGGCACATTACTATTTTCGCTGTGGGTTGCCGGCAGAATGTTGCCCCTCCTCTCCTACCCGTGGATGCAGTAAGAATTTGCCAAGAGATACCTCCGGATGGGCAGCAGTGTTTTTCCTTTCCGTGTATCAACAAACCGTATTCGCCAACACGCCTGGCAAGCGTGGTGTAACAACCCGTTATGATCAGTACTTGGGTCTCTAACTCCAGCAGTGGATGTTTTACGGCTGTGATGATGATGATGACGGATATTTTTGTTTTTCGTTAAAGGCCTACAGCTTCTTCTATAATAACAAACTATAAAAATGAACTGATGTCTAGGCAACAGAGAAATAAAGGTTGACTCACGCTAGACCGTGTCGTGTCTGAGCCGTTTTTCGGCCGTAGCGCGGTCACTGAGCCGGTCCCTTGCCTCAAATTACAAAGTAGAACCTTAACCGGGCAAATACCGTTTTTTTACCGAGCAATTTTTCCAAGCGTTGTCCGTTGCTCGGCCGTCACTCGGTTGCCGCTCGGTATAGCGTGAATGTGTCATACAAAATATAATGTACTTGTAATATTAGTTGACAGTGTTACGGCCGACACTTGGCTCGTAGACGACACGGTCTGGCGTGAGTCAACCTTTATTGTAGTATATTACTATTGTTGATTAAGTTTATGGTAACAATGATAATTACGGATTATCAGCGGACATTACGGATTATTGGCGTGAATGCGGGTTGTGGCACAACACTATTTTTGATTAACTTTGACGGTTCACAAATTAATTTATCCCACTAATATTATAAAGCCGAAAGTTTGTTTGGAGGTTTGTTACCTCTTTACGCAAATACTAGGCTACGGATTGAGCTGAAACTTTGCACACTTATTGATGTTGACTGGGATTAACACATAGGCTACTTTTTATTCGGATACAAAGTTATCCTAATATGATAGTGCAGTCATCTTTCCTAAAATTTAATTAAAATACACATTATAATACACAAGCCGTGAGGTGCCGGCAAAAGAACGTTGCCTCTCCTCTCTTTCCCGTAGATGCAGTAAGAATCTGCTTAGGGTCTGAACTGCTCCAGAAGATGGGCAGCAGCGTCTTTCTATGTGCGCCAATCCGACTGCCAAGCGTGGCGAGTATGGCAACAAAAGCTCTCATGATCTTGGAGATGAATGAGGAAGGCCCTACTGTAATGATGACACATTTTAAAAGCTTGTAAAAAACAGAAAAACAATTACCTGTTTAAAATAACACCTCAAATGACAAATGATAACATCATATAGCTAATCCTGGATTTCCCTTACCCTCCTTAGCTCCACAGTCGGATAAAACAGAAAATCCTTCAACAGAAATAACCTTCAGCCCTGAGCTAGTGATAAATGACATTAGGACATCCCTGTAAAACAGACTCTATCTCAAAGACTTAACACTGAAAATCGATTACAATCATTCGCACGAAAAATCGGATTTCTAGCAACTCTGTATTTATTAACGTGTGCAAATTACTCTGAATCCTAAATCTATTAGAATAAAGTTTATTTCTCCTTGTTTGTTTATCCGGTGATTTGAATTCTGGATGTGAGCGTTATTGTTCTTGGATTAGAGTTGACTTTTGATTGAAATAACTAATAGTTATTCTACTAGGGTAGAGACAGTGACAATGTATAATTTATCAAAGTTTTTTTTTGTTTTGGGTAAAAGATTAGGGGCATCCCCTGGGACGTCCCTTTTTCAAGTTCCTATTGAACAAGAGCGTAATTGGATTAGACTGATTAGACATTTCACTGAGTTCGTCCGTAATTTTCCGGAGTTTGTCCGTAACTGTCCGGACATCCGTCCGTTTTCGGGTATTAGATTTTGCCTAGCCTTTTTACGGAATCTCGAGTTTGTTAATTTTGATTGATTAAGACCAAAGACTAAATGAGTTACGGAAAAGTAAAATTTCTACAGGTTGGACAAATTGAAATATCTATTATATTTTACTGCTGGATTTCTCACTGAACACTAAGAAAAGGCCGTAAGGTGCCGGCAGTAGAATGTTGCCTGTGGATGCAGTAAGAGTTTGCTAAGGGATAGATAGACATTTATTTGGCCACAAAGCAGCACAGACAAAAACGGTACATAAGTTACCTCCGGAGGGCAGCAGCGTCTTTCCGTGTATCAACAGTGTTGTGGATTAATAAATGTTTTTCTTTTAATCTGTGATATAATGCTTGCTTATATTGCTTAAAAATCAGCTCCAGCTCTATTTTCTAAGTAAGTTAATTATTTATTTCAGACTTCCAACAAAAGTACCATAATGCAAAAATTGTAACATGCTTAAAATTAAACTCGTGGTTCATTCAGCGTGCTATAATTAACGTTTTACTTACAACATTTCAACAAGATTTTGTCCCGCTTCGGGAATCAAACTAGCAATTTTCCGCATCTCAGTCGGTCGGCTTGCTACGCCACGTAGGTCATATTTGAATTCTGGTAAAGTTCTGAAACTTGAACTGGCAACTATTTCTGATAAATTTTGGAATGTTTAAAACAATGGCTGAAGACTCGGTGATCTGAAATTCCTTAATTAAGGGCAGAATATCCAATATCGTTCCAATTTCTAGATAATGTCCTAGATTTCTCTTACTTTATAACTTTTGAAACTATCATTTTCAACATTACATGAAATCTTACGGGATATTTTCCATCATGTAAGTCTTTTTAGTCGCTGACTTAATGGTGGCCGAGAGGGGTACAGAAAAAGGGGTCGTCCACCATCCCGATGGGTTGACGATGTTCGGAAGACCGTGGGTTGCACCTGGCTAAGAATAGCTTATGACAGAGGTTAATGGCAAAATCAAAGGGAGGCCTATGCCCAGCAGTGGGTCGATAAAGGCTGATGATGATGAAGACTTTTCGAGTTTCCCGATATTTCGACGCTGTTTCGCACGTCATGATCACGGATAAACTGAAGTATTTTGCGAGTGGATAGTCATTTGCAGACGAAACGATCTACCCTCTTTCTAAATCTCTGACTGCAAATGATGGCCCTGCTACCGGTAGGGTGATTACGTATCTCGCGACAGGTTTTGCAACAGCCAATTGACAGCAATATTGCTGTCAAGTCTCAATTTTTGTATTAGAGAACAGCAAGGAATTGACATTTGACAGCAATATTCCTGTCAATTGCCTGTTGCAAAACCTGTCGCGAGATACATATGTACCTTATCAGCGTGCGGTTTTACTTTTGAACGCAACTCGATCACGGCACACAACACAGCAAGCTTCGAATAAAAACATTTTTACCAATTTCAGTATCTTGAATTATATATTTTTTTTACTTTCTTGTCTTGTCTTTTTATTTTATGGCTTTTTGTGTTTGGTGTACACAATTCCGCCAGTATCAAGTCAATTTACAAATTCTTATAATTATACTTATGATATTGGCTAGCCAAATTGGCCGAGAGCCTTTTTTACTTTCGTAATTGTATGCCTATTAAATGATGACAAGCCGGCAGGCTGATTGCGTATCTCGTGACAGGTTTGCAACAGGCGTTTTACGATCATCGCTGTCAAACGTCAATTCGTGAATTTACTTTGTAGCGAATATACAACGACTGTTAACTAAATCAAAATTGACGTTTGATAGGGATGATTACGAGATTTGCCCCTGTTGCAAACCTGTCTGTATTTTAACTAGTCCATTTATTAATAAAACACATTTATCCCGGTATGTGTCGCGTAAATAACCTTTATTATTTCCCGACGTTTCCTCCCGAGGCAGTACCTCCAACACGTCTGTCTTGCCGGGACCATGCTTGGTGCAATCCAAGCGAAACGTCGGGAAATAATAAAGGTAATTTACGCGATAAATACCCAGATAAATATGTTTTAATAACCATTTATAACTGTCACTGGAATTTTAGTGATTTTGACACAACCCCTAAAATTGGTATTAATTGTCGCTTCATAAAAATTGCCCCCAATTCCGAATACCCCATTTTCAAGAAACACCCGGCAATGTGAAAAGAATTTACTCCTGAAATATTAAGGTTTATTTTTGAACGAATTTTAAGGAATTTTCGAATAATTCTTAGAAATAGGTAAAATTGAATTTCAACTCAAATATTGAGGTGTTTTAATCGCATTTTCTATTACAAAAGTCACGCAAATTACTGGGGAAACTCGCTCTTCTATTTTAAACCTTATTTCTAGGATAATAAGTTCGATATTTCTCCTGAAAAAGCCTATTAATTGATTATTTGCGTGTTTACTGTGATTTCGTTTCCGACAGTTCAATGCTTATTAGTTATTTCAAGCTGATTTAAGACCTAAGCTTATTGAACTAAATATCAATTTGGTGTGTCAATTCAAATACATTATGGTATATAGTGTAACTTGATTAAGCGAACGTAACCTTTTTTATTTTGCCCTGGGGTGCCGGCAGTAAAATGTTGCCTCTCTCTTGGCCGTGGATGCAGTAAGAATCTGCCAAGGGATGCCTCTGAAAGATGGGCTGCAGCGTCAACATCCCGTTCTGCGCCCGATAACCCGCTTGCCAAGCGTGGTGAGTGAGGCAACAATCCCCTCGTGATCAATACTTGAAGATCCATGAGGGAGGCCTATGTCCAGTAGTGGACGTCCTATAGCTGATGATGATCATCATCATCATCATCATCATCATTTCAGTCATAAAACCTCCACTACTAAAAACAGGCCTCCCTCATGGATCTGTATAAGGGGCAGTTGCCATACTCACCACACTTGGCGGGCGGGTTGGCGAGCGCAGTACGGGATGTTGATACACGGAATGACGCTGCTGCTCATCATCCGGAGGTAGCCCTTAGCAGGCTCTTACTGCATCCACGAGCATGAGAGGAGGGGCATTATTCTACTGCCGGCACTCCACGGCATGATGATGATGATGAACGATTATTATTATTTATTTATTTATTCCGATACCATGAGGTCCATTGTTATTTAAGAAATTTACTATAACTAACACTTACATAATTACTAACACAGATTTTGTTCTCTGGGTGAGGTTCCACACCAGAGGACTCTTGAATTTCTCGGAGATGACGTCCAGGATGCTATTGCAGCTCGAGCGCACTGTATGAAACAGTTTTGCTGCTTCCACTCCAATCCAACAAAATAAATATATACGTAATTTAGGATAATGTAGATTAAGGAGTGTGGATTTTCTTTAAATAAATAAAATAAATCCAGGACATAACCAATAGAGAGGAAATGTCATTTATTTTGTCTAAACAACAACTCCGCCAAAAATATTCATAATTGTACGGAAAAGTACACAGGTCGGCTGATGGCGCTGTGCTGTCGAAGGCGAGAGACAGTTGTAATTGCATTAGTGCATAGCACTAGTGTTGTTCGGAATTGTTATAGCCTTATTTCTATTATATATAGATATTCTATCATATCTATTATATTCTATTATAGCCCTCTATTGGATAATAATATGTGCTCGATGACTCCAATAGACACTTTAAGAATGATGTAATCCCACATAGATCCCATCATCAGGACCGATTTTTTTAAAAAAATGTGACCATCCTAAAGTGTTTCTAGTAGAACACAAAAATAGTTTTGTAAACGACGCGACGGAGTAGTACAGTGGTAGGAAAAGTACTTTAGAACCTCCTCGTTTTTTGGAAGTCGGTTAAAAACGTGAAGCATTGCGTAACGGCTCTAGCACACATACGGTTGATGCCGCAACTTTCAGCCATTTCAAATAAAAAATAAATTTATAACTCTGGTCATTTGCCGTGGGGTGCCGGCAGTAGAATGTTACCCCTCCTCTCATGCCCGTGGATGCAGTAAGAGCCTGCTAAGGGATACCTCCGGAAGATGGGCAGCAGCGTCTTTCCGTGTATCAACATCCGTACTGCGCTCGCCAACCCGCCTGCCAAGCGTGGTGAGTATGGCAACTACCCCTCATGGCGATCCATGAGGGAGGCCTGTTCAGTAGTGGACTTTTTACGGCTGGAATGATGATGATGAAGGTCATTTTAAACTTTGAACGGTAAAATTCAGAGCTTTGGTTTCAACACTTTACGTAACAGTAGCATCGTTGTTAATAAGTCAGAGCAAAGAACAGGTCACTAAGTGCCGAGTGCCGGCAGTAGAATATAGCTCCTCTTATCTTGCCTGTAGGCGCAGTAAGAATTTGCCAAGGGCAGAGATAATAAAAATCTGATTTTTTTAGCTTCTGTATCTAAGAACAACATATTGTAAGTTAGATGATCTGATTGAGTAAAAGTTTTATAAATGCACAAAAAGATTTGGTCACACATCCAATTAATGACCACGCGTAGGATTGCTTAACCTCGATGATTGATTTTGTAATTTTTAGGACTACTTTTTTATGATTCCATAGCAAATGGAAGTTTTTGGATTTTTCTTTGTATCTTCAATATAAGACGGTATACCTTGCCAAATTTCATAGTTTTAGGTCTACGAGAAGTATTCTATGAACTTTGATTCCATTAAGAATGTCGAAATATGCGTTTTTTGCGGTTTTTTTTCAGATTTACTTAGAATATTAATTATTTTACAGCTTAAAGATATGTGGTTTTAATTTCAACTCAATACCTCTACACGTTCTCGAGACAAAGGGTCTATACAGATCGACAGACGGATGGACAACCAAGCGATCCTTTAAGGATTTCGTTTTTTTTCCATTAGGAACCCTGAAAAAAACATAAAGTTGAAATAATAACCACCTTCTTTTGAAGTCGGTTAAAAGTGGCCTGTGACACGAGCCCAAACCATAAAGCATTGGACCAACTCATCAAAAAACTCATGTCAAGAGATCCACTCCAATGCAAAAATGTATTGTCTGTTTTTGTTCAATTTCATTCGCTGAAACTCATTTAAATGCGATCAGCAGGGTGATTACGTATTTCACGACAGGTTTACAACAGCCGAATATCTCGCAATCAACTCTGCAACAGGCGTAAATCTCGCGAGCGTCGCAGTCAATGGTCAAATTTGTAGTTTATAAGCAAATAAATTATGTTTGACAGCGATGATCTCGAGATATACGCCTGTTGCAAACCCGTCGCCAGATACGTAATCTGCCTGATGCTTAACATTTTCCGAGTTTTTCGTAAGGTTGATCAAGGTTTTCACAGTATTTAATGCGGTTATTTTTTGTTTCAGGTAATTTTATGTTCCTGTTCACGCGGTGCTGATATCCAGAGATAGAGAGACACGATAATAATATATATCATTCGTTATCAGGATGGTTCATGATTCCAGATGAAGGGAATAAAATTCCTTCTACAAAACAATCCTTATTATGGATGGATTTACAGTAACTCACCAGGGCCAAAACAGGCGTTTTGACCCTAACCAGGAAAGATACCTTAGTTCTAATAAAACCAATGCCACAATGACTAACAAGATATATGTACATCACTTGAAACATTTAATTTTTTTTTTATTTTGACTTTCACGTGGCTTTTATGGTCAGGCGAAAAACTTGAAGTTGGTCTGTGCTTGTTTACTTTTCTCTTTCAGCCGTAGGACATCCATGCCTAGGACACGGGCCTCCCTCTTGTTTCTTTATCAAAGGAAAAAATGTTTTAATTTAGTTTTTGGCTTTTGTTCAGTACAATTTGAGTTTATCGCGAGCAGACAGATAGACAGACAGACAGAGAAATTGTAGGTCACTCGACCACGCGAGGTTTATTGGTTTAACTCGTCCACTGGTGTCAAAGCGGCCTTCACACATGGACCTGTCGACAATGAATAGACGAGGCGGCTCTGGAGCTGGCTCTAATGAGCCGTGACCTTTAAATGGGATAAAGAAATTAACAACAAATTTTAAGTAACAAATCCGCTAACCTATATCTAACAAGCGCTTGAAAAAACATTTAAAAAAGAATTTGACACTTGTTTCGGCTCGATACCAAGACAAATCAACGAAATGCTGTAGACAAAATAACGACAACGCAGAGAACTAGGTATAGAATACGATGTATAGAAAGATATATAAATATCAATTTACTATTCTTGCCTGAACTATGATTATTCCAGTGTTTCAGGCTTTAACGAACACAGCCCAAAATAAAACAGGAAATTCTAAAGAAAAAGCAAATTATGGAAGTCGTAAAAGTTGCCATTAATTTTTTGGACGGGTGATTCTGACGCGACGCCAAAAGATCTATGTTTATGAAGTTATATTTGCATAATCAGTTTTAAAGCTGTAAAGCCACAATAATCGCATATCATAACCTAGTTCTTTTGATTTACTATTAATAGCCTGTAATTAAGTTTTTAGGCATCTTAAAAATGAGCCTAGCAAACGAAGCCGTGTGGTGGAGTATTACGCACCCTAAACTTTCGATCGAGGGTTAAAATTCATTCATTCATTTCAGCCGTAATACGTTCACTTCTGAACTTAGTCCTCCCCTCTTGGACCTAAATGTTGCCATACTCGCCTCGCTTGGCGGGTTGGCGAGCGCAGTACGGGATGTTGATACACGGAAAGGCGCCGCTGCCCATATTTCAAAGGTATCCTTCTTTGTCCCTATGGAAAAATAAATGAGTATGAGTATCCCTTAGCAATGCAGCATGCAGTATAAATAGCAGTTACTGACGTCGTAGAAATCATCTTAAATATAATAAAATGCCGTGGAGTACCGGCACTAGAATGTTGCCCCTCCTCTCATGCCCGTGGTTGCAGTAAGAATCTGCTAGGGGTAACCTCCGGAAGATGGGCTGCAGGGTCTTTCCGTGTATCAACACCCTGTACTGCGCTCAACCCGTCTGCCAAGCGTGGTGAGTATGGCAACAATCCTTCGTGGAGATTATTAGGGAGGTCTGTGTATAGCGGTAGGCGTTTTACGGCTGAAATGATGATGATGATATACTAAATAGAACAAAAACATCTATAAATAACTTATGAAGCTATCACGGTTGTGAACAATACATGCAATACTAACGGGATATTTACTAGCTTTTGCACGCGACTTCGTCCGCGTGGAAGTCATAAAACGTAAAATCCCCTTATTCACGCAGAGCCACTTTGATTCGAAAATATAAATCCCATTTATTCCCTATCCCGTGGGAATTTCAAAAAATCCCTTCTTAGTGCACCTCTAGGATACTCAAGGTATGTATATGTTTGCCAAATTTCAAGTCTTTAGGTCCAGTGGTTTAGGCTGTGCGTTGATAAATCAGTCAGTCAGTCAGGACTTTGAATTTTAAATATATAGATGATCTGATTCTCTTAGAGTTTCCCGACATTCATAAAACATCTTAAACTTACAACAGACGATGAATAAATCAAACAACTCCTGTCAGTCGGATAAAAATACGGATTCGGCCGCAATCGTTTGGAGCGATGGAAAGTTGGACAATGCATGATAAATAGCCAATAGGGTAGAAATATGAGGGAATGTTTGTATTAAATGGTAAAATATCGATGGGGGAGCCAACAATACAACTTTTAGCGCTTAAGACTCCATGGCGCAGTTTTTACCCGACTGAGAAACAGCAGGGTTTAAAAAAAATAAATCATGCTTGACAATTCACACAGCATCATCTAGCCCCAAGCTAAGCAGAGCTTGTGTTATGGGTGACTGGTACCCATATCAGATCTGACCCAGATCAGATGACTGATATATTAAATAATAGGGGTTAAAGTATAAAATTGCCGTTTTATTGTCATATGTACTTCGAATTGATATAGAACCTTCATGGTTTGAGATTTTTGAGTAAAACTTTTTTCACATGATACCAATGAAGTTCTTCTTTTAAAAATGTGCAACATTCGATTATCGACTTTCAGTTGTTTTTTTATTCTGCTTAGACAAGAATGATAGATACTTTGAAAATTCAAGTGATTTTTGAATACGAGTTCCGACGCGGAACTAACGCGGCAGAAACAGCTCGCAATATCAATGTTGCGTTTGGAGAGGGGACTGCTAATGAACGCACCGTGCGATTTTGGTTTAAACGCTTTCGTGATGAAAACTTTGATTTGAAGAACAAATTTGACGATTCAACGATTCCGTCCCAAGTGGTTTTTCCTCTAAGTAATCGTAATCGTATGGTATACAACATACGGTTTTCTTTCTCAAGAAATATAAGGAAAAAAATCACTTGAAAATTTCATTTTCAATGAAGTTTTGAATTAATTTAATAAAACAATATTTGTCAATCATAAGCGCTCGAGTAAACTCCTCAAACTTTAACACACCAGGTCAAGAGAAGTTTGAGAACCGCCCTTATTAGTTGTTTTAGGGAGTTTATCGAATTCGTGGAAATTCCAATAGATTTTGTAATGAGTTGTAGTTGCTGTGGGTTGCTGGCAGTAGAATGTTGCCCCTCCTATCTTGCCCGTAGATGCAGCCAAGGCGTCTTTTACCCGTAAATTGAGAGGGTAGACGTAAATATTTTTTTATTTCTACCGACCTATACGTGGGAGTGTAAGCTTATCTGAGTTAGCATCCCGTGTCAAAGTATAGCGCTAGCAGGCGGGAAGCGTGGTTTGTCTGATCAATATATCATGATGGCTATGTCCAACATGATATATCGATCGGCAAGATGGCCTGCCCATTGCCACTTCAACGTGCTAATCCGTTTGGATATGTCGGTGACCCGAGTTCTTCTACGTATCTCCTCATTTCTGATTCGATCCCGTAGTGAAACCCCGAGCATAGCCCTCTCCATAGCTCGTTGAGCGACTCTAAGCTTATACATAAGGCCAATAGTGAAGGACCACGTCTCAAAATAAAATGTTCAAAATAGTAGTATATAAAAAAGTTCAAAATAAATGTATTTCTTCTTCTTCTTCTATTTTAACTACAGTCGCTAGTACCTAGGACCTACTGCACTGGACATGTTAGCTGAATTAATCCGGAGAGTTGAGCTACCTTCTTAGCCGTGGACGTCCACTAGATATAGACATCATGAGCCTGAAGGAACTGATCGTGAGACCACGCTTGCAGGCCGGTACGGGATGTTGATATACGGAAAGACGCTGCTGTGCATCTTCCGGAGTTATGTCTCAGCTGCATCCTGGAGCAAGAAAGGAGGGGCAAGATTTAACTGCTGGCAACCCCAACTATAACTCAGGAATCTTATTTTATTGGAATCTCGAGGAATTCGATAACCTGTCTAAAACAACAGTTACTAGAAAGGGCGTGTACAAGACGCTGCTGGGTATATAAAAGGAATCTATTTGCAGATTATTGTCACCCCCAGCAAGAGAGTAAGGGGTAAGATTCTACTGCCGGCACGCCTTGCGCTTATTGCTAACAAACTAAAACAAAACAGCTTTTATGCGTAAAGTTGTGAAAGTTGGTCAAATAATGATGGATCTCATAATCCGAGTAGGGGTGACTCACTCTTGGCATTTATGCAATATACAATATTCCACTGACACTTGCTCTGACGAGGGTTAGGGAGTTTGACGGAACCCTTCTTATTGGGGGTCCGCATCAGCTAGTAGTGTCCCGTGACTTGCACTGGAGGGAGAACGACTTCAAGGACCTCTGTGGCGCAGCGGGCGAAGGACCGTCTACGACGCGAGAGGTTGCGGGGTCGATTCCCGTTTTAGGAAAAAATTATGTATGGTCTTGCCGTGGGGTGCTGGCTGTAGAATGTTATAAGCAATTTTATTTAAAGTATAAACCCACACTAAGGTATCATTATAGAAATGAAAAATGCAATCAAAATTTTGTCTCCGACGGGACTCGAACCCGTAACGTTCAGACGAACACCTTCAACGCCGGCTGCCTTAACCGTTTCGGCCACGGAGCAATTAACCGTCGGGTCAAAATGTATGAATTGTGTAGAATGTTAACTCTCTTGCCCGTGGATGCAGTAAGAGCCTGCTAAGGGATACCTCCGGAAGAGCACAGCGTCTTTTCCGAATCAACATTCCGTACTGCGCTCACCAACCCGCCTGCTAATATTCTGAAAGTCTTTTTGTTTAAATGGATGGATGTTTGTTACCTGATCACGTAAAAAATAGCAAACGGATATAGCTGAAACTTTGCACACGTATGGATGTTGACCAGGATTAACACATAGGCTACTTTTTATTCGGGGACAACGCAGGCGAAACGGCGGGCAGAAGCTAGTTTATTATAATTGAGGATGACGCAGCAGGTTGCGGGTTCGATTCCCAGCGGGGGACAAAATTTTCTCTATTTGGGAAAACCATGCCGAGGTCACAACAGTTCAGGAGGAGTTTTAGAATCACCTTTCTAGGAATTGACTTAAATGACTATAAACTGCCTAAAATTGTTGTTTTAGGCAGTTTATCGAAATCGACGAAGTTCTCATGAAATAGGGTTCTGTAATGAGTTATAGTTGACGTGGGGTGCTGGCTGTTGAATGTTACCTCTCTTGCACGGGCAAGCATCCACGGGGATGCCGTAAGAATCTGCCAAGGGATATGAAAGATGGGCAGCAGCGTCTCTCCGTGTATCAACATCTTGTACACGCCAACGCGCCTGCTAGAAGAAGAAGAAGAAGAAAATCATTTCTTTTTGACACACACACAACATATACAAATTATAAAGAAAACATAAAAGAATCAAATTAGACTGTTAAAAAAAATTTAAACATTGCTAAGTGGTACTATGGCAACAACTCCCTCATTATCTCGAAGATCTACGAGGGGAGGCCACTGTCCAGCAGTGGACGTGATCATCAGTCCTACGGCCGAGATGATGATGATGATGATTCGGGCAAGTACTTCTAGAAAGGGCATGTGATTTTTAGACTTCTCTTGACCTATACATTTAAATCAAATCAAACTAAAAAAAATAGTTTATTTGCCAAAAGCGGATTTCAGCCTGTAGTATACAAGGAGTTTTATAATATGTGTACTAAAGCCGAAAGGGGCTGATTCTGACCATCCCAAGGAACAACTTTTGTTATACGACTTTTCAGGACTCAGTGATTTCCATTCAAGAAAAACTACGAAAGTTTTAACTTTAAAAGCTGATTATACGACAACCTATACGCCAGCTGACTCTTGACAGGGTCATTGAACTCCGCGAAGATTTTCCGTACACGTACAAATATAAATTACCCATAACCACAAAAAGATTTTTTTCAATAAAACTAAAGAAAAAAAAAACAATTTTGACCCTAGGATCATTTTTACAACTAGTAAAATGATACATAAAAATATTGAAAAAAAAATAAAAAAGTATTCGCGATTTTTCCCCTTCCAAAACTACTTTATATAACTGGTATCTCTGAAGTCTGTCTGAAACCTTCTTTACGGGTGTTACATGTTATTATGCACGTTGTATAAGCCTTTAAATAATAAAAGTGAAAATTCCGCAGTGGGTCGCAACACGAAAACTGGTCAAATGTCGGTGAAAACTTAAACAAAATTTTAAATTCCTCTATGAATTCATAATTTGATTTCGAACATTCACATATGTCGCGAAAACATTTACATGTGTACAGTTTTGATGACATTTTTAATTAAAAACTTTACCACACGAGTACCTAAGCACACAGCAGTATATAGGAGACTTCGTTAAACCTGGATTTTTCGCCATTTCGTGTGGTTTTCGACGATGGAAAAATTAACGCCACTGCAGATGTGGAGTTCATTTATTATTCAAGAAAACGGGAGTGGGTTCCGTTGCAAATTTCATGCTGAATTATTCATTGGTTTCATAAAAAAATATTCAATTTTTATTGTACAATAATAATTGAAATTATGCAAGGCACAATTTGATGGTGTAATTTTTGTTACTCTGTAAAGTCAGTGAAGTCCAGTGTTCTAAGTACAACACAGCGTACGCTATGTTGACTGAGCAATTCCGATTGTACGGTGTTGATTCCGCTTAGTGCCGTGGGGCGCCGGCAGTAGAATGTTGCCTCTCCTCTCTTACCCGTGGATGCAGTAAAAATCTGCCAAGGGATACCTCCGGAAAATGGGCAGCAGCGTCTTTCTGTGTATCAACATCACATACTGCGCTCGCCAACCCACCTGCCAAGCGTGGTGAGGATGGCACCTACCCAAACTCAAACTCAAAGCATTTATTTGTTAGATTGTAGGTGATACAAGGGTGAAAATTTAAAAATAATAGAGTCCCTATACACTCTTACATAAATAGGCATACAAATATTTTAGTCTAGCGTTCAAGTTATAGAATAAAATTTACATTTTATTAATTGTACATAGAATTAAAAAGATAAAGGCATTAATCTCAATAAAATTATAATACACACATATAAAGTTACTCTTCACATCTATTACAATACTAAACTTCACATGCTTATGTCGATACTAGCTCCTTCATATTTTGTAGATTATCATTCAAGAACTCCCCTCATGAAGATCCATGATGAAAGCCTGTGTTCAGTTGTGATCGTTTTACGACTGAAATGTTTAAAATGTATCGTAAAATACTTTCTACGTTTATCCAATTCATCAATTCGCTTAATAATAAGACTACAGAACTCAGTTAATTACAACGTGTTTAATTTAAATCGTACGCATTTGCAATTCATTCACTTAAAATCGCCAATAATCAAGAATTACACTTCGGGCCACGAAAACGAACACACTCCGAATTGAACGCTGAATAATTGAAACGCTGACGGGGTTGTGTCATTCTAATTGGTTGTTAATGAAAAATAAGCTTTATTGTGCTGCCTTTCCAGTTAATTGGACGGTGTAGTGTGCTGAGTCAGATCAGAGGCGATAGTTTCTGATAGTCATCATCATCATATCAGCCCGTTGACACCCACTGCTGGGTATAGGAGTCCACTTCAAGACGCCAACGTAAACGGTCCTGTGCAAGTCTCATCCACTGTTTTCTGGTGGAAATTATTTATTTAGGAGCCTGTTTCTACTAACATCTGGGCAAAGGCCTCACTTCCATTCATCACATCATAACATCATCACATCATAAATACGATTATCAAGCCGACCGCTGAGTGGGTGACGCTGAGTTAGTCTAATCCATTTAACAATGTCTCAGACACTGAGAGAAGAATCAAATTTTATTTTATGTATATATTTACATATATCAAAAAATTACATAAAACTAAAATAGGTACTATAATAATAACGTATCTGTAGGGTTACATCAGTAATATAGCTTTAGCCTCTTTCTTATATATAATTATATAGGTTAATTAAACAAATCTGGTCTTCCGATTTTGGAATTACAAAATTAATTAAGTGTAAAGGGTCTTATTACCTCAGCGATTGAATAGAAAATCAAAAGTCTGAAAGGAACGGCTTTCCTTTTATCTTTTCAAGGATCAGTTAAAATGTTAATGATAATAACTTCAAATAAAAAGTTATTATGAGCTCATCGTTTAACAAATTACTTTATTACGCAAGTTCTTCCGTTTTGCCTCGTAAGTTCGGGTAATGAGTCAAATACTGCGTTTTTAGTATTCATTATTCAATTTCAAAGCAAAATAAACACAATGCCCTGGATGTCCATCTATTTATAATATCCTTATAATAATATTATTAATGCCTGGGCTACCGGCAGTAGAATGTTACCTCTAGCTTTTTGCTAGAATTTTTTTTGCTGCAGTAGAATTTTGCTCCTCCTATCTTACCCGTGGATGCAGTAACAATCTGCCTAGGGATACCACCGAAAGTTGGGCAGCAGCGTCTTTCCATGTATTAACATCCCGTACTGCGCTCGCCAACCGCCCGCCAAGCGTGACGGGTATAACAACTATAATGGAGATCTATGAGGAAGGCATGCGTTCAGTAGTGGACGTTTTACGGCTGAAATGAAATTATGAAGAATGAATGTACATTACATTGCAGGCTCTGCAATGTACTGTATTGAACAAAAACTTATTGACTTTGACTTTAACGTAGGTATTTGTCCGATACCTTCACAGCTTCACAGCAATTACGATGACTCCGTCCTCTGCTTTTAATTTCCTTTTGTGTGTAATGCGTAATGCTGATTCGGTGGCGCTGTTTCGTCGGCCGGCAGTGTATGACCATTTTTGATTGCAGGGTTCTCGCACTGACGAACTTCTTAATGAGATGACTGTGATTGTTGTTTGATGTGTGTGACATGGATGATGTGCTAAGTAATAGTATATATTCTTATAGTATAGTATACATTCTTAAGGTGCACTTTTGCACCTGGACGTTTACCATCATTAGATATAATAAAACCGGGCAAGAGCGAGTCGGACTCGCGCACCGAGGGTTCCGTGCCATCATACAATATAATTTATGACAAAGGCGGTTTTATATTTGTTGGAGAACCTTGACAGCGCCATCTCTTGTCTGATAGCGGAACTTATGTAGATTTTTTACACTTTCGATGATTTCTAAAAAAGTATGCTATGTAGAGAGATTGTAATAAATTTCCTCTAATCTTTACATACACTTCTAATAGTAATAAAAGTTTCAAAGGTTTATCTCCGCAAACTTCGGAGATAAGGGGGGGGAACGCTATTTTTTTCAACATTTTTGTACATAACTCAAAAACTATACGACTTAAAGGAAAAATAAAAATTGTTTATTAATGTGCTAAAAAATACCTTTCATATGATACCCCACATAACCTAGTAACTTTCCAAAAATTTTGAAAACACCCCTTCCACCCCCATTGTCTAAAAAACTATGCAAATTAGAGAGTTCGCTATAATTTTCCTATAAAGTTTACATACACTTCTATAAGCTTTAAAAGTATCACGGGTTTATCTCTGCAAACTTCGGAGATAAGGGGGGGGGAACGGCAAATTTTTCGACATTTTTGTAAATAATTCAAAAAAAATACGTCTTAAAGGAAAACTAAAAACTGTTTATTAATGTGCAAATGTATACCTTTCATATGATACCCCACATCACCTATTAACTTCACAAAATTTTTGAAAACCCCCCTTCCACCCCCCTTGTCTAAAAAACTATGCAAATTAGAGAGTTTGCTATAATTTTCCTATAAAGTTTACATACACTTCTATTAGCTATAAAAGTATCACGGGTTTATCTCTGCAAACTTCGGAGATAAGGGGGGGGGGGGAACGGTCGTTTTTCAACATTTTTGTAAATAACTCAAAAAGGATACGGTTTAAAGGAAAACTAAAAACTGTTTATTATTGTACAAATGAATACTTTTCATATGATACCCCACACGGCCTAGTAACTTCACTTAAAAATTTTGAGATCCCCTATCCGCCCCCCTGCAATCAAAATAAGAATATTTTTTAAAATTTTTATATATGCTATATAAGTAAAAAACTGTTGTCTTTTACCATTTTGAATTGCAAGTCGATAGCATTAGTAGTTCTCGAGATATCCATCTGTGACAGACAGACAGACAGACAGAGTGATTCTATAAGGGTTCCTTTTTACCATTTTGGTCCGGAACCCTAAAAATCTGGCAACAATCCAAGCCGTGGTTCGAACCTAAGTGGTGCCTTTGAACTATTGTAAATAAATAATAAGAGAAATAAATAAATTTGAATTGATAGTGTACGCATTAGTAGGTATATAAGCTATATTTCGTTGTGGCTCCACGCGGGTAAAGCCGTGGGCAGAGGCTCTCATGTTAGGAGGTTAGGTGTAGGACTCTCAAGTTTTTTGTAAGACTAAGTTTAGTCACTGATGGCCACAAATAAGGCCGTGAAATCACACACGCTTTGACTTCATATAGTAGATAATGTAACTTATTTCCCGGTAGGTAGTACCGGTTGTGTAAACTTTCAGACCTTTGAGGCTGAGGCAACCCTTAGCGTAGGTAGTTAGCGTAGGCTTTGTTTTTCTAATGTTAAGTTAATACAGCCTCTTCTAGTGACCAGACACAATTATAGATTTCATCTACTTAACTATTACCTACTTTGCATATGAGCCCCAAAAAAAAATGCTGATTTACATCATTTAAAAACGCGGGCGAAGCCGCGGGCAGCAGCAAGTGGCAAAATAAACGCTAGCTAATTCCACTGTATTTTCATATGAAATTCAGCACTTCGCAAATAAAGCAGTCCTCTCGGGCACAGCTTCATAAATGAGGAAACACATAAGATAATAGAATAGATAAAATCAATTACCTCGAGCCGGCCTCGAAGTAAGTCTCACATAATAACTATAGTTCCTGGAGCTTATTTGAGTATGTAGCTTCAGCCCCTACCACTTATTTTTATTTACTTAAGCCACAACAGAAGATATACAAAAAATCGACTAAGTGGGAGTCCGACTCACGCATGGTACCGTACCGCTATTGGCAAAACAAATTGCCGTGGGGTGCCGGCAGTAGAATGTTACCCCTACTCTCATGCCCGTGGATGCAGTAAGAGCCTGCTAAGGGATACCTTCGGAAGATGGGCAGAAGCGTTTTTCCGTGTAACAACATCCCATACTGCGCTCGCCAACCCGCCTGCCAAGCGTGGTGAGTATGGCAACTACCCCTCATCCACGAGGGAGGCCTATGTTCAGTAGTGGACATTTTACATCTGAAATTTTGATGATGAAAGTATTGCAGTTATTGTATGGGAGCCCCCTTAAAAAAATTGTTTATCCTCTTTTTAGTATTTGTTGTTATAGCGGCAACAGAAATAGAGTATCTGTAAAAATTTCAACTGTCTAGCTATCACGGTTCATGAGATACAGCCTGCTGATAGACAGACAGACAGACGGACAGAGATGGACAGCGGAGTCTTAGTAATAGGATCCCGTTTTTAACCTTTGTGTACAGAACCCTAGTAAAAAGCATAGGCTCTATTAATCACAGGCAGCTACATCTAGGTTACAGGTTATAGGGTCTTAATTTGCATCTACCACTAGTTTACAAACAGAAGCAGAGCACTTCAAACCCTATTCGTACCTCAGCTCTAAAACCCATCTTTAACCGACTTCACAAAAAAGGGGAGGTTCTCCAGATAAACAGCTGATTATATCATTTCAGCTGTAAAACGTCCACTACTGAACACAGGCCTCCCTCATAGATCTCCATGAGGGGTAGTTGCCATACTCACCACTCTTGGCAGGTGGTCTGGCGAGCTCAGTACGGTACACGGATGTTGATACACGGAAAGAAGCTGCTGCCCCATCTTCTGGAGGCATCTAGCAGGCTCTTACTGCATCCACGGCATGAGAGGAGGGGTAACATTCTACCATTCTATTGCCGGTACCCCACAGCTTTTTCATTTTCTTAGTAATCTTATTACTTTTGACTTTGTCGCGGACATCGAACCAGCATCTGCCGTTTGCCACTGCGCCACAGAGGTCGTAATAAACTTCGCGTGTCCGTAGTAGCGACTCATAAGGAAGGCAAATGAAATTAGCCGGAATAAAATAACCCAATTACGGCGCCTTTTCCTATTTCTTCGGAGGAATGTTCTTGACGCCGTCGGTGAGGGAAAACATCTTGACTTCACCAGCCCATGTGATGTAATGACTGTTTAGTGCGAGTCGCGTCTTTGTGATTTTCGTCACCAATCTTGTGTTTTTGTATTAACGTTAGTTTCGAAAAGTATGGAACTTATTGGATTTAACGCCTGTTGCCTATGGATGCGTTAAGAATCTGCCAAGGGACAGCTCAGGAGGATGGGCAGCAGCGTATTTACGTGTATCAGTGTACCGCGCTGGCAAACCCGCTTGCCAAGTTAGGCGAGTATGCCACCAACCCACTGGTGATTTTGGAGATCAAACCACTGGTGAAGGCCTAGACACAGGCCTTCACCACGCCCACTGTGGGCGTGGACTGCAGTCCCACGGCTGAGATAATGATGATGATGACTTAGAGATCCACGAGGGACGCATATTTGTCGCGTCGACACCTTCGCCCATTTTCTGGAGGTACCCCTTAGCAGATTCTTACACGGAGGTCGTCGAAAATGATGAATTAAACCCCCAACCCAAAAATTTTAATAACAATACATTTTACAACAATATATTGTAATAACAATATTGTTACAACAATATTAATCCGACAAACACCATATTAGATCACTCTGTAACCGGCGGCACCTGTTACAGTTTACCGGAAGTGGCTCCAACTTCCGGTATATATCACACCTACTGTGTGTAGCGATGGGAAATACGGTGTTAGATTTATAATATTAATATATCTTAGAAACTCCATCATCATCATCATCTCAGTCACACTCGTAAGCCTTCCCTCATGGATCTTAGATAGGTGCCATACTCGCCACGCTTGACAGGCGGGTTGGCAAGCGCGGTCGGGATGCTGCTGCTGCCCAACTTCCGGTACCCCTCGGCAGATTCTGACAGCACGAGCGCAGTACGGGATGTTGATACACCGACAGACGCTGCTGCTCAACTTCCGAGGGTATCCCTAGGCAGATTCTTACTGCATCCACGGGAAAGGCAACATTCTACTGCGGGCACTCATGGTAATCCTACCTAGGCAATAAAAACAAAACTACCTCCAGACTTTCACCAGTCTAGACTTCACCGAAACTCTGAGTCTGCTGACGCTACCTGATTTACGCGCGGCAACCCCCCATTTGTCAAGCGGCGGGTTTTTATGCAAACCGTACTTTGAGTGATTACGGCCATAAATGGCTGCGCCGCGGACTGCTTTGACAACTATTGGGCCGTGGTCACGAACCGGGTGTGGCAGTAGCGGGTCCTATCCGACTCCGGAAAGGGTTATTCTTACAATAGGCATTATGACATTATATGAAATTCATAATTGTATTTAATCCGTCAGATAGACATTAAAAAAAATAAACACATATTTTTTGCTTTTTAGGGTTCCGCACCCATAGGGTAAGAACGGGAACCTATTACTTAAATTCCAGTGTCCGCTTGTCTGTCACCAGGTTGCATCTCATGAACCGTGATAGCTAGATAGTTGACATTTTCACAGATTATGTATTTATGCTGCCGCTATAACAACAAATAAAATCAGAATTAAATAAATTTAACCCGGCGTCATGGGGGTGAAAAATAACTACACGGACGAGGGGGTGGGTCAAAATTACCCGATACTTTGACTAACGATATTTAAACATTTTCAAAGGAAATTATAAATTAATTTAGGATTACAGCTTTATTGTTTTATGGTTTAGTAAATTAAACTAGAATTTGTATTACCAGAGTATTTTAGTATCCTTAGATCTAGACCTTAATATACTTAGGCAACAGGCAGACACTTGAAATATTCATAGAATATTCACGCACGTACGGAATCCTTCGTGCGCGAGTCGCTTGGCCGATTTTTTAAACTTTCACGATCACAACACTTTATTATTATATTGGAATAACGGGTATTCATCGGTTTGTTAAAAAGGTATTACCAAACTATTTTACATTTAATTAAACGTTGAGAGTAGATATTCCAGTAAAACTTTGAATAGAGCTTTTAGTAAAGTCAAAGTCAGTAGTGTAAGTATTCAATAGAGAATATTCAATCTACAAAATTTTATGAAAAAGGTTATGAGTATGACACATTTAAATTGAGTAAAGCACATAATTGAACTCATTCGCTTCAGATAACTTTTTTCCAAGTGAGAAAGAGAAGCGATTATGAAACCTCACTCTTTTTCTTGAAAATATTTAAACCCGGACGCAAATATAGGATTTTTGTAGATATACAAAACCAGTTAAAACTTGCCAATTTACCATTATTTGCTATACATAAGCGGCAACAGAAATACATCATCTGTGAAAATTTCAACTGTCTAGCTATCACGGTTCATGAGATACAGCCTGGTAACAAACAGACAGACAGAAAGACAGACAGACGGACTGAGTCTTTTTAGCTTGTTTAGAAACTTGTTTAAAAATTTTACTCTATGTTCGAAAATATTCCTTTAATTTTTCATTGGCTTGTAAAAGATCGTAAATTGAAAAAAAGCTTCTCACGAGATACTAGTATTCCTTTTGTGACCCATTGTGCTCCTACTTTTCCAGAGTATTTTATTCTAGAATTTAGTGGCAAAAACCGGTCTACCTGCGTCAGAAATTCTCTAAAGAAGCCAGTAAAATTTTGTTTACATTATATAGTGGGTAAGTCACTTAGAAATAATTTCAGTTGGTTAGTCCTATCTTTAGTAATTAGTCTACATTTTATATTCGAGTATCAGTTTTATTTACTTTTGACTCACATTCTAAGCCTACAGACGTCAGATAATATGTTGTCGATTCCCATTTGCAGTTGTAATTCTTGTGCAGCCAAATATGGTCTGTTTTAAATCATAAATCATTTATTGCGAGAAATATGGTTACAATTATTATCTTAAATTTAGGGATAGTTTCACATATTTCACCAGTACATGGCATGCAAAATTACACAAAATAAATTAAGTTATTAGATGTCACTAGATAACGATCATTATTCAATACGTCAATTAAATTAATTATTTAATACTTATTTAATGTCCATAAATTCCTTAATACTATAAAACGCTTTCTCAATAAGCCACAATTTTAACTTTTTAATAAATAATCTCATAGGTAAATCTTTAATGTCATTTGGAATTTTATTAAATATAGAGCCACACATGGCATGACAGTTTTTTCTGTATAAGGTGGTCTTAGCAATTCTAGTCAGAACAATTCTGTTCGGGTTTCGTACACATCTAGGGTATATATCGCTAGCTTTTATAAATAAATTCGAATGCTCCTTGACAAATTTAGCAGCCTCTAGAATATACATACTGGGCAATGTCAAAAGTTTTAGGTTAGTAAAAACAGGTTTGCACGATTCCCATGGTGGTATGCCGACAATTGCGCGTACACATTTTTTTTGTCCAATGAAAGCAATATCTATGTTTATTGAATTACCCCATAAAATAAGTCCGTAATTTAAGTTAGAGGTAACGAATCCATGATACGCAGTCAGAACGGTCTGAAGGCTAGAAGTTTTGCGAAGTCTGTAAAGGACATAAACAAATTTATTTATTTTTTTCCGAATAAAATCTACATGCGCTTTCCAGTTACATTTATTGTCAAGTATTATACCTAAAAACTTCGTCTCTTTCACAGCTTCTATCTTATGGTCATTATAATAAAATTAATATTAAGTTCTTCGATATGTTTTGAAGAATTGGAAAAACGCATAAAATTCGTCTTTGTCAGATTCACCTGTAAGTTATTTGCCTTGAGCCATCTAATAATGGATTCAATTGTATTATTTATGTCAGAGCTTGATGATTAGCAGATGAGATGTTTAGCATGAAGGTATTCATCAAATTGCTAAGAGCGTAAGTTGTATTGTTGTCCGTTAATTGGAAGTTAATGTTAAAGTCTCCGCAAACTACCAGAGTTTAATTATTATTTTTCGGTTCATAGAACTTTATTATCTTAAAAGAATGTACAATTCACTTAATGAGATATTTTTAAATATTAGATTGTGGTTGTACAGAGTAAACATTAGATAACGTCATAATAATAGTGTACAATTTACAAAACTTATTGCTAGAAAGTGAATAAAAATATTGTGAACAAATGCGGGTATTAACAAAACAATGCCATATTTTTACAGATCTGACATGAACAATCAAAAAGTCTATCGTTAAAATTCTTTGCACAAGCCGAAGGCGATCTATAAACGGCAATGATAAAAAGATCCTTCAGCTCAACGCATGCAACCTCTAACTCCTTGTCAATTGGTAGGTCCACTATGTCTTGCCTGTTTTTAGAATTTTCACATAGATTAGAGGTACTACCACGTATGTATTTTTTACGAGTGCTGCTACTTACAATTTTGTAGCTTAAATTTGACAATTCGCTGTACTAAAAAGCAATTGAAACCTTGTCCAAGTAAAGACAAGTCTCATATCAAAAGTCAGTCAATCTCAACTTCGGACACCTATTCTGGAGCGAACAATTTTTTTTTTTTTTTTTTTTTTTTTTTTTTTTTTTTTTTTTTTTTTTTTTTTTTCGCGGCGCTACTATCGCGCAGTGTATATTGGCTCCGTAACATTTTGGATATTTAAATTACTAAGTGATTAAAAACACTTACCAAGTTCCAAAAGTTGGAAAACTAACCTCACAGCAAGCATATTTACAATATATTTGATACCCAGCAAGTGTGTAGCAGTAATAAACGCATTCGGAAAACTTGGAAATAGATCGCAGTAAGTTTTTAACGGTCGAAGACAGTCCCACACACCACATTTTAAACAAAAAACCGTGAATACAAATTTGGCTACAACTAAATACAAAGGAATGTAAATAGAGCACAAATTCAACTGAATCAGCTGTTCTGCAGATGTTATTTCTAAATTGACAAGCATTGCAATACTCGGCTGTCACCTGTCATGTGATTACCAAGTGTCATAGCCAACACTCTCGTTCGTTCACTCAAACTGGTAAATCCATTCAGCTGTGTTGCCAACTAATATAAAATCCTACCAATATTAGAATAAAAATTACGAAGACCGGAAATATATAAAAATAATAGTATTGATGAAATTCAAAGACAACCAACAACGCCAAACACCACTAGACTCAAACCTTTAGCCTAGAAATAGCTGACTACACCAGAGGGCACCACCAGGATGAACTTCATTGAAAACATCACATTTCGACGAAATCGGACGAAATCTGTGCCCAGTGATGATAGTGACGTCTCACAGTCACAGCAAAATAGCATCCCGGAAATAACCGATGACGAAGCGGTAGAAATTCAAAAATTAAGAGACCGGATTGAATCACTCGAAATTCAACTCGGTAATGCTCATAGAGAAATTGAAGCTTTATCACGACAGAATAATGATCTGAAACGATCTAATGAAGATACAAAGAAAAATAAAATATCACAGGCGACAGTTAGTCCTAATAAACGTAAAGATACACCAAAAAAGAAGGCTAAATCAGGAAAAACACCCGGACCAAAATCACTCAATGGTGGCTCTGATAACCCTAGTGTAAAAAAATCAACATTGAAAGACCCACAAAATAAAACTAATAAAATATGTTTGCTCAGTACAAACAATGAAAACAATATTCTGACTTTAGCTGAGAACTATTTAGGCCATTGTTCAAAAATATGTCATTACCTGAAACCTGGTAGTAGAGTAAGAGACCTACTAACTGGGATCGATGTGAAGCTAGCAGACTTCACGATGAACGATTTCTGCATAGTTTTAATCGGAGAAGAAGAATTTAGAACAACCCATGACTATTTTGACACAATATTTTACATCAGAGAAATACTAAACGACATTAAACATACCAACATAATTATATGCTCTCCAACTTTCAAATATGGATATTTTAAGGATATGTATAACTGGAGAGTCGAAAACTTCAACAACCTCCTCTACTTAGATATAACAACACATGAGCATGCATACCTATTTGACTCAAATGAAAACTTAAGATATGATTTCTCCATGTTCAACAGACACTCAGGCAAGATAAACAATTACGGTATGCGATCTATATTTGAAAATCTGAGATATTACATTGATGACTTTAAAAAAATTGTAACAGATCAACAAGAATTGCAAACTGATACCACGGACTCCACACAAGAAGATTCATTATTTTTTCGAGACTAAACACCTACATATCTTACATCAAAATATTGCGGGACTGCTGAATAAGAGTGACGCGTTAATGATTAATCTAGATGAACTTTCGGATCGAAAAATTGACGTTGATGTAATATGTATAACCGAGCATTTTATGAAAAAAGGATTCGAATCATTTTTGAATATTAATAATTACTCTTTAGCTACGTGTTTTAGCAGATGTGATAGTAAAAGGGGCGGGACATGTATATTAGTTAGTAAAAATCATGAATGGAAAGAAATTATAGAAATTAAAAACCTTACTTTGACTAATATATTTGAGTGTTGTGCGATCCAGTTAATTGAATATAAAATTGTAATTGTATGTGTATATAGAGTCCCTAAACAGAATAATTTAAATATATTTTTTAATAAATTAGATAAACTGTTGACATTTCTATCAAAACTCAATATGAATAATATTATTATATCAGGTGACTTTAATATAGACATGTTAAGAACTAATAATATTACACAAGATTTTGAATGCTTACTACTTAACTATAATCTGAAACTAGCTCTAAAGCAGCCAACACGTTTAATTAGCAAATCTTGCATTGATAACTTTGCACATAACTATAAGATTAATTGTAAGACTGAAGTGTTAGAACTTGGCCTCTCTGACCACACTGCTCAGATAATAAAACTACCAGTCAAAAAAATATTAAAAATCAAATACTGGCGAAAGGAAGTACGGGACTATAGTTCAGATAACATACGTAAGTTTAAACAGTGTATAAGCAGTTTATCTTTTTCTGAAATGTACAGCACCGAAGACACGTCTATAGCATACCGGCAATTTATGACAACCTATGGATTATTTTATGATTTGTGTTTTCCAAAAAAATACATATTAATAAGTGTTAACAAAAAGCAAAAATGGATATCGCGCGGCATAAAGATCTGCAGTAAACGAAAACGCGATCTCCTTTGGTACTACAGATCTAAGCCTACAAACAAAAATAAAATATTTTACAAAAACTATTCAAAAAAATTCAAAAAAATTATATCATTGACAAAGAAGGCGCAAAATAATTATAAAATATACACGTCAAACAACAAATCAAAAACCACATGGCAAGTAATAAATAAACAGCGACCTAACATACCCAAAGAACCTATTAAAAAAATATTAGACAATAATATATACACCACAAATCCAACAGATATTGCAAATATGTTTAATGACTACTTTATCGACAAGGTGAAGCCAATACCAGGAATGGGCAAAAATATAACTTCCAACATTAGCTGTCGTGAGAAATCCATGTTTATGGCTCCATGTCTACCTAATGATGTTTTGAAAATTATTAAATCACTTAAAAATACAAATAGTTCCGGATACGACGGCATTACTACAAAAATTATAAAGGCAGTAAGTGATTCCATTAGTCCTCATATTAGCTTTTTAATTAACCTGAGTATTTTGACAGGAACCTTCCCAGAAGACCTTAAAACAACCATAGTCAAGCCAGTTTTCAAAAAGGAGAATAGGGAACTGATGGAGTACTACCGACCGATTGCTCTCATACCTATATTCTCCAAGATATTTGAGAAATATTATTACACAGAAATTAATTCATATTTAGAAAAAAATCACATCCTATGTAACGAGCAAAAAGGATTTAGACAAAAAAAAACAATAAATATGGCTATATATGACTTTTACTACAACGTAATTTATAATATGGATAAAAGAGTTCCTATTTGTGCTATATTCTGTGATATGACACAAGCATTCGACTATGTTGACCATAATATTTTATTAAAAAAACTTGAATCTTATGGAATTAGAGGTAATGTTTTAAATCTAGTCGGTTCATATCTAAGAAACCGTAAGCAAGTCACGGAAATAACAAGATTTAATCCTAGAACAAAACAGGAGGTTATCTACAAATCTACGAATAGGGACATAAAGTACGGTGTTCCTCAAGGAAGTGTACTGGGACCACTATTATTTATTGTTTATATAAATGATCTGCCAAAGGCATCGACTCAACCTATGACATTATTTGCTGATGACAGTACAGTAACAATAACATGCAATGACATTAAATCCTACGAAACTGACATCAATAGTTCAATTAAATCTATAATTACATGGCTTGACAATAATAACTTAAAAATCAATTTAAAAAAGACAAAAATTATGCATTTTAATCAAAGATCCCAAACTCCATCTGACATAAATCTAATATTTATTTATTTATTTTATTTATTTTTCAGCCATTATTATCCCACTGCAGGGCAAAGGCCTCCCTTCCCTTCTTCCACTCCTCGCGATTTAACGCTGCTACAGGCCAAGATCTTAAATGGGCGTCTAGTTCATCGCGCCATCTTCTTCTAGGTCTTCCACGTCTTCGGCTTGCGTTAGGTGGAATCCACTCCGTAGTGAGCTTTGCCCATAATTCGTTTGACATGCGGCAGACATGTCCGGCCCAGTTCCACTTCAAGCTAGCGGCTTTATGACCAACATCAACGATTTGTGTTTTGAAGCGCAGTATACTGTTCCGCACGCGGTCTGACAGTTTCACTCCTAAAATACTGCGCTCCATACCTCGTTGACATACGCCAAGTGCGAACTTCTGATGATCAGTCAAAGACCAAGTCTGAGCACCATAGGTGAGGATGGGAAGAATGCGTACGTCCATGAGTCTCTTTTTGAGGGATAAGGGTAAATTTCCCTTCATCAGGTCTTTCATTGACCAAAAGCTTCTCCAGGCATTTTCTGTGCGTCGGGCAACCTCTTTTACTTGTCTTGCCTGCTGCAGAGAAACTATTTGGCCAAGATAAAGATACTCTTGCACGTACTCAATCCCCACACCCCCCATGTTCACTATGTGCTGTGTGCTGTTCGACATAAGCTTGGTCTTCGACATATTCATCTTCAGTCCGACTTTGAGGCTTGCGTTGTTAAGTTGGTTGATCATATCGCCCAGCTCTGCTGCAGAAGAGGAGAATAACACGATGTCGTCTGCGAAGCGCAGGTTGGTCAATCTTTTATCGCCGACGACAATTCCTTTCTCTTCCCAGCTATCATACAATTGTCTGAAAACCTCTTCTAAGGTGGCCGTGAAAAGTTTAGGAGACAGTGGATCGCCCTGCTTTACACCTTTTTGTATGGGAAAAGATGGTCCAGATGTTTGAAGTTTGACTGCAGCGGTACTTTCATGGTAAATGTTTTGAAGGAGTTGTATATAAGTTGGTTCTATTTGTTGGTTATGGAGTGCTTGAAATATGGAACTGTGGCTTAGACTATCAAAGGCTTTAGAGTAGTCAATAAAAGCAAGGTATAGAGGAAGCTGGTACTCTATATGCTTCTCTATAATTTGATTCAGCGCGTGTAGATGGTCTGTGGTAGAGAGGCCACGCCGAAATCCAGCTTGCTCTGCCGGTTGATGAAGGTCTAAAGTTCCCGATATTCTAAATTCTATTACTTTTATAAAGGTTTTGTAGAGGTGAGAGACAAGGCTAATAGGACGATAATTGCCAATATCCGACTTGTCGCCTTTTTTATGAAGTAAGATTATGTCCGAATGACAAAAATCTTTTGGAAAAGTTCCTGTAGTTAATATTGAATTGAAAAGATGCGTTATATGTGAAATAAGTGCTGGTTCCCCAATTTTTAGAGCTTCTGTGGTGATATTATCATGGCCCGGACTTTTGCTGTACTTCATGCTGAGCAGAGCTCGATGTACTTCCGACTTTGTTATCGGCTCTACGTTTTCGGAACATGAGTACGCTATTGGGGCTTGTAGTCCATCAAAATTGGCGGGATCAGAGTAAAGTTTTTTATAAAATTCTGTGCATATATTCAGTATATGTGTCCTATCGCCTTGCCTTACGCCATTACTATCACGCAAGTTGTTTATGACGCGTTTACCTACTTCAGTGCCTCTAATTACAGATTTCAAGTTACGGTTGCTTTCTAAGGCAATTTGAACAGAGGTGACATTATAGTTTCTTATATCCTTTCGGATACTTCTTTTTACCTGCCTATCTATGCGGCTATAATCACGAGAGTATTTAGTTAGTAGTTGCCTTTCTTCGATTAAGTTTTTAGTATGACTGCTTAATTTGTTTGTTTTATTCGAGCATAGTTTAATTTTCTGGCTTGCTTTCTTAATACTATTTTTAATATTAATATACTGAGTTTCGATATCGTTTGAACTGTCAACGGGGAGTGTTTCAAAATTATTTTTAAGTTCTAAAAGGAAGTTATCTTTATTTTGCAAAATGCTGAGTTTATCCAACCGCTTGATGGTGCCTTTGATAATATTTAGCCGATGTATTTTCAAGTTAAATTTCAGAGTAGCACGTAGTGGCCGGTGGTCTGGACTAAATTTGAAGCGGTTAAGTATGTCGATATTTTTAATTATTTGTCTATTGGAAGAAAGGCAGAAATCTATTTCGTTTTTAGTGATTTTATCAGGTGAATACCAGGTCCAGCGACGTTGAGGTTTTTTATGGAAGTAGCTGTTGCAAACACTCATAGTCTGTCCGAAAGCAAACTGTAATAGCCGTGTTCCTCGCTGGTTCCTGGTTCCCAATCCGTACGGGCCGAGTATGTTGTTGTTGTCAGAATCTAAACGGGGACCGACTTTTGCGTTGAAATCACCTACAACCATTGTCCAAGTTCCTCTGTGTTCATCACATGCTTTGTTAAGAAGGTCGTAAAAATCTTCGATTTCTACATCTGTGTGTGAGGACGTTGGCGCGTATACCTGAACAATGGTGAGGAATTTCTTATTTGTTATATAAATCTTTAACACTGCTAGTCTATCTGAATATGAAATTAATTCTTTTATGTTATTTTTCCACTTTTTGGATATTAAAAACCCTACCCCATAATGACGGGTGCTGTTTCCCGTATAATAAAATATATTGTTGTTTCTTTCTACTATTTCCTCTCCATCTCTTCTGACTTCTGACAGTCCTATTACGTCCCAGTTAATATCAAGTAAGGCGTTCTCTAATTCGACCAAGCGCTCTTCAGTGCGAAGTGTCTTGACATTAAACGTAAGAATGTTGAATTTATCGGAATCAATTTGGCGAGCAGTGGTTGTCTGACAGTTGGACCTCACCCGGAGATTGTATGCGCCCCATGCTCCAGGGGTCACCAGCCCACTGTCATCGGCGGTAAACCCACTGGAGTCGCCGGGCACTGGGGGCCTGTTTCTATGAGTGTACATTCATAAGGGAAGGGGTTTGGACCATAACCCACCACGCTGGTCCAGTGCGGGTTGGTGGGGTTTTTGCCAGAGCCTCGTTTGTTGGTCGGCAGGGTGTACCGCGGGCAGGTGAGGTTGGCCTGGGCGCCGAGAGATTTTAGTTGGCACCCCTTACACCCCTATAAATCTAATATATAATAATAATTTAATAAATCAAGTTGACGCTACGCGATTTTTAGGACTTACAATTGATAAACGGCTGAACTGGAAAGCACATACTGAGGAGCTTAGTAAGCGAATCAGTAGCATAGTATATGCTCTACATAGACTGTCATCTACGGTAAATACAAGCGCATTATTGATAGCATATCACGGTATGGCAGAGTCGCTAATGAGATACGGCATAATATTTTGGGGCAATTCTACCAATAAAAACTTTGTCTTCAAAATGCAGAAGCGATGCCTGCGAGCTATGTTTAGGATTAAAATGACTGATAGTTGTAGACCGCTATTTATAAAGCACAAACTTCTGACACTTCCGTCCCTTTATATATTGGAGATAGCTATGTATGTTAAGAACAACCCCCACCTTTTTGCAAAATTGTCTGACGCTGTAAGCCGAAACAGACGAGATAATGGTAAGCTACGATTGCATCCCTCCAAAACCTCACTCATGCACAAAAGTCTCGTGTGTATGGCACCTATAATATTTAACAAAATACCTGAAGAATACAGGCAATTAAGCATTAATTTATTTAAGCAAAAATTAACTAAGTTATTACATGAAAAATGCTATTATAATGTTGACGAATTTCTAAAGGATAAATTTAAATTTTAATTATTTTTAATATTTTTTTTTTTTAATATACGAATTGTCAAAATAATAATTTAAGTTGTAGTTGTAGTATTTTCTTTGAATTTTCTGTAACATCGGCATGCCTACCTATCTTAAAAACTTTGCATACCGATTTCGGTAAAGCATGTTGTGACCCTATAAAAAATTAAACAACTCGCATGAAAATGTAAACACATGTTTTTTGCAAATAAATGTCTTTATCTTTATCTTTATCTTTATCTTTAACAATGTCCTTACTGCGAGTAAAAACTAACGCTCGACCCCTTTAGGGTCCTCTGGGGCAGCAGAGACCCCTACTAGAGGTCTATGATCATGTGTTTTATTCATTTTGAATGTCATTATCATCATCATATCAGCCGCAAGACGTCAACTGCTGGACAAAGACCTCCCTCATTGATCTCCAAGTACTGCGGTTGGAAGCGGCCTGTATCCAACGCCGAACTGCGGTTCTTGCCAAGTCGTCTGCCCATCTTGTAGGTGGACGTCCTACGCTGCGCTTGCCGGTCCGTGGCCTCCACTCGAGAACTTTGCGGCCCCATCGGCCATTTGTTCTGCGAGCTACATGGCCTGCCCATTGCCACTTCAACGTGCTAATCCGTTTGGCTTATTCGGTGACCCGAGTTCTTCTACGTATCTCCTCATTTCTGATTCGATCATGCAGAGAAACCCCGAGCCCTCTCAATAGCTAGTTGAGCGACTCTAAGCTTATTCATAAGGTCATTTAAATGTGTTTTGTTTTTATTTTGTTAACTGACTTTTATATGTAGTTTTTTGTTTTAGCTCTATTAAATAAACACACACCGGAGGTATCGCTTGGCAGGCTCTTACCGCATACACGGGCATAAGAGAAGGAGTAACATTCTTCTGCCGGCACCACACGGCATATACAGCAGCAATTATGACTTTGATATTGACTTTCTAGAGCTCCTTCATCATCTCGACTGTAGGACATCCACAGCGGACAAAGGCCTTCCTCAAGGTGTTACTGATGATGAGTGGTTATTGCCATACTCACCACGCTTGGCAAGCGGGTTGCGAGTGCAGTACGGAATGTGTTACATGGTAAGACGCCGCTGCACATCTTCCCTTGGCAGAATCATACTGATTCAACGGGCAAGAGAGGAGCTGCAAAATTTCTACTGCCGGCACCTGTATAATTTTTAGCATCAGCCTTTTTAAACAATATACATCGTGAGTTTCGATCCAGCACCATGGTACGGGCGCAGGTAGGCAACGCTTCGAAACTTTGATCCAAACCCGGGGGGTGGCTACAAATCACTACCCCTAGCAGTGAATTATGGACACCCTGTATACGCTATCGTATAAGGGCGAAATTGGAACGTTTTGCATCCGCCAAAGGCTTAATTTAAAATGGCTATCTGGCCTTTAGATTGCTTTTGTTTAAATATACCCTGTATAGGCTCTAGGGGATTACCTATGTATTCTCTATGGATCTTCATGAGAGGTATATTTACCACGCTTGGCAGGCGGGTTGGCGAGCGCAGTACGGGATGTTGATACACGGAAAGACGCTGCTGCCCATCTTCCAAAAGTATCCCTTAGCAGGCTCTTACTGCATTCACGGGTATGAGAGGAGTAGTAACATTCTACTGCCGGCACCCCACGAGCTTATACCATAATTGGTCCTTAATTGTGGGCAAGAGAATTTATGATCTTACAGATCAAGCAGTCGAATACAAAATACATTAAAATATAAATGCTTTGTTCTCCAATTAGTTGTTTCATTAACCTTATTAATCCGCAGCTAACCGACGTATAATCAATCACTAATCCATGCTTATCTTTAACTACCGGTCTAATCCCGATGCAGTGAATCCTCTTTTAATTTAACGGTCTAGTGGGCATGTGCCTTAAGACAGCGTATACACAGAGTGGATAAATAATGCTGGATATTTCACAGCAATATCCGTAAGATAGATAGATAGATAGAAAATACTTTATTGCACACCTTAAAACTAAACATAATAACAAAAGAAACTTGAGAACATAGTGTCAATTGGCGGCCTTATCGCTAAAGAGCGATCTCTACCAGGCAACCTTGGGATGGATTGGATTGTAAAAATACGACAAGGGGTTATTATGGTGCACGTTGAGTTAAAAGTAATTACAAAATATACCCATACATAAACTATATTGAAATACTACGTACATAATATAATATATTACACATATGTATAACTTATAAATATATACTTACATATCGCACAAGATGTAAACTTATAAAAAATAAGGTCACCTCCAAGACTGGGTAAAGTGGATTACTCAATTTTTAGGGTTCCGCACACAAAGGGTAAAAACGGGACCCTATTACTAAGACTCCTTTGTCCGTCTGTCTGTCTGCCACTAGGCTGTATCTCATTAACCGTGACAGTTGAAATTTTCACAGACAGTACGGAACCCTTCGTGCGTGAGTCTGACTCGCACTTGGCCAATTTTTAATACATAGATAGAAAATGCTTTATTGCACACCTTAAATATAAAAATAGCAACAGAAACACCAAACACAAAGTGATAATTGGCGGTCTTATCGCTAAATAGTGATATTTACATATATGCAAAAACTTGTGGATAATACACATACAATACAATAAAACATAATTATTAAGAGTTAAGTTAAAATTAACATACATACACACATGTAACTCGAGCATTCAAGTCGTAACACCCTGTTTAATGTACAGGGCGGGTCGGTGACACTTATTGTCATCATCACCATCATCATCACAGCCGTGGGACGTCCACTGCTGGACATAGGCCTCTCTCATGGATCTCCAAGTACTGATCATGAACGGGTTGTTCCAGACTCACCACGCTTGGCCGGCGGGTTGGCGAGCGCAATTCGGGATGTTGATACACGGAAAGACGCTGCTCTTTCGGAGGTATCCCTTAGCAGGCCCTTACTGCATCGGCGTGAGAGGAGGGGCATTATTATAGTGCCGGCTTAAATTAAATAATAATGGTAATATCATTATAACCATTATTATTTTATTTTATTTATATAGATTGCCGTGGGGCGCCGGCAGTAGAATGTTACCCCACCTTTCATACTAGTAAGAGCCTGCTAAGGGATACCTCTGGAAGATGGGCAGCAGGGTCTTTCCGTGTAACTACATCCCGTACTGCGCTCGCCAAACTGCCTGCCAAGCGTGGTGAGTATGGCAACTACCCCTCATGGAGATCCATGAGGGAGGCCTGTGTTCAGCAGTGGACGTTTTACGGCTGAAACGAATGCAGGCGAGTTGGCGAGCGCAGTCAGTGCTGATACACGGAAAACCGCTGCCGTCCGCCACCGTCATCTTCCGGAGGCAACCAATTCATAATACTTCGTGAAACTTAGTTATTTCGTTAAATAATTTAATTTCCTTAATTACTCCGCAGCTAAGCGTGTAATCAATCACTTATCTATGCTAATCTCCGATCTTAACCACCGTTCTTATTCCGATGGAGAGCGCCCCCAGATAGCGTCTAATTTTCCGCTGTGGTGGACATGCGCCTTTAGTTCGAGAGGTCAATGTGCTTTGGTTGTTTATCTTTGGCTTTAAATTAATCTGAATGAATGAAGTGTTAATGTAAATAATAAAGATACAGCACAAAAAGTTAAACGAAACATACAGAAATATTTTTAAGTAACAAAACCAATTTTTATTTATTCAAGAAATAACAAAGCATTACAGTACAACCAATGCGCTATGCTATACATAGGTAAATGAAATAAATAATAAATAAAAATAAATAATAAATAAATCATTTAAGTAATATGATATCTTAATGAATAACTAATGTTTAGTAACAAATCCGCTTATATCGAATACTACATAATTGTTATGCATTTATATAAAATACTAGCGACCCGCCCCGGCTTCGCCCGAGCAAGCCGGGACGGGTCGCCCCGGCTTCGCACGGGTGCAATGCTGATACTAAATATACTACAGAAGAAACCATCGCGGACATTTTTGTAGACCTTTTTAAGGTGTACATTACTGCAGTAGATTATTTTGATCTCGTAGGGTTCAGCCAGCGTTTGCAATGTGAGCGCTAAAATGTGTTTATTTACGACCTCACATTAGAAACCTCCAAAATTATCAGTGTTTCTCTACTACATATATTATACATGTCTATCTATTAAAAACCGCATTAAAATCTGTTGTGTAGTTTTAAAGATGTGAGCAAATATAGGGACAGACAGACAGCGAGAAGCGATTTTGTTTTATACTATGTATTGTTACTTAATTATAATGTATTGAGACCTGATGCAATACTTATATATACAATACTTATATCTGATCTCAGCTGTGGGACGTCTACTGCTGGACAAAGGCCTCCTAGGAGGATCACTAAGTACTGATCATAAGGAATTATTGTCATATTCACCACGCTTGGCAGGCGTGTTGGCGAGCGCAGTACGGGATGTTGATACCTGGAAAGACGCTGCCGCCCATCTTCCGGAGGTATCCCTTGGTGTCATAAGACATTCTTCTGCCGGCACTCCTTTTTTCTACGAATTTTTAAGTGCTTTATTAAAAGGTTTGACGACTTTGGTCTAATTTTATTTTGTAAACTGACTATTCTATGTAGCTTTTTGCTTTTAAATAAACACTTATTGACTTTGACTGTGTATTCTGACCTGAAGTTAGAACAAAACATACACTCACATGTCACTCGACCATTCAAGTCGTAACACCCTGTTTATTATACAGGGCGGGTCGGTGACACTTATCATCATCATCATCACAGCCGTGGGCCGTCCACTGCTGTACATAAGCCTCTCTCATGGATCTCCAAGTACCAGTCACGAGCGGGTTGAAGCCATACTCACCACGACGGGTTGGCGAGCGCAGTACGGGATGTTGATATAAGTCGGAAAGACGCTGCTTCCCATCTTCGTCTTCCTCTCGCAGATTCTAACTGCACGGTTAAGTAAGGAGTAACTTTCTACTGCCGGCACCCCACGGCATGTCAGCACCCCGCAGACACTTATACAGGGTCTAATTCGTGGCAAACATAAAATTTTGCGAAAAAACCTCAAACACCGCTGTCAATTCGTCCAACCCGCGTTAAGCCTTGTACAGGCGAGTACAGCGGCTGTTATCGTCGTTTCCGGTGCTTCCGTGTATGACTGTACTTATCACGTGTTTGGTTGTTGGTTGTTTTCCGTTGTCTGTTAAGCTGGACATGGTAGGGTTTATAAGTAGACATAAAAACGTTTATTAAATTCTTTATTGCACACAAAAAAAAACTAAAAAAAAAAATATACGTTACTGTATAACATCAGTAATTCAGGTAGAATGTCTCTTCGCTCTTGCCCGACGGATGCAGTAAGAATCTGCTAAGGGATACCTCCGGAAGATGAGTAGTCGCGTCTTTCCGTGTATCGACATCCAGTACTGCGCTCGTCAACCTGCCTGCCAAGCGTGGTGAGTATGGCAACTTCCCCTCAAGATCAGTACGTGTCCATGAGGCTTTTGATGACGATGATTGTACAGAACAAAACGGATAGTATTCAACGTAGGTGTTATGTTATTGTCATTTCGATTTATTATATAATGCCTCACTCCGCAGTAGTTCCTGCGTAGTTCCCGTTCCCGTGGGAATAAGGGGAAAAAATATAGCTTTTGTAACTCAGGGATATGTTGCATTCTTACGATAAAAGAATTTTGAACAAACATATGTACATACAACATACAAATCATATTATTGTATTGAGAGAAGAGTAGTATTTAACATCAGTAAAACGTCCACTATTGAACACAGGCCTCCGTCATGATCTCGCTGAATGACGCTGCTGCACATTTTTCGGGAGGTACTTATCCCTTAGCAGATTCTTACTGCATCCACGGGAAAGAGAGAAAAGGCTACTGCCGGCACAAAAAAATTAGGAATTATTCTATAATAAAATTATATTACATATTTTCAAAGAAATTAATAACCATATCGAAAATTTTACGGTTCCAGTAGGAAAAAAAAATGTGATAAGGCTATTCATTTCTTTGAAAATCTACCTGAGCGTGGTTAAACATTACAAAAATAACAAATTATATAATATCGTTATTTTTCAATATTAAAAAGAGAAAAGATTTGTATGTTGTATGTTTGTAACGAATAAACTCAAAAAGGACATGATAGTATTAACAATCATGATAGTTCCAAAAGTTTTTAGTTTTAAAATTACAGGATTTTATCGCGTACCTTTTTTATTATTTTCCCGACGTTTCGAACACATTTCGAGTCCTCCCGCGACCAAGAACGCTGAAATGTGTTCGAAACGTCGGGAAAATAATAAAAAAGGTACGCGATAAAATCCTGTAATTTTAAAACTAAAAATATGTTAACAAATCGCGAAAGTTTAACAAGTTATAGTTCCAAAAGTTATTCTGTATAGTAGTTTTCCCAATGTGCATAAAGTCAAAGTAGTTTATAGCACCATAATGGAAACCTATAACATTACGGGTCAATTTGGCGAATTTCCGCTGAAATAATTTAATTTTAGCGCTTTCAGAACTGGGTTAAAACTAGCATTTGTATATTAAATTATAATATGTGAAAATCATCAACTGATGGTAGCATTACTGTTAATGGGATCGTATAACAATATTTTGTTATGGACAGGGTTAGTTATGTTTTTTTAAATTATATTTAGCGGGCAAAAGGTCCGCCTACGATACAAGAGTTTGCGGGATCGATACCCGCCTCGGGACAAATGACTGTACGATCTGCAGACGTCATGGGACGCCTGGCAGATGTTAAACATTTTCACCATAGTCGCAATAGTCCTTCCAGTAGCCCCAGTTGCCATAGCCGCCACAGTCGCCCCAGTCAACACGATGGGCACGATGGACGAAGGGCAGTCGCCCTAGTACAAACTCGCACATCTCCAAGCGTCACACGTCACCGATCGGTTATGCCCTCCGCAAAAGATGTTTTACATTAACAAAAACATGCAATTTTAAGTAATGTGCCCAAAGCATAATGCAAGGTAAGAGAAACAAACCTAATCGCACAAGCTGGTAAACTCCCAATCTTAAATTAATACAATTTCATCACCCTTAGGACAGTTTTGCAAAATTCAAAATGGCGTCATAAAAGCACTACACAAAATACGAATTTCGAATCCAACGAATTGTCAACAAAACGTTTACGAATTCACATTGCAAACGATATTACGCTTAAACACCTGCATAATAGAATTCAAAATTCCAAAGCTATTATGTTCCTAGTGCACTGGGAATCCAATCGTAGAAATGAGGAGCGGGCGTTGCAAACGGGTAACTTGTCGCCGACTCAATGGTAGCTAGTTGACAGAATTGAAAAATGTATTGAGTATGCGGACGCAAAATGCATTTTACATTTACAACCCTAACCAACCGGTTAGGGTTTACATTTAAAAACAATAAAATTGTAAAATTGTCTTTTACGTTAAGAAACATTTTCGCGCGGGCCAGTTGGAGAAGGCACGGACTAACGTCGCACCACCGCTGTTCTATCTGTTTTGCGCCGCGTTTTCTCTTACATTTTGTCGCCATATGCGCACCCGATGCGTGCCGCGCCCCTAAGGGCCCATCGTACAAAATGTACGAAAGGGACGCGGCGCAAAACACATAGAAGCGGTGCGCCGATGGCGCGCCTGGGTCTGATATGTATTATTATATCTTTGATGACTATCAATTAAATTTTTTGATTGTATGTTTTAAAGTGCCTGATACTGGATTGACTGAACCACGTGTGGTTCACCTTACATTCTATATACAATTAGGTACTAACCCACAAAAATATTAAAGGTTTTTGGACGCGCTATACACCATAGAATGTACGATGATCTGTAACGCGTCAAGAATATTTTTATTTAATATGTAATTGCACTAGGTACTACAAAACCAAGTTACTATAACTTAACACGTATAATAAATTTTCCCTACCTTCAACATTTTAAGTTTACCTTGAAAACACATTACCTTCAAATCGTCTTAACTAAATTAGTCAATTTCGAGATTCCGGTTTGCACAAGCCCGTTGAATCGTGGAGTAAAATGATTTTCCCCCTTCCATTATGCTCGAGCAATACTCAACCTTTTCCTCTTAGACATAAGACCCTTAACATTTTGCCAGTTCTGCATTCAAATTCGCAGGGAGATTCCAGTCTTATTACTTTGGAGACAGCGTTCAAAATAATAAATGAAATAAATTAGACGTAAGACCTTTTTGTCTGTACCGCATTCATATTCGCATTGAGATTTGAGTCTTATTGCTACAGGGGTATCGTTCAAAATTATAAACGACGGTAATATTTGCATCTGCAGTTGGTGATATTGTTATTCTGTATTTTCCCGCGGATTTTCACGAGAGTCTCGGAGTGAGGGCACTCAATGTCTTTAAATGACAATATTTTATTTAAAGTTTTAACCAGTCTCAAGTATTTTTCAGAGCTTGTTAAGAAAAAAAGGTTTGTGTAGACACTTCTGCAGTAAAGATTTGACTTCAGATTGTACACGAATGCAAATTGACGACGTTCGTGGCTAAGTTTGTATGTAAGCCGGGTCGAGACGCAGGGTGTTGCGGGTTCGATTCCCGCCATGAAACTTATGTCTTTATAATTTCATCATCATCATTTCAACCCTAAAACGTCCACTACTGGACTCAGGCCTTCCTCATAGATCTCTATGAGGGGTTGCTGCCATACTACGCTTGGCAAGCGGGTTGGCGAGCGCAGTACGGGATGTTGATACACGGAAAGACGCTGCTGCCCATCTTCCGGAGGTACGAGTATCCCTTAGCAGGCTCTTACTGCATCCATGGGCATAAGTGGAGGGTTAACATTCTACTGCCGGCACCCACGGTTTTATAATAAATAAATAAATAATGCTGGACAGATCACACAGCATCATCTAGCCCCAAGCTAAGCAGAACTTGTGTTATGGGTACTAGATGACTGATATACTTAATATATTATACTACATAGATAGATATTTTTATTATATATAGAAAAACACCCAGAACACCCTGAACAAATATCTGCAGATCGTACAGACATTTGTCCCGAGGCGGGAATCGAACCCGCAACCCCTTGCGTCGCAGGCGGACCTTCGCCTGCTGCGCCACAGAGCTCGTCAAATAATAATAATTATACAGATAAGTACTTATTTCTTGTCTAGGTGTTTTCTATGTTCATATTGATAAGTATGTTTTTAAAATTTTGTTATCGCATATGTTGGACCTACTTAATTTTTTTTTTGTTTGCTTTTTAGAATCTCTATAACGTTGACCGTTTTTCTTAAATTTTAAATCAGCTTAATTTTAAAAGTCCTTTTCTGGAAGGCTCAAATCCCCTTTAATTATATAATTTTTTATCAATATCCACATAAGGCATATAATATAACTCTAATTAGTTACTTACTAAAAAAAGTAGTTAGTTTTTTATGTACTGAAAATCTGATTAGACAGTGCAAAGATAGATATTGAACGAGTTCCTAAGAATTAGGCACAAAAATACAAACAAAAGAAATACCTGATTGAGATATAGTAAAGTAAAGTATATATATTTATTTGCAACAACACAATACAGATTATAATAATAGAGGTAGTAAGATAAGGTTGCTACAAAAGGGCCCTAACTCAGCATACTACTGGCTATGGATAAATAGCCAGCGCTGGTCTTCCGTTAGATATGACCTTGAGAGGTCAAAACATCCAAAGTTTCTGTAATCTGTGATCCAAAGCCTAAACGTAAACCTCTATTCTAAATCCTATGTACATATAAATAAGATTCACATGATTTAACTCCTTCAATAAATCTGTTTATTTTCAACCTTATTTTGGTTGCGATTACGGTATGATGGAACATTATCACCACCTTAAAAAAATCTATTATTTTTAACCTTATTCTCTTATAGATAAGGTTCAAAAGTTTGTTCCTAAGGCTGTTAAGGATATCCAATAACACATATCATGACAATCCTGAACACTAAACCACTTAACGTACTTCAACTAAATCCCTTTAGAAATGAACCTTAAAGTCAGCGGAATAAGGCTCATAGAAAAAAATATTTTTGGAAGAACTTGAGATGATGGAATTTTGTTTAGGTAAAATGAACTTTATGGCGATGAAAATAGGGTATGTGTAATTTGATAGGAAGCCTTAGAGTTAAAGGATGTATGGGACTTTTTTTGACCTACATCCGTAAGTATTGATTACGATTTAATATGGAGTTAAGTTTTTTAAGTTAACGAGTGGTAAGTTTTAGCTGTTTGTGAGCCAGGGGGTGCCGGCAGTAAAATGTTACCTCTCCTCTACTACCCATGGATGCAGTTCTCGCCAAGGGATAACTTTGGAAGAGGCAGCAGCGTCGCTCTGTGTATCAACATCCCGCACTGCGGTCGCCAACGCGCCAGTCAAGCGTGGCGAGTATGGCAACAACTCGTGATCGTTACTGATAATCCATGAGGGAGGCCTATCTCCAGCAGTGGATGACCTACGGCTGAGATGATGATGAAAGGAACCTATCATCCAAAAATTGCACTTAAAACAAATCTTCCAAAAATAAGCAATTTGACTTTGCTTCAAAAACTTTGGTTCAAAACACGGGTACTTCGAATTAACACGTAAAAACCGACATTTAATTAAGGTAAAGGTCACTAGCGGCCAGGGTGCTAGGGACCCAGCGGAGCGGAACAATCCCATGGGAAAGTGAACACCGCCTTGAATAATACATATTCATTATCTTATACGTGCCGTGGGGTGCTGGCAGTAGAATGTTGCCCTTCCTCTCTTGCCCGCGGATGCAGTAAGAATCTAGAAAGTGCTTTAAAACTCTCTTCTTAAAAACTCTTTTCTTAAACTTTTTTCGGGTTATAAGAGGTCTGAAACACAGGCGGTGGCAGATTGTTCCAACCGAGAGTAGTTCGCATTATAAAAGTCGATTGGAAGAGTTTAATTCTTAACTATGGGATTTCCAACAAATGAGGTTGGTAGTTTGCAGTTTGTCTGTAGTTGAGAGTTGACGGTGAAGTAACGAACCCTTACTTGCAACTCTAAGAATATTCCGCCGTGGGGTGCCGGCAGTAGAATGATACCTCTCCTCTCATGCCCATGGATGCAGTAAGAGCCTGCTAAGGGATACCTCCGGAAGATGGGCAGCAGCGTCTATCCGTGTATCAACATCCCATACTGCGGTCACCAACCCGCCTGCCAAGCGTGGTGAGTATGGCAATTACCCTTCATGGAGATCCATGAGGGAGGCCTGTGTTCATCAGTGGACGTTTTATGGCTGAAATGATGAAAAAAAAATTATGACTTGCAACTCTATGTCTCAGGGTGACGGGCGCAATGCAATGCAGCGTTGGTCACGTGCTTAGTGACCGTGATCACTGCGGTGTTGCTGTCGTCATAGGTAGAGGTTATCGCTTTAAATCCCTCAGCAGGCTCTTACTGCATCCACGGGCATGAGAGGATAAGTAACATTCTACTTCCGGTATCCCACGGCATGTGTTTATTGCATTAGTGAAAAACACAAAGTATCTATAAGAAAACCAGCTTTTGTTAATAATTTTTTCCTCGCCCAAACATCCCACGCTCTATCAACCGGTAATCCAAAACAAACCGACAGACGCCGTCCCGCAACAAAGAAGCGATGAGACCTTGATGCCAGGACGCACGCTTCAACGCGCACCTCCTGTCCACCCCCTTATATGTTACGACACGATTTTTGATGTTAAACATCTTTTGATGTTTCAGCCGTAAAACGTCCACTACTGAACACAGGCCTCGCTCATGGATCTCCATGAGGATTAGTTGCCATACTCACCACGCTTGGCAGGCAGGTTGGCGAGCGCAATACGGGATGTTGGTACACGGAAAGACACTGCTGCCCATCTTCCGGAGGCTCTTACTGCATCCATGGGTATAAAAGGAGGGGTAACATTCTACTGCCGGCACCCCACGGCTTTTGCGTGGGGTAAAACCGCAGGCTGACTACGTATCTTGCTTTGAAAACTTTCGCGATCTGTTGACATAATTTTAAACAGATTAACGGAAACTTTATCTGAACGTTATCGCGTAATTACCGTGTAAGTGACGTACGTATACGTGTGTATAAGTGACGTATCTCGCGACGGGTTTGCAACAGGGTTATATCGCTGTCAAACGTCGATTTTTGCTTTTATATACTACAGAATTGACCATTGACAGCGATGACCGCGATATTTACGCCTGTTGCAAAACCTGTCGCGGGATACAGTAGTAGTTTTACGGGTGAAATGATGAAACCTTTAACAGGTGACGTAAAAAAAAATGTGTAACAGCTTGCTTCTTAAAGTATTATTCTAATACAAATAATAGCAAAATATAATGAATAATGCTTGAATTACAAATCATTTTGGTCGGCCGCATGAACCATAATGACGCCTCTTAAATTACAAAATAAAACAACACTGCTTTATTATATTAATTAATAAAGCACATTATTGAACATGTTCACTTCAGATCACAAGATTAAAAGAAGCGAACAAAAGAATATAATATTATAATCAATCAATATATATAAAACTCTTCCGTTACTGACTGACTGAGTGACTTACAGACAACGCACAGCCTAAACCACTGGACCTAGAGACTTGAAATTTGGCACACATATACCTTGAGTATCCTAGAGGTGCACTAAGTAGGGATTTTTCGAAATTTCCACAAGATAAAGATAAAGACATTTATTTGCAAAAAACATGTGTTTACATTTTCATGCGAGTTGTTTAATTTTTTATAAGGTCACAACATGCTTTACCGAAATCGGTATGCAAAGTTTTTAAGATAGGTAGGCATGCCAATGTTACAGAAAAATCAAAGAAAATATTACAACTTAAATTATAAATATTATTTTGACAATTATCCTTTAGAAATTCGTCAACATTATAATAGCATTTTTCATGTAATAACTTTGTTAATTTTTGCATAAATAAATTGATGCTTAATTGCCTGTATTCTTCAGGTATTTTGTTAAAGATTATAGGTGCCATACACACGAGACTTTTGTGCATGAGTGAGGTTTTGGAAGGATGCAATCGTAGCTTACCATTATCTCGTCTGTTTCGGCTTACAGCGTCAGACAATTTTGCAAAAAGATGGGGGTTGTTCTTGACATACAAAGCTATCTCCAATATATAAAGGGACGGAAGTGTCACAGGAACGGGAACTACGCGGGGTGAAACTGCAGGGTGCGGCTAGTATTAGTACAGAATTCAGAGTGACAAATGGGCCCATATTATAACATGGTAGCAGCCAGAAGATGGAAGGCGACGTAGGGGCAGGCCAACAAAGCGATGGCGGGACGACCTCGATTCGTTTAGTAGTGATTGGTTCCATATTTCGAAGGAGAGACTGGAGGAGTTTGGTGAGACCATTGCCTAGCTGTTGCACAAAATGGGTTAATTAAAAAAAAACGTATATAAACACCGTTTTTTATCGTGTCGTGAGCTCTTCAGCGAACATAACCGTCGATGTGACCGCACAGCACGTCTCACTGCACACCCTTCGTCCTTCTTACACTTAACCTTATTTTATACTCTGCGTTATGTCTGCTTACGTGTTTTGACACTGTTATGCTGTGAGAATGTTTTGTTTTCGTTATCTTTGTGTAAATTATATAGTATTAGACCTTCTCTATGCAATAAAATTAACAAGATCTTGAACATCTTCCCACTTACTAAATACAAATGCAAAACCAAATACTCAAGTCTCTGACAGTTATGAAGAAACCGTATAAATTCTAAAAAGTACCAAGATGTCTAAAAATTTTTACGAAATGGAAAATATCTCGTCTTTAGACACTCGCACATACACTCATATACCCACCCTCTTTGTTAAGCACATACACACAAACACATATACACACACGCACACAAACACTTTCACATCATAATTACTCACAAAAAACACATACGTACAAAAATACATTTTTTATAAATTATATTTTTATAGTTATCTGAATTCATAAGAATAAAATAAAAATCAACGGAACAATGTAATATCATGGAGGCAGGCGTAGTGGCTGCTCCATAGTATTAACGTTTGTGCCTGTTTTAAACTTGTACAATTGTAAATGTACATGTTCACAATAAATTATTTTGTATTTTTTATATAAAATAATTCTTTGATATTTCAACAAACAAATCCGGCCAAACAAGACTTAATTACGAGACAAGCCGATGGCTCATCTGATGTAAAGCAAACTGTAATACCGCGGTGATCACGGTCACGAAGCACGTGACTAAGTGACCAACGCTCCATTGCGTTGCGCCCGTCACCCTGAGACAGAGTTGAAATGAAAAATGAAAAATAATTTTATTTACTTTAAATCTACTACACAATAACTTAGAGTTCGTCTTACCGTGTATCAACATCCCATACTGCGCTCACCAACCCGCCTGCCAAGCGTACTGAGTATGGCAACTACCCCTCATGGAGATCCTTGAGGAAGGCCTGAGTTCATCAGTGGGCGCTTCACGGCTGAAATGATTAAAATCATCAACAAACACAGCCGATGATTCCAAAACTCCCTAAACAAGTTTATTAGCGCGAGGGAATACAACAGATTTATCATTGAATTCTGCAATGTTAAACAACTTGTAAAGTACGGAACATTCTAAACTTTAGCGAAAAGTTTCGATTCGAAAGGGAAGTTGTCTGAGTGCCTTGTGAGTTTGTAATTGATGAAACACATTACCCTTACGTGGGTAAAACAGGTGTCTGTTTTGTGTTAGGTTATTGTTATAGGTACATCGGTACGCCTGCCAAGCGTGGTGAGTATGGCAACAACCTCTTATGATCAGGACTTGGATCTCCAAGTCCATGAGGAAGAACTTTGTCTACCAGTGGATGTCCTACGATTGTGATGATGATGATTATGGTGATTATTATTATAGGTACTGTAGTTTAGATCATAAATAACATTAAATTTATATTCGTGAAATATGATTGGTGAATTTATACAGCTTTTTGTTTGATAATGTGCGCTAAACGCTTTAATGTTAATGTTGACTGCCTCCGTGGCTTAGTTTAATAGCCGACTTATACACAGGATTCGAATGCCGCGGAACAAATGTTTGTAATTGTTCTGCAGATATATCTCCCGGGTCTAGGTATTTTTCTATGTATGTGTTATTATTATTATGAGCCATTTGGGTCCCACTGCTGGGCAAAGGCCTCCCCCAATTCCCTCCATACATCCCGATCCTGAGCTGCTTCCCTCCAGTCAACGATGTACTGATCGAGTTCGTCCCGCCATCTGCGCTTCGGTCTGCCGCGTCGCCTTCTCGCCGGGTCAGGCCGCCACTCCGGGACTATCTTTGCCCACAGCTCACTCGGCATGCGGCAGATGTGGCCAGCCCAGTATGTATATACAAACAAAAAAATGTATTTAAGTATTCTAACAATCACCTGGCTTCCTACAAGATTTGCTTAGTTTAGGACTAGATGGTGTTGTGTGTGTCCAGCGATTTGTTTTTAGTTTTTTTTTTGTAGTATATTTTTACTGATCTATAAAATAAAAAATATTTGTTAGAATTTCATCAGCTAATTGCCAACTACAACACAAAGTTATTTGAAATCTGTCTTCCCGTAATCTTTATTACTTTTTTGCGGAAGAAAAACTCCCTTCCTATATAATACAATTTCCTGTATTCAAAATGGCATTTGGATTACAAAAACAATTGCTAATATTTTCGGCAAAAATTGTGAAATCGCGTCACAGACTAAAGCAGCTCAGAAGATTATCTCTTGGCGCTAGGTACAATCGTACGCACAAGTAGAACACGTTTTATTTTTATCTTTTGCCGTATGTACTGAGCCTTTATCACCATTTTAACCGTAAAACTTCCACTGCTGAATACAGGCCTCCCTCATGGATCTCCATGAGGGGTAGTTGCTATACTCACCACGCTTAGCAGGCGGGCTTGCGAGCCCAGTGCGCGATGTTGATAAAAGACGCTGATTTAGCTCTTACTGCATCTACGGGCATGAGAAGAGGGGCGACATTCTACTTCATTTATTTATTCTATTTGAACACGAGAAGATGACACGGTTTGAGATCCTGTATTTTTCTATACGTAAATGTTAAAATTCGTTTTTTTAAGTAAAATGCACATGTTTTTTATCAATTTGTTTAAGGGCTTAATTTACAATTGTTAAAAAAAATACATAACTTCCTCTATCAGACAAGAGATGACGCTGTGAAGGTTCTCTAACAAATATAAACCACCTTTACCAAACATATTGTATATATGTATATATATATATATTATGATAGCACGGAATCCTCGGTGCGGGAGTCTGACTCGCTCTTGGCCGGTTTTATTTCGTTTGTTCCAGCGCGGTCCGAGATCCTTTACTTCTCAAGTTACTGTTGTGTAATATAATATTATTTATTTTAGTCATCTGTTACGTGAGTCAATTAGGTTCTATACTACAAGCTTCGCCAGTTTAGCCCTTGCAAAAGTTTTGGAAAAGCAAATATTTTCTGTTCTCGTAAACTTCAAAGCATCTCAGAAGATTATCTCCTAAGCTGTAGGTACATTCGTTCGCACAAGTCGAACACAGTTTCATGCGCGAGCGAGCTTTGAGTACAAAAACAGGTCACAGTATTTTGCAGTAGGTCTGGAAAGGTTTAATATTTTGAAAAGTGGAGCTGAGCGCTCGGGTCACAAGGTGAGGCATGGTGATGGCAGGTAGAATTAAGTTAAACAAAAAATATGTAGACAATAGCCGAACGGGTCAAGGAACATACCACAGCACATTATTAATATAATGGAATATCGGAAATTTATCGCGTGATTACCTTTATTTTAATCCTGATTCGACCGGATTGCACCTGGTCGTGGTCGCGGGATACCGCAGCAGTGAAAAATCGGCAAGTATCAAGTCAGCGATTGCTGAACATCTGCTGGAATCAGGACCTAATCTTTGGATAACCCAAAAGTTACATCCAAGGAACACCACTATTACAAAAGCATAGTCCGTAAGGCGTAAAATTGAGATAAAAAAACAACGATGATTCATTATTTCATGAAACAAATTAAGTGACATTTCATCATCATCTCAGCCACCTCCACTGCTGGGCAAAGGCCTCTACTCTACACCTCTTTAAGAAACTCACTCATTGTGCCAGAAAAGTCATCAGTTGTGATAATTTTCGCATTTCACAAAGCCTCTTAGCAAAATCTTTCGCATCTCGAAGTTCCCTCGTACGTTGCAATCATACGAATCACTAAATTCATTACAAGTTCACTGTTGTATCTGCTACCGTTATACACTGTGCCACAGATCTGTGAAATTGAATTGCTATAATGATTACCGAGCATTCGTATCTTATAAGGGGATTACTTACTGTGAATGTTTATACTGCGTCTTATGATTTTGCGAGCCGAGTTGGCCAACTGGTACCTATGTCCCCCGACTTTCAATTGAAGGGTTCGATACCGACGGGGAACCAATAGATTTTTCTTTCTTGAAAAGTGTATTTGCACATTTACCTCAATGCCGTAGGGTGCCGGCAGTAGAATGTTACCCCTCCTCTCATACCCGTGGATGCAGTAAGAGCCTGCTAAGGGATACCTTCGGAAGATGGGCAGCAGCGTCTTTCCAAGTTTTAACATCCCGTACTGCGCTCGCCAACCCACCTGCCAAGCGTGGTGAGTATGGTAACTACCCCCTCATGGAGATCCATGAGGGAGGCCTGTGTTCAGTAGTGGACGTTTTACGGCTGGAATGATGATGATGATGACATTTACCTCAACTCAACTCGCACTTGTTTCCTCCTCCATCTACGTATAAATCCATCTCTTTAAATATTAATATCTTTGTTCATTTATTAAATCTGTTTGCTGAAATTTAACTGTGAATTTTTCTGACGAACACGCAATGACTCTTTTTTATGAGTCAGAGTCAATAAGTGTTTATTTAATACAGCAAAACGCTACTTAGAATAGTCAATTTACAATAGAAGAACAAGACAAATTTAAATTGAATATAGCACATAATTCAATTCGTTTGCTTCAGATAACTTTTTTCCAAGTGATAGAAGGAAGCTACATACATATATTACTAAATGAGGAGACAAGCCAAAGGCCCACTTGATGATTTTTTTAAGCATGAGATTCCCTCGCGAGGCGAAGCCTGTATCTAGTAGACTTGTTAACAGGATCTGGTAGAAATTTCGCTCGTTGCAATGTCTTTTTATAAACTGTGGTAACAACACAAACTTAAATAAAAAGTAGGTTAATAAAATTAAAACGGATTCGACTGAAAAAAAGCATAATTAATGTCAAACAGTAAGCTCTGCTTATAACAAATGCAATACTAAAATCATGTCTGAAAAATAAATAGCCTAACATGAATCATAATTCAAACTTCAATTACAATAGATTGGGTCCCAAGCCGCCAGAGCAATCATACATTACAACACCCAGTAGGCCAGAGCAATCAAAAACAAAAAAAAAAATACCATCGAATCGAAATCCAAAACAAATAAAATATAGTCTCTGGGGTAAATAATCATCTCCACAATAGTTGAAGGTATTATCCACAGAGGTGTAAAGCCTGGAGTTGCCTTTAGTATTTCAAACTATCGCCTATCGACTTCCATAGGATTGGTAGCCGATTCTCGTAAATCGTGATTATGCGTGATACTTCATCTCATCCCACTTCTCGGTGTCTACTCCGAACTTGTCACACCACTGTAGAATTATAATAACATAAAAGCACATAATTACCAGTCTATTAGCATATCTTTACCAGTCTATTAGCATATCCTTACCAGTCTTTTCAACATGATCGGTTGGCAATAATAGACATTTTTGAGACGACAGGAATGCAGAAAGTTCGTTTCAATAGAGATTATGACAGTTTCTGTGAAATGTATCAATTTTGAGCGTTTATCACTTGGATCACGATGCACGAAAATCGGCCCCCTGATCTTCAACTATTTACAGGTGTAAGTGCTTTCCAATATACATATATTGGTGGCGATTCTGTTGTTGCACCAACTAGCTAAAGCTAATTAAGTTGCTATAAAGCGGACTAAAATGACATATAGCTATTCGGTTAGTGCTTTTCTGAAACGGTTTTTAGTAAAGCACTAACCGAATAGCTAGTGCTTTTATAAAACGGAACAAATTGTGCAATTTTACACTGACATGTCAAAATTTAGAAACGTCAGATCTCTAATTTTAATTAGTTTAAGGCAGTGTAAAACAGAATCGACACTACTATTTATTTATTTATCATCATCATCTCAACCGTAGAATGTCCATTGCTGGACAGGAGGCTGTTGCCTTGCTCACCACGCTTGGCAGGCGGATTGACAAGCGCCGTACAACATGTTGATACATGGAAAGACGCTGATCCCATATTCCGGAGGTATCCTTTGAAGCTATCCTTAGCAAATTCTTACTGCATCCACGGGTAACATTCTGCTGCCTTAAAGCGGCATGAAAAACTTGGCATAGTACCAGTGTTTTTACACTGTTTTCTGTCGTCTATTTACAATGCATGGAAAGACACTGATGCCCGTCTTCCGGAGTTCTCCCCTGATTTTTACTACATACACGGGTTAGAGAGGAGGTGCAACATTCTACTGCCTGAAAAGCTTGGCATAAGCAGTGCTTTTATACTCGTTTCTGTCGTCTAGTCACAATACAGTCCAAGGCCCCTCCAGTGTAAGTGGCTCGTCGAGAATGGTATAAAAAGCTTTTCAGCAAAAAATTAGTTCATTTACAACCACGCTCATGGCTAGTAAGGATTTGAATTTTATTTTCGAGTTTAGTAGAGGATTTTGTCTTTAAGATTTACTATTTTTGAAGTGGTTTGACTTGTGTTTCTTAGCTGTAGGACGTCCACATAGGCCTCCCTCATTAATCTCCAAGACATGATTTTTAGGGGGTTGTGGCCATACTCACCATGCGCTGGCGGGTTGGCGAGCGCAGTTACGTTAGGTTCTGTAATGTGTGGTACAGGATGTTGATACACGGAAAGACGCGATTGCTCATTTTCCGGAGGTATCTCTAGGCAGATTCTTACGACATCCGCGGATAAGAGAGGAGGGGCAACATTATACAGCCGGCACCCCACAGCACGTGAGAGATATACATTTGTATATTTTTATCGCTGCTCAAACGATATGATCTCATCAAAAATTTCGACTCAGCCTGTTAAGGGTTCCGTAACCTAGAAGTAAAACTGCTTTCGGCTTTAGAAAGGGTCAAGGATCCAATGGAATTTTAATTTTGATAAGATCTTTTATTTCCTTGAGATGTTATCATCATCATCATCATCATTTCAGCCATAGGACGTCCACTGCTGGACATAGGCCTCCCTCATGGATATCCAGTTATTGCGGTTGGAAGCGATCTGCATCCACCGTCGACCTGGGGTCTTCACCAGGTCATCATCCCATCTTGTTGGTGGACGTCCTACGCTGCGCTTGCCGGTCCGTGGCCTCCACTCGAGAACTTTTCGGCCCCATCGGCCATCTGTTCTGCGAGCTACATGGCCTGCCCATTGCCACTTCAACGTGCTAATCCGTTTGGGTATGTCGGTGACCCGAGTTCTTCTACGTATCTCCTCATTTCTGATTCGATCGCTGAGATGTTATATTATTATGTAAATTTTACTTGCTTCTTCGTTGTCTTCCATATTTAAGAGTTTCGTATCAAAATGTTCTATCTGGCATCATCATTTTCATTTCATATTTATCATTTCATCTCTATATAGTGAAACCCTTGGTATGCGTGTCCGACTCACACTTCGTCTACACAAAGCCATCGCGACAATCTGGAATTATTAAACCTTACATTCCTTTACATATGTCACTGCCAATAGCAAAAATAACAAAAATACTACGGGTTTAGTATTTACTGTACTGTATTGTTAGTACTGAATTTTCAATTTGGCTATCCGCTTACATCTTAGCAAAATTATGATTTGTTTTGTAAAAATATATACAGTCAAAAACAGTTTATAACCTAGTAAATAGCGTAAGCGTTCTATTACTGGTAAACATTTTAAAACTCGATAATTTCATGTCCTTTTAAGTATTTAAAGGATGTCTTTGTTCAGGATTCTTTAAATACTTTGTCTTTTTTAATAAATGCTGCATTCATTGTCTGGGAAACTCCTCATGCAGAGCCATCCTCAGCATCCCAAGAGTCGAAACACACGCATTATTTAGAACAATGCAAAAAACAATGCGAAAAAAATATTGAACATAACAATAGCCCTCCAATTACTGGAATCTGAATCCGAAAAAAAATGGCGCCCATTTTAACCCGTAATATCTATGCTGGGTGTAAAGTACCCTTGCCATTCAGTGGGGCTCGACCCGAGGGTGCTCATGATCCAGCCTCTATTATAACCCAAGTGGGGTTTACAATTTCAAGAACAAGAAAAATAAGAATGCTGTGGATTTTGGATTAATTGCGTGGTAATTAGAAAATATTACGATATACGTGGCTCGTCTTTTTTAAACTTTCGCGATCACAACACATAATTAAAATATGGGATTATCGGGATATTTATCGCGTAATTACCTTTATTTTATTCCCGACGTTTCGACCGGATTGCACCTGGTCGTGGTCGCGGGGAGACTGATCTGAACTGAACTGAACGTCGGGAATAAAATAAAGGTAATTACGCGATAAATACCCGATAATCCCATATTTTAATAATACGTGGCTCGGTTGGCTGGTGCGCAAGTAGGGTTGATTCCCAATTATGATATTTTTTGTATAAGTAGGAATTAAGAAAAAATAAGTATTAAGATATTCTATCAATCATCTAGTTTCTATAAATAAATAATGCTGGACAAATCACACAGCATCATCTAGCCCCAAGCTAAGCAAAGCTTGTGTTATGGGTACTAGATGACTGATATACTTAATAAATAATATTTTCTGCTCGTTATCGTTTCTATAGAAAGTCTGTAAGTATGATGGATACCTGGAATATTTTACCCACAACATTAGCATTGTCTAGCCTCCCACTCTAAAACAGGTTTTCTTAAATAACATTATTATTATTCCACATCATTTATTTGTAAACTCATAAAAATACATTTTTTACTATAAAGAAATACAAAAACAAATACTCTACAGTAAAAAATATATCAAAACGGTGAATCACCGGCCACGAAGCAAGGCTCAAGCGGTCGGTGACTAGGGCTGCAGGGAGAGGAATCTCCTTACTATTCCTCAGTTTTATTATTATTATTCAACCGTTACTGTCCCACTGCTGGGCTCCTCCTTCCACTCCTCGCGACTTAACGCAGCTACAGGCCAAGATGGTAAATAAGCGTCAAACTCGTCCTGCCATCTCATTCTCGGCCTTCCTCGTCGTAAAACAACATGAAGATAAATAAATTTAATAAGATAATAAACCCAAGTGAAGTGGCGACAGTGGAATGTCGCCCCTACTCTCTTGCCCGTGGATGCAGTAAGAATCTCCCACGGGATACGTGTGGGAGATGGGCAGCAGCGTCTTTCTACCATCACATGCTGCGCTCGCCAACCCGCCAGTCGAGCGTGGTGAGTATGGCAATAACCCCTCATCATCAGTACTTGGCAATGAGAGAGGCTTTTGTCCAGCAGTGGACGTGCTACAGCTGAGATGATAATGATGATGAATAAACCCATTAATGCCTGGCTGGCCACTTCTACCTATGATACATAGAAAACAAAAAACTCAATTAACTTTCATCATCATCATCACAATCATAAAACGTGAACACAGATTGAATACAGAGTGAATACAGATCACTGAACACAGGCCTCCCTCATGGATCTCCATGAGGGGTAGTTGCCGTGCTCGCCACGCTTGGCAGGCGGGTTGCGAGCGCAGTACGAGGTGTTTATACACGGAATGACGCTGCTGCCCATATTCCGCAGGTAATCCTTAGCATGTTCTTACTGCATCCACGGGCATGAGAGGAGGGATAACATTCTACTGCCGATACCCCACCGCACCAACAAACTTAATTAATACCAAAAAACACTAACTACATTCACATTCTTCTTTTCTTCCACGACCAAATGACGAGACAAGCCAAAGGCCCACCGGATGTTAAGCGGTTACCTCAGTAAAGTAAACACAGAATCCAATCATGAATCTATAAGGGACCCAACATTTTTCATTCCCCATTCATTCGCCATTGTTTTACCATCCTTACAAAAATCCCGTAAAATATTACCCGGCCACAATAACCCAGTGCTTACACAGAAACAGACAGAAAAGGGTACAAATGACCAGGCTATCGAGTATTTATAGGAGACTATTCATAACAGGGGTCATTTAGACCCAGTGTAGGAGGAAACGGTTAGGTCACTAACCTACCTAACCTAACCGTCTTTTCGTCTAACATACCTCAGTGCCTGAAGACGAAATTCTTCAATCAGTGTGTGTTATCAGTGATGACATATGGAACCGAGACGTGGTCCTTCACTATTGGCCTTATGAATAAGCTCAGAGTCGCTCAACGAGCTATGGAGAGGGCTATGCTCGGGGTTTCTCTACGGGATCGAATCAGAAATGAGGAGATACGTAGGAGAACTCGGGTCACCGACCTAGCCGGACGGATTAGCACGTTGAAGTGGCAATGGGCAGGCCATATATCGCGCAGAACAGATGGCCGATGGGGCCGTAAAGTTCTTGAATGGAGGCCACGGACCGGCAAGCGCAGCGTAGGACGTCCACCTACAAGATGAGCAGACGACTTGGTAAGAACCGCAGGTCGGCGTTGGATGCAGGCCGCTTCCAACCGCAGTTCCTGGAGATCAATGAGGGAGACCTTTTTCCAGCAGTGGACGTCCTACGGCTGATATGATGACTAACCTACGAACATTAAGTTAATTTTAGTTATGTTTTACGCTTAATAAGTGTTACTTAAAACTAATTGACTTTGACACATTATTAAATAATGCTGCACATTTTATACAGCACCATCTAGCAAGCAGAGATTGTGTAATACCAGATTGCACATAGAATAATTTATATTTCAAAGTGCATTGGTATACATTTATATGGTTTTAAGTGTCGTATAAATAAGATTAGAATAAGTTATTGATAAATAAAGAAAATACAATATACAAATACATGCAGAAAATCATCCGCAAAAATTCTTTATACGTATTTTAGTTATGTAGCTTGCTCTATTGTTTATTCTAGCAAAAAAACTACATGGACAGCAGTTTTCCCGTGTATCAACAGCCCGAACTGCGCTCGCCAACCCGCCTGCCAAGCACAGCAAGTATGGCAACGACCTTTCACGATCAGTACATAGTGGTCCATGAGGGAGGGTTTTACTCATGAGTGGGCGTGCAACGGCTAAGATGCTGATGATGATAATTATGAATGAAGAGAAGGCAGAGCAAGGGATGTCAACGGCCTAATATGACGATTTCTATCTCTTCTTATCTATCTCGCACATAGTATAAATAAATAAATAATAATAAATAAAACAATTTTTTATTTAAAGTGTAAACCCACACTAAGGTATCATTATAGAAATGAAAAATGCAATCAAAATTTAGTCTCCGACGGGACTCGAACCCGTAACGTTCAGACGAACACCTTCAACGCAGGCTGCCTTAACCGTTCGACCACGGAGCAATTAACCGTCGGGTCGAAAATCTTGACTGCCTTTATCGATTTCGAACCGAGTGGCGACATCTAGCAGAAATTCTTAGAGATATTATTTTATTATTATTTATATATTTTTATATTTACGGGTTCGAGTCCCGTCGGAGACAAAATTTTGATTGCATTTTTCATTTCTATAATAAATAAAACGTTTATTTTTTCTCTCACAACAGTTCTTAGAGGTAATCTACAAGTTTTTAAGGTACTGCTATAATTAACCTGCATTGTGAGAGACTGGCGCCTGAAAAAGGTTTAAGAAACCTGTGGTACAGGTCACCAGGCCCTCGCTCCACGGATAAATATACATTTTAATAGTTGTATTCGTTACACCACAGTTGATTACAAAATTATTGTTAGGATTTCAAAATAGAAGATAGAAGTATCAATTTAAGTTGTTCGACTTTGGAAACACATATTTTTTTTAAACTCTTCATACAAGATACCTGATGATTGGTTTATACGTACACATGTGCGAAGAAAGGGTAGGGCTCTAGTATTTTCATTATGTGAAGTAAATGCACGTTGAATGATCTTGCTGCCCTTCCGTCGCTATATGTGAAGGGCTCTGTCCATCCCACGCAGGCGAGGGTAAAACGCGTGCTGTTAACGACCACTCGAAAATATTCCCATTTAGGGATTAGCACCTAGGTATGAAGACACTTTTGTTATGAAGGACGTGGTCTTTAAAATCATATTTCAGTTGCTTGTTTAAATTGTTATCATCATCATTATTGCAGCCGTAAAACATCCACCACTGAACACTCTTGGGATCTCCATGAGATGTAGTTGCCATAATCACCACGCTTGTATGGGAACATACCCTCAGTATTTGGCGATCCACGATGGCGGCCTATGTCCCTCAGTGGACGGACAGCAGCCCGACGGCTGAGGTGACAAAAACACATATATTAGGGGGCTTCATAGCGCTGTCTGTCTGTGCATGACACGATTACAACCGAACGCGTTGAACGATTTACATAAAACCTTTTTTCTTAGCACTGTCTTAATGAGAGTAGTTACCCTAGCCTAGGGTCACAGGGACCGGAGTTTTTTTGGAAACCTTCGCCCCCTTGCGTTGACCGATTGAAAACCTTTTTTGCTAGCACTGTCTTAATGAGAGAAGGGTACTGATTTGGTGACCCTAGGGTCACATGGACCGGAGTTTTTTTGGAAACCTTCGCCCCCTTTTCTGGTACCCCCGTAACAATGCTTGTTTTCAATCATCTACTAAACAAAACGAAGTTCATGACGAATGCCTTTGTGATAGATGTTTCTCGTTTTAAAAACCTCCATTATGCCATAGCAGTTGTCAGATGCCATAGCAGTTGTCAGATACCATAGCAGCTTGTTATGTCTACAGTCTGGGTTTGATAACTGTATGTAGGTACGTTGTTATATTATTTTCCGAAACGACACAACTTCAAAACCAATTTTATTGCCAGAAAAATCACATTTCATGCACATGACATATGCAGTTGAATCAAATTCTAGTGCTCCGTGACTCCTTCCGTTTCCGGCAGCATGTAGCATGCCACAATATATAAGCTTTAAAGTAGGTAAGATAAGATAAAATCGCGAAATAGTATACTCCAATACAAAGAATTGACTTACGATTTCAGTTAATCTTTTAAATATAGAACATACAAGTATTAAAAAAACGATAATTACAAGTATCCACTAGTTTAGTTCAAACACAAACTCAAGATATTTTATAAGTTCTTTCGACAGAAAGCCCTGTTAGCCGAGTGTTATGTACCCCCGACTTTCAGTCCGAAGGTCGTGGGTTCGATACCGGTAGTGCACCAATGAATTTTTCTTTCTTGAAAAATGTATGCGCACACTTAACACGAGCTTTAACGGTGAAGGAAACATCGTGAGGAAACCCGCGGCTTAGTTAGCTTCAGACGTATTGACCTGTTCTTTCCTCTGAATAAAAGCTGACTAAGCTGAGAGGATGGTATAGGTGCTGGGCAAGCCTAATCCATCTAACAATGTCCCAGGCACTGCAGCGTCCCATACAGCATGATTACCAGTTGCTGACGCTGTATAAATTATCTATAATAGATGCAAAGGCCTTACTTTTTTTTTCGACAACCCGAGCCAAGCGTGGTGACTATGGCACAGCCCCTCACGATCAATTCTTCAAGATGTATAGGCGCATGTGTAGCAGTGGACGTCCTATGGCTGAGATGATGAGATATTGTATTTATATATATTGTCAATTTCTTTTCAGCATTTCTTTATATTATTCTTTATATCTTAAGATGTGAATTAAAGTATTTTCCATCTTCTATCTTAATAAAGTTTAAATAGATTGTTGTAGTAATGCTTCTGGTACTGCCTTTTCTACGTTACCGCTTTCTAAGAAAACATGTTATCTTCCGTGCAGCAAACTTCAGTATAAACTCAAAGTTTCATGGCGTTGCAGCTGGAATATCGCATGGAATCTCACGGAACTTGGTTTAGCTTAACTTGTTCAAATGAAACTGGTAGAGAAAGGTAGATTTTCTTTAACAGCATTGCTACCAATGTTGTAAAAGAATATCTACCCTTCCTCATCTAGCCCCAGAGTAAGCAAAACTTGAAAACTTGTGTTATGGGTGCTAGATAATTCATAGTTTTTTTTGTAAATTACAACAGTATCTAAAAGGGTTCCTTGTTGTACTACTCTGGTGACTTGTACTACAGGTTTATTTCAGGCACCAATCCCTCACAAAACGAGGTAAAATAATATCCAATAAAGTGAATTGTCATGTTTTTTTTAGTTATTAGGAACCTATTTTTATGAGCGATCACTTAATGTCTTTTTACTTTTACTTTACTACTTATCCCTTAATAGCGCCGAACTATTGTAATATCATCGGTACTTGATAAGTATCATCCTCATCATTTCAGCCGTAAAACGTCCACTACTGAACTAAGGTCTCCCTCATGGATCTCCATGAGGGGCAGTTGCCATACTCACCACGCTTGGCAGGCGAGTTGGTGAGCGCAGTACGGGATGTTGGTATACGGAAAGACGCTGCTGCCCATCTTCCGGGGGTGTCCCTTAGCAGGCAACATTCTACTGCCGGTGCCCCACGGACGATAATAATAAAGTACTAATAAAACTAATAGCATAATTTAATATCCTAGATAACATCACCGTCAAGTTTTTCTCCATGTAACATGACTGCTATTCTTTATCATTTCCCAAAACCATTTTGGTTATGATATTTTATTAAAATAATAAATTACCGTTCGGTTTCCTCGAGATTTATAAGTAATGTTTCAATACGGAAACATAAATCCAGTAGCTGCTATCTTTGTACAATCAATCTTCTATTGAAGACCTAGGAATATTCTTTTAGTCGAGTTTAGGTAGATGAAGCAATATTTGAAATTCGGCTAAATCGAAAAATGGCCGAATTGGAAAGTTTTATGTGACACTTGAACTAATATTAGGCAGATAGTTTTTCGATAAAAAGACCTTTTACGTGATTGATTCTTGTTTCTGTTAACTTTTTTAACTTAACTTTTTTATTAGTTTATTTACAGTAATATACAAATGCGTGTATGTAATTTATTATTTAAGAATTTTGGTTACATTACCACTAACGAGTAATTAACTGTTTTCCAACTAAGTGGCAATGACTAACAGGAAATCACAATTTGAATCCAATAACATGAAATTTTTTTTATCACAATCTGCTGCGTATAGGTTTGGCCAAAATTAATTTTCCATTTTTAACAACAATATGGCAAGTAATGTATTATTTTTCAAAGCCAATAAGGTATTTTCCCGTAGGGTACCGGCAGTATAATCCTAGTACAGTTCCTAATTGTGGATTCATGAGGGAGGCTTGTGTCCAGAAGTGCACGTCCTACGGCTGAGATGATGATGAGAAAGTAAAAATGATAATAAAGAATGAAGAACTAATAAAAATAATAGCATAATATAATATCCGAGATAACATCCACAAGGTTTATTGTCAAGTTTTTCCTCCATGTAATATGACTGCTATTTTTTATCATTTCCCAAAAACCATTTTGGAAAAGTAAAGGAATTGTAAAGCCGAATGGATGTTCATTCGGCTATAGAATTCGGGTTGGGCCTAACACAAGCATCTCTAAAGTTGTGATGGATGAGATTGGCTAAATATTTCTCTGAGGATTTCCGCTGCATCGATGGATGCTGAGTTGAACAGTCATCATTATTCTTTCTGATAAACGATTGGAGGTATCTCTGTCATTGTTCTGATAACTGATACTTTTGCAAGTGAATGCAGAAGGTATTGAGTTCTCAATCCAATATGGTTTAATGCTGAAGATGGTTTCTTGATGATTTTATAAAAATTATTGCTGTCAAAAGTTTTGAAGCTGAAAGCAATATGCAGTCAATATATTCAGACCTAATCTAGGTATATCTTGTTGATACAACAAAAGACGCTGCTGCATATCTGACGAGGCTAGACCTTGGCAAACGCTGACTAAATCCGCGGGCAAGAGAGGAGAGGCACCCCACGCCATTGCCTCGCCTGCCAAGTGCCGAGGGGTAGTTGCCATACTCACCACGCTTGGCAGGCAGGTTGCAAGCGCTGTACGGGATGTTGATACAACGAAAGACGCTGCTGCCCATCTTTCGGAGGTACCCCTATACAGGCACTTGCTGCATCCACGGGCATGAGAGGAGGGGTAACATTCTACTGCCGGCACCCCACGGCATGACTGTGTATAATGTTAATGTAAATAAAACACACGCTATCACAAAGTACATACATTACGTACCAGTTTGCTCTTAAGCTTTCATCAAAAACAAATTATATTCAAACGCAACGCAACCACTCACCTTTTCTCTCAACTTATAAATCTTTTTAAAATCACAACCGTGAATACTTGAAAACATGTTAGATGAATATTTAAAATGAACATACATACATACAAGCACCTCTTTTGTATGTCTGTACGTCCTTACATGTGTATGTGCAAGAAAGCGTGAGTAAACGTGCTTGCGCGTTTTAGACTGGGAGGTAAAATGTTGGTAGTTTTAACCTCAGACGCAGAAAGAGTGGTATACGTTTGACATGTATGTGTGTTGGTCTGCTCCTGAACGAATAGACTGCAGTTTTTTTTTTGTATTTGAAAGAAGGTTTTCTAGCGATTCTTATAAAATATGTTTTATCAAAATCAGTTTAGCCTTGGCAGGCGGGCGGGTTGGCGAGAGCAGTACAGGATGATAATACACGGAAAGACGCTGCTGCACATCTTCCGGACCCTTTCCGTGCCTTAGCAGATTCTAACTGCACCCACGGGCAAAAGAGGAGAGACAACAAGTCTACCGCTGGCACCCCAGGGCAATAGTTCAATAGTTGGCAAAACTTTACAAATACAAATACAAATACAAAATATTTATTTGCAAACAACGGGTTACAAAGGTTGGTAAATAATTATGGATTCCATCCGATGTCTTACCAGCTAATGTGGTATGCAAATTTTTAGAATTGAATTGAATTTAATTATAGAGCAAATTTTAATTATAAGTATTATAAGAATGTCATGCAAAAATAATAATTTGATTCTATTATGTTAACATCAACAATTTTATGAAATTAATTTAATAACAAATATTTAATAACAGCAATTGAATAATGGTAATTTAGTAAAATAAATTGATCCATAACATTTATTTATCGAATGTCAAATTATAAAATAATAAATCACTAAAATTATAAATGTCAAATTATTCGAATATTAGTGTCAAACATGAATTCATTGATATTATAGTAACACTTTTGCGTGAGCAGCTTAAATAGTTTTTGTTTGAAGGCGAGCAGGTTTAGATCCCGTAGCGTGACAGGTAATTTGTTGAATATCTTAGGAGCTATACCACATACATTCTTTTGATACATTGCTGTGTTGCATCGGTGAAGTCGGCAAAGACGGTTCACATCCCGTCTGCTGCGTGAGTGGCTGGGTTTTTCAAAAAGCTCCAGATTATTTTTTACAAAAAGCGCCATTTCAAATATGTATAGAGATGGAACAGTCAATATTTTTAAATTTATAAAATGGGGCTTGCAGCTAACTGTGCTCAACAAGCCACAAATTGCTCTTATGCATCTTTTCTGAGCTCTAAATATATTTTCCCTATCAGCACAGTTACCCCAGAAAATTATACCATAGCGTAATTTCGATGATATATAGCTGTGGTATATAGTTTTTAGGACATCTAGACTGACAATCCTTCGCAATCTGTATAGCATATAAGCATATTTACTAAGAGATTTACATATCTCGTCCGCTTGGAAGTTCCATTTCATATTTCTATCGATCATCAGCCCCAAGAATTTAGTATGTAGTGTACTTTCTACAGTTTGGCTTTTACATGTTATTTGTACAAGAGGTTCGGGGGAGCGTTGCGAGAAGTGCATTATTTTTGTTTTAATTATATTGACGACTAAATTATTTTTATCTAACCAATCAACAATTTCTCTAAGAGCAATATTTATCTCACTTTCGTATGTCAGAGGGTTTGTACATTTAATTAATAAAGTGCTATCGTCTGCAAAAAGTACCATTGGGTACCGAGAGTTTAGAGGAAGATCATTTATATAAATGAGAAAAAGAAGCGGACCCAGGACGCTTCCCTGTGGAACACCATATCGGACCTCTTTACTTACAGTGACATCATATTTTAGTTAATTAATATTTTTATGGACTTGTTTTGTAGCATGCCACACTTTAATTTTGTACGCCTGCGAAGGTAAAACATGTTGTTACTAATTACTTATTTTGTCATCCTAGCTTACACATGTTTATGCAAATAAATGATCTTTATCTTTATCTTTATCTCTCTACCTCCAGATTGGCACTTTATTTCAGTTTTTGTATATGGGCATATTGTACTTATCTCAGTAAATTGATGACGGTTAGAGAGATATGATTTAAGAAGGTTTAAAGTAATGCCTCTTATACCGTAATGGGAGAGTTTGTTAAGAAGAATTTCGTGATCCACATAGTCGAAGGCTTTTGTCATGTCCATGTAAACAGCGCATATATGCGTCCTTTTGTCCATGCTATTCATTATTATGTTTAAAAGATCATATATAGCTAAGTTTATTGATTTATTCTTTCTAAATCCATATTGTTCTCTAGCAAGGATTTCATGCCTTTCCATAAAAGAGTAAAGAGTATTATAAATATATTTTTCGAAAATCTTTGAAAATATTGATACAAGTGCTATTGGACGGTAATTCTTCATGTCGTCTTTTCCGCCTTTGTTTTTATAAACTGGCTTGACAATAACAGGCTTTAGTCTATCAGGGTAGATACCGTGTAGGATGCTGAGATTAATGATGTGACTTAGATGCTTGGATATAGAATTTTTAACAAGCTTTATAATATGGGTAGATATTTCATCGTAGCCAGTGCTCTTTTTATTTTTTAATATTTTTATGATTTTTTCTACCTCCGGTGGAACTGTGGGGGGCATATATATAGAATTTGCAATCGGATTTCCTAAATTATGTTTTAAAGATTTATTAATATTAATTGTTTTAATTTCGTCAATAAAAAAATTATTAAAAGCTTTTGCTATGTCAAGTGGTTTTTTTATGAAAGTGTCATTTGTTTTAATGTTGGTGATATTTTCTTGTGGATAGTTAGATGTGGATATTTAGATTAGATGTTGGTTGTACAAAACTCTAAAAAAGCATTTAACCGGAAAGTCAACACCATTATCGATTGTAAAATCAAACGCTACACAGCTCCGATGAAATATTCTCAACCCATGTTCTAATTTGAATGCAAAATGGCACATTTAAATACAGATACGTGCAAAACGTTCTGTACAGTATATGGTGGGTGTGATGGCACCTAAGAACAATAACATATATGCAAAAGAATTATTTATTTATAAACTTTATTGCACATTACATGATATTGTTCAAAAGGTGGGATTAGTGATAAAAGCATTTTCTTCCTGCCAATGTCTTCGGTAGAGTGAATGATTGGCGTGCTAACTTAAATTTAGACTATAATTTAAGTCTAAATTTAAGTTAGCACTTATTGACTTTGACTTTGACCCCCTCATGATCTCGGAGATCATGCATATGTCCAGCAGTGGACGTGAACAGTAGTCCTACCGAGATGATAACTTACTTTATAGCATTGATTCGAAAATTACAAGCAACAGTTCGTCATTTTTATAGTGTTAAAAACCGAGCTTAGGTAGAACATGTTCAAGATATTAAAAAAACTTATTTAAAATAGCGATCTCATGAAAATTTCTACTCGGTCCGAGTTGAAATACTTTCTGTTAGGGATAATTTAGAGTAACCTTACTCCGAACAACTAAATTTTACAGTGACACAGCATCAGTCGCGCTCTGTACGTACAGAGTCTGAATTATTTGTAACAATTGTCGATATTATTTTTCATTCGCCGTGTTTCAGTGTTGTATTCTTCTGTTTCAGGTGAGTTCTACAGTGCAAATTGTGGATTGAGATCATAAATGCCAGGTATTTATAAGGTTTTTTCGCGTTTCTAGTATTTTTTTTGGTTTCTGTGGTGTCACAATTCTGCCTGCTTACGTACAATGATACTTTTATAATGACAGAATGTATTTCTAGAATGTAGAATCTAGAATGTAGAAAACAAGTCACGGAAATTAATGGATGTCGATCAACCACATGTAAAATAAATCTAGGTGTTCCTCAGGGGTCAATTTTGGGCCCACTGCTTTTCTTAGTTTATATTAATGACGTGTCAATTGTATTAGATAAAGTAGATGTAATACTGTTTGCAGATGATACAAGTCTAGTCATAAAAGACAAATCGGTCCATAATGTAAGTAAAAAAATACTTAAATCAATTGATGACATGAAAATCTGGTTTTCGGCAAATAACATGCTACTTAATGTAGATAAAACAAATATTATTAAGTTCTCTCTAAGTACAAGACAACATGCTACTCCGAACTGCATTGAAAATGTTCTCGAGAAACTAATGGTCTCCCCAGCCAAAAGCGTTAAATTTCTAGGGGTCTGGCTGGACTCCAAATTGACATGGAATATCCATCTGGACATCCTACTTAAAAAATTGTGTTCAGCTACTTATGCCATAAATAATAATAATAATAATAATAATAATAATAATAATTTATCTTTATTTCAGACAAGGTCCATATCAATATTACAAACTAAATAGAAAATAAAATAAAATTAGATATTAAACTACATCTACAGGTATACAGGCTAGGCTACATTTAGGTAGGTAGGTATAGCTCAGGATGTCAATTCCATCCAGCGTTTAAATATTGTCGTTTGGATTAGCCTATCTGATAGACTAACAATAATACTATTTTTACACATGTCAACCCTGGACATGAATTTAGCAATACGGTTTCTTTGGATGGCATCAAAGGAGCTTACTCTCGCCTCAAAGAACATCCCGGAGGCGCTGCAGCACCATTCTAAACCAAAGAGCTTTCTAAATATGTTATTGTAAGCAACTTTGATGCCTCCAATCGCTTTTTTGGTGTATTGTATCCAGAGTTGGCACGTGTAAAAAGACTGACAAAACGTCTTAAAAAGCGTCATTTTCACATCATGTGAAGAGCGAGCAAATTTTCTAATAATCATATTACCGACTGTGCATAGCGCCCTACGCTGCCGTTCGATATCCTCGTCATCTTTAAGGCTCGACGTCACTATATGACCAAGGTACTTAAAGTTTTCCACGATTTCGATAGGCTGTCCATTGAGATACACACTTGGGATATGATCGGGTCCTTTTCCTGACTTGAACACTACCATCTGTGTCTTCTTGGTGTTGTAGATTAGTGAGTGGTCTCTTGCATAACGCTCGCAGATGCCTACCAACTTTGCCAATCCTTTAATAGAGGGGCTGAGCAACACCATATCATCGGCGTAACTTAGATTATTGACATATCTGTCATCTAATTGAAGCCCAACGGGGGTGTTACTCAGCTCCACGATCAAATCATTGACGTAGACGTTAAATAGGTCCGGAGAAGTAACTCCTCCTTGTCTCACACCACAAGATAGTCTGAAGCTATCAGACAGTTCGCGGTCCCATCTGACGTTGTTGGTTTGGTTCTGATACCAAAACCTAAGCAAACCAACAACATAATTCGGTGCACACGTCTTATCTAGTTTTCTCCATAGTACTTCATGGCTTAGAGTGTCAAAAGCTCGGCTTAAGTCCAGAAAGCATGCATAGACACATGTTTCACCAGCTTTATAGAAGTTTACTACCTGTTTTAAGGAGAAGATAGCCATGTCTGTAGATACATGTGGTCTGAATCCAAACTGAGCGTCATCTATCGTTATATTCGGTGTTAGTCTCTCATGTATAATCCTTTCAAGTACCTTGGCCAATATCGTGGCGAGCGAGATAGGCCTGTAGTTAGCCATGCTCGAAACATCACCGGTCTTATTTTTTAAAATAGGTACGACCAAAGTGGTAATCATGTCACTAGGCAGATAACAGTGGCGAAGACATATATTAAAAAATCGCGCAAGTATAGTGCAGATATCCTGTCCCGCGTACAGCAAGTGTTCAATGCTCAGGCCGTCATGACCTGGAGATTTCCCACGTTTCATGTTTTTAAGTAATTTTTCAATAGAACTAGGTGTTACGGTTATGTGGGAGACCTCCGAGTCACTCTGTCCTGAGCAGTAGCTATTATTTATTGTTTTTTTATTTAATGAAGTACTATTATGATCTACGTTAAAATGAGATCTGAATAAATTCGCAATATTTTTCTTATTCGATTCTCCTTCAATATTTATAGGGATACTAAGTTTACTATCTAATTTCTTTGTTTCCTTCCAAAATTGCACAAAATTACCTGAGGAATGTTCGCGGGCCAGTATATCCATTTTTATTTTATGTTGATTATTTTGAACGTATTTTACGGCAGCCTTAAATTCTCGTCGCGATAGTGACATAGCCTCATAAAAAGGCCCTGAGCATGGCTTACCATGAAGCATCCAATCATAAAAGCAGCCTCGAGCCTTAGCGTGTAAATCTTTAACATGGTAATTCCACCCAATTAATTTCATTTTAGTATTTTTACTATTAGCGCTTTGCACAGCCGAATGTTGTAATATTAATATAATTTCATTGTATAATATATCAATCTTAGCTAAGTGATCACAGTTACAGCATATACCGTCGTCAGAACATTCTAAAACATTAAAATTAAAAGTGTATAAAAGACTAGATAATTTTTTCTTACATAATTTGTAGTACGAGTCAATTTGATACCTGTCTCGCACTCCCCACACATGTTTTTGGGTTTGGGTTTCGGGTATAATAGCAGATTTAGACCTTACGTGGTTCAAATTACATTTTACAATCAGTGGGAAGTGGTCAGAGCAGTACGTGTCATAAACAACATGTATATCAGAAACGAGCGCGGCGGCCGCTTCAGTTGCGACGCAGTGGTCGAGCCAACGACACGTCCCGTGCGCTTCACTTACATAGGTGTAGGTATTCGGGGCGAGTCGTTCTAAGTCCACACACCTTAACGATTGCTCAACACAATAATCGGCCAGCTCTTTTTCAAAAAGAGTACCGGGGTGAGCATTAAAGTCTCCTAACACGAATACACATTCTATGTCAGAGTGCTCAATAATAGCATTAATTTCCGCGAGGCACCCGGTGTATTCTGGCAGATTATCTTCCGAGTTAGTGGGCATGTAAACAGTAAAAATTAGAATACATTTATTACCTATACCAAGACGCACAGCCATCAGTCGGTCACTATCGCACTTTATTACACTTGAGCTCGTAAATACACTAGACCTCCATAGCAGTGCCAACCCGCCATAAGGCCGCCCTCGCAGCACTTCAGAGGATGTGTTCACCGATGATTTAGCACAACCGGTAAAATCTTTATCTAGATCATTCACAAGACCTAGGTCGTGCGGGAGAAGCCATGTTTCCTGAAGTGCCAGCATGTCCGTGTTTTTAAACAACGACCTTACCTGATCATAATTTCTTTTTAATGATCTGCAGTTAAACGACGTCAAATTTATAATATTATCGTGCGTTTGTACAATCATAATGGTTTTTTATTTAAAACATTTTCGTTCCCAGCAGAACGCGGTTGCCTATAACGACGAAACACTATATTTTGCGGCCAAAAATCATTTTGTAAGAGCTTTGACAATTTCGACGAGCATACTGTGATTTTAAATGAATTAAAATTTGTCTCTTTATTTTGCTTCAATAACTCAACATTCTGACATTCTTCCTGCATTTCCTTAATATAATCTTTTATATCGTTTTCAGTAGTTCCTTTTTGTAAACGTGATATATATATGTAGCCAAACGTCGTAGCCGCTAGTAGTCTGCTAGTACTTTGTAGTGTTCCGCGCGTATTTCTATAACGATAGTTATATTTCTTTCTCGTGACCGTAGTAAATCCTTCTTTATCCGTCATCTGGGCTGCGCCGTTGTGCAGTGAACTCGCTATATCCCTATAGGTAGGAGTGTTTACTGTCATGTCATTAGGGGTCGTCTGTTTTATCGTAACCGTAGGCACCGACGATGCCGACGATGCCTGAGTCAGCTTAGTAGTACACGTAGTACTCGTTGCTGTAGTGCGAGCCGATACAAACGAGCGTGTTTGTGCTAGCGGCGGGTGCTGTGTGCGCTGCTGCGCAGGCGCAGGTAGTTCCGCGATCTCGCGCCGCGTACCTCCCCCCGCTTGGCAATCCACTGCGTAGTGAGCTGTACCGCTACCCACATTATCAGAAGTTAATTCTTTTGCATTCATATCGTTTCCAGTATTCTTATCATTATGATAAGATCTAAGAAGCGTAAATAAAAAAAATTAAGGAACTTGGTGGACTTAAAGCAGCTCGTGACGTATACTTTGCATATTTCCACTCACTAATGCTATATGGCATTTTATTTTGGGGTACTGCCGCAAATGCCCATAGAGTATTTTTACTGCAAAAGCGTGCGGTACGTTATATATTAGGAATGGGCTACATTGATTCTTGCAGGGGAAAATTTAGGGAATTAGGTATAATGACAATGATAGGGGAATTTATATATCAAAACATAATTTATACAAGAGAAAATATTGAGAATATGCCTAAAATTAAAGATGTACATACCTATAACACCAGGAACAGGGATCACCTTGTCGCTCCCTACACTAGACTAGCCAGGATTTCTAAGAGTTACTACTGTACAGGAATTAAATTATATAACAGAGTTCCAACCAATGTGAAAACCATGTCTGACGTTTCATTTAAATCTTATATAAAAAGACATTTAATAAATAAGAATTATTATAATTTAAGCGAAGCTTTTGCTGATAAAAAATTGTTTAAAGATGATGAAAATTTGACTTTATAATTATAATTACCTATGTTATTTATTAAAGATATTATTATAACATCCCTTTACAATTTGACGATGCTTTTGCTGATAATATTAATAATTAGGATTATCTATTCTGTATTGTAAATTTTTGTTTTTATTATTTATTGTATTCAAATTTCAAAATTAATATTATGTTACTTTTATAAGTAGGCTTACATTTATTTTTATTTTAAACTGACTTGTCCAAGAACATGTAATTTGTCAAAGGATATGAATAAATAAACAAATAAACATTCTTGGATATGGCCTCCCTTATCTCCGAGATCATGAGGCGATTGTAACCATACTCGCCACGCTTGGCAGGCGGGTTAGCGAGCGCAGTGGAGTATTATTATTAGTAAAGGCGCTGCTTCCCATCTTCCGGAAGTATCCCTTAACAGATTGTTACTGCATCCACGGGCAAGAGAGGAGAGGCAATATTCTACCGGCACGCCACGGCATAAGCTTGTGCCTTACGCAACTGTAAATCTTTATCTCTATAATAGCCACATTTAGAAGTTATACTAAGACATTCTGTAATTCGTCGAGGAGTTAAATTCGATGAAACAACAGATATACGCGATTCGGGGAACAATTAAACTTGTTTATTGCTGACGTCGTAATTTGGAGAGGGCGCTGAAGTCTTTCTTGACTTAGTGGGTATACATTCTGAGTAGCAGGTTCGACTTCTGACGACCATTTGTTCGAAATATTTAATAATAATAATGCTGGTCAATTCACACAGCATCATCTAGCTAAGCTAAGCAGAGCTTGTGGGTACATGATGACTGATATTCTTTATAGACTATATTGATAGATATGTTTGATTATATATAGAAAAACATCCAGAACATCCAGAACAAATATCTGCAGATCGTACCCGCAACCTTTTGCGTCGCAGGCGGACCATCGTCCGCTGCGCTAACGAAATAATGTCAATAATGTCATCAAAACTGCCACCAGAGTCTTTATTTATTTAACTTTAATTAAAACGGTAATTAAAATAATAACATTAATTAAACAAAAATAATATACAACATATAAATAGTCAATAAATGTTTGTTCATAAGAGCACACAAGCTACATTCAAATGTCAATATATCAAATAACAACAAAAAACGGTATAGTTTGTCAACCATAAAAGGTATGTGCTATCGCAGAATTTGTTTTAGCTTCTTTAAGGGGAACAATTCCGTTAAACGTCATGGTAGGGTTACTTTAACCGTTCACGCAGTGCAACGGAAGCTCTCAGGAATACATTTTAACCGCTTTTGCAACATAGACGCTCCGCTTAATGGTCATAGCGTAGTGTTATATAGCTTGACACCGTCCTCGATAGATGGGCTATCTAACGTAAAATAACTAATCAAATTGAACTTGTAGTTCCTGAGATTAGCGCGATAAAACAAAAAACTCATGATGACGATGATGATGTCCTTCGTGTCGTATCCGACAATAGCGAACATGGCTGGATTAGACTGTCGGCTATGTGCTCGAGAAAGGCTAGCAAAACCGCCAGCCCAAGAGCGACCACTCTCATCTGGGAAGAGAAGGAAACTCCGAAAACAACTCATAAGTTTAATACGAGTTGTAATTCAGCCGTAAAACGTCCACAACAGAACACAGGCCACCTCATGGACCTCCATGATACTTGCCATACTCCAGCAAGCGGGTTGGCGACCGCAATACGGTATGTTGATATAAGGAGTGCAGTGCCTGGGACATTGTTAGATAGACTAGGCTTTCCAGCACCTATACCATTCTATCAGCTTAGTCAGCCATTAGTCAGAGAAAAGAACAGATCAATACGTCTGAAGCTAACTAAGCCGTGGGTTTCCTCACGATGTTTCCTTCGCCGTTAAAGCACGTGTTAAGTGTGCAAATACATTTTTCAAGAAAGAAAAATCCATTGGTGCACTCCAGGTATCGAACCCACGACCTTGGTATTAAAAGTCTAGGCCAACACGGCTTAACCTGATGTTCGCGCGCAAATCAAGCCAATGGACGCGACACGCTGAGCGGCTATCACGTGATGGACAGCCAATGAGAACGCGGCGCCATCACTCTATAGTGCGCTCTATTGGTTCATTTTTGTTCCTCACCCCGTGTTCCTAGATTATTGTATTCTTAAAATCATTACATTCGCCATTTTTGTTACGCAAACATCTTTTATTCAAAAAACCCTCCTGATGGCTTACCCTTAGGAAAGCAAGTAATATTACAATAATTAAAGTAGCTGGATCACGCCGCTACACCTGAAAATCTATACAGAACCCACCAAAACTGCAACGATAATATTGAAACCTTTTGAATGTATTTCCTTTTTCGAACTGCGCTCGCATGTTGACAACTGATCGTTGGCGATGTTCTATATGCCCCCGTCGCGTCGCTCACAGCCTGTTTCGCATCTATGAATTATTCACTTCATTTACGGACGGATTCTCGCAGCGGACTTTCGGGATCGTCGGATGAAAAATGTACGTACACTTTTTTATCAATTTCTATTTTTTATTGTTTAATATCGTTTATTCTCAAAAAAACAAATTACAGTCACTTACTTTATTATCACATATTTAACCGGGTATTTATCGCGTTATTTACCTTTATTATTGCCCGACGTTTCGACAGGATTGCGCCCATCGTGGTCCCGGGAAGATAAATACCCGGTTAAATATGTGTTAATAATGTGTCGTGATCGCGAAGGTTTAAAAAAGACAGTCACTTACTTGAGAACAAGTTTCAGAAAAAGTCAACATCGGTAGTCGTTCAAAGATCCCATCCAAAGCGTTTATTCTTCAAGGAGTGAATAGTCTTCTGTAACATGTTTAGCTAGTTAATATTTAAACGCGTTGAGTGAGCTTGCTTTTTTTATTCGGGAGGGTAGATTATTGTATAGCTGTGCGCCTTCATAGAGTATTGTTTTTTTACCGAATTTTTTACGGGGTCTGGGTAGGACAAGAAAACTACCACGACATGTGCTACGTGTCGTTATTTATATATGTTTTTATAGATTTATAGACCCTTCATAAACATTATCAGTCTGTAATAGTCACCTGCCCAAATCGGCATAATTGATGTGTGTTGTTGAAGGATTTTCAATAACAAAAATAACTCGTTTTTCATATAAATCTTACAATACTATAAAGAGGAAAGATTTGTATTTTGTATGTTTGTAAAGAATAAACTCAAAAAATACTGGCCTGATTTTCAAAATTCACCATTAGAAAGCTAAATTATCCTTGAGTAACATAGGCTACATTTTATCCTCGTATTCTCACTGGAACGGGAACTACGTGGGTGAAACCGCAAAGTGCGGCTACGGAGTCAATACAGAGATACCAAAAATTATATACATAGAAATTATAAGCTTTTAAATTGGCATATGGGTTGTAGCCATACAGGCGGGTTGGCGAGCGTGTACGAGATGTTGATACACGGAAAAACGCATGAAGAAACTTCACTCTTTCACTTCTATTCATCATGGCAATTTGTGTCTTAATATTATGCTTAATTTAATGTCCACAAGGATATTTTATATAAGGATATTGTAAGGATATTAGATAGTTTGGATATTGCAAGACGACATCATTTCTAATTGCGGCTGAGCCGAGCAGCAATGTGGTATATCAGTCATCTAGTACCCATAACACAAGCTCTGCTTAGCTTGGGGCTAGATGTTGCTGTGTGATTTGTCCAGCATTATTTATTATTATTAATCATTAACCCTGGTCAACATCTCTACGTGTACACGGTTTCAGCTCTATCAGTAGGCTAGTTTTTGCTAGGCAAGGTTACAAACATCCACACATCTATAAAAACAAACTTTCAATTTGAAAGTATTAGTGAGATGTGACTTTTACCACAGATTACAGAAACTAACTTTTACTCACTACGCCACTGCAGCCGCCAATAAACCAGCCCAACGAAGATAAAGGCAGGTAAATATTGCTATACCTCCTCTATTTACCTGACGCAGGTGCGGGTAAGTGCTAACGATGTGCCATATTAACACTATTTATTCTGCACTAACTGCTGCCCGCGGCTTAGCACGAATTTTATCCGGGTAAAGCCTTTATAATGTAGGTCATTTTATAAGTATACTAGCAGCGCTTTGCTGCTTCACCCGTGTGGTTTATTAATGTAGATCATTTCATCACCCCGGTTTCACTAGCACAGTTCCCGTTCTCGTGGGATACGGAGATAAAATATAGCCTATGTTAGGGATAATGTAGAATTCTAATGGTGAAAGAATTTTGAAAATCGGTTAGGAGTTTTAATGAGTATTATTCGTTTTGTGATTGTTGGCATTATTATACCTTGTAATTTTTCATTTTGGATCAAAGTCCTCAAACCCTTACAAACATACCAAATACAGCATACCAAATACAAATTGTGGACGTGCTGTCTGTTCTTTTGTCCGTTAAATTTTTTAGCCATAAAAAAATTTCGGTTCTGACGCTGTATAAATCATCTAGAATAGATGCAACTGCATTTTTATTTATATTATAATCCTCCCGACGTATCGTAGACCATTCAGAGGCTGTTCTGTACGCGTACCTACATTCCGTTTAAGAACCGTATTAGATGTATGTTCATGTTTCCAGCAGATAAAACTATTGGTCTTGGACCGTTTTTTTTTTCGACTAAATGACGAGACAAGCTAAATTCCTACCTGATGTTAAGCGGCAACCTCTACTAACTGCAATACCGCAAAGATCACGTTCACGAAGCACGTGACCAGCGCTGCATTGCATTGCGCCCGTCACCCTGAGACAGACAGGTCTCATGTGCCTGTAATAAATAAATAAAGAAATAATGCTGGACAATTCACACAGCATCATCTAGCCCCAAGCTAAGCAGAGCTTGTGTTATGGGTACTAGATGACTGACATACTTAATACATACTTACTACATAGATAGATATTTTTTTATTATATATAGAAAAACACCCAGAACACCCTGAACAAATATCTGCAGATCATACAGACATTTGTTCCGAGGCGGGAATCGAACCCGCAACTTCTTGCGTCGCAGGCGGACCTTCGCCCGCTGCGCCACAGAGGTCGTCAATAATAATGTCCCCGGCCCCGTTACCCTTCAAACCGGAACACAGCAATGCAGGCATTACTGCTTGGCGGCAGAAATAGGTATGGTGGTAGTACTTCACCGGATGAATTCTTCACAAAAGTTGTACTACTCAAACTCTTTGCAATGATAGTCTTATTGCTCTCTCTATTGCGGCGTCTTGAGGGATCGCAGGTGTGTATTTACTATACCCATCATCATCACAGAGCCGTAGGATGTCCAGTAGCCCAGCAGTCCAGCAGCAGATGTGCAGTAAGAGCCTGCTAAGAGATACCTCCGGAAGATGAGCAGCAGCGTTTTTCCGTGTATCAACATCTCATACTGCGCTCGCCAACCCGCCTGCCAATAAAATTTACACATACCAAACACAAATAACGAAACAAAAATACGCACGTTATTACACATACAAAATTGTTCGCAGTTAGCGAAACTGAAGCGCTAGCCGTACTGTTAGCGTTTAAATATTTTTATGCCCAACATTCGTAAAAACGGTTTTTTCTAATTCTATGCAAAATGTCGGTCATTGTCCGGGTTGAAATGTTTTGGGGACTATTTGACAAGGCGGATAGAGTTTACAGTGTTACGTGTATGTGATTCAGTTGTAGGATAACTTTTGAAAGGGTCTTTTTGAATTTAAAACGGGGCATTTCAATGCAGTCGGCCTGATTGCTATCTATGTTTTTCTTGCTTTGTCGCTTGATATTCGCACAGAGAGTATATAAAAAGAAAAATTATTTATTTATGGCTCAAAAAAAATACAATTAAAATAACAAAAAAAGTATTTATAAACAAGTTCTAATAAACAAGGGAATTTATCGCGTAATACCTTTGATTATCGCGTAATATATTTGCCGTGGGGTGCCGGCAGTAGAATTTTACCTCTCCTCTCATGCCCGTGGATGCAGTAAGAGCCTGCTATGGGATGCCTCCGGAAGATGGGCAGCAGCGTCTTTCCGTGTATCAACATCCCGTGCTGCGCTCGCCAACCCGCCTGCTAAGCGTGGTGAGTATGGCAACTACCCCTCATGGAGAACCATGAGGGAGGCCTGTGTTCAGTTGTGGACGTTTTACGGCTGAAATGGTGACGATACCTTTGATTATTCCCGATTTTTCGACTGTGTTTCAACAGCCGTGGTCCCGGGTGTTTTTGTTATTCAAATTAAGTAGCGATCACGAAAGTGAAAAACTATCCTTAAAGTTGATATAAAATTGTTTGTTTTCGCTTTACAACTTTACAGCCGAATTCTCCCAGCTGTAGGACGTCCACTGCTGGACAAAAACTGGTAGTTTGGTTGTTAAGTTATTAAGTTTACCAGTTTCAAAACTTTAACCAATACCTACTTTTGCATTGAACCTACGAGTACAATCCTAGCTTATTCACACGAAGATAACAATATCATCATCATTTCAGTAAAACTCCCTAATGGATCTCCATTAAAGGTTGCCATCTCACCACGCTTGGCAGGCTGATACACGGAAAAACGCTGCTGCCTATCTTCCAGAGGTATCCCTAGGCTTTACTGCATCCACGGGCGTGAGAGGGAAGTAACATTCTATTTATTAATTCACGGCAGATAGCATTATTATATGAATGGTGTATTAATAGTGTTGTATGAATAAGCGTAGGACAATTAGATGGAACATTAATAGATTAACAGGTATGACGAATTATGTTACACTTAGTGAATAATTTCTCATTTTAGTGAAATTGTTTGTTTCCTTAAGGTTTGTTTCCTAAGTCGCGGAGGCAATGTCGTCAGTGGGCGCGGCCTAAATGTATGCTATCTCACCTGACATAGTATGTGGACCCGCGCGCTAGAATGAAATGCACAATGATTAATTCCTAAATCGACCGCGCAAAAATATGTGAATAGACTTTTAAGCACATGGGTTATTATAGAAAAACTTGGAAAGAAATGTTCTAAAACCTGCTTTAAGGTATGTTTAGTTGTAAAAAGGTGTCGTGCGTCTGGGGTGTATATCATGTTGGTTTTGCCGCGTGATACTGAATGTAAAATGTGTTCAAGTGTTGTTGCGCGGTAATGCCTTGTTTTATTGTGCGGTGGCGTGTTGGCTGTCCAATTAGTTTTATGTAACGTGTTTTAAGTTTTTAGTTTAAAAGGTTGGAATGGTGAATGTTTTACTAAGTAAACATTTGAATTTTTATCTTTCAGCCGTTACATCCACTGCTAGACAAAGGCCTCCTTCCACTCCTCGCGATTTAACGCAGTTACAGGCCAAGATGGTAGGTTAATAAGCGTCAAGCTCGTACCGCTATCTCTTTCTCGGCCTTCCACGTCGCCTTATTGGTAAATTTCATTTCATCATCATCATCAGCATATCATCAAATCGTCCACTACTGTAATGTTAATAATGTTTTCTACTCTTTTCACGTGAGTGTACGTTTATAGTTTTAAGTAATAGAATGGAAGAATTTAGCAGACGTAACACAGGTGCGACCTAGCACGGCTGCTAAAGTACAATGTTTAGTTGAAGTTCTGTTATGTAAAATATGGTTTATGAATGTTTTTGGAATAAGTTATTTTGATCTAAATAAATACATTTAAATACTACTGAACACTTATCTCTCTTATGAATCTCCATGAGGGATAATTGCCATACTTACCACGCATGGCGTTGCGTTGGCTCGGGTTGGCGAGCGCAGTACGGGTTGTTGATACATGGAAAGACGCTGCCGACCATCTTTCGGAGGTATCCCTTAGCAGGCTGTATTGTCTGTATATGTCTGTACCGAATCAGAACCGTAAAGTTTTAAACCCACCATTTACTGTGTTGTACTTGTAATTATTGTACAAGTTGACTAAAAATATTTTAGTGTTTCGAATGATTTTGATCATAATGTTTGTTTACATATTTATATTTCGTATATTGTTGTGCAGTTATTATTGTAAGCAGTGTGCTAGTGGCGTAAATATTGAGGGATTATTGGCTGTCCGTAACACAGGCTCTGCCTAGCACGGCTGTTAAAGTACATGCTCGGTTCAGTTTACGTAAGTTCATCCACATTTGTCATTGTTATTAATAATAACCTACATTCTTATATTAGCTTTTAGGCTTAAGATAGTTATAAGTATGATTGTAGTTTCTTTTATCGTACATAAATATTTAAATCTACTGTATCCATGGGCATAAGAGATGGGGTAACATTCTACTGCTGACACCCCACGGCTAATTATTCACCTAAGATTTTAATTTAATGTTACTAAAATTCATTAATATATTCATACCGCGGCGAGGCCGTATCATCTCAGCCGTAGGACTCTCTCCTCGTCCACTACTGCGCAAAGACCTCTGTTATGGATCTTTACGACCATGAGGGGATTGTTGCCGTCCTCGCTATGCTTGGCAGGCGGGTTGGCGAGCGCGGATAGGCTTATAGCAGGCAAAAAGCAATACCTACGTGTATATACGCGTCAATAAGGTCCATGCGGCCGCACTGAATAAAGTATTTTTTGAATTTGAATTTGATGTAACTTTTGTATTATCTAACTGAGAGACTTATAGGATTTTGATTTTCATATCATAACAACATGCCTGTTCTAGACTTTTCTAAACAGTTCTAGTCCTCTTCCGCCAGTCAATAACAGCAAGGAAGCCATGTCCAAAGAATCAAAACTTTTTCATTCGGGGAACTTGTCTATGAACCATAGAGGATTGATAGAATTTCGTACAGAATGGACATTCTTCCAGACATTGGCTTTACGAAGTTTGTAGATGGACACCAAAACTATGTATAAAACTAACATTAATTCACACTTCATAAAGTCGTTGTTTTGGTTACCTTTATTCACCTAAAAGCCATGTCATATTGTTGCTAAATTGCCCGTATTCTATATTACGTTATTTCCTTTAAGTTTTCGCCGTATATTCAAAAAAAAATTTAATATTATCTTTGTTAAAAATAATAGCCAATCGCAAGTTTTTACGATATATACCTCTAATCTAAATTAAGTATAATTGAAACCTTTCCTCTACCTCTTTCAGTTTTCGTTAGTGAAAATGCAAAATCTTAAAAATACTCTTTAAAATTCGAACCGCTTGAAGTGTCCAGTCTCTGTTTAAACCGACCCCTCTATGGCACCGAGTTTTCAATACTCTTAAACTGTTGGAAGATTCGAGAACAAAAACTGTTTTCTATGCATACAAAGTGTTTGAAATTTGTTGTGCCCAAGTTTTAACGGCTTTTGATTGAGATGAGAAACGTTTTTTACGCCTTTCTGCTTGGCTGAGTTGCGCTTTGGTTATCGCTTCGTTAGCAGATTTTTGATAGAGTAGCTAATAAAAATCTCCTTTAATAATAGTTGCTTGTGGAAGGAACAATTTAGATAATAGTTATTGCGGTGAGAATTTGTGATGGCGGCGGCTAATGCTATTGTCCCATCTATACTGGCTGCGCATCATCATAATATCAGCAGTACGACGTCAACTGTTGGACATGGACCTCCAAGTATTGCGACTGAAAGCGAAATGCATCCACTACCGACCTGCATACCGTACCAGGTCGTCCGCCCACCTTGTTGGTTGCTGCGCTTGCTGGTCCGTGGCCTCTACTCGAGAACTTTTCGTCCCCATCCGCCAGTTTTTCTTCGAGCTACATGGCCTGCCAATTACCACTTCATCGTGTTAATCCGTTGGCTGTCGGTGACCCGAGTTCTTCTACGTAGCTCCTAATTTCTGATTTTATCCCGTAGAGAAACCCCGAGCATAGCTCTCTCTATAGTTCGTTGAGCGACTGTGGGCTTATTCATAAAGCCAGTAGTTTGTCTTAAAACCGACTGAGTTGCAGGCTATGTTGCGGATTCGATTTGCTCTGGGTGTTTTCAGCTCTTTGCCTTATGTGCGTTACAGGACTCGTGTCTAAAATAAATAAATAAATAATGCTGGATATTTCACACAGCACCATCAAGCTCCAAACTAAGCAAAGCTTGTGTTATGGGTACGAGATTATTGTTAAAATAATGAAACACATTTCTGTTTTGTAAACACAACTTATCACAACATATAAAAATTCGCGGACACGGAACAATTATTTGTCGGAATCGAGCCCTGTACCTCCCGTCTATCAGTTGGATATTAAACCAACTGTTCCGCGAAGGTCGTCAATATCCACTAAAGAAACCCGTGCGTATTTTCCGATTCATTTCAATAGAAAATATGAACAAAACATAGATGCGAAAGTGCCCAAAACAAATAATAAAACTAGGGTTTGGATATGCTTCATTTCACACTCGCATTCTATTTGCCCTTATAAAACATTTTATTACTTTTACGTAAGAAATAATATTAGGCATAGAACTGAAAATGACGAAATGCTTGTTGCGGGTGAATATCCAGGGACAAATGGTTACTTTTCTTCTGAAATGTATGTTATCAATCTGTAACTTTTTGAAATTACAAGTACGTGAATATTCCCGCTATTTAATATGAATGTAATAAGTCACGAAAGTTACTATAGTAAAAAAGCTTTGCTTAGTTTATTAATGGATAGTGCGGTATAGCGTCTAGCATTATTTATAGCTTCCATAACTTACTCGTAGTTAACTTGCCATAACTTATAACAAGACAAGTGTCATCGGTAACACGAGTATAAGGTACTGTTAGGCAGTCTTGAATTAGACATGGTGCCAATAAACTCTATACTATTACTCTCTGTACGCTTATGTTATTATCAAGAAACCGGTCAATACGTTTGAATTATGTCACTTTTAAAACTATTCGGAATAAATGATGACATTTTAATGTATTGGCCTAGTATAGATATCACCTACAAAAAAAATGTAGAGAACTTATTCAAAGGCCCATATTATACAAGTATTTTTTTTTATATCTGATGATGTATATTAGTCTGTTAGGTGTTATAATCCTATATAATGTTAGTCTGTAATTTAAAACTAGGACTCTAGTTACGTCACCGACGTGTTGCTGAGTGGGGGTCCAATGCTAAGCTGTCTTGAACCGCCTGAACTTCACCCCCTTCGGCCGGAAATCGGGGATCATGAGGTTGTTAAACGCTCCATAGGGACCCTTACCATAAATGAGCTAAAGCACACGTTATCACGAGAGTCCAGTTTTTAGACCCTGAGTACTACCTCAGCATTTCTTCTGAGAAAGTCCTCCACTATCATTATACAGAGGCCAAAATATTATACAGAATTTTTTGCTGTAGAATGTTCCAGAAAATGAGCAACAGCGTTTTCCCGTGTATCAACATCCAGCAGGGCTAGCATGGCCGCAGATATTTTATCCACGGGGAGAGGACAAAATACTATTCCCCTCTGTCAATTTTGTCCACCCTCCGAGCATGGCGACATGGGTGGATAAACTATTCACGGTGGATAAACCAAGGGAAACGCTTGTCCCCGAAATTATAGGCGGAGGGTGAGTATCCACGTCTAATGTCAAAAAGTGATATAATTCTCTTTCCCCCTGTTGCCGTGCTTTGGCAGGTGGATAAGATAATTTTATCCCTTGTCAGTGGAAATAACCGGTGGACAAAAGTTTTATCCCCAGCCCATGCTAGCCCTGCTGTACTGCGCTAGCCAACCCGCCTGCCAAGTGCAGTGTCTGAGTATGGCAACAACCTCTCCTAATCTACTGTCTGTACGCTCATATAGATCCATAAGACATGCCTCGTCTAGATCCATGAGGGAGGCCTATGTCTAGTAATGGACAACCTACGGCTGAGATTATGATACAAAATATAAAACCTTTATTTGTTAATTAAATATTACTTTTATTTCAATACCGGTTGTTATTTTTTAAACTCGATGTAAAATTAATAATTATTTATGGTAATGTAGCTGTAATAAACTAAATACTTATTGTTAAGCACCTATAACAAGCTGAAACTATTTTATTAAAGTTTTATCGCTTGTTTGACGTCATTTCAGCCAGCAGCGATGTACAAACCATGACGTTAATTGAAGTTCAGTTCTATGCCATTTGATTATTTTATGACTTTCCCTGCAAGTTATAGCTAACGTAATGATGCGTTAAACTTTCTTGAGGCACCCTTAAATGGCGTTATGCGAATATTATCTTTATCGCTATTTAGATAAGGGCGATATTAATATATGGTAACGTGAATGACTTGGCTTAGGATATTAAGTTTTTGGTATTAAGCTGAATGGGGCGATAAAAATTAAGATATAAAAAATAATGGTAGTCGTTATAAACGGCATCATCTAGCTCGAAACTTAGAGAAGTTAGTTTTGCTACAGAAATCAGACGATTAGTAGGAGGGGGATTGGTAGGAACCCGCCACCTCTTGCATCTTAGGCGGACCTTCGCTCGCTTCGCGATATCCTAATTCCTAATAGATAAATCAAATACTGCATCATCATTCATCATCATTTCAGCCATAAAACGTCCACTGATGAACACAGGCCTCCCTCATGGATCAACTTGATGTAATTCATCACAATTTGTCGGTAACAAAGTAAGAAAAAGTTATTTAAATCTACTAATACACTAATAATAAAGAAGGAAGATTTGATTGTTAGTTCGTTTGTTTGTTTGTATGCATTGAATAGACTCCGAAACTAGAACTAGGTTTAAAAAAAATATTTCACCATTAGAATCCCACATTATTTCTGATGAACATAGGCTATAATGGCCCCGTATTCCCACGGGGTGCCGGCAGTAGAATGTTACCCCTCCTCTCCTACCCGTGGATGCAGTAAGAGCCTGCTAAGGGACACCTCCGGAAGATGGGCAGCAGCGTCTATCCGTGTATCAACATCCCATACTGCGCTCACCAACCCGCCTGCCAAGCGTGGTGAGAATGGCAACTACCCCTCATGGAGATCCATGAGGGAGGCCTGTGTTCATCAGTGGACGTTTTATCGCTGAAATGATGATTCCCACGGGAACGGGAACTACGCAGGATAAGCTACAATTATACGTTTGTTATCATCATTTCAGCCATAACGAGTCTACTACTAAAGGCCTCCCTCATGGATCTTCATGGCATGACAGGAGGGGTAACATTATACTGCCAGCACCCCACGTTTATAATGATAAAATATATGTTCCTCTCTTTCTATTAAAAATGTATTTTATCATTACAAATAAATATATTTTTATCTATATATATTTCTATTGAAAGAGAGGAAAATATATTTTATCTTTGTTGTTTATTATCAGAAACTTTTCATGTCCAACCTTTTATACATCGGATAGCTATGTATATCGAGTCTATAATATCGTTTGAATATAAGCTTTTATTAAAATACTCATGATTTACTCTCCCTTAAGTTACGACGCATAAAGAGATAAAAATAAACGTGGAAATAAAATTAACGGCTTCGAGTGTGCCACTTTGGCAAGAACCTGTATTCCATACTTGTGTTGTGGTGCGAGAGCTGATGAAAACTTTATACATCGTATCATCAGCATACCTTGCTTTTATGCGTCATTTAACTCATATATTATTAAATAAAAAATGCTGGACTTTACACACAGCACCATCTAGTACCAGGCTAAGCAAAGCTTGCAATCGAAAACATTTATGATGCTTATTTTTTTTTGTAAATACTTACGTTATAATAAATACCCGGGTACAGTTTTTTGTCCCGTGGCGGGTGTTGAACCTCCTGCATCTATGTCGGCTTTTACACACAGTGAGCCAAGGAGGCAGTCTCAAACCGTACCTACAAGGTTTTTCTTAACCAACTTCAATATTAAATAGATCAAACATAATAAAAATATCAATTTCTATATTTTTATTATAAATTATATACAAAGAATTGAGTACATAAGTTTTGAAATCAGTTAAATAACATAGTAACCTTTCCCGATATTATTGGTTTATCGGGTGTCTACGCGGAACTACGATAGGTGCCATCCTGTCGAAACGGCTTGATAAAAATTAAGGCAAATATGCGATAAATATCTAATAACACAATATAGTAATAATCAACGAAATAACGTAAAAAAACATCTTACCGGCTCCCGTCCTACGTATTTCATAGGTTATGATGTCTGTTCGGCATTATAAATTGTTGCTCTTAGTCAAATTAAGTTCTGTACTGGAGTGTGAGGGAGATAGCATCATTCACGATCTTTAGGAAGGAGAGAGATAGAACCCTGACCTTTCGTGTTAGCGGTTTTAGTATAATCTGAAAATTGGAGAATAATTTTAGCGGATTTAGAGTCAGCATCACTAACTGGGTTAGCGGAAAAGGATTGAGTTACGAGAATCTTTACTTTTATTGTATCTGTGTTGAAATTGAATCAAAAATTCTTTATACGTATGCGTTGTACTGTGGAATTGTTATGAATAAAAAACACAAGCAAAAACCATTTTTTTTTTGCTTTTTTAGAGTTCCGTACCTTGAAAGGAAGAAACGGAACACTTTGCTGTCCGTCCATCTGTCTGTCAAGACCCTTTTTCTCAGGAACGTGTGGAGGTATCAATCTGGAATTCATATCAAATACTCAAATCTACTGTCCTTTGAAGCTGTGAAAAAATCAAACTTCTATGTCAACGCAATCAAAATATGCCGCAAATTTTCGACACTCGCAAGGGAATCAAAACCTAGGTACTTCCCGTGAACTCAGAATCTTGAAATTTGGTACGAAGCAACGTTTTATAGCACAGATAAAGGAAAAAATGCAAAAATTGTATTTATTTATGACATCGTACTTACTGCCCCTTTCCTCATGAACGCGTAGAGGTATTAAATTGAAATTCATATCAAATACTTATAATTAATACCTCCAGGTTTGTACGGAACCCTCGGTACGCAAGTCTGACTCGCACTTGGCCGGTTTTTTTTGTTAATTGTTTGGTAAAATCATTTTTGACTGAATGCAGCATTTTAAAAAAATTATAAATTCACTCACTTTATTTCCATAGTTTGTAATTACTAAACAGTAAACATTGTCTTGCCTTGGGGTGCTAGCAGTATAATGTCAATGTAAGACACATATTAAATCAGTTCAGCCGTAAAACGTCCACTACTGAACACAGGCCTCCCTCATGAAACTCCTTAAGAGGTTGTTGTCATACTCACCACGCTTGGCAGGCGGGTTGGCGAGCGCAGTACGGGATGTTGATACACGTAAAGACGTTCTGCGCATCTTCCGGAGGTATTCTTTTGCAGGATCTCACTGCATCCATGGGCAAGAGAGGAGGCAACATACTGCCGGCACCCCACGGCAAATAAAAAAATAGTAGTTATACTTAATTTATAATAATACGAAGGTCATTATCATTATTATTATTATTTAGCCTCCACTGTCTCACTGCAGGACAAAGCCCTCCCTTCTTCCACTCTTGGCGATTTAACGCTGTAACAGGCCACGTGCTCAGATGAGTGTCCAGCTCGTCTCGCCATCTCCTAGGTCATAAATACTGCCGCACAAAAGATAACCACAGTAAGTACAAATAATAACTCAATACCGCCAAAAATTGTACTTCTGTAGTTATCTTTTGTGCGGCAGAATAGTAATCAAAAAATAACAGCAAAAAGACAGGTAAGATATCCAGGTAAGGACATAGCTCAGATACATGCTGTCGAGCGTTATGCTTGTACAGCGCTAATTATCAGCTATTCATTATTGAATTACGCTTATTGTCCGGTGTTGGTCGAGTGGTATGTACCCCCGACTTTCAATCCAAAGGTCGTTTGTTCGATACTGGCCGTGTACCAATGAAATCTTCTTTCTTGATAAATGTTTGTGCACACTTAACACGTGTTTTAACGGTTAAGGAAGCATCGTGAAGAAACACGCGGCTTATTTAGCTTCAGACGTATTGAACTTCTGACTTAGGTGACAAAGCTTAGAGGATGGTATAGGTGCTGGGCAAGCCATAATCCATCTTACAATGTCCCAAGCACTGCAGCGTCCCGTAAAACATGATTACCAGTTGCTGACGCTGTGTAAATCATCAATTATAAATGCCTTACCCCTGTTCTCTCTTTCAGTTCTACATTCAATGTAAAATTTTTATATCGTTATAAAATTTACATGTGCCTCGACCTAAACATTAATTATACGCTGTTAAGTTTACAAAAGGTTTTTGGAACTTCCCGTAGGAATACGATTCCAGAATCTGTGTACATAATGTCCCCGATCTGTAAATATTTATTGTTAATGCGTGCTTATGTACAATGTACATAAGTTATACAAAGGATAATTTTGTGTTTACATATTTTCAAATAAGGGGACATGACTCACGTGAAAAATAAACTGTGCAGACAAATACATAACCCTAATATTTCTGTGTTAAACATTGAATTATATAACCACAAAGCAAGCTTGTTAGGCTTGGGAAACTGGTAAGTATTCGGATATCAAAAATTGAAACAATATTTACCCGTGTAGTTCGAGTTTCCATGGGGATATAGTGATTAAATATAGACAATGTAGCATTCAAATAGTGAAAAAAATTTGAAAATCGGTCTTGTAGTTTTTGTGTTTATTCGTTTCAAAAATACAACATACAAATCTCTTTATAATATTGAGAGATGATGATTGATGTTAAAAACCAAAGATTTAAATCGTAATATCTAATAACAACATGTAATGGTTGGTTGAACTAAATTCAAATTAGTGAAAGTTCTAAATGTCAAACGAGTACTTTATCGCAGCTCATATAACAGAATGTAAAATAATAACACAAATTTATTATTTAAAAAGCGTTACGCATATGATTGGCCCTGGCCTGGCCCTGGTGACACACAACATTTGCACTTTGAGAGACGAAAATATTGTTGAGCTGGAAGAATAAATTAGTAGATTACACTGCGACATTTTGGCATTATCAAGTCCGTAGAGAGGGCGAAGACACGATGTCCCTCAAGTCTGGTAACCTACTATACTACCGGGAGGGCGACCAACAGTCCCAAGGTGGTGTCGGGTTTCTCGTTCACAAGTCACTCATCAACAACATAGTCACCATAGACAGTGTGTCGAGCAGGGTCGCGTACCTAAAATACAGAATATCTAAGCGATATTCGCGAATATGCGATATCATCATCATCAACACAGCCGTAGGACTGTCCACAGTACGGGATGATGATACACGGAAAGACGCTGCTGTCTATCTTCCGGATCTCATTGCAGATTCTTACTGCATCCACGTGCAAGCGATGAAGTTTATTTAAACTTGTGCTATGTAGAGACCATTCCTTTAAAACCATTTTCTTTTTTTGGAAAACTAATGCCACTGATTATACTACGCGCCGCCACCAGCGTCAGCGTCGTGTCAGCCCCACGCGCTGACGGGCATTCAATCACATGATGATGATTTTCTTGAAAAATCGAAACGTGTCGGAATTATCTTCGACGTTACAATACTACGTGAGTAATTCTCGTTTTTACAAAATGTTTAGAAATATTGTTATTTTGACTTTGATGAAAATATATGGGTTTGTATCATAACTAATAAATTTTGTAAAAAAATAACGGAATTCTCAAAAGTCATGGTAAAAAGATAAAGCAATATATAATATATTATATGTATACATGAAGCGTTCGCAAATCATGTTAGCATGAATTGTCGTTTCGCGAAGGGCTTGATTCATCACGTTTCTTATTACATTTGTAACGATAATATATCACTGTAATAAATGTAAATAAAAAATAATTGTATTTCGATTTAATTAATTAATGTTACCTGACCATTTCATATTGACATTTTATTGACATGTTTATTTTGTATTATTGATTTTAGTTTGTAGGGAAATTTTTGCTTGACTATTGTAAGTTATTTTTTTTTTTTTATAATATTGATTGATTGGTGTAAGTGGTGTAAGCCGTTCTAATCAAATGTATAAAAAAAAAAAAAAAAAAAAAAAAATCACTCAATTACTTTCAGATCGGGGAATATTAGGATTGCTGTTACGAGAAGATTAAATTTGATGTAATCTTCAATTGTATAAGTATTAGGCTGGCAGGTAGTTGAGAAATTGGTTGAGATGGTCGATCCTGCGTCACTAGTCAGCTAGTTCGCTGGTTCAGACATAGGGCGGACAACCCACGGCGATATTATTTATTTATTTATTTTGTTATAATTTATATTGATACGGCATATTTTCATTTATCGAGAAGGAAAAAGGTTGTAAAATTAATTTCGCTTGAAATAAATAAATAAATAATGCTGGACAATTCACACAGCATATTCTAGCCTTGAGCGAAGCCGAGCTTGTGTAATAGGTACTAGATGACCGATATTCTTAATAGATAGATACTACATAGATGGATATTTTTTTATTCATATAGAAAAAAAATATTTTGTTCATTTGTATGTAAATGCTTGTTGTTACAAATAAATATATTATCTTATCTTATCTTCGACAGTGGAAAGAAGTGCCTGGCTACATTTCTTGATTTAAAAAAAGCTTTTGACACTGTTTCTGTAGAAATTCTTATAAAAAAGCTTGAGAATATAGGAATACGAGGAATACCGCTAGCCCTTCTGACTGACTATTTGTATGGACGTAAGCAAAGTGTTAAGATCGGCAATTATGTTAGTGAATATGAGACAATTAGCTATGGTGTACCACAGGGGAGTGTACTGGGACCGACGTTATTTTTGGTGTATATAAACGACCTTTGTAACCTTAAAATTAACAACGCAAACATATTTTCTTACGAAGACGACACTGCCATAGTCTTTACTGGCAAGTCTTGGGGTGATGTGAAAAACAAAACTGAAGAGGGACTGTCTGAGATTTTAAAATGGCTTAACCAGAACCTACTCACACTAAATGTTTCCAAAACTAACTTTATGACATTTACGAAATATAATAACAGCCAGCCCACCTCCGATTATACATTGAAAATACATAAGTGTGACCGTACTGATCCTTTCTGTGACTGTTCTAATATAAATAAACTTACAAGTATAAAATACTTGGGAATCGTGATTGACCAACGTCTATCTTGGCATGCTCACATCGAACTACTAATGAACAGAGTTCGTAAACTAATGTGGATTTTTAAAATATTACGTCATGTTGCACATAAAGACCTCATCAACCAAATTTACACATCTCTGGGACAATCAATTCTAAATTACTGCATACCAATTTGGGGAGGAGCTACTAGGACAAAGTTCTTGGAACTCGAAAGAGCACAGAGGTCTCTACTGAAAGTGATGTACTCTAAGCCCTACCGATATTCTACAGATATGCTCTACCTGGATTCAGGACTGCTATCGGTCAGGAAACTTTACATCCTAAATACTGTCTTAAGACTACACAAATCTCTTACGTACAATGAAAATAATTTACTCAAGCGAAGAAAAGATAGAGTTGCAACTCAAATTACTGCTCGGTCTCAGTTCGCATCTCGACAGTATGCCACAAAATCTGCCTACATATATAATATTATTAATAAAACCCTAAATATTTACCAAAAAAACAATTATAAATGCAAAAAGTCTGTTTATGACTGGCTCCTGACACTTAGCTACGAGAAGGCTGAAAAACTTCTCGAAATTGTTAGATAGCACGTTTATACACACACACACACACAACACATTACACACACAACACATTACAAACACACACACACACACACACAAACACAAACATTACACACACACAACACTAGGTACACTTTATACACAACCTACTTACTTTAGTTTTGTAAATATTTTAAATATTATACACTTACGTGTCTGTACTCTAGATATTAGTAACTAATAATTGAAGAGCGAGATCCTCTAAGACAGGTATTTTTTATACTTAAAAGAGGGTCCCAAACCCATGAAATGTATTTTTTAGTTTAAGTTACAGAAAAAAAAAAAATAAAAAAAAAAAGTTTGTATTTGTATCTTAAAAACTCCTACAACACCCTGAACAATCATCTCCAGATCGTACAAACATTTGTCCCGAGGCGGGAATCGAACCGCAACCTCTTGCGTCGCAGGCGGACCTTCGTCCGCTCCGCCACATAGGTCGTCCAAACAAGCAAAATTTTCGATAGGCAAGTAGAGTGTGATATAGAATTTCTTAATCTCTGGTTTCGCTACGAGCTGCATTGTCTATATTCTGTAGTAAACGAAACGGAATAGGCCTACGTCGTAGTGGCTACGGTGTAGCACGACCTACGCCGTAGCCCATTTATCTGTCACATTTATTTTATTTGCCTCTGTAATAAATGAGATTACATTAATCGACTGGGTTTTATAATGTAAAATATTAATCTATTAGTCTAATGTTGTGTTTGCCGAAGTAGTAGCTTTGCCTAGTTTCAGCTAGATGGCGCTGTATTAAATTTTCAGCAATAAGCGTCTTGAAGCGTGGGTTTCTCTTTAATTCTCCGTTTATATCTACAGACATTGAACGTGCCAGACACGTGCCGTGGACGATAAAAATCTCACTAATATTGTAAAGACGAATGTTTGTTCGTATAGATGTATGGATGTTTGTTACCTCTTCATGCAAAAACTAGCCTACGGATTGAGCTAAAATTAAACACACGCATAGATGAAGACTAGGAATAACATATAGGCTACTTTTTATCCGGTTACAACACATATAAAGCGGCGGGAAGAAGCTAGTTTTATAAATAAATAAATAAATAATGCTGGGCAATTCACACAGCATCATCTAGAGCTAAGCTAAGCAGAGCTTGTGTAATGGGTACCATTTGTAATAGCTACTTTAACTGTATATCATCATCATTTCAGCCGTAAAACGTCCACTACTGAACACAGGCCCCCCTCACGAATCTCTAAGAGGGGTAGTTGCTATGCTTACCACGCTTGGCAAACATGTTGGCGAGCGCAGTACAGGATGTTGATACACGGAAAGATTCTGCTGCCCATCGTCTTAAGGTATCCCTTAGTAAGCTCTTACTGCATCCTTGGGATTGAGAGAAGGGGAAACATCCTACTGCCGGCACCCTACGACAACTGTATATAACGAAAACTATTATAATCTTAACTCGTTTCTCATTAAAAATATTTTAAAATGTACTGGACTTTATGTACAATCTAACTGCTTAATTTTCAACAGAGTTGAAAAAATAGTTTTTTAATCTTTGTTACCTCAGAACTCAGTCGTTAATGTAAAAAAAATGCATAATATCTGCAGACCATATAAAAATATTTACAGTGCAATTTTAAAGTACTTAACAGTTTTATTTGAAAATAACAACTACAGTCAACGACAAAAGTGTCTGATGTCGTAAACTGAATGAGTTTTATATGCGGCTGTACAGTGTCCATAAAGTTGTCTTTAGAGACCGTGATAAGACATAGTTTGTATTTTTTATAGTGTTAGTATTCTTAAACAGTAGCCGTGGGTTGCCGACAGTGGAATGTTGCCTCTCCTCTCTTGCATGCAATAAGAAACTGTGAAGGGATACCTCCGGTAGATGGGCAGCAGCGTCTTTCCGTGCATCAACTTCCAGAATACGTACGCCAACCCGCCTATCAAGCGTGGTGAGTATGGCAACTACCCCTCATGGACATTCATGAGACACCCCTGTGTTCAGTAATGGAAATTTATGGGAAAATTCATTTGTTATATTATTATTTATTTTATTTATTTATTTGTTTTGTGATTTTATATATATATTTCTTGATGTTAAGACAGTTATAATTATAAGGAGGATTAACCAGTTTACGAAGTAACGCTCGAGTAAGTATCTAAGCAAATAATTTACTCAACAAACTAAGGTAAATATTAAAGTTTGGTAAACTGCGTCTGTGTGGTTGTGTAAACAAGAGTTTGCAGATAACTAACGAGTTAGTTAATTAAAATTACTTAGGATGTAAAGGACAGAATGTAAAGCTGAGTTGAAGCCATGATAACCTTGACAAATTGTTAGCCTTGTAAACGAATCGGGCTTAAAAAGCCTGCAAAATTATTCATATATTTAATTTTATTAAAATACATAAACATATATTAAACAGTCTAATGATTTCAGAGGTCACTTCTATTTATAGAACACACACAGTTGCAGTTTCTAGTAAAACCGGTTTTCAAAACGCGGATGCAAACAAAGTAGTTTACCTGTTAATCTATTGTATGTGAAACGAGATACTTCCACGTATCGAATCTTCTTTATGTCCGATATTACAACGTAGCGTGTTGTTACGTGAGTGGACGGGGCCTGGTGTTCAAATTCCTGCAGACCAGCAAGCCGCCAGCCCTCATCAAGATTGTGACATCATTCTTCGCCAACAGACGGTTTTCAGTCACGATTTAGGATGCCACGTCTTCCACTCGCCTCATCGAAGCCGGAGTACCGCAGGGCAGTTGCTTCTAGCCCGCGTTGTACGCCCTCTACACGGACGACATCCCCACCCTAGCGGGAGTTATACAGCCGGGCAGGGGGAAGGACGTCACCCTCGGACTGTTCGCGGACGACAGCGCGTACTTCGCGTCGTCTACCAGCCCCGCCTTTGCCGCTAAGAGGATGCAACTCCTCAGCCTCCCAAAGAGTTAATTGTGTTTAATTGGACTACATTATTTAATCCCGAACCCCCGTAAAAATAATAATCCGTTCAATGGTGGACGGAATCGAACGCACGATCTTTGGATCGAAAGTACTACTTTTCACGTTGAAAATAACAAAAGTAATATAAAATCTTTGTGTACTAACTTTCGAATTAAACGCGACAAAGTGAGTTAAGTTCCAATTTTAACTTCCTTCTATTCCAAGTTAGCGAGTTACTTTCTTGCTTAATTTATGCTTGAATTAGAGGACCGATTCGAAGCAGTTTCTATCAAAGAAATTCCAGAAGTTAAAGTGTAGCTTATGTTTGGAAAAGCTGGTCCAACGCGTACCTTCTTTGTCATCATCATCATCACAGACGTAGGACGGCTGTCCACGTCCACGTCATATTTGGAAAAGCTGGTACCGTATCTTTATAGTGATAAATCACCATCATCATCATCAAATGCCGGTGAAATTTCGGGGACATGAGAACAACTCTGTCTCAGGGTTACGGGCGCAATGCAATACCGCAGTGATTACGTTCACGAAGCTCGTGACTATGTGATTAATATAATAATAATAATAATGCTGGACAAATCACACAGCATCATCTACCCCCAAGCTAAGCAGAGCTTGTGTTATGGGTACTAGATGACTGATATACTTAATACATTATACTACATAGATAGATATTTTTATTATATATAGGAAAACACCCAGAACACCCTAAACAAATATCTGCAGGTCGTACAGACATTTGTCCCGAGGCGGGAATCGAACCCGCAACCCCTTGCATCGCAGGCGGACCTTCGCCCGCTGCGCCACAGAGCTTGTCACAAAGTGTCGTATCGTGACCGTGATCACCGCAGTATTGCAGTCGTAATAGGTAGAGGTAAGCGCTTTATATCAGGTGGGCCATCGGCTTGTCTCGTCATTAATTGACGTATAAAAAAATGTAAAAGTAAAACATCACAGATGTCGGACGACTGTCGTCGTCCACTGCTGGACATGGACCTCGATGATCTCTAAGTACTGATAATGAGAGGTTGTTGCCATACTCACCAGGCTGGGCAGGCGGGTTGGCAGCGGATGTTGATACACGTAAAGACACCGCTGCCCATCTTCCGTAGCTATCACTTGGCAGATTCTTGACTGAGCGTAACAATTATGCCGACGCGCGCACACTGGTTTTGCCAATGAACCACACTGTGTTATTGTTACTATTTATTGCACAATAAATAGTAACAGTTCGAAACTGATAAAGGCAGTCAAGATTTTCGACCCGATGGTTAGAAGAAGAAGAAATACATTTATTAGACACACACACTAAACTTAAAAATAACTATGGTAAAAAAAAACTGACTTATTTCTAATTTTAATCTAGGAGTACCTACCCGGTTCAATATTCTGCGACATAGTGACAAATACATGGTAAGCAGCTCACTCAGCGGGTCAAAGCAGAATGAATACTATTTCAAGTAATGAACAAAACAGTTCACAAAGTTGTACGAGTCCAAAGGGGCCTGACTCAGCATTATGCTCCCACACATAAGGAATGCTAGGAAGCGCTGGTTTTCAGTCAGACCCTATATAATAACTATCTCGGTATAAAATAAACATCATGTATTAAAAGAAATACACAAACATACATATAATTAATAGGTTAATAGGTAAATTGCTCCGTGGGCGAATAAAGGTGTTCGTCTAGACGTTACGGGTTCGATTTCATGTAGAAACTAAACGGCGCGGTCTCTTTACGGTTAAGGCGTATCGAACGCATTTAAATCGCTCGTATTTCTGAATAAAATGTACCAGCGATAAAAGCTGTACGCTGTAAAAGTTTAAACAAAGGTAACTTTGGGAAGTCGCGAAGTTCAAATCGATCCGGAATCGGTGACATACCTTCATTATATGCGTTCAGGTATATAATTGGAGCATGTGTTCCATTGAGCCGTGGGTAGTAGAATTTTGCCCCTCCTCTCATGCAGTAATAGCCTGCTCAGTGATACCATCTGTCTAATCTAGAATCTGTCCAACACCGAACAAAGGCTCTAGCAGATTGGCAGCAGCGTCTTCCTGTGTATCAACATCCCGTACTGCGCTCGCCAACCCACCCGCCGAGCGTATGGCAATTACCCCTCATGGAGATCCATGAGGGAGACCTGTATTCAGTAGTGGACATTTTACGGCTGAAATGGTTGTGTTAAATTTACCTTCGTCTACGTGAAATGGAAGAATTATTTGGTGTTTTCTCGCTGAACCGTGTTGGTCGAGTGGTATGGCATTATCATCATCTACATCATCATTATAGCTGCACATCATCGTTAAAGACGTTCTCTGCTGGACATAGACCTCACTCATGGTTCTTCGTGTACGATCATGAGTAGTTGCCATACTTACTACGCTCGACAGGCGAGTTGGCGTGCGTAGTACGGGATGTTGATACACGGAAATACGCTGCTTCCCATGTTCCGGAGGTATCCCTTATAAGATTCTTACTGTATCCACGGGCAAGAAAGGAGGGGTAAGATTTTACTGCCGGCATCCCACGGTAGACATATGTAGGCTTAATTTGTAAGATTTTAGTTGTACTATACTTCTTATTCTTTAAATGCTTTTGTGAGAAACATAAATTATTTATTTATTTTATGTTTCATTAGTTAAATGAAAAGGCAGCATTATTTCCAACATTTTTCAAAACTTTAGTAGACTTTAGAGAACTTTAGAAGACAAACTTTTATACCTTCACCTCAGAAGTACACTGGAGATCTAATTCAAGTTTTTATTGAAACTCTGAATATAAGCTTCTCCCCCAACTTTCTCACTATCCTCGGAGAGCGAGAGAAAAACGAAATGTCGTGGATTAAATTTATTGCAATTCCAATAGTATCATCATCATTTCAGCCGTAAAACGTCCACTACTGAACGCAAGCCATCATGGATCTCTATGAGAAGTTGCCATACTCGACCACGCTTGGCAGGCGGGTTGGCGAGCACAGTTCGGGATGTTGATACACGGAGAGACGCTGCTGCCCATCTTTAAGATGATGGCGAGATATCCCTTAGCAGGCTTATCCACGGGCTTGAGAGGGGTAACATTCTACTGCCGGCACCCCCTGGCAGTAGTGATAGTTTAAATGTGTCTCGTATTCGTTACATTACAATAAAGTTTCAATTATATACAAGTTAATTTACAGCTTTGTAGGACTAATAGATAGTCTGTAATCTGTGCTAATGCCGGCTGTACACACTCGCCGAGAGCCTCTCGACGAGAGGGCACCGTGTACATACTCGGAGCGTCATTTGTACAGCGGATATCGGCCACGATGAATCTAGAAACTGCTGTTGCCGTTTATCTTTGTTTTAAATCCTATGGGTTCCAAATCACAGGTTCCGTTTGATAGAATTCAAAAAATATATTTCACGATCGTTGGACCACATTTTTGACCGATCGCGAACACGTCTTTACACAAACACTGCAAACACAGTTAGCGAGCAACTGAATGAACGAGTGTCTACATGCTTAGGCTCGTTTTCCTCGCGAGGGCGGACGAGACTTTGACTCGTCCGCAAAAAACCGACACGCGGCCGAGGCGTACCGAGGCGAGACACAAGCGGGCGAGACAAAGCGAGAGCATCATGTACACACTCGTTCTCGGTCTGTCTCGGGTGTCTCGGCGAGTGTGTACAGCCGGCATAATAGTCTCTTCGTAAAGCCGCAGACAGACAGGCAGACAAATAGATCGAAACTTTAAAGAATGACTCACGCTAGACCGTGTCCTGCCGGAGCCGAGTGTCGGCCGTAGCACGGTCAACTAATCTACAATATATTTATATAAAACTCTTTCGTTACTGACTGAGTGACTGACAGACAAAGCACAGCCTAAACTACTGGACCTAGAGACATGAAATTTGGCACATATACCTTGAGTATCCTAGGATACTATCAATACTATCGGATAGCTAAGGAGAGATTTTTAGAAATTCCCACGGGAACGGGAACTACGCGGGAAACGTAAAACGTGAAACTGCGGGGTGCCGGAACCCCACAGCAACATAGATGATGCCTGTAATTGGGGTAACACTAGCCCATGCTATTTTATTGTTTTTACTTTTGTAAGTTTTGTATAATTAATTAGGTTAGTCTTGGTACAGCTAGTATTTAATGTATAATATTATTGTATATGGACACACCCACGCTATACCAAGCGGCAACCGGGTGACGGCTGAGCAATGGACAATGCTAGGAAAAATTGCTCGGACTCGACTCGGTCAGGACACGGTCTAGCGTGAGTCATCCTTAAGAGTCACTTGTTGTAACACGGAATCCTAAAAACTGTGTTACGGCAAGGTAATCTCTAAAAGAGTTATATATATGCTTAATTTTCAAAACATCAAAAAGTGCGTAAACACACCTGATTCCCAAATTACCCGCTATGTTTTACGCCAAGACTGATGCGTTTTAATAACTCCCTATATATAACCTGTAAAGCACCCTGTAAAGCAATAAAGGGTGTGCTGTAATTTCTTTCCACGGAACATTTATTTACACGACTGCTGAGAGTAAGTTTTAGGGTTTTATTTCGGTAAGTGGGTAATAATCTGGTGTTCATTTTGTTCAGTTTTGCTCAGGTTAAGGTGTATTCAGGGCTTCCCACAGCTTAGTAATCTTAAGACTTATTGATCTGTTCTTACTTATGACTAGTAGCCGACTAAGCTGGGAGGATGGTATGGGTGCTGGCCAAGCCTAATCTATCTAAATAATGTCCATGTCGCTACAGAGGCTCGTACATCATGAATACCAGTTACTGACGCTGTATCCTAAATAAAATAAGCCTTCATTTTGCTGTTTATCAATGTTTCCAAAATAAAAAATCATCATCGTTTCAGCCATAGGATGCCCAATGTAGGAAATAGGCCTCCGTCAAGAACTTCGAAGTATTGCGACTGAAAGCGGCCTGCATCCAACAAAAAAAGTAAGGCCTTTGAATCTATTATAGATGATTTATACAGCGTCAGCAACTGGTAATTATGCTGTACGGGACGCTGCAGTGCCTGGGACATTGTAAGATGGATTAGGCTTTCCCAGCACCTATATCATCTCTCTCAGCTTAGTCAACTATAAGTCAGAGGAAAGAACAAGTCAATACGTCTGAAGCTAACTAAGCCGCGGGTTTCCTCACGATGTTTCCTTCACCGTTAAAGCACGTGTTAAGTGTGCACATACATTTTTCAAGAAAGAAAAATCCATTGGTGCACGGCTGGTATCGAACCCACGACCTTCCGATTGAAAGTCGGGGGTACATACCACTCTGCCAACCCTGACCTGCATAACTTACCAGGTCGTCCACCTATCTTGTTGGTGAACGTCCTACGCTGCACTTGCCGGTCCGTGGCCTCAACTCGAGAACTTTTCGGCCCCAAAAATAAATAATGGTTTTAACGCAACATAACTATAGCGCCGTGAGGTACTGGCATTAGGATTTTACCTCTCTTCTCTTAGATGCAGTAAGAATTGCTTAGCGATAGCTTCGGAAGATGGGCAGCAGCGTCTTGCCGTGTATCAACTTCCCATACTGCGCTCGCCAACCCGCCCGCATAGCGACAAATTCTTTATGATCTTGGAGGCCTATGTCCAGCAGTGGACGTAAACAGCAGCTGCAGTCCTACGGCTGTTATGATAAATATACGAGTATATATCAGTGCGTTTCGCAACAAAAGCTTATCTTTCGACGGACGCTCCTCAAAAGACTTCCATCTCTCTCTGTCTCTCGCAATATATGTGAAAGGCTTACTTGATTGTTCTAAAGCTAGGCTAGACACTTAGGCCTTGTTTACAAATGATGTTTAAACACGACTCAATTTAAGGAGGGGTGGGGTGAGCTATAAATCGTACCTTGGGACTGATTTGCGAGCTTCCGCTGCTGTGGTCTGGTCAAGGTATAAGAGGAAGCGTTTATAAATGTTGCAGTTCCTCTCTTGCCCGTGCTTCCAGTATGAATCTGCCAAGGGATATATCTGGTAGATGTACAGTAGCGTCTTTCCGTGTATCGACATCGTGTACTGCGCTACTCGCCTGCCAAGCGTGGTGGGTATGTCAACTGATCTCATGATCCGTACCTTCAAGTACGGATCTTTATTTAATAACTGCTGGGACAGCCGCCTACTCCCAATATAATAAAAAAATAATATAAAATGTTAGTAGACCAAAAAAAATATTTACAGAGATGTAGCAAGTTTTCTCACAAAAAGGTTTTCTTATTTTTATTAGTGAATTTCCTTGAAAAACCCTCAGGTTCCTAATAAATAAACAAACCTTTGCACTGTGAAAACAATGAGATATTTGCACTTTTGTTGTGTACATTAAAAAAGGTTACCCTTTGTTTTACTTAACGAATATAAAACTGAGGCTAAAATATTTTTTCTAGCAATGTTATTATAATGTTGTGTTGTTATTGCTAGACGAATAAAGTTTCATTAAAATTAATTACATATTTATGTTTATGTTTTAAACGAAAAACCAAAAATCCATTTTCAGTGGAACTGCAAGGGCATTAAATAAGTCAATTTCCAAAAAAAACATCACAAATTAATTGATTTTGTTCGCTTCAGATACGCCGTTTATCAGATAAGTCGTGAACTCAATCTTCATTTGGTTTGCAAACGTCCACTACTGAACACAGGCCTCCCTCATGGATCTCCATGAGGGGGTTGTTGCCATAGTCACCACGCTTGGCAGGTGGGTTAGCGAGCGCTGTACGGGATGTTGATGATACATGGAATGACGCTGCTGCCCATTTTCAGGAGGTATCCCTTAGCAGGCTCGTATTGCATCCACAGGTGTGAAAGGAAGGGGTAACATTCTACTGCCGGCACCCCACGGCAGTTAAACTCGTTATAATTTTCATTATATTTTTCTCTTATATTACATTTGATGGAGTTAAAGCAGATTTTGTCTCGTGGTTTAAACTCGCTTCCTCCTATACCTTGCACTGCGGTCTAACCCACTAAGGGCCTGGTTAATTGAAGAATTATAGCAGCCCTCCACAGCAACAGCGCATTCGATAACAACACGCAAAGGATTAAACCCCTTATTTGAAAGGAAAGTTGTTAACCGACTTCAGAAAAGGAGGAGGTTTTAATTTCAGGAGGTTTCGGACCTCCGTCGTTTTTAAATCGATTGACAAAAATATTTTTGATTTCGGATAGAATCACCCATTTTTTTTGCTGAAAATAACCAAACCGCTATGTGTATACTTATTTATTTTGAGTATTTTCTTTGATTTATTATGGATCCCATCAACATAACTCCGTTTAAAATCAAGCAAATATAGCTATGTTAAATGGCTTTTCTACTTACGTTAATTATTCCTTGAAAATAGGTTTCCAAAGTGTTGAGGTCTTCCCAGGGGAACTTTCTTCAGGGAATGGAGCTTTTACGCAGCACCGTCTCCTTTCCTCTCACGCGCTCGCGTTGCACTGCTCACCAGGTAACGTTGCGCGTTTAATATAACAATGAATAGTGTAACTTACGAGTCATTTGAAAGTGACACAAGCAAACATAGGTTTAGGTTTAAATAAATTTATTTTCAACACAGACAAACTATTGTCACTGTGATATTATAACAAATAAAATTTTAAAACATTCCTCGTCGAAATCTTACATAATAAACTATTTACTAACAAGAAAACAAAAAACCTAAGGAAAACCTTAAATATCTCCCATTACTTTTATTTCTTATAATTAAATATTATGTATGCAACTACTGACACACATTTACAAACTATACATAATCGCACGCACTCACACGCTTACACGCACACTCATACAATCACGCACGCACAAACACACACACACTCACACTCACAAACAAACCACACACACATACACACACACACATACACACATATATACACACACACACACACACACACAAACATATAAATAAATAAAAATCACAAATAATCATAAACTTTTGTATAGGTATTATGTCTTGTAATTTTAGTCTTTCCTTGTGCATTTGCTGTTTTCTTTTTTAATTTAATTTTTTTTTCATAGCATTAATAATAGCTCTTAAGTAGGAACACCCAATACTTCGGAGGCGGGCGCTGACTCTGCTACGCAGTTCTTTTTGAAACTTTTGCAGCAGTCAACGTTTTTCTCATTATGTTGTACCAAAGTTTTTGTTCCAAATAAATATTTTTGTATTTTTTTTAATTATCATACCCTGTATATACCCGGGCCGTTTCCAAGTACTTTCCAAGTTCACGCAGCGCGCGAACAATGCTTACGGCGAGCGGACGACGGATTATATTATTTCGAGACTAATAAACAATTTTCCTACTGATTAACGGGACAGTTTGACACCAACGAACATTAAATTTTAACTTAAAAATATTATGCTGTTGATATTAGGTATATTGTAGTGAAATAATTATATTTTATACTGTATTTTTATAATTATTTTTCAATAAACTTTAAGTTAAAAGTGGCTCACGATAGCACAAGATAAATCTTAGTGGCTTAATGTGTTATCCTTAATGAAGTTGTAATTTATTATTTTCTATATTTGATAATTAATTTAAAAAAATATTTAGCCTATGTTACTCAGGGATAATGTAGCATCCTAATGGTGAAAGAATTTTTAAAATCGGTCAAGTAGTTGCGCATCCTATTCAATGCATACAAACAACCAAATAATCAAATCTTTTCTCTTTATAATATTACTGTAGAAAAAAGTTGAATAAAATAAATCTCACAAGTTGATAGTCTAGTAGCATTTTTATAAAATGTTACTTATGTTATTCTATAAATATCCACAATTCTCGAGATAAAGCTGTATGACAATAGAGCTCGTCCCGAAGGGCTAGAAAACCGAAATAACGGTTGACAATGAAAACGTTGCTCTGTAAGGGCCGCCTTCGGCTGCAGTGAAACCGAGATAAAACTACACACAGAGAAATATACCAGTCATCGCAGTGTCCCGTGATGATGCCCACCATCATCCGTAGGTCTTTTCTTGTCATCTTGAGCAGAGTGTTGGTTATCTTTTTGTTTCTCTCTGGTAGCATTAGTTTTGTATGCTTGCAGTCCGGTCTGCGTTCCCATATTTTCTGGTGTTCTTTTGCAGAATTCATTTTAAGCCTAGTTTTGATCTCTGCGGTCGGAGGTTTGCAGAGGCCGATATCCTCGGGGCTTGGAGTGATACTAGATCCGTCTTTTGCCAATTCATCGCCTGCCTTTGCCAATTCATCGTCCATCTTCTAAAGACAGGGGCCACAGACAATGGACTATGTCGCGGGTGTCTTGAGAAGGAGGAGACAGTGGAGCACGTGCTATTGCATTGCACCGCAACAAAGAACGCCAGATCGGAGACGGGACTGCAGGAGCTCATAGAGTCATGCCCTTCTTCTTCTACAACATCTGTATATCCTTCGGGAATGCTCAGGGAATGCTGCTGGCGGTCCAGAGTCCTTCTCCGGTACTTTAAGGAGTTGGGCTGGCTAGGGTCGGGCTATCATCACGGGGGACAATGCACAATACACCCCTATGCGGGACGTCAGTGCAGATCTAGTTACCCCCACTAGAATAAGAATAAGATACCAGTCATCGTCATCATAGCAGCCGTGGGACGTCCACTGCTAAACATAAGCCTCATGGTCCCCCAGGTATTGCGGCTGGACGCGGCCTGCATCCACCGCCAACCTGTAGACCTTACCAGGTCATCCGCCCATCTAGTTGGTGGACGTTCTACGCTGCGCTTGCCGGTCCGGATATACCAGTATAATGCCAAAACAGCTGTGGGCTGGTGGCGGTAGAAATTTGCTAAAGGATAGCTTCGGAAGATGGGCTGTTCTCTGGTTCTGTTTATTACAGTCTGCGCTCGCCAAATCGCCTGCCAAGCGTGGTATGGCAACTATCCCTTATGTTCAGTAGTGGACGTTTTACGGCTGAAATGATGATGATGACCGAGTCTATTCATTTATTCTTTAGTTATTTCTTATTTATTAAAGTCATTAATAGCCCAGATCCCAGTCACAATGCACATCCCTCATTACACAGTCAGAAAATCCCACAAAAAGAGGGGTGTTATAATTTTGATCGCTACGTGTGATTCGAATGTAGTTTTTTAAAAGAAAGTTTTGTTTAGGTGGTTCTTAAACATGATTTATCAAAATCGGTTCAGACCTTCACTAGATATAGGGAGTTATCTCCCTAAACATTTTAGAATAAACTAAACTCTTCAATATTTTCAATCTAACATGATAAAATAGACACTGACTCAGCATTGAGTTGATTATCTAGCAAGCTAGGTAACCAACGATGATCTTCCATCAGCGCCATTTCTTAACATTACGGATGATTTACAAAGTAGTACTTATAATATGTAATTTTACAAATGTGTTAAAACAACGCGACCGTGTGTACAGGACAGGCACGGAGCTTCTTATATTCTGCATAATTCCATATTTCACAGGACATTTAGTTTATTGCAGTTAATTCCGTAATGGAGCCTTTGTGGACCGATTCCAAAGGGTTTTGTATTAAAACATACTTCAAAATGGTCTAAATCTTAATCTATTTAAAAGCTCTCTAATTAATTAACAGTCTTAATGAGTAAGAAGCGTCGTGTGTCGTGGGACTTTATGGGTTATTCGCAGGTGTCGTGTTAAGGTGACTCGTATATTACCGAAGAGTGCCGGCAGTTGAATGTTGCCCCTCCTCTCTAGTCCGTGGATGTAGTAACTGAAGATAAGAATCATCTAAGGGATACCATTGGAAGAGCAGCAACGTTTTTCTGTGTATCAACATCCCGTACCGCGTTCGTCGACCTGCCTGCCAAGCAGGGTAAGTATGGGAACAACCTATTGTGATTAGCACTTGCTGATCCATGAGTAGGCCAATGAGCAATTTAACTTTGACTTAGTTTTATAAAATAAATTATAAAATACAATGAAAATATCTAGTTTTAATTCCGCTAATGCTGAGATGCATAATATGCACCGTCCGCCCGTTAGGCCTTTGTCCAGCTGTGGACATCTTACGCATCATCCCCATCTTACGTGTAACATACACGTAAGATGGGCCTTTGTCCAGCTGTGGACATCTTACGCATCATCCCCATCTTACGTGTAACATACACGTAAGATGGGCCTTTGTCCAGCTGTGGACATCTTACGCATCATCCCCATCTTACGTGTAACATACACGTAAGATGGGCCTTTGTCCAGCTGTGGACATCTTACGCATCATCCCCATCTTACGTGTATGTTAGGCAACTCAAATTAATATTTTTTTTCCGAATTTTTACCGTAATCTCAGCGTGGTTATTTTAAATGTCAATGAAAATATACAGCTTTATAGGACTTGTAGTGTCTTCGTAAAAACAGACGGACAAAACAAAACTATTAGGGTTTATTGCTGTATTATGGAACCCTAAAAACAGGCTTTGTGAAAAGAGACCCTTCTAGAAGTTTTTACTTTCAAATGTAAAAATAATCAACCATATTTTTCGTTTATATTTTAAACAATCTTAAACATTAAATGTAAAATAAGATTTGTAACAGACGTTTTAAGCACTAAAGCCTTTATCAAATGTTCCAAATGGAAAAGGTGTCAAATATAGCAAATTAAACGTAATTTACAGGCAAATTAAGTCTGAAATTATGTGTAATGGATTCTTTTATGTTCTCAAATTAGAATTTTTGCTTCATTACCTTCTAAATTGGAATTTCAAGTGTACCTTTTGTACTAAGTAACTACTTTTATTGGTGGAATTGAATTTTAATTCTAAATTTAAGAAATATTAGACTAGCTGAACTTCGCGATTTCACCCGCGTAGTTTTCGTTCCCGTGAGAATACGGGCTTAAAATATACTCAGAGATAGTGTAGCATTCTAATGTTGAAAGAATTTCGAAAATGAGTTCAGTAGCTTTTGATTTTATTAGTTAAAAACATACAAAATACTACACACAAAAATTAAAATATTACAAGCATGAGGTACAATGGGCGGCCTTATCGCTGAAAGCGATACCAAGCGTCTCTACCAGGCAACCTGCGGATGGTCATAAAAATAATCTTATAATATTTTTTGCTTGTTTCAGGTACATTTAATATAAAAGGAAGACGATTGACTGATCCAGATACCGTATTTGGCCATTTTTACATCGACGTAGGTAACATTACATTAATAATATAGAAGGAGACTACGAATAAGGCTAAGAACATAATTTCAGACGTGGTCACGGTTGCACGGGGGCCACAAGGCACTCGAAAGGTCGGGAAATAAATAAAAAAACTACACGAAAAATTCTCGTTAATCAGTTTTAAAATTATATTTACAGATCACTAAAGCTTACGAAGGCTTAGAACAAACATGTAGAAGAAACCAAGAAATTACTCTAAGATGTTAGCAAGGTTATGTTTTTTGTAACAAAATAACCAGATTTTTGTCTTTAATAACCAATTTAAAAAAAAAGGAATTTCTCAAGTTGTCTGTACTTTTTTCAACGGGAGTCCTTCAAGGCATCAAGACATTTCATGCCCTATAAACTTGCATTGCGGTTAAGTTTTTTATTTCACTTTATAGCTTGTTTTTAGACCCTGTATGTCTACCATGAGTTGTCACTGTTAGATCGCCTGCCGTTACTACAGTAGTAATACAGTAGTACGTTACTATGACATCTGTCAGATTTGTAGCTCATGGTACCAAATTCTAAGCAAATTAAGCCCAAACTACAGTCGCTAGCGCTGTCTGTCTGTCTGTCAGTGCATGACACGATTACAACCGAACGCGTTGACCGATTTACATGAAATCTTTTTTGTTAGCACTGTCTTAATGAGAGAAGGGTACTGATTGATTTTGGTGACCTAGGGTCACAAGGAATGGAGTTTTTGTGAGTTTCGGAAAACCTCGCCTCCTTTTCTGGTACCCCCGTACCAATGCGTGTTGTGAGTATATTAGTTAGTAGTTTTAAGAGGCTTGAAGTAATAAAGGAGCTATCTTAATATGAATACGTTACTTATCATTTAATAAACCCTCGGAAAAGGAAAAGCTTATACTATCGACCTCTGTGGCGAAGCAGGCGAAGGTGCACATGCGACGCAAGAGTTTGCGGGTTCGATTGTCACCTCGTTAGGTTCTGTAATTTGTGTCCTCGGGACAAATGTCAGTACGATCTGCAGATATTTGTTCGGGGTGGTATGTTTTTATATATGTAGCTGTCCCGGTACCCACTTCGTTATGCGGTAATTTATAGTCTAAAATACTCACAAATACTGTGGCTTTCTATTAGTTAAAGATTTTTTAAAATCGGTTCAGTAGATGCAGAGATTACCCCCTACAACCTCACAAACTCACAAACTTTATCCCTTTATAATAATATAGTATATAGATATCAGTTTTAAAAATGAAAAATTAAAGAATTTTCTAAAAAAAGAGAATTTTTGTCAGGACACGTTCTTTTTAACCATAGAAAACGTTATTCTTAAAATAATAGACTTCGCACTTAAAAACTTAAAATAACATTTTGTCCACTGAACATAAGTTGAAACTTTACAACGACTGCATAAGAATCTTGAAATACGTAGAAAGTTGCCGGGATGCAAATTTCACTCGAGTGCTGGTACATTATGCAACTGGTTTATTGAAAAAAGCTAAAACTGGTGAAGGGTGAGTCGCGTTTATGGTGAAAGTTCTATATCAGATTCGTACTTGAACTATTGCACCATTATTGGTATCTACGACACAGTTTCATACTTCTGCAAGTACCATCGTCTTAAATCACTTGTGTCATACAATACAACATGTTTACAAATAAATAAATATTAAAGAAAACTGGCTATTCACATCTTTATTTAGTGTTTATATGTACCTAACTAAGGAACATGTTATTACGTCATAAAGTGAAACAAAAATCCCAACAGCAAGGTAATTTTTGTAGTCTCCCTTCAGTTCTCTATAATTTTAAATCCTACTCGATAGGTTAAAAAAAATCGCGATCTTTTTACAATTTGGCGCCGAAAATCCGCCATTTTGTCTTTTTTTTAAACCTCTTCAAGGGCATTTAAGTTTCTGAGCCGAATCTGACGATACCTTAATTTGTCGAAATCCGTTCAGCCGTTTGGAGGAAACGTAGGAGTAAAGAAATTTACAAACAAAGAAACATACAAGATACACGCGAAAAACAATACCCTTCTTTGGTGGCCTGGCAGTCGGGTAAATAAGCGTTTTTTTGTTATAGTATATCCATTCATGATAAATAATAGGCTATCCGATACTAAAATAATATAACAGTTCGGACCAGTAGTTCATGAAGTTTGCGCGTTTAATCAAACAAACTCCTAAGCTTTGTTATAAAGGTTTAAATCTTGTCTGAACTTATTTACATACACTTATAATAGCAATAAAAGCTGCTTACAAATATTTTAAAACATAAACTAAAATTCAAGAGTAAGAAGGAACCCTAAAACAAAACCCAATGGAAAAAGGATAGCCACTTTACCCGTAGGCCGAAGGCTTTTAAGGCTCGAGTACCCCGAAGCAAGTTGTAGTGGTTAGACGTTATAATGTCGAGCATATACTGTTATGTTAACATAACTCAAAAACTTTGAGTTTTAAACTCAAAAAATACTTTATTCAGTGCGGCCGCATGGACCTAATTGACGCGTCACAAATGACAAAATAAAACAATACAAATTAGTAGATTATAGCATATCATTGGATCTGCTCACTTCAGATGACACGCGAGTTAGGAAAAGAAGCGAACGGAAGAACCTAACTTGGTCGTTATAGTCATCATTTTAACAATTTTATTTTGTCTTATGCTACGTTTGACGGAGTGGGGGCAGATTCCGTCCAAAGTGGTTTTGTCTTCTAGCTTATCTGATATTTTATAATAAACTTTATTGCAAATTGCGTTTGACAGCTTGTATAACTTCTGCAACTCATTTGGGAGTTTGTCGTAGAAGCGTGTACATTACCCTTTAAAATATACTTTAACCTTATGGAGCCTAGCAGTGGGCACAGCGAGTTTATTCTTATTTCTTGCAACATAACTAGTAAGGCCTTAGACTATCTAGATGATTTATACAGTGACAGCAATGGGTATTCTACAGCTGCAGTTAGATGCTGGTATAGGCTTTCCCTAGCAGCTATACCATCATAACAGCTTAGTTGGCTTAAAGTCAGAGGAACGAAAATGTCATTTCGTCTGAAGCTGACTTATCCGGGATTTGTCATTTTCCTTTACACATACACCGTACATATAGTGGTTTGGGTATCTTTAGCAACATTTTGCATTTATCATGTCTTGTCTTTTTATTTTATTGCTTTTTGTGTTTGGTTTTACAGAATTCCGCCAGTGTCAAGTTATTTTATAAATTCTTATGTTATTTGTCTTGTCTTTTTATTTTATGGTTTTTGTGTTTGGTTTTACACAATTCCGTCAGTGTCAAGTTAATTTATAAATTCGTAAGTTATTTGGCTGATTGAAGTAGGTTTCTTGTTAATGAAAAGTTCTTCTTCTTCTTCTTTTTTGTGGCTTTTGTGTTTGGTTTTACACAATTCTGCCAGTGGCAAGAATCTTTATCTTTAGAAAAGTCGAAATCAGTGGTTACAGCTAACAAAATGGAGAATAAATTTATTTATTTATTTATTTATTTAACCTTACTTAAATAAATAAATTTAAAAAATAAAAACTGTTGAATTGCCAATGACTTAGTAGGGAATGACATGTTAAGGAATTATATTTGTCCCTTTGCTATGTCATGTTTTTTCTGTGTTGCAATGTGAAAAAAACTGTTTCTGTGTCTAAATCGTTTACCTTTTTTGCTAAAAAGTCTGTGACCTGTGTGAGACCCAACATTCTTTCAACTATTCAGTTAATTTACCCAAAAACTTTCCAATCCCAAAACTATTAACATTCCCACCCATAATCTCGGTTCGGCACCTTGCTTAATTTAAAACAGATAATTAAACACGCTGTAAACAACAGGGGTTTAATTAAGTGAATTTTGTCACGTAAAACTCTTTGTTTGGTAGAAAGGATAGAATGGGGCCGTGGGGTGCCGGCAGTAGAATGTTACCCCTCCTTTCATGCCCGTGGATGTAGTAAGAGCCTGCTAAGGGATACTTCTGGAAGATGGGCAGCAGCGTTTTTCCGTGTAACGAAATCCCATAATGCGCTCGCCAACCCGTCTACCAAGAGTGGCCTGTTTTCAGTATTGGATGTTTTACGGCCGAAATGATGATGAATGAAGAATGGAAATAGAACTGAAATATTATATTATATATAATTTTAATATATAAATGAATATTAAAACCTACCTTAAAACATTTATCAGAATCATCATTATCATTCCATCTTTTTAGCCGTTAAAAGTGAACTACTGAACGGCCTGTGTTGGCCTAGGGTCTAGGCCTGGCCCATCTTCTGGAGGTATCCTTAAGAAGATTCTTACTGCATCCACGGACAAGAGAGTAGAGGCAACATTTTACTTCCGGCATCCCATGACTCTTACATATCTATTATATCATTAGAACTAATTTTTCAATCGTCTAACAAATAAACTTTTACCGACTCAAACGTCTTCTAAGCCACCCTGTATCTGTACCTCTTGAGGCACCTTGTCAAGTGCTCCTTCAAGAGGACTGAAGATGACATTGGCCAGGACACGGATCTCTTCAAGGGAGCACAGTAAGCTAAGGATTCTGACAGCTAACGTCAAGATGATATTTGAAATGTCAAGTTAAGTTCTGACAGTATTTGGTTTTAGTTGAATGAATGTCAGCTTACAACCTAATTTGCCGTCGAAAAGTTTTGTCGAGAGCCTTCGTATAATTGGTATAATTATTATTGTAATTCATGTTTTGCAATATTTTTTAAGATATATTGATTACATTGATAGACCCGCCGTGGGGTGCCGGCAGTAGAATGATACCCCTCCTCTCATGCCCATGGATGCAGTAAGAGCCTGCTAAGGGATACCTCCGGAAGATGGGCAGCAGCGTCTATCCGTGTATCAACATCCCATACTGCGCTCACCAACCCGCCTGCCAAGCGTGGTGAGAATGGCAACTACCCCTCATGGAGATCCACGAGGGAGGCCTGTGTTCATCAGTGGACGTTTTAAGGCTGAAATGTGGGCAGTACCTTGTAGGTTTTGATTCCCTTGCGAGTGTCGATAATTTGCGGAAATTTGCGGCATAAACGGCTGTATCTTTTGATTGCGTTATCTAAAAAGTCTGATTTTTTCACAGCTCTAAGGGACAGTAAATTTGAGTATTTATTATAAATTCCAGCTTGATACCTTTACGCATTTCTGAGAAAAAGGGTCTTGACAGAAGACGGACGGATAACAAAGTGATCCTATAAGGGTTCCGTTATTTCCCTTCGAGGTACGGAACCTTGAAAATAAACCACGATTGTGCGGTGGCAAGTAATTAAGAGCTCTATTCCACGTCACTTAAGATACAAAATAAATTACGTTAGCGTAGAAATAATGATAGTAAATTAGACTACAATTTTTACAAAGCTTATAAAAAGGAGTCAAGAGTATATAAATAATAAACTAAAGGTTTAAATTACATTTTTGTTCATTTTTGCGTTATTATCGTAAATGAGATATCATCATCATCATTTCAGCCGTAAAACGTCCACTCCTTTATGGATCTCCGTGAGGGGTAGTTGCCATACTCGCCACGCTTGGCAGGCGGGTTGGCGAGCGCAGTACGGGATGTTGTTACACGGAAAGACGCTGCTGCTTATCTTCCGGAGGTATCCCTTGGCAGATTCTTACTGCATCCACGAGCAAGAGAGGAGAGGCAACATTACTTCTAGGTTCCTCCTCCGAACTTGCGCCAACTTAATAAACCACTATGCAAGTTGCTGTTTGCCCACATAACGATATTAGAGCTAATTTCGTCGCCTCGAAGCTGTGGGATGCCGGCAGTAGAATGTTGGCCCTCGCATACCAATGGATGATAAGCATACTGCCAAAGGAGGAAGAAATGCAGCAGCGTCCTTTCGTTTGAGATGTTGACGAACTGTTTAAGATGCTTTTATTATAATAACGTGCCGTAGGGTGCTGGCAGTAGAATGTTATCCCTCCTGTCATACTCATTTAATAATGATAATAAAATATTTGTTTCAAAACAGATCATTTTATGCAGAAAATACATTTGAAGCGATGGTTCCAGCAATAGTTATATTAAGTGACGCAGTAGAGCCTGCTAAGGGATACCTCCGGAAGATAGGCAGCAGCGTCTTTCCTTATGTACACATCCCGTACTGAGCTCGCCAACCCGCCTGCCAAGCGTGGCGAGTATGGCAACAACCTTGTGATCGTGGAGATGTTCTTAGAGATTGGAGGCAGTGGACTAAAGCTGAGATGGATACAAGTAACATCCAATAACGCGTATCTCCCACTAGCCAACTATTCAATCCACATAAGGCTTCCATTACACAATGCCACGAAAGGACCACAATTTGCCTTCAGAAGCCGAAATTACAGCCTAGAGAACAGCTGTTGTACCAATTTGCACTGTAACTTCTTTAGTTAAGGCCTATTACCGCTCAGCATCTCATCTGCATTTCGAATGTAGAACGGATCGGCCTGTTACTCCAATTCCATTCATTATGAGGCATCGATACCATCTGCTATCTGCATTTAGCTCTTACGGTGAAGGAAAACATCGTGAAGAAACTTCGCTTTTAATTTCCAGAGGATCATATTTCTATCTTCTTTTTAGTGTGCAGTGTTCTCACGAAAGTTGGTAAACAATAATAATGATAATAATAAAAAGTAGAATGTTACATGTTGTAAGAATCTGCTAAGGCATACTCCCGGAAGGTGGGCAGCAGCGCCTTTCCGTATCAACATCCCGTACTGCGCTCGCCAACCCGCTTGCGAAGCGTGGCGAGTATGACAACAAAAGCTCTGGGTCGATTTATTTATTCATCATCATCATTACAGCCGTAAGACATCCACTGCTGGACATAGGCCTCCCTTATTGACTTAGAGATCCAAGTGCATGAGGGGTTGTTGCCATACTCACCACGCTTGGCGATTAATTTATAATCTCACTAATATTATAAAGCCGAAAGTTTATTTGCATTGAGGTTGGTTACCTCTTCACGTTAAAACTAGAGTATCGTATCGAGCTGAATATTTGCATACGTATTGCTGTTGACTAGTATTAACACATTGGCTACTTTTTGTCCGGGTGAAACGCATGCGAAGCGGCGGGTACAAGCTAGTAATTTATAAGTAAAAACTTTTAAAAAAGCTGTAAAATAAATGTGCTTAAAAGGAATAAAATAAACATTATCCATAAAACTTTAAAGTTAACTTTTAACGTGTTTAAACAATTTAATTATATAATGATATATTTGATTGTTGCAAGAATTAAGTAAGTACATACTTGTATTTAATTTATTTGAACTTATTTATTTATTTATCTACACAGGTAAATCTCGCGACAAGCTTTTATATCATATATATTTCGTAAAGACTTTATAAGTTGACATTCAAGTTTTATGGAAAATGTTTACTAAATTATTTTTAGTACATTCAAATCCATCTTGTGTGTTCCGCCATGTTAGATTTAGAATGACGTCACATAGCTGACCATGCATTGTCATTCAAACAAAACGTGTATACAAAATTTCAGCTCAATTGGTTGTAGATATCTGATGATTCCACTCGAACAAACGTATTTACAAACATAAAATACAGGGCAAGATAAGTAAAAGCTTTTAATACAATGCTACATTATCAGAGAATAAAAATGGTTTATGTATTTTAACCACCTAGGCAGCGCTGCAACAGGGTTGAAATTCGCAGTCAGGTAGTAAATAATAAATAAATAATGCTGGACAATTTACACAGCATCGTCTAGCTTCAAGCTAAGCAGAAATTGTGTTATGGGTACTAGATGACTGATATACTTAATAATTATACTACATAGACAGATATGTTTCATTATACATAGAAAAATAACCAAAAGACTGCAGATCGTACAGACATTTGTCACTAAGCGGCAATCGAATTAGCAACCTCTTGCGTCACAGGCGGACCGCTGCGCCACAGAGGTCGTCAAATATATATATTAAAAATATACACATCAGGGGGCGAAGCCCCCTACTATGCATAGCGCTGTCTGTATGTCTGTCTGTGTATTTGACGATTACAACCGAACGCGTCGACCGATTTACATGAAACCTTTTTTGTTAGCACCGTCTTAATGAGAGAAGGGACCTCAAAAGGTCACCAAAAAATAAAAGTCTGCAAATGGCCGAAAACGTCCAAAAACCCAAAAATGCCATTTCTGACCTTTGCTGACCTTTTGAGGCCTTTACTCCCTTTTCTGGTACCCCCGTACCAATGCTAGTTTTCATTTAAAGGTAAGCATATCAAACATCCAAACTCATGCTACAACTTCACCAATACTAAATAACATCTAAAAACAACTTTAACATCTAAAATGCAGGCTTTTAAAGCAACCCTCCGCAGTTTGTCCGTAGTTTTAGCCGAGGAGCCTAAAATAACGCTTGGTCACGTCTACTTGTCAATTAAGCCTCGGCCATCGAGTTAGGTTTGAGTTGAACGATGGTCGTTGTCAGATTTAATTGGTTTAGCTTTTTGTTTTTAGAGTCATAGATGGCAACAAAAAGGCCGGTGTTGGAATGTTGTACCTCCTCACTTGCTCGTGGTTGCAGTAAGAATCTGCCAAGGGATTGCCTGTAATTAGTTTTACATATCAGAGTGTATACATATCATATGTTTACATATCAGAGAGGCGTAAGACAGGGAGACGTAATCTCTCCGAAACTGTTTACGACCGCTTTGGAAGATGCCTTCAAGCTCCTGGAATGGAAAGGGCTGGGCATCAATATTAACGGCGAATACATCACTCACCTTCGATTTGCCGACGATATTGTGGTCATGGCAAAGTCGATGGAAGAGCTCAGCACGATGCTCGAAGGCCTCAATCGAGTCTCCCAGCGGGTAGGCCTTAAAATGAACATGGACAAGACGAAAATCATGTCAAATGTCCATGTCGTGCCTGCCCCAGTTATGGTTGAGAACTCGGCTCTTGAAGTTGTCGACGCGTACGTATACCTAGGACAAACAGTCCAATTAGGTAGGTCCAACTTCGAGAAAGAGGTCAATCGTCGAATCCAACTCGGATGGGCAGCGTTTGGGAAACTTCGCAACGTCTTTTCGTCCAACATACCTCAGTGCCTTAAGACGAAAGTCTACAACCAGTGTGTGTTACCAGTGATGACATATGGAACCGAGACGTGGTCCTTCACTATTGGCCTTATGAACAAGCTCAGAGTCGCTCAACGAGCTATGGAGAGGGCTATGCTCGGGGTTTCTCTACGGGATCGAATCAGAAATGAGGAGATACGTAGAAGAACTCGGGTCACCGACATAGCCAAACGGATTAGCACGTTGAAGTGGCAATGGGCAGGCCATATAGCGCGCAGAACAGATGGCCGATGGGGCAGCAAAGTTCTCGAATGGAGGCCACGGATCGGCAAGCGCAGCGTAGGACGTCCACCTACAAGATGGGCAGACGACTTGGTGAGAACTGCTGGTCGGCGGTGGATGCAGACGGCTTCCAACCGCAGTACTTGGAGATCAATGAGGGAGGCCTTTGTCCAGCAGTGGACGTCCTACGGCTGAAATGATGATGATGATGAATGATGATGATCAGAGTGTGTCCGTATAAATGTTATAGTATTATTTTTGATTTGTTGCCGTGGGGTGCCGGCAGAAGTGAAGTGTCCTATAAGAAGAGGGGTAACATAGTTCCCGTGCATGCAGTTAGAGCCTGCTAAGGGATACCTGTGGAGGATGGGCAGCAGCGTCTTTCCCTCAATCAACATCCCGTACTGCGCTCGCTAACCCGCCTGCCAAGCGTGGTGAGTATGGCAACTACCCATCTTGGAGATCCATGAGGGAATATATATTATAGAATATATATAAAAGCACTTATTTACAAATAAATGAAACTCATAATAATAATCATCATCATTTCAGCCGTAAAAAGTTCAGGTTAAAGTAGTGGACTTTTGGACGAAAAAAGTGGGAAGAAAAAAAGGTTGAGACCTTTTTTTATTCGGTTAAAAACTTGCCGTAGTTTAAAACTAGTTGCTCCATATAAACAGCTATTGTTATAACAAACTGAGTCTCCTTAATATCCCAGTCCGAGCGCTCTCGCAACACATGTAAATCTTCAGAGTATCGCAAATTATATTTTCCCAAGCGCTTAGATGCAAGAAATAGTTATAAATTGCATAGATGTGACACAGAATGCTGCTGTGGGTGTCGGCGCGGCGTTGGAATGCTGTTCCACCTCTCTTGTCTATGGGTGCAGTAAAAATCTGTCAAGAGATTCGAAAGACAGGCAGCAGCGTCTTTCGTGAAGCGTGAAGAGTATGGCAACAATCCTCTCGGGAGGCCTATGTCTATGTACGTCCTCCGGCTGAGATGATGATGTTAAGATGAGTAACTAAATGCATAACTATAGACAAAGGGATTCAGGGTGCTAGTAGACTCGTAGCACTTCAGTTTCGCATAAGCCACAAAGTTATTTTTTATTTGAACTACAAAAGAAAGGCCACTAAGTTATAAGTAAAGTCTGAAACGGTGAAGCTCTTATCGTCTCGTTGACTTCAATAGGAGGAGGTTCTATGTTCAATTGTATGTTTACCGATTTCTCCGTCAAAGTGTGTACTTCCGAGGTGGTCCCATAGGAACCATGTCGTATAAGTCGGTTTTTTTGTTATAAATTAGATAAATATTTTTATATATCTAGTCAATGTAATTAAAAAATATGGCCATTTGTGTGCCTGTTTTGACATTCGTAATAAATCTAACACTTGCTTTTGTGTCATGCAAATTGAGATACATCGAAATCGTAATCAAGCCAATCTAACTGCTATGGCCATTACGTAAATATTGCCGTTCAACAGGCTAATCGTTTTCTACAGGGTGTATCATAACACGTGTACTAACCTGAAAGGGGGGTTTAAGCCCATGAAAACAAGTAGTTTTGATAGGAAAAAGAATCAAACACTCCTATTATTTTTTATTTTTTTAAATTATTTTTATTTACAATTTTACTATTTGGTGTTATGTGAAAATCATCCTAAGGTAAATTTTTTTTAATATCATTGTGTAGTTGTAGACATTTTTATTTGTACCTGTACGGGAACTTTTTACGGAGTTCAATGACCCTGACATGAATCAGCTGGCGTGTAGATTGTCATTATCGTATAATCAGATTTTGAAGTTTAAACTTTCGTACTATATTCTTGAATGGAAATCCCTGAATCCTGAAAAGTCGTAGAACAAAAGTTGTTCCATGGGATGGTAAGAATCACCCTCTTTTGGCTTAGTACACATGTTATGCACCCTGTTTAATAGGCGCCCAGTTTTTTAACGATTTTCACATCTATCCAAATCTCTCGCCTAGCATCTACCAAGGGACCTACATTATGCAAATCCTAGGGGTTTAAGTCCAAGTATGTTTTAAGTTCGCCGTTTGAACCGAGTTGTGCTTATGTTAGCCAAAGTTATGGGTGATAGGGACTCAAGTTTGTATAAGCGACATCTAACGGATTATAGTCGCACTTGCATAATGAGACTTTTAAGTGATGTCGGGTTAGGGTTTGAGTTGTATCTCGAAGGTAGAACTTTCTAAGAAGATTCACCATCATCATTTCAGCCGTAAAACGTCCACGACTGAACACAAGCCTCCCTGGGGCGTCGCAGGCGGACCTTCACCCGCTGCGCCACAGAGGCAAATTTTGCTTATATATATATATATATATATCTTCTTTACTGTGGGGTGCCGGCAGTAGAATACCCATCCTCTCACACCCGTGGATGAAGTACGAATCTGCCAAGGGATCCCTCCGAAAGATGGGCAGTAGCGTCTTTCCGTGTATAGACGTACTGCGCTCGCTACCTGCCGAGCGTGGCGTGTATGGCAACAACCCTTCGTGATCTTGGAGACCCATGAGGGAGGCCTGTCTCCAGCGTTCGACGTGGACAGCAGTCCTAAGAGTTAAAATGATGATAAAGTCAAAGTCAAATAGGTTATTAAAGAGGGAAAGATGCGGTGAATATCACACTTCAAATCACAAGAACTCCAAAGCCTAAAGCAAGTTCGAATCTCAGATACCCGAACTTTGTGCGACTAATATTTTTATATCATTTGCTTTAACCACCCTAAAATATTATGTCCTATAACCATCCCATAAAAAGTAGCCATTCGTCACGATAGCGATAAGGCCTCGATACACTGGGTGAGTGAACTGGGCTTGCTAGTTAATTCTTCTAGTGGCATAAAGTGCTACTCTAGAGTTAGTGAAATGGCGGCTGTTGTTGTTTTCAGTTTCATTAGATATTAAATATTAAGTAGATAAATCATTTATATTATTTAATCCTGTCCAAAAATTTCATAAAAAATTATGATCCCGGTGGGATTCGAACCCACGTCTGTCAAATTGCTAAAGCCGGAAGTAATTTTACAGCCAAGCTACGGAACCCGTGTCGGGTACCACGCACCGATTAGAGCGCCATCTACAGGTAACTACTATAGTTCTCCTGTTAATTGTCAGAAGTTACATTCAGTAGCAAAAACTAGATGTCGCATAAGCTTCATTTAAACAAATATTTAGTAAAAAATCCGCTAACCTATATTCTAAACGAACGCTTGAAAATCACTCAAAAGAATTCGACACGTATTCTACAAGTCACCATCAGGAAAAATCCTGCGTTCTTCACGGAATACTCTAGAAATATGGAAGGCACAATTAATTTTATTTCTCTTTGTTTGGCTAGTGGTCTAAATTCCTACTCTAGAGTTAGTGAAATGGCCGCTCTTTTTGTTTTCAGTTTCATTAGATATTTAGTATTAAGTGGATACATTATTTCTATTATTTAACCAATACAAAGCATCAACGCTGCCGCTGGCATTATGACGAAGGTCCTTTGTCTCCCATGATCGATCCCCTAGGGATGATTGATGACGAATATAGCAAAGTATTTCTCTCATTGCGTGGGGTGCTTGCAGTAGAATGTTACCCCTTCTCTCATTCCCGTGGATACAGTAACAGCCTGTTAAGGGATACCTCCGGAAGATGGACAGCAGCGTCTATGTAACGACATCCCGTACTGCGCCAATCCGCCTGCCAAGCGTGGTTAATATGAGATCCATGAGAGAGGCCTGTGTTCAGTAGAGGACTTTTTACGGCTGAAATTATGATGATTTGATACACACACAAAACATAGACATTCTTTATAGATAGAACAACAAAGTGACTCAGAGGCAATGAGAAAATTTGCTAGGTAAGACAATGTTTCTGAAAAATAAAAACACAGGTCTTCAACTAAATCAGAAACATTTTATCAAGGTACGAGTAGGTTAAGCGAACATCATGCTTTTTCTGTCGTGGTGTGTGTTGCCTCGTTTCTGGACAAATAAAGATAAATTAAATTATTTGTACCTTCCATATTTCTAGTGTATTACGTGACGAACGGAGGATTTATCCTGAAAAACATTGGTTGTCTTGAAGTCATCGACAGAGGGAGACCTCTGCGCTCTGCTAAACCAAAAAGGTACAGTCTCAACCCTATGCTTCCCTACACTACGTAATAAGGCAACGCTGATTTGCAGACTTTGTTTATATTTTCAGGCTATGTATAATGCCGCATGTAACATGCGAGTAGACGAAGCCAGTAACTCGCGCGATGTAGCTAGGCCTAGTAACTACAGCTCAGTCTGTGCCGGCATACATCTCGGTTCTACCGTCGCAGCAATCTTGGAGAAAAATGAACCTTTTGGGATGTTTCTTAAGGGTACTTGAGGTCACAGGGACGGTGGAAATAGCTGGGTTTATATGATGTCGCGTCGTAGTGAGCCGCATAAGATAAGTCGTTTTCGCTTCTTTTCCTCACTCGGAAAACAGTTTTCTGAAGCGAACGGATTCAATTTTGCCGCCGCGTTCAAAAACCGTCTTGGCATTTATTTTATTAACATTAATTAGGCACTCACATCAGACACGTTATAAAATATAAAATTAATTTAATTTACAAAACAATCTTCATGACTATATAAAATAAAAAATAAAAATTTATAAACTGTATTTTATAAACTGAATCTATTTTACTGTATCTATAGTATTATATATATATATGTATGTATGTACATATGTACAACCTTTTTGATGTATTTTTATAAGTGCATGTAGTTTGAGAGACCTTGCCTTACCGTAACACTGTTCTTTAAATAGCACGGGAGGTAAGGTCTTGAAATGAAATGATTGATTCATTAAAAAAAACAATATAATAGTAGTATATATTACAAGCAATCAAATAGAAAATAAAATATTACAATTAATATTATGCAAACTAAAATCAATAATAATATAATATTGCTGGACAATTTACACAGCATCATCTAGATATACTTAATACTAGGTACATAGATCGATATTTTTTCATTCATTGAAAATCATCCAAAACACCCTGAAAAAATATCTGCATATCCTTCAGACATTTGTCACAAGGCGGGAATCGAACGCAAGAGGTTGCCTCTTGCGTTGCAGGCGCAACTTCGCCCGCTACGTCACAGAGGTCGTCAATCAATCAATCTTACTTAAATTATAAATTATAATCAAATTCCATAGAAAATAAAAAATACTTGTGTTGTGATCTAGCAAAAAGTTGAAAGTTATGCTTCGTTGCTCGTGTTGTGATCTAGCTATTCCAACAAGCCTATAACAGAGTGGTGATTTGTCGTTTTTTTGTCGCAATTTCGTCCCGCAGTTGGCGATAAATAGTCGGAATCACCGCGACCCTAATACTAATGTTCTTACGTGTGATTCTACAGAGATTTGTGTATCACGGTCTTTGAGCTACTCTATGATACATCGCTAACACTTCTGAGTTTATGTGCGCCTGGTACTTCATTCTTGTAATTGAACATCTTTCTTAGTGAGATTTATTTTTATTCATCGTCATCTCAGCCGTACGGTTCTAGAACGTCCACGGTTTTAGAGCAACTCTGATACATCGCTTACGCTTTGGAGTTTATATGCGCCTGGTACTTCATTCTCGTAATTGAACATATATTTCAAGTGAGATTTATTCGTCATCATCTCAGGATGTCCACTGCTGAACATATTGGGCTACCTCTGCATCTTCGTTGTTTCTATTGTATTCTGTGACGCACAGGGAGACAATTTCTCATGAAGAAGCCTTAAAGACAAACCACGTGTCGAATTATTTTTAAGTGTTTTTTTCAGGCGCTCATTAGATATAGGTTGGCAGACCTTTTACTAAATAATTGTAGTTTATTAGATGTTATAATGGATTTTAGCAAAGTTACGCCAGAAACAGTTTTTTTTTTCTAAATATGAGGGGTTATTGCCATACGTAATAACTAATACAAGAAAAGACGCTGCTACCCGTCATATAGCTGATTTATCGAGGAAGAGTTTTGGTTGTAACATTTAAACGACAATTAGTATACGAGCAAAGTCAAAATGCGTACGAAGTCGCGGGGACCATATAGTATATTAATTAAGAGTGCCGTAAACTCACAGTGCCATGTAGTTTTAAACTAGGCAAAGCTATCATTTATAAAATAAAAAATGCGCTCAAAATTTTGTTTTGGACGGGGCTCGAACCCGTTACTTTAAAAAAACCGATAAAAGCATTCAAGATTTTCGACTTGACGGTTAGTGTCTGTGGCCGAAATGGTAGAGGCGCCTGCTTAAAGGTGTTCGTCTGAACGTTGCGGGTTCAAGGCCAGTCGAAGATAAAATGTTGAATGCATTTTCCTACAAGCAAACCTTGCTGTATGGAATCTATTAAATCCTTTCTCAACACTTCTCTTCCAGCCACAGGCCGTCCACTACAGGACAAAGGCCTCCCTCATCGATCACTAAGTACTGATAATGAGGGTTTGTTGCCATACTCACCACGCTTGGCAGGCGGGTTGGTTAGCGTATAGGACGTTGATACACGGAAAGCTGCTGCCTATCATCAGGAGGTATCTCTTGGCTGATTCTTATTGCATCCACGGGCAAGAGTGCGACATTCTACTGTAGGTACCCTAGGCATGTAACTAGCTATCAATTTTATGAAAGCAAACAAAGTTTCCTCTCTCTCAAATCGTTTAATTATCCGGCTTCTTTATTAAGGCCAATAAGAAAGTTAAAATTTATACAATCTAGGTACTCAAATATTAACATAAATGCAACCAAAGCTTCCCCCTAAACCCACAACAAAGTTGCAGAAACTGCGACGAACGAATAACTAAATTATAAACTAAAACTAAAATAACTGAACAACTAGACCGACAGCGAAATTGACAATACAAAGTTGTTTTTATCAATTCAAAGTTTGACGTGTTCAGTGTATTGTATTTATAACTAGTACAGTTTTCGATTATGAACTCTAATAGTTCGATGCTCGTCGTGCACCAATGGATTTTTAGCCCCCGACAAAAATGAAGGGGTTATAGGTTTGACCGCTATGTGTGTTTGTCTGTGTGTCTGTCTATGTGTCTGTATGTGGCACCGTAGGTCTTAAACGAGTGGGTTTTTCGGCGGTGGTTCTTAAACATATTTTATCAAAATTAGTTACAAAATCATCATCATCATTTCAGCCGTAAAACGTCCACTATTAAACACAGGCCTCCCTCGTGGATCTCCATGAGGGGTAGTTGCCATACTCACCACGTTTGGCAGGCGGCTTGGTGAGCGCAGTACGGGATGTTGATACACGGATAGACGCTACTGCCCATCTTCCGGAGGTGTCCCTTAGCGGGCTCTTACTGCATCCACGGGTAGGAGAGGTAACATTCTACTGCCGGCACCGCACGGCTACAAGATATGGGGGATGAAAGAGGGAGTGAATAATCGAATGTATTGAAATATGCCCGAGTGTGGTAGCAAATAAAAGGGCATGATTTGAAGATTGCAAGACTGAGACACATTACAATAAAAATTAGATAACCTCCGAGACTAAGAAAAGTGTCTGGGGTTACTTAAAATTTTTATTGTAAAACCTAAAATGAAAAAATAACTTGTTCTTGCTTGTTATTCATATGCACATATTTTACACGAGCTTTTAATGATAAAGGAAAGCATCGTAAGGATTTCCTTACGATGCTCGTAAGGAAACTTACCCAAAAGGTTGTGGTGGTTGTCTTCCGAAGGTATCCCTTGGCAGGTTCTTACTGCATCTTACTGCCACGGGTGCAAGAGAGGAAAGCTAACATTCTACTGCCCGGCTCAATTCACCTCTCATTTAGCCAAAACTTCTTCATCAAGACAAAACTACCTAAATCATAGGAAACTCCAGAAATTAATTTGCACGCTCAAATGCACTTTGCGAGGATTATGTCCCATTCTAAAGCGTTGCGATTGAGTTAATATCTCATTTGGGCTTAGAATGTCCCTAGGTACGGTTGAAATAACAGACTCATTGACCACCTCGAGGCTCAGTTGGTAATATAAGGTTGCGGATTCCATTCCCGCAATACTGCGCTCGCCAATCCGCCTGTTAAGCTTGTTGAGTATAGCAACGACCCCTCATAATCAGTACTTGGATCTCCAAATCCATAAGGGAGGCTTATGTCCAGCAGTAGGCGTCCTACGTGTGTGATAATGATGACGATAATAGAACAGAAAGACCAATTTACTTTACCTAACCATCAACGAAAGAAACCTGCACAGGACTAATGTTGGATGGCAGAAACTCAGGAACTCCTATACCCAGCAGTAGATTGAGCTGGGCTGCGGTAATAAAGAAAATGAGCTGATGAAAGCCACGTTAGGAGGTATATAAGGAGGATAGTACAAGCTGTGTCAATTGATTTGGATTCCAGTCAGACTTTGAGAATGCATGTCCTGATGAAATACGATCGATAATGGATGCTATTTTGTTTGAGATGTTGAAGAACTGTTTAAGATGCTTTTATATTATTAACGTCCCTCCTGTCATGCCCGTGGATACAGTAAGAGCTTGCCAAGGGATACCTCCGGAAGATGGGCAGCAACTTCTTTCCGTATATAAAGGCATCACCCTAGATAATAAGCTTCAATGGGGTCCCAACATAGAGAATCTAAGATGTTTGTTACCTCTTCACGCAAGAACTAGCCTACGGATTGAGCGAAGACTATGTTGACCAGGATTAACACAAAGGCGAAGCGGCGGGCAGAAACTAGTTCAATATAAATGTCAATTAGCAAATTAAAATAATGTAACACTCTTAGTGCGTCTTGCACCAAAAGTTGTTTAAGCTTAAATAGAATTTAAATCACTATTTTTAACAGTCGTTTCATACAAATCTGTCAAATTAATTTTGTTTAACGCCAAATTAAATACGTTTAACTTTGGTGCAAGACGCCCTCAGTCAATGAGCATAATACTCTACCTCTAGTTCAATATGAACATGACGTTGACCCAACTTACTATCCCAGTTACGTCTACATCTGAGCTACATACATAAAATTATCATAATTTATATAGATTCGCGACGTACAATTCATCACAATCGCTGTACGTTATCAAGTTTCCGATGAAAAAGTACATTACCCAGTGTTTCCTCGTCGCCCCTTCCCGCCATTAGTCCCGCAAAAACTGGCATTATTTATATGTCCCTATCTATTCTGGCTTATATCTGTGATTTATTAGATACTAGCTGAACCGCGTGGTTTCACCCGCGTTAAGACAAGGTTACAAACTTACAACCTCTTCAAGGGTATTAGCAATATGCAAAAAAAAATTCAAAAATTCAAAATTCTTTATTCATAAACTTAAAATACCAAAACGGTGTTTGAGACCCCCTTTTAAGTAAAGTATTTTACCTGTGTTCGGGGAATCTCGCTCTGCCGAAAACAATAGAATTGGAAACGTACATATATTATGTTCAGCTAGTAGTTAATGTAGTATGTAAGGCTACTTAAATTATACAGCTTATTATTTACAAAAAAGTTACTAATTGGAAAGCGAGCGCGCATGTAATTTTATAGGTGTATTAGTATGTGTGTGTGTGTGTGTGTGACGATGTATGGTTTATGTATGTTTGTTAGTATATGTGAATATTTTGATATTGGGACGTGTCTGTTAAATTTGAATATGTACTTATATTTCCGTTCATCAGAACCGGTACAGCCGTTTTGGCGTGAAATCGGAAAATATATACATCCGTATATATGTACATACATACACACATAAGCTTTTATATATTTGCCGTGGGGTGCCGGCAGTGGAATGTTATCTCTCCTCTCCTACCCGTGGATGCAGTAAGAGCCTGCTAAGGGACACCTCCGGAAGATGGGCAGCAGCATCTTTCCGTATATCAACATCCCGTACTGCGCTCACCAACCCGCCTGCCAAGCGTGATGAGTATGGCAACTACCCCTCATGGAGATCCATGAGGGAGGCCTTAGTTCAGTAGTGGACGTTTTACGGCTGAAATGATGAATGATGATGATGATATTAGTAGGGACGCAGAAATAGGGGTAGGGATAACGTAAAGATCAGATTAGACTGTGCATTCATCATCTCAGCCGTGGGACTGCTCACACGTTCACTGCTGGACATAAGCCTCCTCCATGGACCTCCAAAATCATCAAGGGGTTATTGCCGAACTCATCACGCTTGGCAGGTTGGCGAGTGCACGGGCAAGAGAGGAAGTAGAGGCTCATTCTACAGCCGGCACCCCACGGCATTTTCTTTAAATTCCCTATCAAATTCATCATCATCATCATCATATCAGCCGTAGGACGTACACTGCTGGACGAAGGCCTCCCTCATTGATCTCTAAGTATTGCGGTTGGAAGCCGTCTGCATCCACCGTCGACCAGCAGTTCTCACCAAGTCTTCTGCCAATCTTGTTGGTGGACGTCCTACGCTGCGCTTGCCGGTCCGTGGCCTCCACACGAGAACCATCGGCCATCTGTTCTGCGCGCTATATGGCCTGCCCATTGCCACTTCAACGTGCTAATCCGTTTGGCTATGTTGACCCGAGTTCTCTCAAGGGTTATCTACGTTTATCCTATCAAATTGCTGTTAGAAAAATGTTTTATATTTTCTGCTATTATAATTTTTCCCGAGTATTTTGTTCTAGATGGTGCTGTGTGTGATGCCCAGGATAAAAAAAAATGGGCTGGCGTGATTTTACCCAACATTATGTACAGTAGCTTATACATGAGCGTCAGCAACTATTGAACACGATTTACGGGCTTGCCTGAATCATCATACTCGAAGATATAGAATAGGCTTACCCGGCACTTATGCAAACCTCTTAGCCCAGTCAGCCGTATTCCGATGGAATAGTAAATATATCATCATCATCATCTCAGCCACAGAACGTTTACTGCTGGACAAAAGCCTCCCTCATGGATGTACTGATCATGAGGAGTTGCTGCCATACTCACCACGCGGTTGGCGAGCACAGTAAGGGTTGACGGATATAGACGGAAAGACGTTGCTACCCATCTTCTGGAGGTATCCGTTAGCAGATTATTACTGCATCCGGAATCATCAGGAAGAGAGGATGTCTGTTCTTGATTCTCGACTTCATCCGCGTAGTGATAAAAAATTAATTAGTACTACATTATACATATTTACCAAAAATACATAATTATTATTATAGTTAAGACATTTTCGCCGTGGGATGCCGGCAGTAGAATGTTACCCCTCCTCTCTTGCCCGTGGATGCAGTAAGAGCCTGCTAAGGGTTTCTCCGGAAGATGGGCAGCAACGTCTTTCTGTATATCAACATCCCGAGCTGCGCTCGACAAACCACCTGCAAAGCGTGGTGAGTATGGCAACTACCCTTCATGGAGATCCATGAGGGAGGCCCGTGTTCAGTAGAGGACGTTTAACGGCTGAAATTATGAAGAATTTTTTGTAAAGAGTCCCTAAATTTGATAAACTATTTAAAATTCGTGACGTGACGTAGAATATTGGTTCTTCTCTCTTGCCCTTGAATGCAGAAAGCATTTGCCAAGGAATACTCTCCGAAGATGAGTAGCAGCGTCTTTCCTTCCATCAACCCGCCTGAAAACCGTGGTGAGTATGGCAACAACCCATAATGATCGTACATAGTGATCCATGAGGGAGGCCTTTGTCCAGCAGTGGACGTTCTACAGCTGAGGGATTATCTATAGTATCTAATATTATAAAAAGAAAAGATTATGTATGTTGCATTTTGTATGTTTGTAACGAATAAACTCAAAAACTACTGGCCAATTTTCAAAATGATTCCACCATTAGAAAGCTACATTATCCTTTAGTAACATATGCTTTTTATCCCGTATTCCCACGGGAACGGGAACTACGCGGGTGAAATCTCGAAGTGTGGCTAGTTATAATTTGCTCTATAAAAAATTCTTAAATAAGTATAAAAATATGAAGTTCGTTGACCCATGTGAAATGATATTACTGCTGAAAAAATATATGATTTCAAACATATCGCTGTAATAAATTCCAATTCTGATACGCGATACCCGAGACATTAATATAGATACTTGAACGCTGCCATTTCTATTCTTTTGTTACCCTATCTTGTTAACCCATACGCGACGCGTAGAACTAAGAAAGTTATAGAATGGTTATTCTGATTTTTAACGCCTGACAAAGAGGGGTGTTATGAGTTTCACGGCCATGTGTGTGTCTTCTCGTAGCACCGTAGCGTCTTAACAAGTGGATCGATTTGAATGCAGTTTCTTTTTATTTAAAAGCTGGTTTTCAAGCGGTGCTTCTCAATATTTCGCGAAAAAAAGTTTTTCAGTTTCTTCTTAACGGTTAATTTTTTGTTGCTGCAGTGGTGCAAGCTTCTTGCAGGTATTGTAGATTCTAAAACTTTGTCCATCGTTTTCTCTAGAAAAATGAATAAAAATATCACCCGCCGACTCTATGTCGAGTAAAATGCCACATCTACTCCTACATTACGGTTTGCGTTCACATTTCAGTGAGCGATCACCCCGTGGCGCCCTCTGTACTGTAATAGACTATTTTCTCGGCGATTTGTCACACGTCGGCCATTTTGAAATACACCGCCATTTTATGTATGTTTTGTATTACGATTTGATAGAATTGCGGCTTAGTTTTTGAAGTTACACGAAGAAATAAAGATATTTTTGATTTATAGCAGCGGTAAAAATTAGGATTGAAAAATACCTAGAGTCCGTATAAATGTCTTAATAAATAAATAATTAGCTTGATCGCTGCGACATCTGTCGTCAAAATCCTGCCCATCAACTTCGTCGTTTTGTCAAGGTAGGTATTTATTTATTTGTTCATAAAGAACGCCCAACAGAATAAACACACATATTTCTCACATTATCAACCTAAATTATTTTGAGACTTGTGCTCTCCCAATTACAGGGTGTAAGCTTCCACACGGCACTGTATTATATGACCTGTGGCAACGTCATACTTCATGGGTGGGAATGCATAAACTGTGACGTGCGATGCTGACGAGTCATCGTAACCAACATTATGACGCGCCATATTTTTAATCATGTCCCAGCACTTTTCATATCACTTGGCATAGTATGGCTGCGACATGTTATGCCGCAGCTATCAAGCTAAGTTTAAGAAACTGAGGGTAAATAAAGGCGCTTACAATCAAGATAGCTTTGTTAAATAATTATATGACGGCACATGAATAATAAAATAATGTGGTAGCATTTTTTTTTTATTAACTATCACTATCAATAAAGTTCTTTTCTTATGAATTTCCTACAAGGAATAAAAAATATAAATTCATTCTCAGTCTTCTATTTAAATTATCGTTGTCTGGACACCTTGCTCATACAGGGGTATCCCCTGGCAGATCCTTACTGCATCCACGGACAAGAGAGGAGGAGCAAAATTGTTCTGCCGGAACACCTCAGGACAATTAATAAGTTTTGCTTACCTTACGCCCAGTTCTGATGGGAAATCTATGATACTCGTGAATTGAGGGCAATATTCAAATGTAATAAACTTACAACTTTAGATTTTATCATAGATGTGGGTTCATCATTTCAGCCATAAAACGTCCACTGATGAACACAGGCCTCCGTAGTTGTACTGGCAGTTGCCATACTCACCACGCTTGGCAGGCGGGTTGTAGAGCGCATTATGGGATGTTGATACACAGAAAGACGCTACTGCACATCTTCCGGAGTCTTTCCGGAGTTATCCTTTAGCAGGCTCTTACTGCATCCATGGCTATGAGAAGAGGGGTAACATTCTACTGCCGGCACTTCACGGAAATTGTATCATTGATATCGGTTATTTTTGTTCAAAATTAAAGAATTATTATCATAATTTTTTTTTATTAATCTCTCATTTAATCTCAAATAAGCACCCGCGAGAAGCCACATCAATCACAATGCTGAGCGTTTCTGAATAATATTTTAAAATGTTCACTTACGTCTTCTGCAAACTAAACAACAACTCGTATTAATCAAAAATACGGCTGTCTCTTTCTATTTATTAGGGGATGGACTAAGGACGTGCTGAGTTATGGAACTCCATCTTTCCAAAACACCAAGCATTAATTTCCGTAATGCTGACATTAAAATTGTTTACTATCTCTTCCTAATATGCCGACATTGCCTTGACGCCGAGTTTTTGATTATGTCTATAAGTCAGTACCATAAAGCCGAAAAGTAAATTGTTCTAAGGCGTCACTAGAAAGCCGACAAAATGTACAGTCAAAAACAAATAGGCTCTGTAATATACATTTAAAACTAAAATAAATCAGTTTTATAGTGACATAAAAGTTTTTTTTACCACAAAAGCGTGACAAAAATCAGCTTGAAATAATTAAGTATGGAGAAAAAATTTATGTTGTACTAAAAAGGCGTCCAGCAGAATAAATGCTGGGTGCGTTGCTACAAACGCTGCTGTACACAGTAAGAATCTGCTGAGATATACCTCCGGAAGATGGCAACAGCGTCTTTCCGTATACATACTGCCAGCCATAACCCAGCCAAGCGTGGTGAGTATGGGTACCCCTTATGTACCCCCATCAAGGAGGTCTATGTTAAGCATTGTACGTCCTACGATGCTTGTTATTTAAAATATTACTTATATTTATATTTGTAAGGGAGCTAATTTAAGGACCTAAACGGTATCTATTTAAAAGACTAAAGGTGTAAAATTATTCTAATTAATCTTGTTCACGCCATTTATAGAGAAATATCCTGAGCTTTTGATAATTTTTAGTATTTTTGTGTAATGTATAGGGTGTGCCGCCGTGGGGTGCCAGCAGTAGAATGACACCCCTCCTCTCATGCCCATGGATGCAAAAAGAGTCTGCTAAGGGATACCTCCGGAAGATGGGCAGCAGCGTCTATCCGTGTATCAACATCCCATAGTGCGCTCACCAACCCGCCTGCCAAGCGTGGTGAGTATGGCAACTACCCCTCATGGAGATCCATGGTACTCATCAGTGGACGTTTAATGGCTGAAATGATGATAGGGTGTGCAGTAATGTTTTTTTTTTATGTATAGTTTTTGAATGTATTTAAATAGGTTCTTTTTTTAAATTTAACCGAGTTTGCCATTTGTTAAATTAAGCCCTCCTTTGCCTCATCCTTAGTCCGGCCCCGGTAGCTACACGCAAAAGATGCTAACTCCAGATTTATGTCTGTAGATTAGCACGAATTAAAAAGTTTGGAAGCGGCCGTGGAAGTGAAAAAGTTCTTGTTTCGCACAAAAGTGTGTTTGGGATGAAACTGTGTTTCGGGCAAAAGTGTTTTTGTGTGTTTGCGGCTTTTCAGCGCGTTTAGATAATGCCAGTGGATTGATCACTAGCTAGCGGATGGGTAAAGAGAAGCATCATCATCATTTTAGCCGTAAAACGTCTACTACTGAACACAGACCTCCCTCATGGAGATCCATGAGGAGAAGTTGCCATACCACGCTGGGCAGGTGGGTTGGCGAGCGCTGTACTGGATGTTTAAACTTATATACTCATTCATTAGCTGTGAGGTGCCGGCAGTAGAATGTTACCCCTTCTCTCATGCCCGTGGATGCAGTAAGAGTCTGCTAAGGGATACCTCCGGAAGATGGGCAGCAGCATCTTTCCGTATATCAACGTCCCGTACTGCGCTCGCCAACCCGCCTGCCAAGCGTAGTGAGTATGGCAACTACCTCTCATGGAGATCCATGAGTGAGGCCTGTTCAGTAGTGGACTTTTTACGGCTGGAATGATGACTCATTCATTTATTTGCCAAGCGAGCGAAGTACGGGATATTGATACACGGAAAGACCCTGCTACCCATCTTCCGGAGGTATCCCTAGCAGGCTCTTACTGCATCCATGGCATGAGAGAAGGGGCATCATTCTACTGCCGGAACCCCAGGGCACGGGTAAAGATAATCTAGTATAATTATTAATTATAATTTTTGGGCGAACCTCATGGGATTCTGCTTAAGTGGTTAAAGTATTTTTTGATTGAGGTGGGTTCAAAGCCCGTCGGAATCAATTTTTTATACTTCTTTTATGTACAGTCGCAATCCATTACGGACTGATAGACATATGCTCGTACTGCGCTCGCCAATCCGCCTGCCAAGGGTGGTGAGTACATATGTCAACTACCTCTCATGAAGTTCCATGAGGGAGGCCTGTGTTCAGTAGTGGACGTTGTACGACTGAATAGATGATGATGACTTTTAGTAGGTACTAGCCTACTGAGAGTGGTCCAACTTAACTAAACGCAGCATCTGCTTGGTCAGTGTATTTGAATCTGTTATGTGTTAAGCAGCTTAGGAATTTTCAATTTCGCTGTTTTGTGTGTTTAATCGATCTTCGGTGGTTAAATAAAGCTGAGATTATCTATGCGGCACACTTGTTTACATACCGTCACGGATTTGGATCCCTCGAAAATGTATTTAAATCATCATTGAGCCTGAGTTTAGCCATTTAATGTCAGCTGAAGGCCTGATGTCCGCGGCCACTGCTAGACATAGGCATAGGTCTTGGATCTCTAAAAATATGATGTTCTGTAAAAGTCTCGAGTACGCGGGACATATCAGAATATCGTGGGTTGTCCCATGTCCCAAGTATTTTAAAAATTTCAAAAAAATAATGAAATAAACATTTTCCATTAAAGTTTAATGTCAATTTAAAACGTCTTTGCACAATATATGTAATAAAAAAGCTTGTCGCGAGATTTATTATCGCGAGAGTATTTACATTGTTTGAAAAAAAAATTAAATCAATTAGATCAAGTTACAGACACACAGGTTAATAAATTAAATTAATTAATTAGTTAATGTTAGGGAACAGCATGCCCTAACAGGGTTTATGTTTGCAATAGTCTATCTACCTAACACTTGTATTTACAACTTAAGTGCAGTAAGAATAGAATAGAATATATATTTATTTGGTTTACAGTACAGCACAAAGCATAGAAGACAAAAAGAAAAATAGTACCTATAACCATAGCTAGTAGTACCTATAACTAGCACCAATAGATTAATACTTGTACAAATAAATATTATACTACAATAGACGATTGTAATTTTAATTTTGAACCCTATTTTCATAGGCAGGCCTATGGAAGCTTATCATCAATTTAACCGAATGAACGAACCTACAGGGCAAAGGTCATTCCGGTCGACTATCAAGAATAATGATTATACCTATTTCTTCTCGCATCCTGCATCTGGAATAGGGGGCACGGGGAATGTCCCTTTCTGCCGCAATACATCTCATGTCAGCTGTAATATTAATATCGGAAAAAGTCAAATGAGGGTAGAACGTCTGTCTACATGGCACAGTAAACGTAACAAGCAGATGTGCAACTTTAAAAAATTGTATTAATTTACATATTTATTTTCTAAGACTTACAGATACATCATCCTCTCAGTCGTAAGACGTCCATAGCTGGACATAGGCCTCCCTCATGGATCCCTTAGATCATAAGGGGGTTGTTGCCATACTCACCACGCTTGGCAGGCGGTTTGACAAACGCAGTACGGGATGTTAATACACGATCAGGCGCTGCTACCCATCTTCCAGGGGTATCCCTTAGCAGGTTCTTACTGCATCCATATGCCATAGAGGAGAGACAAAGTTCGGCACTCCACAGCATAGATAATTGCTCGTTTGATGTAGTAAGAATCTGCCAAAGAATACGTCCTTAAGATAGGCCTGTCTTTCCGTGTATCAATATCCCGTACTGCGCTCGCCTACCCGCCCACCAACTTTCATGATCTTAGAGATCCATGAGGGAGGCCTTTGCCCAGCAGTGGGCGTGGACTGCAGACAAACGGTTGAGTTGATGAATGTAAAAAGGAAATGCTGGATTATGTAAATACATACCGATCATTCATTGTTAAAAACGGGAATTACTCATGTAGTATTGTCACGTCGAAGATAATTCCGACACGTTTCCCATCATAATAGACAAGTACCCAAAATCGTGACAAATTATCCGAAGAACAATAAGAAACATTTGTCCCGTGTCGGAAATCTTACACGTAGCGATTCGATTCTACGTACTCGTATGATGTGTAGTATTTAGAAAAAAAATACTGTAAAAAAATGTAGCAATCATCTGGTTTCCACAGTACAAGAAATGGCCGACAGATACGCAGGAGACTTGACATGGCCGTTTGACTGAGTCACGCAGTTGTTTAACTGTTTGCTGTAACGTGTAACTGAAGCGTGTCGACATTATCGCCGTAACGATGATGACGTCATGTGCGCAAAATTACGGAATATTAATATAAGGAGATTTGTATGACGTGATGCTGGGGCTTTTGGGATATTGCGAATTCTTGAGGGCAGAGTGCTAAGTACTGAATAAATATTAAATATGACGAATATGTTATTTGGTGTGTACTGTTTGTTTGAGCTGTTTTTGTATGCCAAGTGTGTACCGCAGGCCTTCAATGTCGTGAGTTCGATACCGGCCGTGGACCAATAGTTTTTTTACTGCTTTTCCTCGTTTAATCTCTTCGACGACCTCAGTAGCGTAGCGGGCGATGGTACGCCTGCGACGCATGATTCCCGCCTCGGGACATAATGTCTGTACGATCTGCAGATATTTGTTCAGGGTGTTCTGTGTTTTTCTATATTAAAATAAAAACATATCTATTTTTATTGTACCTCTATAATGTATTAAGTATATCATTCATCTAGTACCCATAACACAAGCTCTGCTTAACTTGGGGCTAGACGATGCTACGTGAATTGTCTGGTATTATTTATTTATTTATTTTATGTATTGATTTGTTTTTTGTCCAAATTACCTAATTGATCTCATTATAAAACGACCCAGGAACAGCAGCGTCCCGCACGAATACCTGTTACTGATTCTAAAACAGTCATAATCATCATCTTTATAAATGTATTGGATGTAGCGAAAGCATATTATGAATAACATCTTGAACGCAGCTTAACAGTTTCGTCGGTTCGCACCCTTGTCGTAATTGGCTGTAAATGCGTTTTGACAGTTGTGCTTGTTCGCGCCTTCAGCGCGATTGGTTTAGAGTTACCGCTCACCTCCGCCTAGCGACGAATAGAGCGCAAATGTGAAGGGCCAATTTACTCTATTTAATAAATTCACCATCATTTCAGCCGTAGGACAGTTGGCCACATCCACTGCTGGACATAGACCCTCATGGATCTTGATAATCACGGGGGATTTGTTGCCATACTCGCCACTCTTGGCAAGCGGGTTGGTGGGCGCAGTAGAGGACGATACACGTAAATATGTTGCTGCCCATCTTACGGAGGTATCCTTAGGCAGTGAGTTGTAAATAGTTAGAGTAGCTATACCAAACAAAAAACGTGTCGCAACTTGATGACAGCGGGGGTGCCTGCGCGGGGCGCGCTCGCCCCCGCACACAAGTATTCGCTGCAGTGCTACACGATTAGAATGTCGTCTATCCATACCATCAATACATGCAGCGCTAGATCGCTAATAGAGAATAGTTTTCTCGCGACCAAAACGTCGTAAGCGCCGTGAATTTCGTGGCGCTTACACGTTTCGTTCAACATAGTGTAACAACATGTCGCTCTAATAGATTTTTTTCACGGCAGAAGGGACACTTCAGACAGCTATTAATGCAGTAATGTTAATGCAGTAGGTACCTATGAATATTATATTTCAAAACGTAAAAATATTTAAGTACATTAAATTAAAACGAATCGTTAAGCGTTTAAAGTCATTTTTTTTTAAATAAATTGGTATTTTATCCAACAAGTACGTACATAGGTAGGTAGGTACTTACACTAACTAGACCCCACACTTTATTTCACTCTGCCCCTCCTATCATGCCCGTGGATGCAGTAAGAGCCTGCTAAGGGATACCTCCGAAAGATGGGCAGCAGCGTCTTTCCATATACCAACATCCCGTACTGCGCTCGCCAACCCGCCTGCCAAGCGTGGTTAGTATGGCAATTACCCCTCATGGAGACCCATGAGGGAGGCCTTTGTTCATTAGTGGACGTTTTTTGGCTGAAATGATGATTATCTAGCCCAAAACTAAGCAGAGCTCTTGTTATGGCTACTAGATAACTGATATAATAAATACAATACAAAAATACCTATTTATTTATTATTATAAGTAGAAAATGACCTGAACACCTAGAACAAATATCTGCAGCGATCACTAAACATTTGTCCCAAGGCGGGAATCGAACCCACCTCCTGCATCGCAGGCGAACCTTCGCCCACCACGCCACAGAGGTCGTCAATCTATTACATTAAGAATTTGTTCAGACAACAATATAGGTATAATACAGCTTCAGTTTATAAGTAATGACGATTGCAAAAGATACCTACAGTAGGTACCTAGAGTACCTACTGTTACTGATCAGACAGACGGCATAGGGCGAGTAATATGAGTTAAAAATAATCAGTTAAACCTTTGTCGCCAACCCTTAGTAGGTACCTACACATCCCATCTGTACGAATCACTTTTCATAATCTATGATTTTCAAACAAAATGTCAGTACAATAGAAAATAATGTACAAAAATTAATTTTAGTTGGTTTTAGTTGATTTTCTGTTTACTTTCCGATGATAAGTCACGCCACTATCTTTTTTCTTCGCAGTTGATTGATTAATTACACGTTTTTAACACGCAAGACGGCATTTTTAATTTGGGTTTATTCGCATGCGGTCGCGATGGGCGTCGACGAACGACTAAATGAGTTGTTGCCGGCCGGCAACAACTCATGGCGCAAACTTGTTGTTCGCGGGTGTCAATTCTATACGCTAGTAATAATACTTCAATGTCCTTAGGCAATTTTTTACTGCATCAAGCCTGTAGGCAACATCTACTGCCAGCACCCCGCGGCAGATTAGAAACTCAAATTTTACAAAATATTTAGAGACACTAATCAGAATGATTATTTTAATTATTTCTCATACCTAACTATGCAAAACCCTCTAAAGCCGATGGTCCACCGCCAACTAAACTAAGTTAGTTTAGCTTAGCTCGCACAGTTGAGCCAGTTTTTTATACATATGCGTCCACAGCAAGCTATGCCAGCTAAGCTACGTAAAATAGCCCAGCTAAGTCGAAATAACTTAGTTGTGTATCCGATCCGTTACTACGTGAACTAAACTAAGCGCCCCTCACTTCCTTGCCTTACCCCTCAGGCGCCTGTCGCTAGTGTTGTGTTGTTCGAATGTGCTTCTGCTTGTACAATGAGCGATCATGCGCAGGCATTGAAACACGTATTTAGCAGCTCCATGCTGCTAAATACGTGTTTATATAAACGTGTTTATAATAAATACCTATTTATTGAATATGTCAAGCAATCTTACTAATAAAGCCGAAAGTTTGTTTGTATGGAGGTTTGTTACCTCTTCACGCAAAAACTAGCGTACGCATCGAGCTGCAATTTTGCAAACGTATAGATGTTGACTGGGATTAACACATAGGCTACTTTTTATACGGGTACGACGCATGCGAAGCGGCGGGCACAAGCTAGTATCCTATATTGCTTAATAATCAATTTTCTTTTCCTATGATGCTTGTAATCCTCCTCTGAACTCACATCATAGCTCGTCTCTTTTTCAATCACTTCCGATTAACTCAAAATTCTACCACAAACTGGCCATCACTAACGTAGTTTTAGCTTATTTTTTGGTGGACGTATTATTATTTCCCAGTTTAGCTTAGCTTAGCTCACTGAGCTTAGTTTTCACTTAGTTTAGCTGGCGGTGGACGGCCGGCTTAACGCTTCCGATCAGATGCCTCTCAATCACTATTGCATCTATTCGATACTTTACGATAATTTATATCCCTGCATTCCATAAAATACGATCAGCTTATCGGTCAATAGTAACTTAACAACAGATGTGTAAATCAATCAATAGTTACTTAACAATGTACATGTCAATATTCCTGCTCAAACTGACAGGTGGAATGATGGAAAATGAAATTAATTTGTGTTTCATCATCATCATATCAGCCCGTTGACACCCACTGTTGAGTATAAGCCTCCTCTTCAGCACGCCAACGTTAACGGTTTCAGTGTAAGTCTCATCCACTGTCGTCTGGCAACCCTGGCTAGATCGTCCGTCCATCTGGCAGGTGGTCTGCCTCGAGGCCGTCTCGCTTCCATCAGAAACCACTCTGTTACCGCCTTGGTCCATCGGCTTTCGTCTCACCTGGCAACATGTCCTGCCCATCTCCATTTTAATTGCGATCCGAAATTTGTTTTTATTTTTTGAAAAACACGAGGAGATGATACATTCTACTGCCGGCAATCCATAGTAGTAGCAGGTGTTCATTAAACCCCAATACCTATAGCCAAAAAGCAAGTTTTTGAAACATTAATCAATTATCACTTAAATTATACTTTAAGCTAACGCTCGTAGTTCAGGAAAAGTGATATATTCAGATATATAAAAACAACTTAAATTAATTTATAAGTTGTGAAAAACTCATATTTTTGCTGGAAGTAACAGCTTCACGTTTCACATAAATCTAAAAGTTTTTACGATAAATCTTTCTCTTGCCCTTGGCTTATCTAAGGTCGATTTCGTAATCTCTTAATATTAACTTAATATTCGTTATCTATTAATATTATAAAGAGGAAAGGTACATATGTTGTATTTAGTATGTTTGTAACGAATAAACTCAAAAAGAAAAAGAAAGCTACATTATCTCTGAGTAGCATAGGCTATATTTTATTCCCGTATTCCCACGGGAACGGGAACTACGCGGGTGAAACTACGGAGTGCGGTTACTGATAAACAAAGTTACACCATAAGCCCCAAATAAGTTAACTAATGTATTTTGAAGTGCAGACCCACATCATTTTTTACCTATTGTGTCCCACTTTTGGGCAAAGGCCTCCCCCAAATTTATTATTTATAGAAATTAAAAATGCATACAAAGTTATCGATTCTCTGGTCTGAATGTGTTCAAATCCTGACAAAATCTTAAATATTTATTTGATTTCTCATTTCTTAGGTAATTATATTATACATAGAGGTATAAAAGTAATTATATATAACTTGAGTAATTATAAGTATTTTTTAAAGCAGCAAAATTAATCCTTGGTTAATTTTATAGTTTTAAACCACACTAAGGTAGAATATTTCAAGGAAATTAAAAACCTTAACAAAAATGTACAATTCCGGTGGGGTTCGAACCCACGTCCGTCAAATCGATTCTTGACGCTTTCTGAAGCCAGAAGTGCTTCAGCTAAGCTTATGAAGCCGTGTCAGCTAATAATGAAATTCTGGATAAGGTCATATCGGTGAAGCACCGATAGAACGCCATCTACTAATAAAGATCACCTGTTCTGTTAAAAAAATTGATAAGATTTATGAGCTAGATCGACCCAAGCCGGCTACAAAAACATGTATGAATAACTACTTTACCGTCTTTCACCAAAGTCAAAGTGAGAATGTGTTTATTCATCCGGGTCCAAAGGCCACATAGAAACCAATTAACAAAATAATTAGAACTTTGTAATTGAATACAGCACATAATTGAATCTAATCGCTACAGAAAACTTTTATTTTACTTCGCCATTGTTACAGCTGTCCACGTCCTGCTGAACCTCCCTTATGTCCATCATCATCCTATCCCAAGATCATGAGGGAGTTGATGCCATACTCACCATCGCAAGCGGGTTGGCAACCACAATGGCATGTTAATGATCTTCCGGAGGTATCCCTCGGCATATTCTTACTACATCCACGAGCAAGAGAGCAGGGGCAACATTCTCCTGCCAGCACATTATAGCAAATACTTATATTATAACATTCATGATAACGCGAACCATATATTGTTAACTAGGTCAGGGTTTTCTCGGAAAATGGAGTCTGTAGAATTAGAAATCGGAAAATGTATTTACTGTGATAATACAATAACTATAAACACACCAAATAGGTTTCTACCACGTAGGTTATGTAATACTATTGAAAAAGTTAATCGAAAATTACATTCAATTTCAATACCCTATTGAGTACTAACATCGAAGTGGAACAGTTGCTCAGCAACTTCTGATAAACAACTGAACACTACCGACTTTGTAAATAGAACGCCATGATTAATTCGATATTTGAGTTGAAATATGGACGTGACCATAGTAAACATAAAAGCAGTATGTATACAGTATTCGTGGCGACGACGGCTCCCGTGGGAATTGACCTGACCTGAATATGGTTTAACGTCTGTTGGTGTGATTTTGGGACTATTCTCGTGACATTTCGGAATACATAATACTGTAAGCAAAGACATTATTGTTTTAAAATAGGTTTACCAAAGATATATTCGAAGTAAGTTTTGAACCGTTAACACGAAGTAAATATTTAAACTAGTTAAAGTTATCCTTGAATGTAAATCCGATATGTTGCGTAAGACTGGGGGCTGTTTTTTGTTTGCAATTCAAGGACAAAGTCAAAGTCAGATAGTGTTTATTCATTGAGACACAAAGGCCACACAGAAATGTCAATTTATATAAGAAACATAGAGCACATTTTATTTGAATATAGTACTTAATTTAATTCGATCCCTTCAGAAAACTTTTTCCAATAACGAAAAATAAAGTTGCGCTACTTATTTAAATTACCTGTGGTGCATAGATTACCTACCTGTATGTGACTAGTGATGTCAGCGCTCATACAATAATTCGATTAAATAATTGAAATAGCTTTAATTCACTAAATTATTTAAAGAGTTGAAAGTCCGTATTTTAATATCCAAAGTAATCATATTGTAATGAATTAAAGTAATTTATAAAATGTTATGCAAATGAGGAATATTCTTCGTTACAAAATAATTAAATGTATCAATAAATTATTTGGCATGAAACCGTGCATCACTCCAAAGGGGAATTGAAATCATTATATTTTATTCAGTATGGAATGGTCAGAATTATGTATTAAGTTTAATATTATGCGCATTCGTAATTGTATCTGGGTCGTGTCTTTGTTATACAAAGCTCACATACTTACGTACTATATAACAATTCACATCATCATATCAGTCGTAGGACGTCCACTGCTGGACATATGCCTCCCTCATTGATCTTCAAGTACTGCGGTTTGAAGCGGCCTGCATCCACCGCGGACTTGGGGTTCTAACTAAGTCGTCTGCCCATGTTGTAGGTCCTACATCCTACGCTGCGCTTGCCCACAAGCACAATCTTGTGCTTTCTGCATAGTGATGAGTAACAATATAATCTTTTTGAGTATTCAAAAAATATTAATTTGTTATTGTTATATGAAATTGACGCTTAAATAAGTGATACGATCTATTAAACATACTGGAATAGTTTCAACAGAAAACTTAATTTACACCTGTTCAAATGTTTAGGTAAAAAAACATACACTAACTTCTAACAACAGATCTACGGTTAACTACGGAAACTTGCATAGCGCGAGGCCCTAGACGCACCTAGTCCTATTTTGTACCCTATCCTATTTGTATGTCCTGTTTGTCTATGCAAAATACAGCTTTATTGGGTTAATAGTCTCTTCGTAAAGCCGCAGACAGACAGACAAAGCGTAACTATAAGGGTTTCTTGTTGTACTACTGAACCGTACAAAAAGTGAGGGAACGAAGCGAATAAGAAACCTCACTCTTTGAAAGCGTCGTATGTGTATTATAAAGTATTTACTTCGTAAAGCCGCAGTCAGGCACACAAAGCGATAAGGGTTCCTTGTTGTACTACTGAACCCTACAAAAGTGGGGGAAAGAAGCGGATAAGAAACTCTTTGAACGCGACGTATGTCTATCAATAAGTAATAACAAGCCACAAGCCAACGTAACAAATCATCAACCGGTAACATTTGCCAGGAACTTTGTGAATTGCCCGAGAATTTATGTAGCGGTAAAAGTGTAATGTTGCGAGTAATAATAGTACTTTCCGGCAAGTTGGGAAACGTTCGGCTTCATTTGTTCAAGTCTTTTGTTTTCGGGAAATCTTTTTGTTTTATAAGTATTTCACGCAGTGTGAAATAAAGTTTACTCTTTTTTTAACCATAAATTTAGGCGACGTGGCGCAGTTGGTTTAATAGCCGGCCGGTGAGACGCGGTAGGTCCAAGCCTAACTTAAGACAAACATTTAAAGACCGTCGATAAACAAACAATAAGCTGGGCTGCAATGAGAATCTGCCGAAGTTTACCTCCAGAAGATGAGCAGCAGCGTCTTTTAACATCCCGTACTGGGCTCGCCAACCCGCCTGCCAAGCGTGGTAAGCATAGCAATAACCCGTTCACGATTAGTACCTTACGTACATTTGTCCAGCAGTGTCCTACGGATGAGATGAGGATCGCTGCTGTACAACACTCTTTACTCAGGTTTCAGCTGAAATCAGCGTTGGGCTGTATCAGCGCACCTAACAGTTATGCTCTGCTGAATGCTTTTTTAGAAGAAACGCAAATTCGTCCCTATACTTAATTATTTCTTGGTCAAGTATCTGTGTAACACCTTAGTTGATTTTCGTATTTTTTTTTTTCGTAAATAAATGCATTCTTTATGTTTATCTTTAGAAGTAGTAGGCCTTTCAACTATGTCAGATGATGTGAGCAGCATCACGGTAGCGGCACTTGCGTTCGTGGCTATAAAGTCCTATTCGGGAGAGAATCCCTTGGTCGCGCGTGCGATAAATGTATGTTATCTTTATGATGACGATATAGCAATGACATGTACAGACACCTGAGCAGCATTAAAAACTCTTCCACAAAAATAAACTCGTGTGTACACGAACTTCTAACAACTCGTGTACAACTTGTAATGAACATACGACACTGAACTTTTCCAATATAAAACTTCGTTGAAGCTCTGCATAGAATCACGTTTTTTGTCCCACGTGTAAATATTATATTATGATAAGGTTTCTGCCAAGCGTGGTGAGTATAGCAACATAGTCCTCACGGAGATCCATGAAGGAGGCCTGTGTTCAGTAGTGGACGTTTTACGGCTGAAATGATGAAGATTTTTTTTCCAAGCTCGGGAACACTCTCATAGATCAAGTTTCTAACATCAAAGTGCATACTTCTACATGACAAAACAAGCAGAGGCCCATCTGATGGTAACCGGTAACCTCTACCTATAAAAACTGCAATAACGCGGTTACCACGTTCACTAATTACGTAACCAACTCTGGATTGCAATGCGCCCGTCACCCTGAGACATAGAGTTGTAAGATCTCATGTGCTCGTTATTTCACCGGCCCCTTCAAACTGGAACACAGCAATGCAGGCATTACAGCTTTTACGCAGAAAAAGGTATGATGGTAGTACTTCCCCGGATGAACACTTCACAAAAAGCTCTAGTACTTGTAAACGCCAACTTGTAAAAGTTCTACTAATTCTAAAGCGGACTAAGGTTCAGGATATCAGCGAGCGAATCATTATCATCATCACAGCCATAGAATGTCCACTACTGTATACAGGCCTCCCTCATGGATCTCCATGAAGTCTAGTTGCCATACTCTCCACGCTTGGCAGGTGGGTTGGCGAGCGCAGAACGGGATGTTGATACACGGAAAGACGCTACTGTCCATCTTCCGGAGGTATCCCTTAGCAGGCTCTTACTGCATCCACGGGCATAAGAGGATACCCCCATGATACAAAATTAAAAAAGTATGCAGTTATTTTTTGCATTTAATAAGTATTGTAATGTCAACAACTGATGAGGTGACGTCTACCACAAGATGGGCAGACGACTTATTAAGGGTAGCTAGTCGGCGGTATATGCAGGCCGTTACCACCGCAGCACTTCGAGATCCACAAGGGAGGCCTATATCCAGCTGAACAGACATAGGCGTCCGCACGACTGAAACGATAAGTTGATCATGTATTTTAAATCCTCAAAATATTAACTCCAGTTGCGGTTTGCTAGATTTTAATAAATTTAAAATGAATGACTGAAACCACGTTTTCAATTTATGTGAGTCGAACAGCTCAGCTCCTGAGTGAATGAAATAAATGAATCATTTCATTTCGGTATTGAGTTAGTACGTGCCATATACTTTATGGATTCGACTCTATCGACTGGAAATATGTACTTTTAACAGAATGAGTCTGCCACACATGGATAACTTATCCTTCGGTGGCTCCGTTTGTCTTATAAAGCTGAATACATCATCATTTCAGCCGTAAAACGTCCACTACTGAACTAAGGCCTCCGTTATGTATCTCCATGAGAAGTAGTTGCCATAATACTCGCCACGCTTGGCAGGCGGATTAATAAGCGCAGTCCAGGATGTTGTTACACCAAAAAACGCTGCCGCCCATCTACTGGTATTATCTCTTGGCAGATTCTAACTGCAACCACAAGCAAGATAGGAGATGATGGGGCAAGTGATGGAGATATTTGGTGGGTTCTGCGTATTTTTCTATTTTTATAAAAAAAAATATTTGTGCTATATTAAATAAATAAATAAATAAATAAATAATGCTGGACAAATCACACAGCATCATCTAGCCCCAAGCTAAGCAGAGCTTGTGTTATGGGTACTAGATGACTGATATACTTAATACATTATACTACATGGATAGATATTTTTATTATATATAGAAAAACATCCAGAACACCCTGAACAAATATCTGCAGATCGTACAGACATTTGTCCCGAGGCGGGAATCGAACCCGCAACCTCTTGCGTCGCAGGCGGACCTTCGCCCGCTGCGCCACAGAGCTCGTCGTATTGTATTAAGTATATCAGTCATCTAGTACCCATAACACAAGCTATGCTAAGCTTGGGGCTAGATGATGCTGTGTGAATTGCTCAGCATTATTTTTATATATATACATATATCACTGCACTTTTCTCTAATGAAGATTGTTTACCAATCCAGTTTCCCTTTCATCTTGTTGACGATAATTATGAACAATAAAGCAAATTATGTCTCCATTTTAAGATTTATCATTAAACTCGTAGAAACGTAATTAGATTACTTTATTCATTTCTCAAAACAATTTAAAATACCATTTCGAGACTGTGGATTGTACACGTCCGGTTTTTTGTCGTGCGGTATAGAAAATGAAAATGCAAAGTTTAATTATGTTATTTACAAAAATACGAGTGATATTAAAAAAAAGTAACGCCTTTGCATTTAAATTATAGATGATTTATACAGCGTCAGCAACTAATCATGCTGTACGGGACGCTGTAGTGACCGGGACATTGTTAGATGGATAAGGCTTGCCTAGCACCTATACCATCCTCTTAGCTTAGTCAAATAATCTGAGGAAATAACAGGTCAATAAGTCTAAAGCTAACTAAGCCGCGGGTTTCCTTACAATGTTTCCTTCACCGTTAAAGCACGTGTTAAGTGTGCAGATACATTTTTCAAATAAGAAAAATCCATTGGGTCACGGCCGGTATCAAACCCACGACCTTCGGAATGTAAGTCGGGGTATTGATATAATATTTATTAATATTAGTGCGACTTTTTGTGTCGTTAAATACATCGCATAACATGACAGATTCTTTTGGAAATTATCTTTTAAAACATTTATAATCATCATCAGCATCATCTTTAGCCGTGAAACGTCCACTACAAGTACAAATCATGAGCCCCTTCATGATTTGTACTTGTAGGTTGCCATATTCGCCACGCTAAGCAGGCGGGTTGGCGAGCACAGAACGGGTTATTGATACACGGAATTACGCTTGCTGCCTTATCGTCCTGAGGTATTTCTTGAATTCTTAATGATCCATGGGAAAGAGAATAGGGGCAACATTATACGACACCACACGGCGTTAAAAGGATAATATAAACATTATATTTACTTAAATGTAGAATCCGGCACCCTATAGTCCGCAGACATTTCAAACAGCAAAAACAAAACGAAGATATTCCGCACAACTTTACACCATCAGTTCAAATTATCTTAATTATTTCGAATTGACAAAGTTTTATCATTTTCGGCGCAGCAATTCTGTCGCGTTCCTGGTGAGTTTCCTCAACCCTTTTGTAATTTGGTTTTAGTTTTGGGCGCTGTGAATGTATTTTTTGCCGTGTGGTGCCGGCAGTAGAATCGCCATCCCGCTTGCCAAGCGTGGTGAGTATGGCAACAACTACTCCTCATGGAGATCCATGAGGGAAGCCAGTAATGGATGTTTTACGGCTGAAATCAATCAATCAATCAAATATGATTTTATTGCGTACTGCGCTTGTCAACTGGAGCGTGGTGAGTATGGCAACAACCCTCATGTTCAGTGCTCGTACAGTAACCCACGAGGGACTATGTTCAGTGGACGTCTACGGCTGAGATGATGATAATGATAAAAGTAAGTGATAGTCAGACAAACACCTAGCTATTTTTGTCAAAATTGTACTTACGAGTATAGTATGTTTACATTTTTTTTCGAACATATTCATGTGCCTTATTTCCTGTTAACATAAGATTATATATGTTTTTTTTAATAGTATTGACGTGTATATGTTTTGTAATTGCAAACTATGGAAATAAAGAATTAATTTCTGAATTTGAACACGGAATATTTTTGTCTACCTCAAAACTTTCTGTAAACCGCCATCTTGCCAAACGCTCACAACTTCCCGGCGATAAACCCATCCCAAGTTACAAGGGCCCAAATCTCGCAGTAAATAACACATCACCTTTAAACTAAAGCAATAAAAAAGAAATATTTTCAGAAACTTCTCGAATAAACCAAGTGTAATTGGGCCCCAATTTATGGGGCGAGGGAACTTGCAGTTAAAGGTTTAAGTGAGGTGCCGGCATTAGAATGTTGCCTCTCTTGCCCGTGGTTGCATTAAGAATCTGTTCAGGGTCTGCTCTGCTCCGTAAGAAGGCGGAAGCGTATTTCCGTGTATCAAAATCACATACTGCGTTCGCCAAGCGTGGCAATCTCGGAGATGTATGAGGGAGGCCTGCTGTAAATTATTAGTCCACAATTTATGTGGAGAAAGAACTTGCAGTAAATCAAATATCGTAGAGTTTGTTTTTTCGAAATCTGAAATGTTTTTCGGTGAAGAGGCGACCGTGGCGGGCGAGTCAATAAATAAATGAATTAGGTATAAATGTGTTACGCAAACGGTTGGAAGATTTTGATTACAGCGGTCTACAGCTCGTACAGACATTCATCCCGAGGCGGGAATCGAACCCGCAACCTCTTGCGTCGCAGGCAGACCTTTGCCCTCTGCGCCACAGGGGCCGTTTATTTATTACTTTCTCTGAGTTATTTCAATTTTTTTTTATGCAGCGATAGCAACTGGTATCCTTGGCTGACTCTGACTGCATGGGCCAATGCATTGCCTGGGACATTGAGAGTTGGGTTTGCCTAGCACCTATGCTATCCTTTTAGCTTAGTCGGAAATTAGTCAGAGGAAAGAACAAGTCAAAACGACTAAGCCTTACGATGTTTTCCCTCACCATTAAAACATCATGATAACCAGTGGCTGAAGTTTTTTAAATCATCTGTAATAGGTGCAAAGGCCTAAATGTGCACGTAAGCTTTTGCAAGAAGAAACAAAAATGATGCACAGCCGGTATCAAACACACGCCCTTCGAATCAAAAGCGAGGGATACGTAACACTCGGCCAACACGGCTTATCACAAGTTATGTGTTATAACTATCTGTATAAAAAACGCAACGCGACCCCTTTTTCCGCGCCATGTAGCAAAGCCCTTACTTTGTAACTTTTATCACCATTTAGAATGTAATGCGACTTTCTGATCGTAAAGTTAATGTCGCTGTGTTATGCCATGCAAGTTTTGATGTTAATCGTTTTTAATGTAAATGTATTACGCTTGATGAGTTTGATGATAAACATCAAATAGATATGATAATACTCATCAAGAATGCGTTGAAGTTTCTTAACACGCTAAGAAAATCATCATCATTATCATTTCAGCCAAAAAACTTCCACTACTTAACACAGGCTTCCCTCATGGATCTCCATGAGGGGTAGTTGCCACACTCACCACGCTTGGCAGGCGTTTGGCGAGCGCAGTGCGGGATGTTGATACACGGAAAAACGCTGCTGCCCATCTTTCGGAAATATCCCTTGGTAGATTCTTACTGCATCCACGGGCAAGAGAGGAGGGGTAACATTCTACTGCTGGCACCCCACGGCATTATCTAAATTTATAAGACTTAAATACATGGGTTGAAAAGTCAATTTATGAAAATCAAATGAAGCCATTGGTGGAAAAGGCGTTTAAGATTAAGGCTTTATATTCCATCCAATCATGTTCAAAAATATTCGAAAGCCCTCTTTTTATCTCCCAATATTTTCTGTTTCACTAACAAGAGTAAAATTTAATGTTCTGATTACGACATCGGAGCTTACAGCTTTTATTTAATACCTGATTAAGATAATAGGATCAACCGTTATTTCAGTAAATGAAGCGGCCATTTTGTCCCGTGTTATTACAAAATGGCGGATCGACTTGGAGATATTTTAGTGAAATTGGTCAAAGATCTATGGATATTTTTATTAGCTGTGATACTTTTTACCCGACTGCGCGACGCAAAGGAGTGGTTATGTGTTCATCAGTCTATGTATGTATGTTTTTAGCATGTAATTTTGTTTATGTACTCAAAATACCAGCGTCGATTATTTTATACTTAAATCATTTTCATCATCATCATCATCATCTCAGGCGTAAAACGTCCACTACTGAATACAAGCCACCCTCATAGTTGCCATACTCACCACGCTTGGCAGGCGAGTTGACGAGCGCAGTACGGGATGTTGATACACGGAACGACGCTGCTGCCAATCTTCCGGAGGTATCCCTTAGCAGGATTCCCTTATTCTTTCCGCTTTCTTTCTGCCGGCAACCCATGGCAGCCAATGCGTGCTTAGCAATCACTCTATTAATCCGAAGTAAACAAACAGTAAACAATTAATCCCAATTAACACAAAAGATTTATCTCGAAACCGAAAACTTTTAAAAAACCTACGAAATAGCAATATAACTTTTCAAAAGAATAAATTGCCATAATTCTACTTCGAAACGAGTTTAAGAGCGTTAATCCTTTTTAATGTACGAAATAATCTTACTTTGAACCCGTATACATACCCGTATATGTGTATAGTGTATACAACTTTTCTAACTCAAACTCAAAAAATACTTTATACAGTGCGGCCGCATGGACCTTAAGGACGCGTCACAAATTACAAAACAAAACAACACAAATTAATAGAATAAAGCACATGAGGTAGTCGAATCTGCTCACTTCAGATGACACGCAAGTTAGGAAATAAAGAGAACAGAAGAATAAAAGAATCGTTTGCAAATCGTTCTCCCTATGTTTCACATGGCTTTATTATAATGTCACTAGCGACCCGCCCCTGCTTTGCACGGGTGTACGGATGAACCAATCATTGATCATGTATGAAGTGTTTAAAAATATGTTTTTCCAAAGTCGTAGGATAAAAGTTGTACAGGTTGGTAGACACTACAACTCTCTTAGATTTTTAGGTTTGTATGTATACATGGATGCAGTAAGAGCCTGCTAAGGGATACCTCCGGAAGATGGGCAGCAGCGTCTTTCCGTGCAAGAACATCCCGAACTGCGCTCACCAACCCGCCTGCCAAGCGTGGTGAGTATGGCAACAACCCCTCATGCACTTGGATCTCTAAGTCAATGAGGGAGGCCTATGTCCAGCAGTGGATATCTTACGGCTGTAATGATGATGATTTATACATGGAAACCAGACAAAAGATAATCTACCACCATCCTCTATCAACATCAAAACCTCTTCGCAAATAATGCATACTTGTTAATCAATTTTTTTATTAGAAAGATATAGAGGTTACCTACTTTAAGTTATACATAGAAGACAGGCCTCATATGATGCTGTCGCAGACTTTTTGTATGCCTTTTTAAGTGTGTCTTGTGTCTGATAGCGGAGAGGTTGGATACTACTAGAAAGCATGTCAAGCTTTTTTGACCTTCTTATAATATATTTTTTAGCTTTAGTATGTGAACACTTTTATCTCATTAATGTCAAAATTAATTACTGTATTTAATTTCCCTCTGTTATCTGATATAAACGTTTTATATATTAATAAAACGATTATTATTAAACCAAACAGACACAAGCGGAAAGTGACTTTAATTAATTCATAATAAATAAATTATAATTTTCACACAGCATCATCCAGCCCCGAGCAAAGTAGAGCTTGTGTTATGGGTACTAGATGACTGATATTCTTAATACATTATACTAAACATAGATACATAGTTTTTATTATATATAGAAAAACATCTAGAACACCCTGAACAAATATCTGCAGATCATACAGACATTTGTTCCGAGGCGGGAATTGGACTCACAACCTCATGCGTCGCAGGCTGACCTTCGCTCGCTGCACCACTGAGGTCGTCGAATAGTATAGTATGTTGAGACGAAGAAGTGATAGAGGGAGAGATATAGAAAGAGAACAGAAGATGGAAAAGAGATGAATGAATTATGTCGACCTGTGTTGCGCAGAGGGTCTAATAGCTGACTGAGACAGTAAGTTACGGGATTGATCTCCGCCGAGGGTACTAATGTTTGCTTTACTGCAGATTTTTGTCTTGGGCCTGGGTGTTTTCTGTGTACGTTATGTATGTTTTTACAAAACAAAACAAAAGTAAGTAAGTGCTCTATTAACCATCTGGTAGGTAAAGTAAGAACGTGACCAACGCTGCATTGCATAGCGCCCGTCACCCTGAGACATAAAGTTGTATGGTCACATTTTCCCGTAATGTCCCCGGCCCCCTTCTTACCCTTCAAAGCGAAACACAGAAGTGTGGACATTACTGCATGGCAGCAGATGTAGGTTTGGTGGTAGTACTTTCACGCATGAACTCTTCTCAGAAATTTCTTCATATCCTGTGTGAGTTCTGAGGTAACGAAGATTATAAGAAATACAGAAGTCTTGAGTACCTCCCTCACGCGGCTTAGTTAGCTTCAGACGTAATGACCTGTTCTTTCCTCTGACTAATAGCTGACTAATCTGAGAGGATGGTATAGGTGCTAGGCAAGTCGTCTAACAATGTCGCACGCACTGCAACGTCTCGTACAACATGATAACCAGTTGCTGACGCTGTATAAATCATCTAATAAGTAATAGATACTTTGAGTACCTTCACGACAACCTTTTTTATCGGTTAAAGTTATTAAAGACAGCTCAAGTACTAAAAACGCTACTCATTTTGTTGCAAGAAAAATGCGCTATAACCAAGCTTAGTTCCGGGAACAGCTTGCAAAAACTCTTGTGAGCGAAATTTCCTGTGAAACTTTGAATTTCTTTAACGGCACTAGGAATTTAAATTAGTAGTTGCAATTTCAACCGTTTTGACGTGCATTTCTGCAGTGTTATAAACTATGTTTAGTATTGATAGTTTATGTTTAGTGTCTATTTTTTGTAATTGCAAACTATGGGAATAAATGAATGAATTTCTGAATTATCTTGGATTTTCGCTTGTTTACAGTTTTAATAGCCGTGTTAGTATGTACCCCCGCAGGGTGATTACGTATCAATTTTGTATAGGAGAACAGTAAGGAATCGACATTTTGAAAGCAACGAAAGCAAGCCCTGCCGGCTTTCAAATCGAAGGTTCGGTAACGGCCGTGAACAAATGGATTTTTCTTTCTTGATAAAACTTTACCGGTGAAGGAAAAGATTGCGAGGAAACCTGCGGCGTTTTGAGCTTTAAGCTTATTGACCTGTTCTTTCCTCCTGAATAATAGCCGACTAAGTCGGGAGGATGGTATACGTGCTGGGCAAGACGTATAACAATTATTTAATTTTGGTCCATTGAAGTCAGTTTTTTTGTTAAAATATTATAGAATTTTTCAAACAGACCTTCAACTCCATGTTGATACAAACCATTTCCTCACCAGAACATGCCTCGGCCATCGTGGGTACTACAGCTCGTCTGCGCTGCCGTATCGACGGCGCGTCTTGTGGCGAGATGCACTCCATAAAGTGGTACAAGGGAGACGCCAGGGTCTACGTGTACTCCGCGCCCAGGGTAGCCAGCCATGCTATCAACCGGCCCGAGGGAGATATGATGGACAGGTTAGTACAATAGGCATGATGATAGACAGATTTCGAAGCACATCGCCTAGAAGACTATGATGCCAAACGGCCTAATAAAAAGATCCGTCAAAAACCTTCCTACACATACACCTACGATAGCAGTGGTCTATTGCATTGTGCGCCATGCAATAGAGCATTTAAATCAAAATTCGGTTTTGCTAGCCACTCTCGCGCACATAGCCAGCAATCTAAATAGTCCAGCCAGGTTCGCCGATAATGGCGAACCTTTCTGATACGACACGGAGGATATCATCATCATCATCAGATAGATAGACAGACATTTATTAAAACAGCACTGACAAAAACAGTACATAGAAATAAAAACAAGTTAAATAATAGACTTAGCACTAGGCGGATCACGGATAAACTGATCATGACTTGTAAAACTGCGTCGAAATATCGGGAAACACAAAAATACTCAAATCATGGTAAATATCCCGTATTAGTATATTGCATATAATGTTAACAAACATGGGATATACCCCTTAGACTCAAATCATCGTAAATATCCCTTTAATATTAATAAATATCCTAGTGATGTTAGTTCATCTACTACTTCGAGTTGTATATTTCCTCAGATACCCTATTTGACTTTGTGTTTCCAATCCCACACAGAACACTACCATTCATAGTTATTGTAAGGCAGATACAGATCAAAGTCCTACCTGGTCCATTAACTACCTCACATCCATAAAGGGTTCTAATTCTACAGTCCACTATATACCCAATTACAATGGATACCGGTACAAATTGTCGGAGCTGTACCGGTTAAGATTAATACCGGTACAGCACCGGTTCGGATTAATGGACGTTGTGCTGTCACAGTGAAACAGAATGACAGGTTCGTAATTAGTTTGAGCCAGTTTCGCTTTTGGATTTGCTGTTTCATTGTCTTGTGTTCATAAGTTTTGGATATGATAAAGGGGGATTCGATGAGAGATTGATACTAGATAACTATAACTTGCGGTGGGGTGCCGGCAGTAGAATTTTTCCTTTCTTGTCCGTGGATGCAGTAAGTTTGACTATGTGTTGTTGTATATGTGTATTTTTGTGGCACCGTAGCTCTTAATCAAGTAAAACGATTCGAATGCAGTTTTTTTTGTTGAAATCATTAATTTAAACAATAAAAACTACACTACTGTGGCTACGTAGGTTAGCTGATTTGTTACTAAATATTTGTTAATCAATTAGATATCTATTGTTTTTTTTTTGTTTTTTTTTTATAGTTTTGTTTGAAGAGTTTGTTTTTTTAGTGTTTGCATTGTTTGTATTTCGAATTGATAATTTATATAGATGTGTAAGTTAAGTAGTGATATATGTTAGCGGATTTGTTACTAAATATTTGAGCATTTAGATATTACTGTACCTTCTGTTTTACTGTACTGTGCCATTGTCGCAGCGATTAAGTCATGTGTAAGAGATAGCACTAGTTTTACGAAGGCAATCTTTAAAATGGCGTCTATTTATCCGCGGGTTAAGCGCTGCAGAGAAGTGAAACGAACGAATGATAAGGGAATAAGGAAAACGAGATTTTTTGTTTGTTATTTTTTGCAAGAATACAAAACGGTTGATGAAAATTATCATTTGTAGCTGAATTTTGCAATTTCCGCTTTGGAGATGTTGGGTGTAGAGGCAAGCATGTTGAACAAGTTCTAAACAAAAGTTAGTTAAAAATAGAATTTATAGATATTAATAGTATAATTTACGAGTAGAGTACAAACGCATTATAATAGTTCTATAAATTTTTCAAGGATTATTTGTTATCCTTCAAGATCTATTTTCAGACATGTAGAAAATAATTTAGTTTACTATTTAATCTACCGTGGGGCGCCGGCAGTAGAACTACGGTTGGCAGGCGGGTTGGCGAGCATAGTACGAGATGTTGATACAATACAATACAATACAATACAAAACACTTTATTGCAGACCTTAACAAAATATACAGAAAAAAAAAACTTACAAACAAGATTGGTACAATGGGCGGTCTTATCGCTTAGAAGCGATTTCTTCCAGACAACCTTTGGATGGAAAGAAATATGGAAGCAAGAGAGGTAGGGGGTGTGTACTGTACATAATACATAAACTAAAAATAAAATAAAATACATACATATATACAATAAATAAATGAATAAATATGCCTAATAAATAAATAATATATGTACATATACATAAAACTATAATACATTCTCGGAGAGGTAGAAATTCCTTACTCGAGTTTTGAAAACTGGCAAGGACAATGTTTTCCTTATGGATTGGGGTAGTGCGTTCCACAGTCTTACAGCCTGGACAGAGAAGGACTTGTCGAAGAACGTGGTGCAGTGTGCAGGAGTTTTTAGCACTAGGTTTTCGGAAGAACGAAGGATGCGGGAAGGATGGGAAGATTGAAGTAACTCAAAACGTTCCTTCAAGTAGGATGGAGTCAAAGGATTAAAGAGAATATTATGCAGGAGGGATAGGATGTGAGTATTCCGGCGAAGACGGATAGGAAGCCATTTAAGTTTAGAGCGGAATTCAGAAACATGATCAAACTTTCGAAGACCAAAGATAAATCTGATGCAGACGTTCTGAAGGCGCTCGAGTTTGTTCAGCTGCTCCTCAGTGAGATCAAGGTAGCAGGCATCAGCGTAATCAAGTAAAGGAAGGAGTAGAGATTGAGAAAGCGTAATTTTGGTAGCTGTTGGCAAAAAGTTACGAAGTCGTCTTAACGACGCAGCAGACGCAAATACTTTCCGACTCACCGCATCCAACTGTGGACCCCAGGACAAGTCTTTGTCAATAAAAATACCCAGGTTCTTAACACTACTGCTGAAAGGGATTATAACGTTATTAAATATAATTTGTGGTAATGTGCTCCAGTCAATTTTGCAACTGGTACGTGAGCTGCCGACGAGTATGACCTGAGTCTTAGCAGGATTTACCTGGAGACCATAGTCCACGCTCCAGTCAAGTACGCATGCCAGGTTGTCATTTGTGCGGTGAATAGCGTTAGCCAAGTCATTTAGGGGAGCTTGAGTATAAATTTGGAGATCGTCTGCGTAGAGATGGTAGGAAGAAGTTAATTTGTTAGAAATGGAATTAATGAATAAAGCAAACAGGAGGGGAGATAATACGCCGCCTTGTGGGACTCCGGCAGTTGTGATGCACCAAGAGGAAAAAGAGTCTTCAATACGTATTCGTTGCCGGCGCCCCTGCAGATAACTGCGAAACCATTCAACCACCGATGGAGATATGTTAAGTGAGCGCATCAGTCCAAGGAGAATTTCAAATTCAACAGTGTTAAAAGCATTGCTGAAGTCGAGGAGAGTGAGAATAGTGAGGAGCCCGTTTTCCATACCCAGTCTTATTTCATCAGTTATTTGAACAAGAGCAGTGGTTGTACTGTGACCGGGTCGGAAACCGGACTGAAGAGGATTGAGAAGGTTGTGAGAGGTGAGGAAGGAGCTAAGTTGGCCATGAACTAGTCGTTCTAAGACCTTAGATAGGAAGGGAAGTATAGATATAGGACGGAAGTCGTTGCAGGAAGATGGTTTGGATTTCTTAGGAAGGGGTATAATGTATGCTTCTTTCCACACGGTTGGAACGGCACTAGTAGCGATGGAAAAATTTAACAAATGACATAGCATGGGCAATAATTCGTCCAAAATCGGAGATATCATGTTGCGACCAATGTTGTCACTCCCTAAAGCGTTTGAGGAAATAGACAGAATGCTCTTCTTAACATCACATGCGGTGAATTGACTGAAAATAAAAGGAGGATAGTCAGGAACTGGTAAACAAGAAAGATGGCTTAAAGTTCTATTTTTGACATCCAAATCCATGTTAGGAGTCGACGAGAAATGAGTTACAAGTGAGTCAATGTTAAAATCTTTAGCACACGCATCGTCATGGCGCGACTTACCAATTCCTATAGTTCGTAAAAATTTCCAGGCTTTAGCTGGACTGGCATTTGATAGTGAGGAATGAATAAAGCGGCGTTGAGCGTCCCTACACATTCTATTGCAGCGATTCCTAGCAAGGTGATACTTCTCTTTATTGACGTCACTAGCAGATCGTTTGTATCTCGCTCTGGCAACTGCCTTCTTATGCATCAAGGACTTAATTTCGTCCGTAATCCACGGAGCTGGCAGATGCTTTATTTTGACCAAGCGGATAGGTGCATGAACGTCGTAAAGATTAGTCCAGATTAAATTAAAAGCGGCTAGCTTGTCGTCAATATTTTCGGCTACCATAACTGGAAACCAGTCTACTTTCGAGGCGTCAAGTTTAAGGTTTTCCAAATTCATGCCACCAAAATTACGCTGAAGAAGAGTTTTGTGTTTGTATTTAGGAGGTCGAAGTTTGTAAGATAAAAATATAAGGTCATGATAAGAGAAGTTGTCAGCAGAACATTGGCCATGCTTATATACGGAAAGACCCTGCTACCCAGATCAAAGAATACATAAATGTATTCATTCATCTACAAAAATAATTAGACAGTTGTTTTAAAATTAAGCATCCTGTATACACTCGGGCAGTTGCTCAAAACCAATTAGTAACTAGCAAACAAAATGAACAGCGAGAGGACAGCTGGCTACCTGGTTCTTCGGCTTATCAATAGTCTACCAATAGATAACTTGAACACTATTAATAAGAGGAATATAAAATTAAAACTAAAATCTTTTTAATTACATACATAGTGGTAATACCACTATGTTAACACTGATAGTTCATAACGAACCTTCGCGGTTTTTTGATGCTGTAATAACCTTGTTAATCTTTTTAAATTCACTTTCTTTTATTCAATAAATAAGTTAAAAAAAAAGATTAGACTTTTATTATTAAAGGAAATATTTGCTCTTCAATTCGGAGCTCAAAAACATTAAATAAATTGTATAGAAAGATTCAGATTCAGATTTATTTATTGCATACATATACATTATTACATAGTTTTAGCTTAGGTGGTAATTAGCTTAGAGGTAAGTATGTACATGTACCCTGTAAGGGCGCAGCAATTGGTCTAACGATTATTATTTTATTAGGCAGGTATATAAACTACTTAGTGTTTTACACATATAGGTAGGGTAATATAGGCAATAATAGGCAATGTCAGTTAGAAGAATCAAAACAATTATTAAAATATGGGATTATCGGGTATTTATCGCGTAATTACCTTTATTTTATTCCCGACGTTTCGACCGGATTGCACCTGGTCGTGGTCGCGGGGAGACTCTCGTAATTACGCGATAAATACCTGATAATCCCATATTTTAATAATGTGTTGTGATCGCGAAAGTTTAAAAAAGACTATCAAAACAATTGTTATGATAACTTTGTGGTTAGGTACATATGTCCAACTCATCTTACTCAGGCAGCCAAATAGGCATTAGATTTTTCGTTTAAAAATTCGTCATCGCAGTGGTAACATTTAGAAATAAGGTATTCTTTAAGTTTATTACGTAAAACATCCGTGTTGGCCCAATAAGGGTTCAATGGAGAGTCAACTATACGGAACAGGCAGTTCTAAACAGCTCCATCAATCCGCAACTATGATTTGGTGATGACTTCGTCCAAAATAGACCATCATGGTCATCTATTCTTGTAAAAATAATTAGTTGATTTAGACGTGACTTTGCGGAAATTCATTATAATATTATACGAACAAGGAGCCGATTTCTCTTGAAGCTGCCTTGTAGAGAGGAGAAACTTGTGTCGAATTGTTTTTAAGTGTTTTTTCAGGCGCTCATTAGATATTGGTTAGCGGATTTGTTACTAAATATTTGTTAATCAATTAGATATCTATTCTTGTTTTTTTAATGTTTTGTTTGAATAACTAGTGTGTTTTTTCGTTTAGTGTTCGCATTGTTTGTATTTCTAGTTGATTATTTATTTAGATGTAGGTTAATTAATGTAAGTAAAGTAGTGATTAATTTTGACTTTATGTAGATTATAACGTCTAATGTTGTTATAGTTTTCATTAGGATGGTCAGAATCACCTCTTTCGGCTTCGTACACCATTCAAATATACCCTGCGTATATATATACTTAGGTAATTTAAGCAATATTATAATCAGAGAATCACCTATGACACTATAAGCTAATATCAAACTTCAAACTTTAGCTATTCGCGTGGAAGTACTAAACTTATCTAATGAGCAGTTAAAACGAACAGCGCCTTAACATTTAAGGAGCAGATGCTTTTAAGAACGCTACGTGGAAAGCAGCTTATGCTCCATTCGATAGTACTCATCATCATTACGTATTTCAACCTTATAAAAAATGCTATTTAACAGAATTTAGACAGGGTCCAACGTGGGCAGCAGATGGTTAAACTTATATGATTTTTAAATATGGCTTAAACTGAAATCCTTCTTTTTTAGGATTCCGTAGAACAACCAGAAACTCTAATATTTTCTCTTGGTCTATCTTTCTGTCCGTCCGTCCGTCTTCAGCTTCACGAAGAGGCTTTTAGTCTTAGAAAGCTGTAATTTTGCAGGGACATATAATGATGAAAAATGCTAACAATATAATTTGGGGTTATAAATATTAATACACGTAAGATATGGATGATCTTTTTTTTCTTGTTTCAACTGGTATTCTATCCAATGAACAAAATGTAAAAAAGGATTTAACGGATTCGTTATATAGCTATTATAAAACCAATTAGGGGTTGCTAAGACAATTCATAGATTTAGGGTTCAGTTTGCGAAAAGTTTAAGTTAGTAAAACTTTAAAGGTTAAGCTATTTTTTTTGGTTTCAGCAAAAAAATTGCTCGATTAATACCAACTGGACACAAACACAAACCGGAATAGTTAAAAACTATTCCTATTAAGTCCTATTAATATGTTTTGGTAAACGTAAAAAACACACAACAACTCCTAACAGCAGGTCTATGATTACTACACAGCGCGTGGACCAGCATGCACTTAAGCCTTTTGATAATACTATAGTATACCTTGATACGTATAAGCAACACAGCGGCCTGAGTGGAGACGTTTCATCCATCAACAGGTTGATACCTTTGAAGATGAGCGTCGCGAGGAGCTCGATAGGAAGCGCGATGAGCTGAAGGCCCGTGCACCAGCTGACATCCGGTACAACTATATCAACGGGGTATTAACGTGCTCAAAGTACTCTCGTACCTTCTCTTATAAGATTGGGTACACAAGTCACCTTAGATCACATGAAAGGGTAGAAAACCAGAACCCTCCTATGAGACTTCTTATCTGAATACTCAGTTGCAATGGGCGAAATCGGCTGGGAAACATCATACCTTGATGCGTCCTGTATAGCAAATAACTGCAAACGCTGTTTAAATCATCTGAATAGACTTGAAAGGTAAAACATTACCAAAACCAAAAGCTGTAATAGTATTCACAAAGGTAAGTAAGAACGAAACAGTACAATAAACTAGGAAATAATGTAAACTTAGCCAATTAACCCACCCAATGAACAGTTAAAACTTTGCTCTAGAACTAAGAAACAGATGAAGATAGAATGTGCATTTAACTTTGAAAGTCTGCTCAGTTGTAAGCCTCTGGCTTAGCTGTATGATTGACTTTCGGTACGAAGTCGTAGGTAAGATTTCAGCCGTTTAGGAGTGAACACGTGTTTACGACGGAAAATATCATGAGGAAACCCGTGTCATTAACACTAGATTAAAACGTATCGAAGTGTTATTTCCTCTAAATATAGCCCACTAAGTTTAGATAATAGTTTAGGGCAAGCCATCTTACAATTTTTTATGCACTGAAGTGTCTCGTAAAGTTAAAATCTGTCAATTTCTGGTAGCGACACAGTTTTATACTGGTTGTAAACAGCATCTTCTCATTAGTATATATATTTATATTGTACCCTGATCTCAAGTAACAATTATCTTTTCTTATTAACCACTTTGATTTGATTTTTGTTTAATAATTATAGAATTAGCTAATTAAGAGCTGATATATGTAAACAAAGACCAGCTAGTCATGCTAGACATAATTCCAGGAGCTTCAAACAGAGAGTCTTACAATGGTATGTCCAAACACTACATTCACAAACAATTTCAATTAGACACTAACTTGCCGTGGGGTGCCGGCAGTAGAATGTTACCCCTCCTCTCATATCCATGAATGCAGTAAGAGCCTGCCAAGGGATACCTCCGGAAGATGGACAGCAGTGTCTTTCCGTGTACCAACATCCCGTTCTGCGCTCGCCAACCCTCCTGCGAAGCTTGGTGAGTATGGCAACTAACCTTATGGTTATCCATGAGCGAGGCCTGTGTTTAGTTTTGGACGTTTTACGGCTGAAATTATGATGCTGACAGCACATTTGAAACCTTGATAACTTGTAGCGGTCTACAAGACTTCATTTCACTTGCGCCAAAAATGAATGTGCCTTAAATTTAAGGGTACAAATTAATACGATTAATAGTCCTCATGGGATCCAATTTGAAATTTTGAAGTTTGTTTTTTGTTAGTGTACTAATCTGAGGATGTTAAGGCCAAAGTGTACCTACCGTCATTTCTACTTACCTCAACGTCTCTGGCTCTAGCAGTTATAGTTGAAATCTCAGTCGCGGTGAGCCAATAATTTTTACGTTAACTGCCGAATTAGAATAGAACTTCAAGTTAAACTGCTAATTACCGTAATGTTTGTGCTAATTGCGTTGCACTAAGCGTCTGCCTGCAGCTTTGGTCGCGTTTAGCTATTCATTATAAGGCCCGTACTTTTATCACTACTACTACCCCACTGCTGGACGTATACTTTGATTATAGATCTCCACGTGATCGTGCAGGGGTTGTTGCCATACTCATCATAATTGGAAAGACGCTGCTGCCTGTCTTCCGGGGGGTTACTATCTAGCTCCAAAGTAAGCAGAGATTGTGTTGTAGGTACCAGATAGTTCATAGAATACCTACTTCTACCTACGTATACTTTATAGTTATTTGCTGTCTACGTCCAATGCTAGACATAGGCATGTCTTAAGGATCTTCACGACCATAAGGGACTTATTCCCGTACTCGCCACGCTTAGATATAGCGTAGATAGCGAGCACACTACGGGATGTTGATACACGAAAGTCGCTTACTATATTGGCCATCTTGCCCATCCCGGGCAAGAGAATTAAACACATACTTATCGTTCACAAATTACTTAATCACTGGCTTAAACCAGAAACCTCTCGAGTCTCAGCTGGCAATCAAACCAACTATGCCACGGAGGTCACATACCCCTGAACAGTGTGTCTATCATGAGTTGACACTGTTAGATCACCTGCCGTTACTACAGTAGCAATAGTACGTTACTGTGACATCTGTCAGATTTGTAACTCATGCTACCAAATTCTAAGCAGATGAAGCCCAACCTACAGTCGCTGTAGAGTAACAAACTATCCGTTAGAGGCACTGTACAAGTTTTCATACAATTTTTAACTACAGTCGCTAGCGAGAATAGATTGTGAAACCTGATGGTAGACCTACACAGATACATGCCGATTCGCCCGTTTTCTTTCAGTTATGCCACGTGAATGCAAAGAAACCCGCGAACAAGCGCTAGTTAGCTGACGTCACCCAATCCGACGCAATGTTGGACGTGAGGGGATTACCAATCGGCTCCATGTGAACACCCTGGGAGACCCCTCAATAGTGGGGTGAAATGAACGAAAGATTTTATATTTTTTTGCGGTGCGTATATTTATACGCGTCCGAAAACATTGGTAAAAGGATTTTTAGTGGTTAAGCCAATACTTAACGTGAAAGCTTACGGCGCACTCTTTGTTTTTCAATTAAAGAGTTGTAATTTTTTTTAGCCGTGGGTACCGGTGGTAGAATGTTTCATCTCCTCTCTTGCCCGTGGATGTATTAAGAGTCTGCAAAGGGATACCTTCGGATAATAACTCTCTTTGGGGTTAAGCTCGCCTTTGTACATAACTTTTAATTGTGTATGATTATATTGTTTTATTAATGCGTTTAATAAAGAATAAAGATGGGCAGCGGCATCTTTCCGTGTATCAACAACCTGCCCGCTAACACACCTGCCAAGCGTGGCGAGTATGGCAACTACCCCTCATGGAGACCCATGAGGGAGGTCTGTGTTCATTAGTGGACGTTTTATGGGTAAAATGAATGAATTATTTCATAAATAGTCCCTTTGTCAACATAAATCAGTCGAACAAATCACTGTAATGATCTGACATTTAAATAATTACTATTCCCCCTTATTATGGGCGGACACTTGCTCCTGCAATTTTAATATACTTAAGGGGGGAAAATGAAAACATCGGCTTCTGAGAAATTGAAAGGGCGTTATAAATAAAACCGAGAGCCCTTTGTGATATCAAATCTAAAGCAAGGCGATGGATTAAAAGTTTATTTTTTTAAAGGTTATGGTGCTACTATAGTAAGCATAGCGCCACTACCGATTAAAGCATTATTTCTTATTCATCATCATCATCATCATTTCAGCCGTAAAACGTCCACTACTGAACACAGGCCGCATGTATCTCCATGAGGTGTAGTTGCCATACTCACCACCCTTGATACACGGAAAAACGCTGCTGCCCATCTTCCGGTATCACTTAGCAGGCTCTTACTGCATCCACGGGCATGAGAGAAGGGGTAACATTCTACTAAGTATTTTAAAGCATTTTTTTTATTTACATGGTTGTCAGTTATGGGATGTATGGAAGGAAGCTTGCAAATCCTCTTGCCAAGCGTGGTGGCAACAACGCCATAGTCAGTTCTTGAAGATCCGTGAGGGAGTCCTATGTCTAGCAGTGGGCGTCATTTGGCTCAGATGATGATGATGATAGTACCATCTCTTCCAGCTGTAGGACATCTACTGCTGGACAAAAGCCTCCCTCGATCGCAAAGAACTAATCAAGAGGGTTTGTTGCCATACTCGCCACGCACCATAGCAACGAATAAACTAAAATAACTTATTCACACATCTGCTTTCCAAATGTCAGAAAACCCCAGTCATAAGTGAAATCAAATAAGTATCGTTTCTAAAACTGTCTATAAATAATTAAGGTGGAGTCTACCCTTGTAAAAATCAAGGGTTTAGCCACTTCCACTTGTCAGTTCAAATTGAGCCTAAAATTACAGGTGTAAGAATCAATTTCAACTGACTCCTGAATACAAGCTTGGCATTTTATTTTACATCGTGAGGAAGCCCGCAATTTAGTCAGCTTCAGACGCATTGATCTGTTTTTACAAACTTTTATTTAATTTGCCCTGTTACTATGTTTGTTCGGGTGGAATCTTGCAACTCAATTTTGAAGCAGATATCTTCAACCAATTGAGCTGAAATTTTGTATACATGTTTCTTTGGATGACAGTGCATGGTCAGCTATGAGACGTCACTCTGAATCCAACATGGCGTACACCCAAGATGGCGGTCTACTTATTTTTAATGTACTCCTGTAATATGGGTATCAAATGAAAGGGCTTGCTGAGAATAACTCATTTTAGGATATCAAATTAAAGGGCTGGCTGAGAGTTACTAGAAACAAGCATTGGTACGGGGGTACCAGAAAAGGGGGCGAAGGCCGCAAAAGGCCATCAAAGGTCAAAAATGGCATTTTTGGGGATTTTGACGTTTTCGGCCATTTGAAGACTTTTATGTCTTTGATGACCTTTTGAGGTTACAATAACTCCGGTCCTTGTGACCAAAATCAATCAGTACCCTTCTTTTATTAAGACGGTGCTAACAAGAAAAAGGTTTTCTTGTAAATCGGTCAAAGCGTTCGGTTGTAATCATCTCATGCATAGACACAGACAGACAGAGAGACAGTGCTATGCATATTAAGGGGCTTCGCCCCCTAAAATTATATGACATCACCTTAAATCCAACATGGCGAGCATAAGATGAACAAACAAGAAACCAATTGTCACTTCATCAATCGTGTTAACGTTTTGGTGTAGTACTTACAAAACCCAAATCCTCAAGCAACCACCGAGAGGTCACCATTTTGATACAACAAACCTACTTCTTGATGGGAAACCCCTGGAGGAGGTTTATCATTTTAAATATCTTGGGAGTCACATCCGATCGGACAACACACTGGCTTCAGAAATTCCATCGCGTATTGCCAACGCCGCTGACAATTTCGGACGGCTAAATGATCGTGTCTGGAGGTCCCATGATCTTAAGCTTGAGACGAAAATTAGTGTCTATAAGGCACTAATTATTCCTGTTCTTTTATATGGTGCTGAGACATGGTGCCGTTACAAACCAGACATGAGAAAACTTGACACATATCATCTTAGGTGTCTTAGATCAATGGCAAGATCATATCCCAAACTCTGAGGTTCTGCGCTGCTCAGGAATGTACGGTAATGCTTTGTTGATGCAATGGCAACTTAGATGGTGTGGAAATGTTCTGCGCATGGATGACCGCCAGTTACCTAAAGCAGGTTTCTATTTGGAGATGGCTGACGGTAAGCGAGAACACGGCGGTCAGCATCCGCGGTACAAGGACGTGTTAAAGCGATATCTTAACGCTTGTAATATTGACCGGGAATGTTGGGAGAAGCTTGCTTCACAGCGGTCATCTTGTCAAACCACTATCTATTATAAAGTAAAAGCCTTTGAAGACAATCGGCTACACGAGCTAGACACCAAACGCCAACTCCGCAAAGATAGACCTTGGGTCTCCTCTCTTGACTCGCTCCTACATATACACCTACAATGACGCCGGTTCACCGTTCACCGCGCCGACAGCGGTCCACACCCCCACCTAAATGGCCTCGCACCCCTCCACGCCCGTCCGCCGGACCACAAAGGTCAGTGGCGCTCACAGCCACGAGACCTTCTACATACCTCATCAAGCAAGGATAACTAACACGCCTTACTGAACGCCAGCCATAGAAGGCGCCATCAAATGATCCAGGGGTACCCCTTGGAGAAGAAGCCGGAATAAAGAGGTTTCACCTCGAGGCCCCACCCAGTGACCCCAGAAAGGGGTACTGACGACAGCACGACGACCTACAATGACACCGGTGAGCTCTACTGTCACTCCTGCTGTAGAGTTTTTAAAACCAAGTTTGGTCTGGCCAGCCATATTAGAGCTCATAACAGATAGTAAATTAAAAGGCGCCGCCATCGAAATCGATGAGGAGGAGGTCTGTATTATACGGGTGTATTATAACACCCTGTATAAAGTTAAAATACCACGTACAAACCATCTCATTGACAATTCCATTAACGCCCAACTACTTTTGAAGCTATTCTGAACTTTATTGCTTAGTTATAAAATCCATTTTATTAAACTTTTTCCATTATCTAAATGAGGCATGTCTAGACAAGTAGACATGTGTTATATAATTTAACTGAAAAATGTTACTTTTTAAAAGTAATTATATGGTATTCTCTTTATTTAGTAATAACACAAGCTCTGCTTAGCTTGGGGCTAGATGATGCTGTGTGATTTGTCGAGCATTATTTATTATTATTTATTATTATTATTTAGTGGAAAACATAATTAGACGGCCTCTAGCATTGTAAGAGAATATTTTAGTATTTCGTACAAAGGAAGGAAACAAAGCATCAAGACGGTTGGAAAACTTGAAGATTGATTTGACCAGCAAAGTGAAACACAAGGAAGCAACTACACTTTTTTATTTGAGGAGTATTCGATATCTTTCCCTCACTTTGAAAACAAAGTTTCTGAGCGAACAAATTTAAATATATTCCTAAATTTAATTACATACCTTAACTGAAGTATATACCTTAATTTCATCACTTTAGCCGTTCACTGCTGGATACATGCGTCTCTCAGGGATCTCCATGAAGGTTTGTTGCCATACCATGCTTGGCAGGCGGGATGGCGAACGCAGTACGGGCTGTTAATACACGAAAAGACGCTGCTGCCCATCTTGCGGAGCTATCTCTTGATAGTTTATAATACTCTACCGGCTCTTAGGCTTTCTATTAAAAACAAAAATTATAAAAAAAATTACATATGAAGTTATCACAATATTGGATTACTAGCCGCACTCCGCGGCTTCAACCGCGTAGTTCCCGTCCCCGTGGGAATACGGGAATAAAATAGCCTATGTTACTAAGGGATAATGTAGCTTTCTAAATGGGAAAGAATTTTGAAAATGGTCTAGTAGTTTTTGAGTTTATTTGTTACAAAATACAACATACAAATCTTTCTTCTTTATAATATTAGTATAGATTTAGATTGGGTATATATTGCGTTATTGCTTTTATAGTAATGATCATGTGTTATATCGAAAAAGAAAAAAAAATATGAAGGATTTTTCAAGAAATTAACTACGATTGTTTTGTTAATAATATTATATAGTTTATGATATTTTATATTAATAAGCGATATGCTCGTAGACTGTATACCAAACATAGAAAATCATAGTGCACGGATTACTAGGCTTAAGTGGAGATGGGCGGGACACTTGGCGCGGCGGGAAGATCATAGATGGACCAAAGCAGTCACCGAGTGGAGGCCACGAGCAATGCGGCGGCCTCGGGGCAGACCACCTGCTCGCTGGTCGGATGATATTGTTAAGGCAGCGGGGGAACAGTGGATCCGGCTGGCACAAGACCGCCAGGAGTGGCGTATAAGAGGCCTTTACTCAGCAGCGGGTGTTACTGGCTGATTAGATAGATAGATAGAAGCGATATGAGGATATCGTTTCAGCCGTAAAACGTCCACTACCGAACACAGGCCTCGCTCATGGATCTCTATGAGGGGTAGTTGCCATACTCACCATGCTTGGGAGGCGGGATGGCGAGCGCAGTACGGGATGTTGGTACACGGGACGACGCTGCTGCCCATCTTCCGGAGGTACCCCTTAGCAGGCTCTTACTGCATCCATGGGTATGAGAGGAGGGGTAACATTCTACTGCCGGCACCCCACAATGGCCCGGCAATGATGCGGATATGGCCTTTAATAATCAAAAAAATATATGGACGATCTTTTTTGGCTTGATTAGTTTAAGTACTAGCACCACGTTAAAGGTCCTTAGCGCCTAAAATTGTAAATCAACAAAAACGAAAGCAAATTTCACAATCCAGCGTTAATTCACGAAAATGAGCTCAATAGGAGAAATTTATCAAAGGCATGGCAAAACAAAGAAATTTAGCGCAACGCAGCGACTCACCATTTTTCATTTTTCTTCGCGCCAAAAACAAAGGTAAATAAAAATGGCGCACAAAGGAGTGAAAATAAACATAATAGCGAGTTTTGCTCGCAGATTTTCAGAAAACTTTTGACGGAATATGCGGGTATAATAATGCTGGACAGTTCACACATCTAGCTCCAAGCTAAGAAGAGATGTGTAATGGTGCTAGGTGACTGATTTACTTTATAATTTATTCTACAAAGATTAAATATTATTATAATATATAGAAAAACATCCTGAATACCCTGATAAAATATCTGCAGATCGTATCGATTGATTAGTGAGAAACCGGTACAGAAACCGGTAACTATAGCTCATCAGAAATCCCAACTGACTGTACGAGTATTATGCCAAATTTTCTGTAGAATGTTGCCTTGTACATGGATGCAGTAAGAAACTGCGAGAGTCTTTCCGTGTATCAGCATCCCGTTATGCGCTGGCCAACCCGCCTGCCAAGCGTGGCGAATAAGGAAACAAGCCCCTCCTGATCTTGAAGATCAATGAGGAAGGCTTATGTCCAGCAGTGGACGTGGATAGCACACCTACGGCTGTGATGATGATGATCATTCTTTTTGTACAAAAATCAACTTCTACGCAACCAACAATTAAATCGCTACCACATGTCTATCACTAAGCCACCACAGCTCTAAACATGGCTCAATCGACCAAACTTCAACTTTTATCGCATACCGATATCAATTTTCCGCATGATTAGTCAGAAACCGCTACAGAAACCGGTATCCGGTATCTGGGATATAACTCACCGGTAATCCCCACTGTATCTGAATGGAACCATTACGTTGACTTTGATTTGTATTCGTAGTTACCGTTTTTAGGTTAATACCCCGAAATTCGAGTACCTTTTTGATGGCAAGTACTTTCACCTTTACGAGTGCTTGCAATGGACGGGAAGGATTTTTATTGGCGACATATTATACTTTATTGACTGAAAGAAGTACTGCTATCATTCATCATTATCATTTCAACGGAAAACGTCCATTTCTGAACACATGCCTCATCATGGATCTCCATGAGTGGCAGCCATACTCCCCACGCTTGGCTTACAAGAAGAAGACGAAGAAGAAGAAAATCATTAACTGATATACTTTATACATATACACCATATATATATATATATTTATTAAACATAGAAAAACATCCAGAATACGCTGAACAAATATTTGCAGATCGTACAGACATTTGTCCCGAGGCGGGAATCGAACCCGCAACCTTTTGCGTAGCAGGCGGACCTTCGCCCGCTGCCACTACAGAGGTCGTCAAAATGAGGATAGCACAGGACCGTTTTAATTAGCGTGATAAAGAAGATGTTCATCATCATCATATCAGACGTAGGATGTCCACTATTATACAAAGGCCTCCCTCATTGATCTCCAAGTACTGCGGTTGAAAGCCGCCTGCAACCACCGTCGACCAGCGGTTCTTACCAAGTCGTCTGCCCATCTTGTAGGTGGACGTCCTACACTTGATTGATTGATTGATTGTATAATCATCATCATTTCAGCCGCAAAACGTCTACTACTGAACACCTGAAGGCCTCCCGCTTCGCAGGCGGGTTGGCGAGCGCATATTTATTTCACTCCATTTATTCTAAAAAAATAATCTCAGTCATTATTTAAAAAGGTACTCAATAATAGGAAAAAAGGGCAAACAGAGTTAGGTTTAAGGATATTTATCCTCAAAAAAGACACAGAAGGCACAGAGTTACAAGAACATAATACGTTTCTGTAATCTGTGATAATGCTTCTGTCCAACTATGAAGAGTCTCAAAATTCGTTAATATGCTTTGTGCTGTAAAAATTAGGGCCTTTTTGGCAGTTCCTGGGATATTGTTAGATGGATTAGGCTTGCCCAGCACCTATACCATCCTCTCAGCTTAGTCGAATATTAGTCTGAGGAAATAACAAGTAAATACGTCTGAAGCTGACTACACCATGGGTCTCCTCGCGATTTGATTTTTCCTTCGCGTGTTAGATGTGATCATAGAGGTACATTTTGCAAGAAAGAAAAATAATTGGTTCACTGGCGATATCAAACCCAAGACCATTTAAGGGTTTTTAGGTTACCTCTATCTCTGAATTGGAAATTTAATATATGTTTTTATGTTCCCACGCTGTTTAATAGGTGACTCGCCTGAAACCGGTAATAAGGCAGTTAAGATGCCGTCAGTAACTTTATTTACTACCTATAACGCTCTGCACGGAAGCTTGTTAGGAACATAACGGCAAATGAGTGTTTTTAATAGTCAATTGCAATAAATAGGGCCGGACGGACAGCTTGTGCCGGCAGTAGAATGTTGCTTCTCCTCTCTTGCCCGTGGATGAAGTAAGAATCTGCTAAGGGACACCTCTGGATAATGTTCCTTCGCTTTCTTATGGATCCTATAGAAACAAGTTTTGAAAAAATGAGTACCTAATTTATAATTTCAATTAGGTCTATTTTTTTCTAAACTTTGTTCTATGGTATCCATGAGGATTATTTATCGCGTAATAACTTTAATTATAATGGATAATGATCGCGAAAGTTAACGACAAACTAATAGAAATCAGTTCATAAACGTCGGGGTTCTAAGGTAACAAAGATAAAAAGAATTATAAATTTCATATTTTTAATTGAATTACTATACCTTGTCATTTTTCATTTTAGATCAAAGTAGTCTAACACAAAATAGCGTGCTCTTTTGCACCGTTCTCACTTAACATTAAACAAAACAAAATAGAAGATTCCTTAACATCATCCAACTTAAAGTAAGAATATGCAAAGGGATACCTCCGAAGCAGCAGTGTCTTTCCATGTATCAACATCCCGTACTGCGCTCGCCAACCCGCAACAACCCCCTCATGAACTTGGAAATCTATGAGGGAGGGCTATGTCCAGCAGTGGACGTGCACAGCAGTCCTAAGACTGATATGATGATGATGACTTATAGTGACATATATAATTATGTTACAAGTTGATTTTCAAACTGTTGGTAGTCTTGCGATTTTAGCCACAATGAGACTGTAGCCATGCAGTTGAAACGCGTCATGGGGTATAAAGTCAGGATGGAATTTATCTTGTTATAAAGGAAGTGACCGAGGAAACAGAATAAGTTATGAGAGAGGCTTGTAAGTCTTTATGTTGGTACAAGCCAAGAGTAGCAAAACCGTTATGGGTCACCTAGTTTATAACACGTTCTATATTTTACGATTCGAAAAGTGAACTGATTATATAACGGTTAAAGTTATATCTTATAAATCCATTTCATTTAATAACGTATGCTCATAACAGGTCGACGCACACTCAAAGAATAAACATCAAAAGTTCACAAAATTTACGATATCATAAAACTGTTCCTTTCTTCGCCCGCGGTACCCTAACTAGACGTAGAGTATGATGCATAAAAACTGCATAAATGCAATTTTTATTTCAGACTTTATTGCGTCGTAAATATTATGAAGTAGCTGGTCTTATGCGACCGTACCGGTATTATGAAACCGGTATCACATCGGTTTATTTTTTAACCGATATTCAGGCATTCTTTCAGCTTAATGGTCATACGGTCTATTTAGGTTAGTTTTTATATTTGCGACGCGATATTAATTTTGTGCGAGATTGATATATTGTCCATTTTCCATACAGAATAATGCATTAGTAATTTTTTGGGTTCCGTACCCAAAGGGTAAAAACGGAACCCTATTACATGCTATTGCTAAGACGCCGCTCTCCGTCTGTCTGTCTGTCTGTCACCAGGCCGTATCTCATGAACCGTGATAGCTAGAGAGTTGAAATTTTCACAGATGATGTATTTCTGTTGCCGCTATGACAACGAATACTTAAACCGAATAAAATAAATATTTAAGGAGGCGTGGGGAGTCTTATACAGCAAACGTTATTTTAAAGCCATTTTTAGCTCGACTCTAATAATGGCATCAGATAGACGCTTGAAATATTCACAAACTAATGGTACGGAACCTTTCGTGCGTGAGTCTGACTCACACTTGGCAGATTTTTATTTGCCTTTCTCTACTCTCTCAGCCCGGAATCATCCATTGCTGGGTTTAGACCTTGCTTTTCTATGCTTAGTAGCAATAAATGTAAACATGTTAAGTGCTGGGAATGCCTAATCCATCTAAGAATATCCCAAGAATTGCAACATCTCGCTAGCATGAATACTAGTTTCTGGCACTGCATAAATCATCTTAAATAGATTTTAAATGCCTCAGGGTGCCTGTAGCTGAAAGTTGCCTTTTATCCCTTGCCCGTGGGTGAAATAAAAATATATACCAAGGGATATACCGGAAAAAGGCAGTAGCGGTATTCCGTGTATCAACATTCCGTACTGCGCTTGCCAACCCGCCTGCCAAGCGTGGTGAATTGCGTTAGATGTCGGATCATTTTTTTCGTCAAATCCGCACATCATCATTTCAGCCGTAGGACGTCCACTGCTGGACATAGGCCTCCCTCATGGTTTTCCAGTTATTGCGGTTGGAAGCGATCTGCATCCACCGTCGACCTGCGGTCTTCACCAGGTCGTCAGCCTATCCTGTTGGTGGACGTCCTACGCTGCGTTTTCCGTGGCCTCCACTCGAGAACTTTTCGGCCCCATTGGCCATCTGTTCTGCGAGCTACATGGCCTGCCCATTGCCACTTCAACGTGCTAATCCGCTTGGTTATGTCGACATGAGCAACATTATACTGTCCTTATACCCCACAGAAAACCTCATAATATGGGTATTTATTTATTAATATTATAAATATTATTTCTTTAACCTGTATTTAACGAACGGATTAAAACATGCTTTTAAAAGCCTAAAAGCTCTTTTAAAACAAATAAACAGAATTATATCGAAGTATTAATAAAAGTAATGGAAGCCTCAATGGACATATGTATTTACCCAAACCTGTAATACCGTAAAACGTTCACATATTTCGTCCGTTTCGCCCATCGCTAACGCAATTAAAGCAACATTTTCTAGCAAATACTGTGGTCCAGTGCAATTAACCCGCGAATTCTAAAACGTACCGGTATTCGTGGAGTGGTCAATTAGTACCATCCAGTTCGTGAATAATAGGCAGAGAGGTGGTTGGGAATAAGACCACAATAAAAAAAATTAAGGATTTTCACATACATAATAGGTTATTGAGCCGTGGGGTGCGGGCAGTAGAATTTTACCCCTCCTCTCATGCCCGTGGATGAAGTAAGAGCCTGCTTAGGGATACCTCCGGAAAATGGGCAGCAGCGTCTTTCCGTGTATCAACATCCCGTACTACGCTCGCCAACCCGCCTGCCAAGCGTGGTGAGTATGGCAACTACCCCTCATGGAGATCCATGAGGGAGGCCTGTTCAGTAGTGGACTTTTTACGGCTGGAATGGTGATGATGAAGTTAGCCTTAAAATAAATAACAAAATACCGTGTCAAATAAAACTAATATTGCAGTGAAGCAGAATCTTACAATCTAATTGCGTAGTTCGTTAGAAAATAAAATGTTAAACCTACTTTAATACAGCTAATAAATTCTCGGTATCGCCATATTTACTTTTGAGATAGTTCCTAACAACTATATTACAATTTTAAGGATATTTATGAGGGAGGCCTATGTCCAGCAGTGGACGTGAAGATCAGTCTTACGGCTGTGATGATGACGAATAAAACACCATCTCTCGGACTCGCTTGTACCGGAGGCGCACGTTGTTTCGAATTTGTAGTTCAAGTGTTAAGTGGAAAGTTGCCTGTCTATTTTTGATTGTTTTCGACAACTCTACCGACTGCATTTGAAAGCTTTTTTTTTCAGGAATACTAATTTGAGTTCTGGTGCTATTGTTGTAATTCTAAGAGTGACTAGAGTTGTGAAAGAGTGAGGTTTCTGCTTCTACCTCTAGTAATAAAAGTGAAGGACGGTTTATTTTTCGCGGTTCACTTTTTTGACAATAAAAAGATTTCAGAAGCAATCGTATGAATTAAATGTAAAAAAAAACTTTTTTAAAAACAAGCTTTTATTTATATGTACTAAAATAATAAAATAAACATCATCCAAAAATATTTAATGCCAACTTATAACGTCTTTACACATTTTTTTTAATATAGTAGCTTGTCTCGAGTTTAAAGTAGGTACTCGTATTTACATTGTTTGAAAATAAAATTACAATCAATTAGATAAAGTTATTTCTTGTACTAATAATACAACACAGGTAAATCTCGCGACAAGCTATTTGTTTTGTAGTTATAAAATTTTCAGATAACAGAAAGCCCGGTTTCGATACAAATTAAATTGAAACTAGCTCTCCTCATTCATCAACTAATCACTGTAACTGTTGCGTTTGTATTAGCAACGGGCGTGCTTGGGATTTGACCGGACATTTCTGGGTACAACCAGTATTTTCCGGTTCGCTGCTGCGCCCGTAGCGTAGAGGTTTAGGGGTGAAGTATTGTTTGGACGATGCAGTAGTCGGAACATAAACATTTTCATCATTTCAGCCGTAAAACGTCCACTATTGAACACAGACCTCCATAAGGGATAGTTGCCATACTCACCACGCTCGGCAGGCCGTTTGGAAAGCGCATTACAAGATGTACCTCTTACTGCATCCACGGGCATGAAAGGAGGGATATCATTCTACTGCCGGCACCCTAAATAATATGTATTGTATATGCACTACTTATAAACCATCTAGAACCCATAACTATTATCTCTACGCACTTCGGAATTAGATGGAGTAAATGTATTATTCATCATCATGATCATCGCAGCCGCAGGACATTCACTCCTAGACAGACCACACTCATAAATCTCCAAGTAGTGATCATGAGAGGGTAGTTACCATACTAACCACGCTTGGAAGACGGGCGCAAACGGGTTGTTGATACACGGAAAGACGCTGCTTCCCATCTTCCTTTGGCACATTCTTACTGCATACACGGGCAAGAGAAGAATATTCTACTGTCGGCTCCCCATGGCAATGTCTTCAATTTATTTATTTTAGTCACGCATGCGAAGCCGCGGGCTGAAGCTACGCATGCGCGTAACTTTTTAAACGGGATCGACCGTGATTTATGCGATTTTTGCGTCTAAAAGTCAATCGAATCTAAAACAAATCGCTTTACAATGAAATCCCGCTACAGAGATCCACTTTCCGCATGTCCGGCTACAGGGAACAGGAACAAAACTGGTCCTGGATCCGGCTTCACTTGGCATTTGTTCAAGTACTAGTGATTGGTGTTGCGCTGAAACTGAATGGATTTACTTTCGGTTCATTGTAAATTTTGACACAGTGTAATACTTTTTGCGGTTAGCATCTTTACATAAGTTCTAGTTTTATGTTATTCTGTACCTTTTTCAATAAAATAAAAAAATAAAATTAATATTTCATAACATAAAGTCTGGAAATTTCACAGAGCACCACCTAGTACCAAAGTAAGCAGGGCGTGTGTTGTGAGCACCAAATGGTTGATGGACAGATTATTACTGCATCTACGGGGCAAGAGAGGAAATCAGAGGGCAGTGGACACGCTTCTGCAATACAATCCTTATAGAAATGCAGCAATTTTCTATCAAAAAAATAATAAAAGTGAATTTTAAGGTACATAAGGTCAATGTATCTTTCAAAAGCGTGTACGCTTCTGCAATAAAATTCCTACAGCAATTTTATATCAAAAGTTAATAAAAATGTAAAATGTAATCTCCACAATAAAGCTTACCTACTACAAAATATATGATTATCTATAAGACAAAATGCTTGGAATGAAATTTGCTCCAACTCCGAAACAAGTAAAAAAACTTACTAATTAAAAGACTGTGTTTTCTAATTGCTTCTTATCACAGTGCTTTAAACAGGGAAGCGAACAGATTCATTCATGTGAATTTATTTCTTGTTAACAGAAGATTAAATGTTTTTCTAATTGTAAGTTAACGTGCCTATGTTTTGTAATTGCAAACTATGAAAATAAATGAATGCATTTCTGAATTTTTGAATATTCCACTGTCGGCTCTGCACGGCATTGTCTTATATTTATTTATTTCAGTCACGTAAAACACATGCGAAGCCGCGGGAATCCTTCTGCATCTATTTCCTATCCGTATATCCGACTACAGGGAAACAGGAACAAAACTGGTGCAGGATACGGCTTCATCATCATCATTCATCATTTCAGCCATAAAACGTCCACTGATGAACACAGGCCCTCTCATGGATCTCCATGAGGGGTAGTTGCCATTCTCACCACGCTTGGCAGGCAGGTTGGTGAGCGCAGTATGGGATGTTGATACACGGATAGACGCTGCTGCCCATCTTCCGGAGGTATCCCTTAGCAGGCTCTTACTGCATCCATGGGCATGAGAGGAGGGGATCATTCTACTGCCGGCACCCCACGGCGATACGGCTTCACTTGGCATTTATTCAAGTACAAGATTGTCTTTTTTTAGGGTTCCGTACCCAAATGGTAAAAACGGGAACCTATTACTAAGACTCATCTGTCCGTCTGTCTGTCACCAGGCTGTATCTCATGAACCGTGATAGCTAGACAGTTGAAATTTTCACAGATGATGTATTTCCGTTGCCGCTATAACAACAAATACAAAATAAAAACAGAATAAAAGAAATGTTTAAGGGGGGCTCCCATACAACAAACGTGATTTTGATTCAATAATGGTACGGAACCCTTCGTGCGCGAGTCTGACTCGGACTTGCCCGATTTTTAACTTTCGTGATCATACATAACGCATTATTAAAATACATACATATATCCGGGACATAAAAAATTGTTATACTTTTTACTTTACCGGATAAATTTTGATTAAAAACCATTTTGTTATATGCCTTATTTAATTAAACTTTTTTATTTAGTAAGCCTTTTTCAACCCACGGTCTTCCGAACATCGTCTTCCCATTGTTGCACCTGGCTAAGAATAGCTTATGACAGAGGCGAATGGCAAAATCAAAGGGAGGCCTATGCCCAGCAGTGGGTCGATAAAGGCTGATGATAATGATAATGGTGAAGCCTTTTTCAAGAAACTAACAAAATTGAAAGCTAAAGCAAAGGAATTGTGAACAATGACATTATATTGCCTGTAAGCAAACACGATGGACTGCAATATCGAGAGTTGTCATTTTGTGTCGCAAATACGGCCGATATATTGATTTTTTATAGTTTTCAATTTATTTCTCCTGTTTGCTAGGTAAGAATAAGATAAGAATAATTTATTTGCAATAACCGCGATGGTATATTCTGTAGTATATTTAGTATCGGCATTGCACCCGTGCGAAGCCGGGGCGGGTCACTATTATTATATAAAAACAATGCCGTGGAGTGCCGGCAGTAGAATGTTACCCCTCTTCGCATGCCCGTGTAAGCAGTAACAGCCTGCTTAGGAATACTTTCGGAAGATGGCAGCAGCGTCTTCCTGTGCATCATCATACCGTACTGCGCTCGCCAACCCGCCTGCCAAGCGTGGTGAGTATGGCAACTACCCCTCATGGAGATCCATGAGGGAGGCCTGTGTTCAGTAGTGGACGTTTTACGGCTGAAATTTGGGTTAGTTACACCACTTATTACTCGAGAACGGCTGTACCGTTTTCAATGATCTAAGATTTTTTGCATGCGTCTGTGCCCAAAATAACGTACAAGGCTATTTAAACATTGTAAAACTCACCGAAAAATTAAATAAAACGTAAATTCATTATCTCATACATTTGAGACGATGACATTTTTTGGTTGTGAAATATGGTGCATTAAAAAAAATATGTCGGAATAAACTTAAACTCCGACTATTTATATGTTTGTCTTAATAAGGTAGGTAGATGATAGTAGAAGTAGTAGAGTAGGTGTGATTCAATGTTGGTGATGAGAATGTTGGTCTTTGGCATGTCTATAGAATTAAGCTGTATGCATGGTGTACCTATACCTACTACAGGGTGTTTTATACTAGCCGAAATGGTCTGGCCTCAGGCTCAGGCCTGACCATAAAAATATCCAAAATCCACCAAAAGACTTCTTCTGTTTCCAATTTCCGACCATTTACAAAATTACAGGACACCTAACGTTTCCTTTGACCTACTTATGTATTGTCCACCGTAGGTCACTTTCGGTCACGTACCATTTTTATGTACATCCGGTCAGGCAGTAACGAAAGCCATAAATATAAAGATGTCTTCGTTTACTAGCTCTACACCTTTAGTGTATTTCTGGGGTCTGAAACTCAATAGTGATGGATAAACTGAGGCGTAATAAGACAGCGTGGTATGGAGAGATGTGAATAAAAAATAGGACAGGTGCGTGTCGGTGAATCATAGAATAACATACATATATACTAATAATAAAATGCAATGGAAAATATCTAGTTTTAATTCCGCTAATGCTGAGATGCATATTTATTTATTTATTTATTTATTTATTTATTTATTTATAAGGAAGACCAACAGCTATAACATAGTTTTCTAAATAACTTATATAAAGCAGTGAGCCAATTAAAGGTCCTCACGGATAGAAAAAATAAAAAATATAACATGAGAACAATGAAAAATGAGATACAAACAAGTACTAGAAAAAATATGAGATAGGTAGTAAGTTACAGTTATTTTTGGATAAAAAATTCTTTGCTCAACAACTGCCTAGCCGATACAACGCTTGTGCAGTATAAATCTAAGTCTAGGCGCTTACTGACTACATTGAAACTATTACTTGCCCGTTTTAAATAAGAATTCTGTCGGTAATTTGTTTTGACTAACGGAACGTTGATTAGAGGATTATGCCTTTTAACTTTAAATGGTAAATTTAAATTAATTTTGTTTAAAAGTTCAGGACAGTCAACTGAGTTAGATGCAATTTTAATAAGGTAAGTGATATCTGCTATTTCTCTTCGTTTAGAAAGAGGTAAAATGTGGAACTTCCGACAGAGATTGTAATAATCATCACATATACACCGCCCTCCCGCCCGCTAATTATGCACATGCAGGGGGGAACCAGGCTGTTAGTGCAACATGCATGGGTTTGGGTTAAAACTAGATTGGAATTAAAACTAGATATTTTTGATTGCATTTTATTGTCATATGTATTTCCGCAAAGTAACGCCTGATTCCATTAATTATATACACTAATAGCTAAGACACTCACCGACCCATTAAACCTTTCTGAAATGATTATTAAATCAAACATCTGCAAAGCATACACCACGTTCCTACAACATATTTATCACCACAAACCTGAGAGATACCTACGCGGAATAGGCAGCAGCGTCTTTCCGTGTTACAACTTCCCGTACTGCGCTCGCCGACCCGCCTGCCAAGCGCGGTGAGTATGACAACAGCCCCCTCATGATCTTGGAAATCCGAGGCGTTTTTCCAGCAGTGGACATGGACAGTGGTTCTACGGCTGAGATGATGAGTTAAGTCATCTGGTTACCAACTATTTATATAACGTTTGTGACCTTGTAAGAGTTTTGCATGTGTTATAGATTTATACTAATCAAAAAATAAGATAATTATTCATTATAATCATTTATTATACTTTCTTCTATTACTTAATCCATAATTTACACACTAAGAGATTAGCATCATACAGTCCAACAAACTGGATAAATAACAACCCGAAAATAACATCGTCATCATCATCATCATCACCAGCTCTATCATCATCGCCATCATCATCTTCATCACCATCATTATCTCTATAATTATTACGTTACAATTACATTGCATAACAATATCATCAGATATAACAACCTAGTAGAAATAACAATAAGAAACAATGTACTTAACTTGCTTGTCGCCTCGTAATCGGAACAGAACTGACTGAACAAGCCACTTGCAACTGCTTTTATAATAAAACGTTATTTACAACTCGTCACGAAACAGCCGACGATAGCCGCCAGTACAACGTGTACCAATCACAGCCCTTTCTGGTTGAATAACAATACATTTTATATACAACTCATTATTTTATAGGGTAACTATATACGTAATTAACTTAATATTATACTTATGATTATTCATAATTATCACATTAGTAAAGAACAAAGTTAACACAAAGAACATTAATAAATCAGACGGCAAGACGTCACAGCCGTCCTTCTTTGACAAACATTTAACAATTTCAACAATAGAATAGTAATGTTATGTTTTTAAATATGTATCAAATATAACTGTAAGAATTACTAATAAAAGTTCAATTATTACATACTTCCAAATCCAAGTATTTCAATTGGTTGTTTCATATTCGTAAAGTGACGTCGCTGTAGCGGCAAGCTCAAATACCTAACTAGTTTTAAAACAATATCGAATTGTGAGCGTGTTTTACAGTGATTTAAGTTTAGTTAAATCTTAATTTCCCGACACATGCATGACGCAAAGCCCTGTGGAGAGATCTTGTTTCAGCTTAAGATTTACAGTGTTATTATGTTTAATGGGATGTTTTTGTTACCGTCTTGGCCGAGGGAGAGTATGACCCTCAACTTTAAATCATAGGCTTTTTAATTGGGATTAGTGAACTCCTTGCAATAGATTTTCCTTTCTTGAAAAGTGTACTTACTCTTAACACGTGCTTTATCGGTAAAGGAAGACAAGGTTCACTTCATTTAATTTTTAAGTCAATCTGAGAAAAGCGTTGTGGGCTGCATTATCAACACATTGTATTTTATACCTTTTAAACTGTAATTTGTATAATGTAACTGTTTGCTTTTCCTGAATAAATAACAATAAGGTAAGGAAACCAGCAGCTTAGTTAGCTTCAGGCGTAGACCTGGTCTTTCCTCTGATTAGCACCCGACTAAGCTGGGGGGATTGTTTTTGTGCTGGGTAGCTTATCCATCTATCAATATCCCAAGCACTGCTTATACAGTTCCGTATAGCACGATTTAACAGTTGCTGATCCTGTATAAATCATCTTTAATAGATGTGAAATGCCTTACACACATGTCATGAAACAATCTCCCCTGGCACTAAGGGTTTTAGTTTTTACCCATGGAACTTCACTTTCATGGTTATATTTTGTTGTTTTCTGTATATTCTCTTCTTTTCTACCGGTGAAATATGTATGTAGAAGGGTTTTCAATTCGACCGTTCATATTTTTATTTTTCTTTATTCTTTATTCCAACGTCCACCGCTGCGCTTATCGGTCTGTGACCTCCATTCGAGAACTTTGCGGCCCCATCGACCATCTTTTGTAAGCACTATAAGCCCTGCCTATTGCTACTTTAACGTGCTAATCCGTTTTACTGTGTCGGTGACCCGAATTAAACTTCGCATCTCTTCACTTCTGAATTGATCCCGTAGAGAATCCCTCATAGTGTAAATAAATACAATATCTATATGTAAGATACATGTTTCCGTTTGGCTTGCCATTATACCTATATAAACCAACTATTGTACCGTCATATCCTGACATATTGAGACCTACTGAACCCCTCAAATTCTCCGCTTATTATCTATTCCACACACAAAGTCGAAGGCAATATTTATAGCGAGTAATAACCTAGATATCAATGAGTGTGGTTTGAATACGGACCACGGACTGAAAGGGTATTTGTTTAGGAGTATGCGGCGCAAGGTACCGCAGTCAGCGGGTTACAGTATCGGAATAATAGGTTATCATTTGCCGTGGAGTGATCCGGAAGTGATCATCATTTCATCATTTCAGCCATAAAACGTCCACTGATGAACACAGGCCCCTCATGGATCTCCATGAGGGGTAGTTGCCATTCTCACCACGATTGGCAGGCGGGTTGGTGAGCACAGTATGGGATGTTGATACACGGATAGACGCTGCTGCCCATCTTCCGGAGGTATCCCTTAGCAGGCTCTTACTGCATCCATGGGCATGAGAGGAGGGGTATCATTCTACTGCCGGTACCCCACGGCGGATTTGTGTAATATCCAGCATTATTTATTTTTTTGTGACACTCGTCAAGCCTCTCTATTTAGTCCTGCTCTTATGGGTTGGACCTCACCGGAATTTATTTAGGGCCCCGGGCGACAATGTACAGGAGCCTGTCCAAACGTTTGACTAACGCGCATCGAATACGGACTGTTTTATATTGCTGACCCACACACTTATTTATTTATATACCTATATAGATCACAATATTGTTTACACGTCCTTTAACGCTGAAGTAAAACATCCAGAAGTACATACCTAAAGTTATTTATATTACCTCTAGAAAAGAGTTTATTGCACACCACATAAAAAAAATATAAAACATATTCGACATAGGCTTCCCTCATGGATCTTCAAATCGTGAGGGGGTTGTGGCCATATAAGCCGTGTTGGCCGAGTGGTATGTACCCCCGACTTTCAAACCGAAGGTCGTGGGTTCGATACCGGCCGTGTACCAATGGATTTTTCTGTCTTGAAAAATGTATGTGCACACTTAACACGTGCTTTAACGGTGAAGGAGACATCGTGAGGAAACCCGCGGCTTAGTTAGCTTCAGACGTATTGACCTGTTCTTTCCTCTGAATAATAGCTGACTAAGCTGAGAGGATATGGTATATTTATTTATTTATTTATTTATTCAAGAAATAACACAGCATTACAGTACAACCAATGCGCTATGCTATACATAGGTGCTGGGCAAGCCTAATCCATCTAACAATGTCCCAGGCTCTGCAGCATCCCGTACAGCATGAAAACCAGTTGCTGACGCTGTATAAATCATCTATCATAGATGCAAAGGCCTTATATTTTTTTTGTGGCCATATTCGCCACGCTTGGTAAGCACAGTACGGGATGTTGATACACGAAAATACGCTGCTGCCCATCTCCCGGATAACTTTTGGGAGATTCTAACTGCGTCCACGGGCAAGAGAGGAGGGGCAGCATTCTACTGACGGAACCCCACGGCGCAGGTTTACCAAACATGCAAGTTAATTAAAACTTCTAATAATACATTTTTTTTCAAAGTCAAAGTCAAAGTCAAAGTATATTTATTGCGTAATTACATGTTTAAGGATCTCACATTTATAATTGTTTCAATGTAATTTACCCATAATGGGTGTGCAATGTTCTGTAAATTACATTTTCTTTTATATTTATAAAATAATGGTTATTGTAAATTTAAAAATTTAAACAATACGACTAATAAAAATAAAATCAAAACTAATAATAACAAAAAACTAAAAATAACAATAGAAAAAAAAACAATAATATTAGTGCATGCTTGTCATATACATAATAATCAAAAATAATGTCATTCAATAAAATAAAAAATGTTGACAGCAATAAAATTGTGAAAATTTAAAAAGAATTAAAATAAATTATTTGTCAAAAGATTTGTCATTTAAAAATTCCTTAACTGTATAGTAGCATTTACTAGCAAGTATGCTTTTAAGCTTTCTCTGAAACACCATGGTTGGCAATTCTCTTATGGTCGTCGGTATTTTGTTATACAAGAATGGTGCCATACCGAAAAAACTGTTACGCATCAGTTTTTTCTTAGCGTTACGGATGCAAACTTTGTGTTGGTCTCTTCTATTACGTGGTACCGCTTCAGAAAGCCGACAAAACAGGTCCGGGTTGTGTCTGACGAACATAGCAGATTCCAAAATATACAGCGAAGATAAAGTCAGTATGTTGTATTTTTTAAAGAGGGGTTTACAAGAATCTGTTCTTTTCAGATGGAACATCACTCTAATACATCTTTTTTGGTATTTAAAAACCTTATCGACGTCTGTTGAGTTGCCCCAGAATATAATACCATACCTTATATTTGAGGCAATCAGACCATGATACGCGATGAGTAGACTTTCTGCATTAACAACGGATGATAATTTACGTAGTACGTAAATAACGCTATTTAATTTTTTACATACGCTTTCCACGTGTGGTTTCCAATTTAATTTTTTGTCAATATTAATTCCTAAAAATTTTGTGGTCATAACTTCTTCAATTGTATGATTATTATATTGTATGTCAGGGTTTGTAGATGCAGCATTATCGCGTTTTTTTAAACAGTTCAAATAGTTTCGCAGGTTGTAAAGGTTAAAGTAATAATGTCCAACACTTTAGTCATAATAATACCATTTCAATAATACCTTCCATAAAAACAAAGTTTAAAAGACAGTATTTGTAATATAGTGTATTAATTATATTCTAAAATGCAGTATTTTCAACCAATAAAAAACTGTGCAAATAAAAGCGCATAGCCTACTACCGTAGAACCTGCTCTACGAGATCGCTACGCTGTAGACGCTACCATATCGCTACGCCGTAGAACGCTATGATATTGCTACGCTACGCCGTAGAGTGCTGGTTTTATGTAAACCTTTCTAATCCCAAGTAGGTATGTGTGACAAACAGAACACAGTGTTGTATTTTTATATAAGTTGTCACCAGTTAGATAACGTGACTATTTAAAATCGGTCGCTGGCATCGCTGGTTTTGCTTTTTTCACTAGGCAGCTGCAGAAGTTTCTATATAGTTTATACGTAGGGTTATGATGAGAACTTCGTTAGTTGGGTCTGTTTTAACTTTTTATGTGAACTGTCCCTATTTTGCATGCAACGAAGAAATCTTTGTGATATCCAGGGTTTGTTCGGTCTGGTTCTATTTGGTATGCTTCAAACCCTAGTATTTTCTGTGATTGCAGAGTTTAGAAAAGAAATAAGTGTATTTGTTGCTTCGTTGGCATCAGAGAACTGCAAAGTTACTTCAAAATTGTTTTTAATAGCTTTATCAAGAGGGACGTTATCTAATTTTGAATATGTTTTTTTTTGAGAATTCCAGACAGCTATTTAAATTTAGAGATAGTGCAACACACTCGTGATCTATAATAGATGACTCAATGATGAAGCAAAGATGCATCGTGTTTTGTATTTATTAACAAATGATCCAAACAGGTAAGTCCATGTGTTGCGAAAGTGTGAGCAGGGAGGAGTCCGTGACTAGCTAATAGCGTGAGGTAGTCAGTTAGTGAAGCAGTATAATTACTGGAATCAGGCGTTACTTTGCGGAAATCCATGACAATAAAATGCAATGAAAATATCTAGTTTTAATTCCGCTAATGCTGAGATGCATATGCACCGCCCTCCCGCCCGCCGTGGGCAGAATTAAAAGAAAAGGAATTAAAACTAGATATTTTTATTGCATTTTATAGTGAAGCAATGTTTATTGCTGGATCAGAGCCATAATGAATTACCGGCGGAATTGTCAGGCTCATATCGGGAGGAGAACGTTGGACAGACATACTTTGTAAGCGGAAGAAAGCAAAAACAGTGCTGATACATTTACAATAAGCAGTGCGTAGCAGATCAGTTCGCGCGCGGCTTTACACTGAGCGTAGCTGTTTCGTAGACTTTTCGTAGCAGAGCAGTCTAGCAGAATAGTGAATAGTACGTACGCGCCGAGCGATGTATTCGTAGACGGTAATCGTACCCATCGTAGCAGTTGTAGGTGAACGATAATTTCGGCCGCGGAGCAATCGACCACAGGATCGTATCAGCTAATAACAAATAGGTGCCACCGTTCTAACACACAAACGCAGTTCCTGAATTGTCCAGACAGGGCGAAGCATCAGGGCTACCGAGGTAAAAGGGCGAAGTCTCTTTCAAATTTATTTTCGAAAAATAAATTACTTAATGGATCAGGCAACACGTACACTCCGTTCAATAGCCGTGAGGCGAAAGGAATGCAGTGCAGCGTTGGTAAGGTGCTTCGTTGACGTGATCACCGTGGTATTGCAGTAAAGTTGTAGTAGAGGTTCCCGTACAAAAGAAGAACAAGACACATTTAAATTGAATAAAGCACATAATTGAGTTCGTTTGCTTCAGATAACTTTTTTTCTAAGTGAGGGAAAGAAGCGTACAAGGAACCTCACTCAAGCGTGGTGAGTATGGCATCAGATCCCTCATGGATGTCCATGAGGGATCTGATGTTTGAAGGCCTGTGTTCAGTAGCAGACGTTTTGTGGCTGAAATTATGATGTAAGAAGGATCCGTAAAAAAAGTATTGTTACCGAGGATGTTAAGACAATTTGACGTTAGCATATCTCCTTAAGATCTCTTTCAATGTTTTATTACTAACTATTATCATTCTTACATAAAACTTAAAAGTGTTCTCTCTTGTTATTTTCACAATATCCTGAAAGTAAAACTATTTAAATGTTCCATTTCCTAACAGAATAAAAAATAAATAGAACAATAAATATTGAAGTGCCTCGTAAGCACAGAACAGTGAAAAGCTGAATAAAGAATTTATATCTCTTCACTGACATGAATAGACACGTTCGACCTCACGATCTGAACACGACACGACAGTGGGGAAATACGAATAACATCATTTCAGCTCTCAGACTCTTAAACCACCTGCAGAAAAATAAATATTTCACAGGGATCTAACCCGGTGGAGATTCTCTACGCTACGGGATCGAATCAGAAATGAGGAGATTGAGGAGACGTAGGAAAACTCGGGTCACCAACATAACCAAAAGGATTAGCACGCTGAAGTGGCAATGGGCAGGCCATGAGTTCGAAGAACAGATGGCCGATGGGGCCGAAAATTTCTCGAGTGGAGGCCACGGACCGGAAAGTGCAGCGTAGGATGTCCACCAACAAGATGGGCAGATGACCTGGTAAGGTTTGCAAGTCGGCGGTGGATGCAGGTTACTTCCAGCCGCAATACTTGAAAGTACTTGAGGGAGGCCTATGTCCAACAGTGGATGTCCTATGACTGAAATGATGATGATGAAACCCGGCGTCGCAGCGATTGGACACACTGAGCAACGGAGCTAGTACTATGTTTCGGTTTCTGTCTTAAAACAAAAAAAAAAAAAAATATATACATATATATGTATATATTGCTGCACATTACACACAGCTGCTCAGAGGAAAGAACAGGTAAATACGTCTGAATACGTTCTATATATACTAAATACGTCCTCACCATGTTGACTAAGCTGAGAGGATGGTATAGGCGCTGGGCAAGCCTAATCCATCTTACAATGTCCCAGGCACTGCAGCGTCCCGTACAGCATGATTACCAGTTGTTGACGCTGTATAGATCATCTATATTAGATGCAAAGCTTTACTTTTTTTTACACACAGCACCATCTGGCCCCAAAGTAAACAGAGCGTGTGTTCTGGGTAATAGGTGTTTGAAAAAATACTTTGATGTATTTATTCACTTAACAGATGTAAAGCTTCGGCCAAACCTGCGCGTCAGGGACGTGAAATGCGGGACGCTAGGCGGGTGCGTCTCTTACGGGAAATTAAACGTGCATAACGTTTGATTCTAGATTACTTATATATATTATGTTTGATTTGTGCTGTTAGTCTTCCTAAAATAAATAAATAAATAAATAAATAACTGTGGGACTAGGCGCGAAAGTTAACTACTGGATAAATAAATAATGCTGGATAATTAACTGGATAGATAATACTAAGCATCATCTACTAAATGACTAATATACTTAATATATACTACACAGATAAATAGTTTTTATTGTATATAAAAAAACATCTAAAACACCCTGAACAAATGTTTCTTAACAAATAATCTGTCGGTGCAAGGCAGGTATCGACCATGAGTTTGATACTGGTCGTACATTATTTTCTTGAAAAATGTAATTTAACACGGTTCTCAACTTAAAGGTAACAGTAATATCAATCAACTCAATACTAAACTTTTTGCGATAAAACTTCACTCATTAAGTACTCTACAAACGCGTCGCTTATAAAAGTTGCAGGTACAATAGCAAATCCGGCTAAGCCGACTTTGATGGAGTTCCACAGTGGTCGACTACGTGAGCCGTTGTCACGGCACGTAGTGTTACGTATTTTCACGCTATTACGTGGTTGCTGGGTCCCGAGTTTTACTGGCGAAAGTTTTTCCTTTTTTTTTGTTGAGATGGTAATGTGATTGGTTTGTAATTTGTTATTTGGTTGAAGGAATAATTATATTAATGCCTTTATCATCATCATCATCATCATCTTAGCTACTAGACTTTTGAGTAAAAGAAACTTAAAATTAATAACAAGATACATCAATTGTCTTAAATTTTTTAAAGGACATTTAATCTTTATTTTTAACCTACGCTGTGATCTCGTTAACTAAGCACGTGACCAACGTTGCATTGCATTGCGCCCTTTACCCTGAGGCATAGAGTTGTAAGGTCTCATGAGCTGGTATTTCCTACCTTATTCTTCAAGCCGAAACACAGCAATGCAGACTGCTTGGCGGCAGAAAAAGGTATGGTGGTAGTTCTTCCCCAGATGAACTCTACACAAAAGTTCTACTTTTAATAAAATAAAGGATAATAATTGGAATCAGGCGTTACTTTGCGGAAATACATATTATTATGACAATGAAATGCAATGAAAATATCTAGTTTTAATTCCGCTAATGCTGAGATGCATATGCACCGCCGCGGCTGGAACCCGCCGACCAGTCAACATCTCGGCGTTTCACCTGAAGAATATGCATGTTGCACTAACAGCCTTGTTTCCCCCTGCATGTGCATAATTAGCGGGCGGGAGGGCGGTGCATATGCATCTCAGCATTAGCGGAATTAAAACTAGATATTTTCATTGCATTTCATTGTGATAAAATAAAGGATACTTTGATATGAAAATAGGTTTCTCATATCAATTAATTAGGTAGTACTTCCGGAGATGAACTCAACATAAATCTACTACTACTTAATTAAAAACATTAAACTCTATTCGAAAATTACTTATACATTTTCAAATTTAAAACATTGGCAACATCCTAGGTGAAAACTAGATTACATGGTTAGCCAACTAACCCCAGCCAAGCGCGTTCTATTTTATACTCTATCCCTTCACGACTGAGTTTAAAATACTTTCTACCATCTAGAGGAGTATAACCAAACTCTATTACCTTGGTATAAGGTGTTAAATGGCTTAGCAACAATGTCTGTAGTACAAAGTAAATTCCTTCGGCTCCCGATAATCCACGCTGACCAAAAACTCTATACACGTTCGGACTTCGTAGGTGGTGGTAACTAGGGGAACTCGAAACTCGCAAACGAAATTATACTACGTGACAAAATGAAAATGAACTCACGTAGGGTGCTGGCAGAAGAATATTACCCTTCCTCTCATGCCCGTGGAAGCAGTGAGAGCTTGTTAAGGGATACCTCCGCAAGATGAGCAGCAGCGCCCTTCTGTGTATCAATATACCGTAATGCGTTCACCGACCCTCCGCCAAGCGTGGTGCGTATTGCAACTACCCCTCATGGAGATCTATGAGGAAGGCCTGTGTTCACTATTGGACGATTTACGGTATATCTTGTAAGCTTCTTTACCGATTTTGATAAATCATGTTTAAGAACAACCACCGGAAAACCTGCTTTCAAATAAAAAACTGCATTCAAATCGGTCCACTCGTTTAAGAGCTACGGCTACGGTGCCACAGACAGACACACAAGCCGTCAAACTTATGACACCCCTCTTTTTGTGGGGGGTAAAAAGAATTCGCCACATGATTATCCGAAGTCTCTCCGTAGTAATGGTTTCGAGAGCTATGCATTCTGAAATTGTGTTTGAGTTGGTTACTAGGAATGTACTTTCGTAACACATATTGAATCAACTCTTCGATATTGAACTTTTGTAACGACATCATCATTTCAGCCTAAAACGTCCATTATTGAACACAGGCCTCCCTTAAGGATCTCCATGAGGGGTAATTGCCATACTCACCACGCTTGGCAGGTGAGTTGGCGAGCGCAGTACGGGATGTTGATACACGGAAAGATGCTGCTGCCCATCTTTCGGAAGTATCCCTTATCAGGCTCTTATTGCATGAGAGAAAGGGTAACATATTCTACTGCCGGCACTCTACGGCAATTGGACTTATGTAAGGACATAATACAGTGTTTTTTTTACTGGCCTCAGATATCATCTTGGAGATCCATGAGGAAGGTCTTTGTCCAGCAGTACTTAGTAAGAACTTACGTTTCTATAATTTTAATTTATGTATCTAGATAAAGAGTAAATTCTCTTTTCGATCTTGACTTATTTTTGTGTAATATATATTTTACATGAAAAACATTATATTTTAAGGTGTTTAAATTAATATTTTTTTCCTCTTTCCAGGTAAATACAAAATGGTTTTAAATGAAGATTTCATTAAAGTTATTTATTGAACACTAATTACTAAGCTGTATATACACAATCTGAAGGTACGAATACTATTAAGGTTTGTAACAGTATGTACCTTAGACTTTCAATTCGAGGGTCGTGGGATCGAATCCAGCGTGCAGAAATGGATTTTTCTTTCTAGAAAAATGCACCAGTATTTACACAACAGCGTCTGCAAATGGAAGTCTTGCAGTACGAAACGCAGCAGGTGAAAGGAAACCCACGACTTATTCAGCATTAGACGTATTGACCTATTCCTTTCCCTGGATTATAGCTGACTAAGGGTCAGCGCAGACAGAACGGAGCGCAACGGAGAGGATTTTATTGACGCACTTGAAAATAAACTTTAAAATTATTACAATAAAGTGCAAAACGCTGCGCGAGGATTCCCGCGTATCTTCGAGGACGCGCGAGCATTCTTTTGTCAGGTTCAAGTATTTATAAACTTTATTGTAATAATGTTAAAGTTTATTTTCAAGTGCGTTAATAAAATCCTCTCCGCTGGGCTCCATTCTGTCTGCGCTGACCCTAAGCTGAGAGGATGGAATAGGTGCTGAGAAAGCCAAATTATAATGCTCAACTACACAGAAAAATATTTATTTTCAACTGTGTATAATTTTTACAAGTAAATTTAAATGATAAGAAGTCTACCCTTACAAAAGCTAATTTAGAATTCGCGAAAAAATAGGAAAAATTCTTGAATTTTAATTCGGAGGGCCTCTTATCGTCGAACTGATAAGACTCTTAATTAAGTTGGGGACTTTTATTAAATCCCACGATAGCCCCGATTTGTTATTTTCTTCTCAATGAATTTAGGATTTTGTGAATAGGGAAATGAGGTCAAGTTCGAGACCATAAAGAATATGACGAAAGTTTCTAAACGTATGTATACCTATGTAATCATTCATCATTTCAGCCGTAAAATGTCTAGTACTGGACACATTCTCCCTCATGGATCTCCATGAGGGGTAGTTGCTATACTCACATCGCTTGGCAGACAGGTTGGCGAGCGCAGTACGGGATGTTCATACACGAAAAGACGCTGCTGCCCATCTTCTAGAGGTATCCCTTAGCAGGCTCTTACTGTATCCACGAGTACGGAGTGGTAACATTCTACTGCCGGCACCCCAAGGCCCTTTTATAAAAATGTACTTCTAACTTGTTTAATTTGTGTAAAATTAGATTCTTAAGGACGCGAATCCCTGGGTGCACAACAATAATCGAAGGTACGACTTTTTGATCGTAAGTCAGGTTACATACCACTCGGCTATTACGGCTTCTCCATACTTAGGGTGCGATTCCACCCCGATGCGTATAGAGTAGAGATTTGCGGTACATGAATTGACTAATCACACCGTTCGAAGGACACAGGGCTTCAGGGAACGTGTTTTGATTGGTCATTTCATACACCGTTAAGCTCCGCCTGTGTGAAACGCACTTGAATAGTTCCACTTGGCCTTCATTATCATCTCATGTTTACGAAAATATCATACTCACCACGCTGCGCAGTACGGGATCTTGTTACACGAAAAGACACTACTGTCCATCTTCCGGAGGTATCCCTTGGCAGATTCTTACTGCATCTACGGGCAAGAGCGACATTCTTCTGCCGGCGCGGCACGCGCTCTAGTTTATAAAAACGTATCATCATTTCAGCCGTAAAACGTCCACTACTGAACACAGGCCTTTTCCAGTTGCCATGCACACCACGCTTGGCAGGTGGGTTGGCGAGCACAGATGCGCAGATGTGCAGATGCACGGGATGTTGATACAAGGAAAGACGCTGCTGCTCATTTTCTGGCGGTATCCCGTAGCAGGCTCTTACTGCATCCACCGGTATGTGAGGAGGTGTAACATTCTACTGCCGGCACCCCACGGCATGTACACGTATAAAGACAGATAATTTCCAGGTAATTTCAATATCTAAAGCACTCTCACATCAATATGCGAAGGATGACGTCACAAAATTACATCCAACCCGATTTAACCAACTTTAATCGCGACGATAAAGGCAACGTGACTCGAACACAATGTTACCCTGAAATTTCTCACTCAATTTGCACCTTATCTCGTTGTAATAAGATCATAATGAGCGTATCACCTAACTTTGCTAAATACAATAGCGAACTTGCACAACCAGTGTAAGAAGAGCCTTGTACCGTATTCACTAGTTTGAAAAGTCGTACAAAAGACAGTTTTGTATGTACTGTCGCAGTTCAAGCGGTGCTGGTTAAGTGAAGTGGGTTAGATTGATATAGGTAATAATAAAATGACTTTTACAATACATGTTATATTAGTTTGCGAATGGGAGGGAAGATCGGTATTTATTGGGTTCTTTTACTGAGTTTGGCCTATTTTTATGGTGGAAAATACAGATGTTTTGATATTATCAGGGACAACTTGGGAAAAATAAGTAGAAATGGGTCACTAAATATTTCATGACAAATGATTGTGTTTTGATGACACTGAAGTTGCTTTTGGCGTTGACTGACTTTCATCGAAAGAAAATCGCAGGCTAATTAACTTAACAAATTAATTTATAATTAACAAAAATATATGGTTGTAATAAATACAATATTATGCCTAGACATGCTTTTACATGTGGTGGGTGTGGTGGGTGAGTAACTGATTTGCTAATTAACTCTCATATCATGTCCTAGCTCTTCCATTAGTAACCGACTGACTGGCAGAAAAATGATGCCCTACCTCTCTTGCCTGCGGGTGCAGTAAGAATCTGCTAAGGGATACATCTGGAAGATGGGCTGCGGCTTCTTTCCGTGTATCGACTTCCCGTACTACGCTCGCCAAACCGCCTGCCAAGCGTGGCGAGTGTGGTAAAAACCTCCTCATGATCTATCACTATCATATGAGGCTTATGCCCATCAGTGGATCGTCATATGTCTAAGATGATCATAATCCATTAACTCAAATCTTTATAGCGTTCCTATCCTATAGATTTTCATAAAAGAAAAGTCCGATAGAAAATTGACAATTATTGTTAACGTGATAAAAGTGTCTTTATATCAGAAATAGCTTTTCATAAATCACCCAAAATCCTTAACACATTTTTCCTTCAAACACTCAAATCCAATAAGTCTAAAAATAGTTACATTACCCAGATACCGTAACCCAAACTCCATCAAATAAATCAAATTCCAAATTATCGAAACCGCACCTCCACAATAAGATAACTGACAATAACTCACGTTGGATTTACATACGGAGTTTTGGTAAGTATGGGCTGATTTATGCCCCGTCTACTCTTAAGGTGTGGTGCGATGTCATAAGCTGAAGCGGTTTATGCAACTTAAGTTTCACAAGGCTGTAAGCAAAAGTTTTACTCATATCGTTTATACAACAAAAAACAAATGATTTTTTTATAAATCGATACCCTATGATATAATATGTATTATTATGATATATATGATATGATATGTCATGGTTATTTTCTTAAATATATTTTCAATTAAACAGAAGCTAGACAGAATGATCCAAGCAGCTACAGAACATCGAAATGTTTTCATTTAAAACCAAAACAATAAAAGTGTGAGGGTTTTGTCGCTTTTTACACGTACTCGTTTATTTAAAACGAAAAAAGCAACTCTAACATTTAATGAAGTAAATGATACTTGCTTCTAAAAATAGATTTTTCAGATTAATAAATATAACTTACTGACACAAATAGCAAACATCAAACAGCGTAAAGTCAGACCTATACCCTTGTCCAATATAATTATAATAGGAGCCAACAGGAGCCGCCAAAACTATTAAGAAATAAAACTTTAAAAAACCTAACAGTTAACTTGGACCACACGCTCTGTGACGGGCATTTTAGCAGAATCAAAGGTTTTTTTATATTCCCAATCCGCCTTACTCGCCCCACCGTCGGAGCTACCCCACTGTCCCCTATTCTAGATTTATGTGTCTTTCAATAATTGGTTTAAGGATTTCCATTTCTTGCCAAGAATTTTTATTAAACTTTTTTTGGTGATTTGGTTGGTGACACAGTAACGTTGGCCATAGGGTGCCCGCAGTATTATCGAATGCTACCCCTCCTCTCATGGATGCAGTAAGAGCCTTCTAAGGGATACCTCCGGAAGATGGGCAGCAGCGTCTTTCCGTGTATTAACATCCAGTACTGCGCTGGCCAACCTGCCTGCCAAGCGTGGTGAGTATGGCAACTTGGAGATCCATAAGGAAGGTTTATGTCCAGCAGTGAACGTGGACAGCCGTCTTTCGGATGATATGATGGTAGTTTTTCAAGATAGATAAGGCTTTAAAATGATTTAATTATACAGTGTCAGCAACTGGTATTTATGCTGTAATGGACGCTGCAGTGCCTGGGATACTGCTAGACAGATTAGGCTTGCCCAGCACCTATACTATCCTTTTAACTTAGCCAGCTATAAGTCAGAGGAAAGAACAGGTCAATACGTCTAAAGCTGTTTTCCTTCACCGTTAAAGCACGTGTTTAAAGTAAACAAAATATTTTCAAGAATTTGATATCACGTACCTATTATATAGTTAATCTCAAATAATCAAATTTAATATTATCATCATTATTTCAGCCGAAAAACGTCCACTACTAACACAGGCCTCCTCATGGATCTCCATGAGGGGTAGTTGCCATACACACCACGCCTGGCGGGCGGGTTGGCAAGCGCAGTACGGTATTTTGATACACGGAAAGACGCTGCTGCCCATCTTCCGGAGGTATCTTTTAGCAGGCTCTTGCTGCATCCACGGGCAAGAGAGGAGAGTCAACATTCTACTGCCGGCACCCCACGGCACCACTATTCAAAGCTCAAAAAACTTGCACAAGCCACACATACGGTTAACAAAGCCTCAACGGGCGCCTAGCAAAACGATATAACTCACTTTTTCACGTTCCTGTACTAAGCGACAATGGCGGCGGCTGAATAAATTATAACCTGATTTCTCGCGAGTCTGAGTGCTTTCATGATTGTGGGGAATTTATGGCTTTTGAATGGAAGAATATGGAAATCGTGTACGTGTGTTACCATGCTGATAAAACGGGGCAGTTTGTTTGGAAACTTCTAACTTTTGTATCTTAAGACGACGCATATACTTGTGCAAAGGGTAAGCGGAAATAATTGGCCGGCCAATAGTTTGGATTGAAATAAACACAATAACGTAAAAAAAAAACTGAGAAAATCGACTAAGTTAAAGTGCCCAGTTTATCGAAAAAAATATTTTACACTGTTGCAGACTGCTTTCAGTAGCAGTGGGTTGACACAGGCTGAAGTTGATGATGACGATGATCCTAACTTTACTAAGGCGTTTGCCTATCACCAACATAACTCCAAAGCCTTGTGTTTTGAAACAAAACCTCGTATTTGCCTAAGACTGCGCACACGTTACTCTTAAAGAGATAATCCCGAGATAAAGAGCCCTTATTTATCTTTAGGGATATATGGGACGTAGCAAGCGAGCGATATAACAGTCGACCACTTTTGTGGCAAAATATTATCTTCCGGATGTTAATTCTTGTAGACACACTTGACTTACCGCATTGCCTATATAATGCTAAAAATTACATAGTTTATTTATTAAGTATTATAAACTAATTAATTTTGTCTAAATATAAAAATAAAGTAGTAAAATTAAATTACAACAAACAATATCATACATAAGTACAAAACATTCAATTCACAAATACGATTAAATTACATATATTCAATAAAATTTAAAAATAATTCAGTTCATTATTTTAAATATTAAATTTAAATTAATATTTGCGGTGTAATCAGTTTTACACACTGGTTGCCTGGAAGAGATCGCTCGTAACGATAAGGCCGCCCGCTATACTTATATATTGCTATATTAAATTCCTTTTTTTCCATGTTCTATTTTATACGTGGTGTGCAATAAAGAGTTTTCTAATGTAATCTAATCTAATCTAAATTCAATTACACTTAAACTTCAGTAGAATGGCCTGAAAAAAATTCTGGGGCCTTATTTTTGTAACTCTATTTATTATCTTATGATCCTACGTTAACTAATCCTCATATCTCTACACTCCATTTAAAGGCACCCAGATATGTAATTTCAGTCGATTGTTGCGCGAAGTTCCAAGTTTCTCGTTTGCACAAACCCTAATCCGACCATGGGGGCTACAATTCTCACCTAAATGTACCCCACTTTTCACACCCAACCCAAACCCGGTGTTGACATTATTTGTCAAGGAAGTAAACAAACATGGATACAAATATCCCTTGGACCTCCTACGGGATTTGAAAAAGGTGTAACTTCGAATGTTTTAACTTTCACGTTTTGAATGTAAATGTTAGACCTTTAGATGTATGATAGATTATTTATGCTGCGGCTGTTATTCGCGCTGCAGTACCTGGGACCTTGTTAGATAGGCTTGCCCAACACCTATACCTACCATCTTCTCAGATAAGAAAGGAAAGAACAGGTCAATACGTCTGAAGCTGACTAAGCCGCGGGTTTCATCAGGATATTTTCCTTCACATGTGCATATATAATAAGGCGTTTAGCATCAAGATATTCTAAAATAGATAGATAGGTAAATTATATATTTGCTACTTCAGCACACACGTAAATTTTTGTAATCTCTCAATCTTACATTGGAATAAAAACAATTTTAATCGATTTGAAAACGAACAATAAGAAAACAAAACCGAAATACAAAATCAACAAAATTAAATGATAAAAACAATAATACAAAATTAATGCATGAAAATAAAAACCTTTACCCGAAAAATTTCACAAAAAATACAGTATTACACATATGTATTGAATAATGGTATAAGGAGATGATGCTGGTAATTTTACAGAGCATCCTTTTCAAAGAAATGAATAACATCATCAAAAATTTTACGGTTCCGGTGAGATTCGAACCCACGTCCGTCAAATCGATACTTGACGCTTCCTTAAGCCGGAAGTGCTTTGACCGCTAAGCTACAGCACGGGACTGCTGTAGCTTAGGGGGATTGTCGGGACCCGCTGAAATTCTTAATAAGGTGATGTCGGTTTGAGCATCCTTTACAAGATAATTCAGGAGAAGAATAATCCGTCTAACAATTTCTCAGGCACTATAGCCTCCCGTACAGCATAGACCAGTTGCTGACGCTGTATAAACCATCTAATAACAGATGTTAAAGAAAAAATTACAATATTTTTACCATAATTATCGAGACCTTTTCTCCCCTGGTAGTTTTAAAACTGTATTAAGTCACACACGTCTTCACATCGAGCGCGATTCAGCCGATCTACTAATTTTCGTATAAGTGTATTCAGGTTTTTGATTTTTGTTCTCTTTCTAAAGTAATGCCGCGGGAAAGCCGATAGAAGAATGTTGTCTCTCTTTTCTTGCCTTTGGATGCAGTAAAAATCTACCAAAGTAAACCTCAAGAAGACGGGCAGCAGCGCTTTTCGGTGTATCATTTATCTGGATCTCCCTCATGGATCTGAGGGGCAGTTGCCATACTCACCACGCTTGGCAGGCGGGTTGGCGAGCGCAGTACGGGATGTTGATAACTTGATACACCGAAAGACGCTGCTGCCCATCTTCCGGAGTTATACCTTAGCAGGCTCTTACTGCATCCACGGGCATGAGAGGAGGGGCAACATTATACTGCCGGCACCACATGGCTAACATTTTCAATTACAAAACGGGTTTGACGACTTTTGTCCAAAATGAAAAATGACAAGGTATAATAATGTCCATTTGTTTAAAAATAAACATAGACCCACGTCCAGTTACAATAAAAAATAATATTTATTTTGTTGTATTTTGCATTGTCCCCCGTGAATCTACCTCGACCCTAGCCACCACAACTCCTGGATGCACCAGATAATATCACACGGCGTCTGGCAGCATTCCATAAGCATCCCCGAACGAAATGTAGCTATTATTGAAGAAATAAATAAATAATGCTGGACAATTCACACAGCATCCAGCATCAAGCTAAGCAGTGCATATGTTATGGGTACTAGATAACTGATATACTTAATAGACGAGCTATATATACCATACCTATTTTTTATTATATATAGAAAAATATCCAGACCACCCGGAACAAATACCTGCTGACAGTATTTGAGATATTCGAGATGATGCAGATTTGCAGGAAATCGAACCCGCAACCTCTTTGCATGGCAGGCGGACCTTCGCCCGCTGCGCCACAGAGGTCGTCAAAAAAAGTAAGAAAAGCACGAATGAATTTGGTTTTCCTGCCTTATTTTCAACATTCGATAAGACAGAAAAGTTTCAAAATTCCCGCTGAAATTAAAACTTCGTTCAAGATCTCATACCTATGTTTTTCTTTAAAATAAACTCAAGATTTCCCTTCCTGGGTTGAAATGGGGGTGAAAATATTTTATATTTGTTTGCTCTTTTCATAAAAGGTATACACTGCAGTAGGTAACTTGCTTTGAGTTCATATTTCCCGTAGCACCGTCTTTTTCCTAGCTACTGCAGCTATTAATATACCGGAAGCCGGCGGAGAGAAACTTACGACATCGTCTCCCTTATTTCATTTTACATTGGTTAGCTTGTGAAGTGAGTGCCTTCTATAATGTAACGTACTGCAGTTAAGTAGGTAACCTGCTTTCAATTCATATTTCCCGTAACACCGACTTATTCCTAGCTACTGAATATGGCTAATACCGGGAGGTGAAGTTGAAAAACTTACGACAGTGTCTCTTGTCTTGGTGAGCTGGTAACATAAAGAGCGTTATATAAGGTTAAGGTTAGGTACCTATTAAGGTTTTTCAACATTGTCTTCGGTTAATACTTCTCACACTTTTGCTCTTCACATTAAGTAAGGTAAGTAGAAACTCTTCATAAATCTTCCAAATTAACATAATATTTTAACAAGAGACTAACAAAATATAGTCGTCCTACCCCGTACAACCTTGTACTTGATAGTACAAGGTAGTGATAGTAGTAGTGGCTAAAGTTATTAATAAGATAATGTTTTTTGTTAATTATTGACCTATTAGTAAGACTAGACGACACAACCTTCCCACGACCTGTTTGCTGCACTCGTGAGTTAATCTTGCATGCAACATGAACCATTAAATGACGAGACTAGCCGTACAAGCAATGCAGTCATACACATTGCGACAGAAATAGGTGTGGTGTTAATACTTCCCCGGATGAACTCTTCACAAAAATGTTGACTAATACTCTATCGGGACTAGATGAGGTAGCCCTCCATCAACCTGTCTCCTGCACTACTAAGTTAATCTCGCCAAGCCTTGATAAGTGCTCGTCTAAAACGGGCAAATCCTTAAAAATTACGTTGGCGTGGTGAGCCGGTTCTGTCATATCATGAGGGAGAAGAATTTCTGTGGTTCTGGGTTTGGGATTCCGCATATTTTAGAAAACCCTTGAAACTTCAACAAAAGATCAAAAAAAAATAAAAATGAATCGCCAAAATAAATGTAGTTAAAAAGTAGTAGAGTAGTTGTTAATAGTTGTTTTTATAAGACTATATGACGAGACAAGCCGAAGGCCCACCATGTTATACGGTCAACTCTACCTATTAAAACTTCAATACCCCGGTCTAGCAGCACGTGACCAACGCCGCATTGCATTGCGCCCGTCACCCTGAGACATAGAATTGTGAGGTCTCATGTGCCCGTAATTTCCCCAGCCCCTTACCTTTCAAACCGAAACACAGCAATGCAGATATTACTGCTTGGCGGCAGAAATCTGTAGTTATCTGTGTATCCGGGGAACCCCGGGTGAACTCTTCACAAAAAGTTCTATAACTACTCAAATGTAGTGGTCAGAAGAAAGTTCTGCCGCCGTGGGGTGCCACAGTAGAATGTTGCCCTTCTCTTTCCCGTGGGTGTATTAATCTGCTAAGGGATACCTCCAGAAGATGAGATGCAGTGTCTTCCCGTACTGCGCTCGCCAAGCCGCCTGCCAAGCGTGGTGAGGATGGCAAAATCCCCCTCATGATCAATAAGGGAGGCCTATGTCTAGCAGTGTTACTGGCTTTTATATGATTAAGGCGTAATAAATAAATAATAAATAAATAAATAATGCTGGACAAATAACAAAGCATCATCTAGCCCCAAGCTAAGCAGAGCTTGTGTTATGGGTACTAGATGACTGATATACTTAATACATTATACTACATAGATAGATATTTTTATTATATATAGAAAAACACCCAGAACACCCTGAACTGAATCTGCAGATCGTACAGACATTTGTCCCAAGGCGGGAATCGAACCCGCAACCCCTTGCATCGCAGGCGGACCTTCGCCCGCTGCGCCACAGAGCTCGTCATAATTCTAAACAATGCATTAAACAAATGAATTTTTCGGAACCCTACATCACACCAACTTCCACTTCACCAGTTCTGGCTTGAGGTCTCGCGTCAGGGGTCGTTTTAATAAACGGTCATTAGTTTTGGCGGCGACGCCTCCGTTTGATTTATTGAGGAAATAAGATTATGCTTTTTGCTCTTTAAGGAAGGCAAAGATTTTTTTACACGGAGTAACTTTGGCCCAAATAATTGGTCCAGTCTCTTTCCATTTTTAGAATCAGTCGGGTATGTATTGCGATGCTAAAATATGAATTTGTATGTCTCAATTCTCACTAAGTGTATAGTAGTGTTTTGAGACGTACAAAGTATACTAAACGGTGGTGACCGTGGGACTAGAGTGTATAGTCATCATCTCAGTCAGTCGTAGCATACTCACCTTGGCGAGTCACCACGCTTGGGCGAGTTGGCGAGCGCAGTACGAGGTGGTGTTACACGGAGACACTGCTGCCCATCTTTCGGAGGTATCCCTTGATTCTTACTGAATCCACGGGCAAGACAGGAAAGGCAACTTTCTACTGCCGGCAACCCACAACTTAGTATAATAGTGTTCGGCATTATTCACACTTTGCTTGCCAAAGTAAGTAAGTAAGCCCCAAAGGGCTTGGTGGTGTTGTGACTAGTCCAGATTATTTGGCTCGGCAATTTTGCCCCATCATACAAGCACATCTCGTAAATACGATTTTATACGCCTTTTTAGCGACATTTGCAACTTTAGACGCCACAAAAGCCACCAGGTCGCGGTATCATAAAAGTACCAAGTTTATGTAGGGCTTCTCATCTATTGAGATGATTTATTCAACGTAAGCAACTGGTATTCATGCTGCAGTGCTGAGACAGTAAAGACAGATGGATAAGGCTTTCCTTTACCTATACCATCCTCTCAGCTAAGTGAGCTATGTTTGTATTGTTAAATGTGAAAAAACATTTTTCAAGAAAGAAAAATATATTGTGTATTTATCGCGCTATTTACCTTTATTATTGCCCGACGTTTCGACAGGATTGCACCCATCGTACTCCCGGGAAGACTGTATGTAATACCCGGTTAAATATGTGTTAATAATGTGTCGTGATCGCGAAAGTTTAAAAAAGACTAAAAATATATTGGTTTACGGCCGGTATCGAACCACGTCCTTTGGATCGGAAGTCGGTGGTACCTACCACTCTGCCAACATGCACGCTTTGCGATAGTACAGGCAATTTAAGATGCTATAAAAGTTGCCATCGGGTCGTGGTATAATAGAAGTAGGTACCAAGTTAGTGCCGTACTAAACGAGGTCCGCTTATTTTAAGAACAAACGATCGGCCCAAGGTATGAAATGATTGTTCCGAGGTGTTAATTTGTGATTTTTGTTTCTGAATTGTGATGTTTTATCAATTTCATCTCAGCCGTAGGACATCCATTACTCGACATAGGCCTGCCTCATAGATTTCTCTGTCCAAGAGGGGGTTGTTGTCATACTCGCCAAGCTTGGCTAGCGGGTTAGCGGGCTCAGAACGGGATGTTGACACACGGAAAAGGTGAATACGAGACTGAGGGAGAACTAACCAAACCCGATATATCGTAGAATCATAATTTATATCCAAACAAAAATATAAGCAAAATTAATAGGTACAGTCACGCTCATAGTAAACGATATCACTGAGCAAAGGCTAAGTTGTATCCTTTACTATGAGCGCGACTGTACCATGGAAAAAACAAATCAAAATAAAACATTGTATCTAAACACCTAAAAATATCTCCCATCAAATGTTATCACTCAATAAAAAGCATTTCACGTAAAACGCCACCTCCCCTGCCTTGCACCAAACCATTACATTTATTGCGAGGCGGCCATTTTGGGATGATCCATAAATTCCTTAAAACGCAATATCTTCAAGTGTCATCATTCAAATTGAGTGTAAACATCATAGGGTACAGACTAACGTTATTTAGGAGTGTAGAAGTTTCACTTCAGTAATGCTGGTGAAACCTATTTTTAACCACCGATAAGAAAGAGGAGTGTTATAAGCTTGATCGCTGTTGATCTATGAGGCAGTCCATATGACTGAAAACCAGCGCTTCCTAGCATTCCTTATGCGTGGGAGCATAATGCTGAGTCAGGCCCCTTTGGACTCACACAACTTTGTGAACTGGTTTGTTCATTGCTTGAAATAGTATTCATACTGCTTTGACCCGCTGAGTGAGCTGCTTACCATCTATTTGCCACTATGTCGCAGAATATTTAACTGGGTAGGTAGGTACTCCTAGATTAAAATTAGAAATAAGTCAGATGTTTTTTTTACTATAGTTATTTTTAAGTGTAGTGTGTGTGTCTAATAAATGTATTTCTTCTTCTTCTTTATTCTTCTATGTGAGTGTGTCTGTGGCACCGTAACTCTTAAACAAGTGGGACGATTTCATGCAGGTTTTCCGGCGGTGGTTCTTAAACATGTTTCATCAAAATCGGTAAAGAAGTTTACAAGATATGGGGTGAGAGTAAGTATGAATAATGTTTCCAAATATACCCGAGTTTGGTATCAAATGAAAATAAATTAGGGAACCTCCGAGACCAGAGTTCGTTCGTTTCACCCGTAAAACGTCAATTACTGAACACAGGCCTCGCTCATGGATCTCCATGAGGGGTAGATGCCATACTCACCACGCTTGGCAGGCGCGTTGGCGAGCGCAGTACGGGATGTTGGTACACGGAAAGACGCTGCTGCCCATCTTCCGGTATCCCTTAGCAGGCTCTTACTGCATCCATGGGTATGAGCGGAGGGGTAACATTCTACTGCCGGCACCCCACGGGGTGATTAAGTATCGTACCAGATTAAGTATCGGGGGGCTACTTAAAACTTTTAATTTTATTGATTTTTGATTAAAATTATAAGATTTATGACTTAAAAAAGAAGGAGGTTCTCGATTCCTCTGTATTTTTCGTGTGTTTGTTACGCGATTTACCAGGAAATAAAAATCCATTGGAGCACGGCCGGTATCAAAAATGTATGTGTACACTTAACACGTGCTTTAACGATGAAGTTAATCTTGAGGAAACCCGCGGCTTAGTAAGCTTCAGACGTACTGACCTGTTCTTTCCTCTGACCAATAGCTGACTAAACTGAGAGGATGGTGTAGGTGCTGGGCAAGCTTAGTCCATCTAACAATGTCCCAGGCACTGCCAGGCACTGCGTCCCGTACAGCATGATTACCAGTTGCTGACGCTGTATAAATCACCTATAATCGATGCAAAGGCCTTGTTATGCGATTACTTCGCCAACACGAATAGATTTTATTAATTATTTTTAATTATTGCTATAAGGTTGGGCATGTTAAGTTGCAACGATTGGGCGACCAGGGGGTCAACTCTTAAACGCAATTTGTAAAACAAAATCAAGCGAAACTAACTCTTATGGCCATTTCGAAAAGGTTGATATTCGGACGATAATACGTTGTCGTTTTCTAGAGTAGACGCCCAGTACCTAGAAGGTTTATCAAGTTTATCTCGCCTCGCCTTAGCACGCCCGGACGGAATCATATATTATATTCATCGTCATAATTTTAACCGTGAAACGTACCAGTGGCGCAGCAGGCGAAGGTCCGCCTGTGACGCAAGAGGTTGCGGGTTCGATTCCCGCCTCGGAACAAATGTCTGTACGATTTGCAGTTATTTGTTCAAGGTGTTCTGGATTTTTCTATTTATATTGACGAGCTCTGTGGCGCAGCGGGCGAAGGTCCGCCTGCGACGCAAGGGGTTGCGGGTTCGATTCCGGCCTCGGGACAAATGTCTGTAAGATCTGCAGATATTTGTTCAGGGTGTTCTGGGTGTTTTTCTATATATAATAAAAATATCTATCTATGTAGTATAATATATTAAGTATATCAGTCATCTAGTACCCATAACACAAGCTCTGCTTAGCTTGGGGCTAGATGATGCTGTGTGATTTGTCCCGCATTATTTATTTATTTATTTATTTATTTATTCTATATATAATAAAAAGTATCTATCTATGTTGTATAATGTATTAAGTATATCAGTCATCTAGTACCCATAACACAAGCTCTGCTTAGTTTGGAGCTAGATGATGCTGTGTGAATTGACCAGCATTCATCATCATCATCATTTCAGCCGTAGTACGTCCACTACTGAACACAGGCCTCCCTCATGGATCTCCATGAGGGGTAGTTGCCATACTCACCACGCTTGGCAGGCGGGTTGGCGAGCGCAGTACGGTTGTTGATACACGGGAAGACGCTGCTGCCCATCTTCCGGAGGTATCGCTTAGAAGGCTCTTACTGCATCCACGGGCATGAGAGGAGAAGTAACATTTTACTGCCGGCACCCTATGGCAATATATTATATTATTCTGATCATACTATATAGCTTTATGTATTCAATAGCTGCACTTCACCATCAGGATAACACGATCTTTAAAAATTTGAAGACCGTTTTACCCTGATATAATTATTATTATTCATTTATTTCAGATTATAAATCCATAAAACATTATAACACCTTCTATAGCGGAGTATAATCGTACAAACAAATTCTGTACAGAAGCAATGCGTCTCCTTCATAACATTTCCCATAAAAAATGCCACGCTATCACTTTCAATATAAAGCCCAATTTCCTAAACAGACACTCGTAAGTGACGGAAGTGACATCACGTTTTAGAAGGAAATTCAACATGAAATGTGCGCCCTTTGACGTAAACATCGGATTACGGATGCTGTAATATTTTAGACGCTGTTTCGAAGTAAGTGATGAATCTTGACTGTAAATGTATTTTGTTATATAAAAGACTAGCCCGCATTCCGTATCTCACCCGCCGGTCAGGTAATCAGATATTGTAAGATGTGAACAGATTCAATTATGTGCTTTATTCTATTTATTTGTGTTGTTTTATTTTGTAATTTGTGACGCGTCAATAAGGTCCATGCGGTCGCACTGAATAAAGTATTTTTTGATTCTTGATTCTTAAGCTTTATTGTGAAGATTATTAATTTGTAGACTGTGCTTTGACCTAATTATATTGTTATTTATTATTTTAGAATTGCATTTATTTGATATTTGATAACTTTAATTTATTAATTTGTAGACTGTACTCATTACTATGAATAGTATGTGTTATTGTTTTGTAAATTAATATTAATTAGTGTAATTGGTTAATCCGTTCTAGTTAATTATATAAATAAATTACATTTTACAATTTATTTCAACTTATTGATAGTAAATTGCTGTAGGAATTTTATTGAAGAAGCGTACACGCTTCTGAAAGATACATTGACCTTACGTAGCCTACTAGTAAGGTTTACGAGTTTATCTTTATATTGTAGTGAGTACATTGTGCAAATCGCTTTTCTTAGAAAAACTATTAATATTTTTTTGGGTATACATCAGAATTTCGTAATTATATCGACAGGTAACTGTCATTTTATTATTCGACTTACAGCATCTTATTTAGATCACTCTCACTAGATCAAGTCAACAGACCAGCCTGGATCTAGTGAGAGTTTTCATTTTTAAAAGGAAGGTCGATACATGGAATAACACTGCTGTCCATCTGCCATCCCTTGGCTTACTGTATCCACGACGAGAGGACGAGGCAACATTCCACTGCCGGCACCCAACGGCAGTTTACATAAGGAGTTAAATCCGGCATCCGTAGTAACAAATGTATGAGTGTGGATAAGCCGCTTGCCAAGGGATTAGGGTGCGACCACGCACACACTCGAAACAGCACGTTTTATGGCCAGCTACCAATAACTGAATATTAGAATGAAGCTGTTTAATTTAGAAATCTTACATAATAAGAGTAACAGTACTTATATGGCAGAGGGCTGGCCACATGAGCTGAATGAATCCGGAGAGGTGGACCAGCTCAATGACAACTTGGGAAGCACAAGGAAGTCGTGGTCGCGGTTGGCCACGAAGGCGTTGGCGGGACGATTTAGACATCTAAAAGATTGGTGGCACACCGCTTCAGACAGGGAATAGAAGAATTTGGGGGAGGCTTTTCATCATCATCATCATCATCATTTCAGCCGTAAAACGTCCACTACTGAACTAAGGCCTCCCTCATGGATCTCCATGAGGGTTAGTTGCCATACTCACCACGCTTGGCAGGCGGATTGGTGAGCGCAGTATGGGATGTTGATATACGGAATGACGCTGCTGCCCATCTTCCGGAGGTGTCCCTTAGCAGGCTCTTACTGCATCAACGAGTAGGAGAGGAGGGGTAACATTCTACTGCCGGCACCCCACGGCTAACTGCCGGCACCCCACGGCTAGACGGCACAGGGGAGGCTTTCGCCCGGCAGTAATAATATAATGTAAACTCAATAATAAGAACACTTAGTAGCTCCACAGGTCTGCTTACTTGGCTGGTTCATTGTCATCATCTCGGCCGTAGGACGTCCACTGCTGTCCACTGTACTGACAGGTGACAAACCTAATTAGCCAATATTGTCAAATTCTTGATAAGGTGATATCGGTTATGGCACCGATTAGAGCGCCATCTACAGGCAACTACTAGAGTTCTTCTGTTAATCGTCTGAAGTTGCATTCAGAAGCAATGCCTAGAGATGGTGCTATAGCTTATTCTTTAGTTTGTATTTTTTATAGTGTTCAACCACACTTAGGCAGAACATTTCAAAGAAATGAATAACCTTATTATAGATTTTCGGTGCTCAAACCGATATCACCTTATTTAACACATATTTAACCGGGTATTTATCGCGTTATTTACCTTTATTATTGCCTGACATTTCGACAGGATTGCACCCATCGTGGTCCCGGGAAGACTGACATGTTAGAGGTAACCGCAGCAAAGCGAATGCGTCTTTTCAGACTACCCTCACTTGGTCTTCATAAATATAGTAACTTGAGATTAAGGCTATCACCTTATCCAGAATTTCAGCAGTACCCGACGTGGGCTCTGTAGCTTAGTGGCTTAAGGAAGCGAAGAAAAGATTTGGCGGACGTAAGTTCGAATCCCACCGAATCTTAATTTTTTTTGGCTGTTCATTTCTTTGAAATATTCCACCTAAGCGTGGTTAAAACACTATAAAAATTTTGTCAAATATAAAAATGTTGTCAAATATAAACAAAAATTAAAAAGCTCAACTCCCAAGCCCTAAAACGTATTCAAGCGAGTTCCTACAGCTCACAACGTATCCTAACTTTATCTACGTAACATTAAAGGGATGAAGGATGGCTCAAAACCCCACATTTGTCTTAAAGGGCCGTAAAGACTGCCGTAATCTTCCCCTGGAGTTGCCTCTGTCACTGCTTAAACAAGTTAGTATAATAATAGGCATGTTGACAGGGTATCAGGGTTTGACGAGCTCTGTGGCGCAGCGGGCGAAGGTCCGCCTGCGACGTAAGGGGTTGCGGGTTCGATTCCCGCCTCGGGACAAATGTCTGCACGATCTGCAGATATTTGTTCAGGGTGTTCTGGGTGTTTTTATATCTATAATAAAAATATCTATCTATGTAGTATAATGTATTAAGTATATCAGTCATCTAGTACCTATAACACAAGCTCTGTTTAGCTTGGGGCTAGATGATGCTGTGTGATTTGTCCAGCATTATTTATTATTTATTATCTTAGGCAACTAGCCCTTATGGAGATCGATGAGGGAGACCTGTGTTCAGTAGTGGACGTTTTATGGCTGAAATGATGACAGGGTATCATCATGATTCATCATCATTTCAGCCGTAAAACGTCCACTACTGAACACAGGTCTCCCTCATTTTCATGAGGGGTAGTTGCCATACTCACCACGCATGGCAGGCGGGTTAGTAAGCGCAGTACGGGATTTTGATACACGGAAAAACGCTGCTGCCCATCTTTCGGAGGTATCCCTTAGCAGGCTCTTACTGATGTATGTGATGATGTGTGATATTTTGTATGTTTGTAACGATGATGGGATGCCGTGGGGTGCCGGCAGTAGAATGTTGCCCCTCCTCTCTTGCCCGTGGATGCAGTTAGAGCCTGCTAAGAGCTACCTCCGGAAGATGGGCAGCAGCGTTATTCCGTGTATCAACATCCCATACTGCGCTCGCCAACCCGCCTGCCAAGCGTAGTGAGAATGGCAACTGCCCCTTATGGAGATCCATGAGGGAGGCCTGTGTTCAGTAGTGGACGTTTTGCGGCAGAAATGAATGAAAGAATGAACGATGATGGACATATAATAAAAACGCATCTATTAAAAATGTTATGTCACCCCCAATACTAAGTACCTAAGGGCTAAATAACCTGCTTTCTAATAAAATTATACTTCATTTTCTTTAATTTATTATCAAACTTGGAATTATTTGAAAACATTCCATCGTCCATTCCCACTTTCACCCTCTCCATTTCCCCTTGGCAGATTAAATAAATAAATAATGCTGGACAATTCACACAGCATCATCTAGCCCCAAGCATAGCTGATCTTGTGTGAATAGAAGTGAAAGAGTTAGGTATTTTGTTTGCTTCTCTCCCTTACTTGTAAAAATAGTTATCTGAAGCGAACGAACTCAGTTATGTGCTTTATTCAATTTAAATGTGTCTTGTTCTTCTTTTATAAATTTACTATTCTAAGAATAATTACTATATTGAATAATTGCTATATTGAATAAACACTTATTGACTTTAACTTTGACATTTTGTTATGGGTACTAGATGACTGAATAACTGTATACATATGTAATTATATAGATATATAATTATGTATTATTATAAAGAGAAAAACATCCAGAACAACCCTAAACAATATCTGCAGATTCGTATGAGAATCGAACCCGCAACCTTTTGCGCCACAGAAGTCATCAATTACTGATTAATTACATCTAGGTGATATAAATCACCTAGATGATGATTGAACTTTAAGTGAATATTTAGCCTTGAATCAAACTACGTTCTATCCTATGACCTAATCTTGGTCTAGATTTAGAATATTACACTAAAATGAACCTTATAACAAAGAGATACTTTCCAAAATGACTTGTCAGACATAACTAAGCCTTTCTAGTATTAAGACCTAAATCTCATGGTTTTGTTTAGGGTTTTTAGTGGGTATACTAAGTTTAGCCGTGGGCTGCCCACAGTAGAATGTTGCCCCTTCTGTAAATTTATTTAAGTATTTTAAAAATATAAATAATTATTTATATTTATTTGCTTGAACACCAATGTTATGAAGGTCCTAAAATGTTTATATTTCCCTCGTCTCTACTTACAAATATTCATATACTTAGAACGAGGAGTTGACGCATTGTCATTACTAGTGATCGGCATAGGTAGTGCTATTCACGACCGCTAACTTAACATGGATATGCCTTCCAAATCCCGGGAAATACATATATTTTTATTTTATTAAACGGGTTTTTTTAGGAATTCGTATTTTACATAGTAACTATTGAGTTTTATGCAAATACATATTGTATTGGTCACTTAACACATTCAGTGCCGACGACTCGCCTGGCGAGTCAATGTTTTTCGCCAATATTTCCAAAATGCGTCCATATTTTCTACTGAAAATCAAAATGTATACTAAATAAACGCTTATATGAACATTTTCACTGTGTAACTTGTTAAACTTTCGCGATTTGTTAACATATTTTTAGTTTTAAAATTACAGGATTTTATCGCGTACCTGTTTAGCCAAAATGTTTGGTCTTAGAAAACACTACTATAGTTCAAGAAAAGGGAAAAACAGTTTTTTAATAATGGAGTATTAGACAATATCAGAATACAGTGAGTCCCAAGTCTATTACAATAGAGATGAATACGGTCATAAACTGTCGGTAACGAAGAGCGAGATAAGCATGCAGGTGGTGATCTAAACAAAAGGAGCTGGGCGGAGAATTTCATATACTAAACTATAAAAATACAAAATTTAACCTTAAAAATAGAATTTTATCCAACGATTTACAATCCCTGCAGAAATTACGTAAAATACTTACCTCTTTTTTTATTTGATGGGTTTTCAGCCATTTGTATACGTGGAAATACACTAAACACTTGCCAAATTATTTTTGATACCAATAAATACAAATAAACGTTGTAGAGACTGCGACGGCCACAATAATAACAAATCATAAGGGAATCCTGGAATAAATCCCGGGGCATATCCATATTAACCTAGCATTTAGGGTCATTGACCCAAAATAGCACTACCTACGCCGATCCCTAGTCATTACACAGGTTTGGACAAGGTACCCAATACTATGTCATCCTAGCACCTACATAAAAATAAAATAAACAAATAAACAATATATATTAAAACTTAAAAATTATAAGTGATCACACCAGTATAGTATTAGTGATTCATGATTTTCAAACCCTTATGAAAATAAATACTTTTATTATTTATTATATAGTTCTAATTATGTTTTACTTTAATTAGCATGCTTTATGAATTTATTTGAAAAAGTTTGTATGTAAAATTTTAAAGAAATAATATGTCTATTGTGTATTCTAATAATCATCTGGTTTCTTTCTTTAGTAGTTTGTTTAGTTTGGAACTAGATGGTGTTGTGTGTAGTGCCCAGCATTATTTATTTATTTGTTTAGCAACTAACAACACCACTACCTGTATAGAAATGAAAAATGCAATCAAAATTTTGTCTCCGACTGGACTCGAACCCGTAACGTTCAGACAAACACCTATTTGCCTACGGAGCAATTAACCGTCGGGTCGAAACCACTACCTGTGTTACTTCTCCGACCGCTGAACAGAAAGCTTTCTATATTTTCAGTTCTGTGGACATATTATCTCTTGGTAGGGATAGTTTTAAACGTGACATATTTAAAATACTTAATAATTATTATACAAGAGTAGTGTTTATATTTATTTCAGTAATCAAATTTAATATTACAATAAATATATATATTCATAAAAATATATATAGATATATAATATACTTATATAAATAATTATTTCTTTATTGATGTGAGTACCTATATTTTCTACATAGTTGTCCTGGGCGCGATGAGGTTTAGTTTAAGTAGTGGTTTCGATATAAATATGCTTAAAACTTTGTTACAACTTCATAGAATAAGTGAAAAAGTTGTAATTTAGGCGGATATATGCTCATATCTTTTTAAGTATATGACGTAGAAATAAGTTTTAGGAGTAGTTAGAAAGTTAAAAGAAGCACCTTTAATTTAAGATCAAATAGTTATAGGTTTTGTAAATAAATAAAAAGATATAAGTAAAAAACCCCGAATAGCATAGTAAAAAATAGGCTAGAGAATTGCACGAATAGAGCCGTCCTCTGCACGGTATAGCCTCAGGGGTAAGATAGTAAAAGCGAATCTGTGCTGCGACACAGTGGTTCCAGTAGGAAGTAATTATTAAGAAGAAAGAAATAAAGCTGGAAACTGTAAAGGAACATTATTGAAACCTAGAACCTTGAAGACAGAAAAATATAGTCCACCCAGAACAATAGTAATATCCATGAAAAAGCTAAAAAAAAAAAAAAAAGCTAAAAAGCTACACCAAATGTACCCTTTGTCCAGCAATTAACTTTATCAATGTCGTCTGCCCATCTTGCTGCCGGTCTTGTCGTAACTTGATTCCTAAAAAGCTTAAGTAAAACCGGCCAAGTGCGATTCGGACTTCCGCACCGAGGGTTCCGTACCGTCATACAATTTAAATTGTTTTATGGGACCTCAAATATGTATTCGTCGGAGAACCCTAACAGCGCCATTTTAGGAAGTCCCATCTTTTAACAGATAGCAGAACTAATGTAAATATTATAAACCTTCGATAATTTACAAGAACTATGCGAGCTAGAGATATCGTTTTAATTTGACTGTAATATTTACATAATATCAACTTTATAAGTTTCGATTTTGTCTTTTTTTAATACTTTTCAAATTAAGTCAAAAACCATACGCCTTACTATAAAATTTAAAACTTTTTCATAATGTGCTCATATAAAAGGAATCTGTAAACCATTTATACGATACCTTAAGCAACCTAGTAACTTCACTTTCAAATTTTCAGCCCCCTTTCAATTGCAATATGCATATATTTTTAATTTTTATATTTTCAATTATTATTGTTAAATAATTTCAAATTTAAACTCGATGGCATAAGCAGTTCCTGATTATGTATGTCTTGTCTTGTCTTTTTATTTTATGGCTTTTTGTGTCTGGTTTAACACAATTCCGCCAGTGTCAAGTTAATTTATAGGGTAAATTCGTAAGATATTTGGCTACCCATGTTGGCGGCCATTTCATTAAACTCCTTCCTGAGATATTTAGCTGTGACAGACAGAAAAAGTCACATCATAAAGTTTTCTTTTTACCAATTTGGTCCGGAATCCTAAAAGCGCTACACTAGAATCCAAACGGAATACCTACCTGACTCAGTAACTCCACATTTTTAGAGATCTTTCCGCCCTAGATAAAATATAATAGTGAAACAAGAAACCCTCATAGTTTCGCTTTGTCTGTCGGTCTATCTGTCTGTCTGTCTTACTGTCCATCTTTCCGTCGTCGCCGGCTTTGCGAAGAGACTATTGGTCCTAGAATTGGTAGACGTAAAAAACATACGCCTACTTCTAACAGCAGGTCTACGGTTAACTACGGAACCCTACATAGCATGTGGCCCGACACGCACCTGACCTTATTTATTATATACATATATGCACCATTAGTGAATAGGCGTTATCTAATGCCATTTCAATTTTCAAGTCGATAGCATCTGTAGTTCTTTAGATATCCATCTGTGGCAGACAGACAAAGTTCCTTCTTACCATATTGGTCCGAAACCCTAAAAACGGGTTAGTCCGTACAATTGACACTAGAATCCTATTACCGGAAGGCTGAGTATAGAAAGTATTAATGGAATAATCAAGAATCACGTCCGGCCCTAATGGGGTTGTGTTGTTAATGTTTTTTATGTCCTCGGGCGGCGGAGCGCGGAATAGTGATGTGCTAGTTCCGTACTAGGACGAGTCAGGCCAGATTAAAGACGGGACTACAGGTGCTCATGGAATCATGCTCTTCTTCTCCAACATCTGCATACCCTACGGGGATGCTCATCGAATGCTGCCGGCGACCCCGAGTCCTTCTCCGGTATTTCCTGGAGTTGGGCTGGTTAGGTTAGGGTCGTGGCTGTATCTCGGGGGACAATGCACAATACACTCCAATGCGGGAAGTCAGTGCAAACCTGGTAAACCCTACCAGAATACTAATAAAGAGTTTGGATAATATTAAAATTATGGAACAAGAGATGTGAGTAGGACGTCCACTGCTGGACATGGGCCTCCTTCATGGATCACCAAGTACTGATCATGATGGGTTGTTGCCAGACTAGTGTAGTGTCACTTTTTGTGATGAGTTACCCGTTAGTTTGAGGGACTAATACAGTACAAACTTTATTGCACAAGTTAAGAAACTCACATTACTTAAACTTGTACGACAGGCGGTCTTATCGTCCTCATATCTAAGCGCTTGTAATAAGTGTAAAGATGAAATAAATGATACTGATACTGCTTAGAAGCGATATCTTCCAACAAAGATCAATTTGTTCTTCAACTACTTCCTACTTCTAGAAAAGGCCAAGTCAATACAGCTCGTTTCACTTATTCCGTAAGTTTTTGAGAGTATTTAATATTTAAAAAAAATTATAAGACAAGAAAACTGGTACAACTTATTCCTTTAGTTTTTTGGACTGACTAGTATTTTATAATACTTAAGTACTTAAAAGAAAAGACCAAGTCAAGTCAACTCGTCTCACTATTTCTATTCGTTTTGGAACTGTGTTGCTACTATAAGAAAAGACCAAGTCAACTCGTCCCACTTCGTTTCTCACAACCCTAGCCCGATGTAATATATACGCGCGACGTTAAAAACGCAAGGGTCGTTGACTGGACATTACAGTACTGGCGTTAAAGCGCTGTACTGCAGTATTTCAAAAAGGTTTACGAGATTCAATGCGTTAATCTAATTTTTTTTAACGATTTTAAAATAAAAGTTTTAGTTTAAAATCCACTTTATTTGGAGCATCATCAATTGTTACAAGCTTAGAACTAGACGTTAATACAGACTTGAAGTAACAATTTGAACAGAACAAAAACAAGATGCTTCAAATTGGTGTCCGACTCAGCATAAATGTTGTGTAAATCTCAGGATTATCACATAGCTTCCGTCGGAAACCAACAATTTTTTCCAAGTTTTTGCGATTGAAAATTTGTGACTAGCAAACTGCTATGTTCAGTCATAGTATTTTTTGACTCCACGAATACTTACATGATTACTTCATCATATTAGCCGTAGGACTGCTGTCAACGTCCACTGGTGGACATAGGCCACCCTCATGGATCTCCATGAGGGGTAGTTGCCATAATCACCATGCTTGGCAGGCGGGTTAACAAGCGCAGTACGGGATGTTAATACACGGAAAGACGCTGCTGCCCATCTTCCGGAGGTATCCCTTATCAGACTCTTACTGCATCTACGGGTATGAATAGGGATAACATTCTATTGCCGGCACATAAATGGATAAATAGGCTCCGAAGTAGTTGACCGATTTGAAAAATTATTTCACCGTTAGAATCCTACATTATTTGTGATGAACACAGGCTATATTTTATCCCCGTATTCCCACGGGAAAGGGAACTACGCGGGTAAAACCGCAGAGTGCCGCTAGTTAGGTATAAAGTAAAAGGTTTGTTGTTGTGTGCTGTATTTTGTATGTTTGTAACGAATAAACTTAAAAACGTCTGCACCGATTTTCAAAATTTGTTTCATCATTACAATGATAAATTAGTCCTTAGTAACATAGGCTATATGATTTATGTTTATGTTACACAATATGACGACCTATATGATTTATGCCCGTATTCCCACGGGAACGGGAACTACGCGAATGAAACCGCGGAGTGCGGCTAGTAATAAATAAGAAAGGCTCTGTTTATGATGACAATGATTATGATAAAATGAGTTTCCAGATTAAATTGGTGAGTGACAAAGTCATCATTTCCCTGCCCTTATTACACATGACGTGGGGTCGGCACAAAATCTTCTCTTCTTCCATTTTTCTCTATCAGAAGTCAACTCGATATTCAGTCCTTTACCGCTTATATCATCTTTCACACAATCCATATATCTTTACTTTGGTATACCTTTGCTCACATATCTGTCCATGGTGAGTGCCAAAGTATTAGTTTTATGTTCCTATTTTAACACTTGTTATTCGATTCGGCTAATCATTACGGATATTATTTACAGGAAGGTATTGTAACAAAAATATCCATTGTTCTTATATACCTTTGCTCACATATCCGTCCATGGTGAGCGACAAAGTATTAGTTTTATGTACCTATTTTAACACTTGTTATTCGATTCGCCGAATCATTACGAATATTATTTACGGGTAAATATTGTAACAATGCGTAGGACGTCCACCAAAAAGATGGGCTGACGACCTGGTGAAGACCGCAGGTCGACGGTGGATGCAGATCGCTTCCAACCGCAATAACTGGAAATCCATGAGGGAGGCCTATGTCCAGCAGTGAACGTCCTACGGCTGAAATGATGATGATGATGATGATTGTAACAAAAATATCCATTGTTCTTCTCAGTAAAACTTTGCTGCACACAATAAATCGGAAAATGAAATGTGTTTCCAGCTTAATGCTGTGAATTTATATCTTTATGCGATACTTTTAAATATCGTATAGACATTTATACCGAGGCGGGAATCAAACCTGAAAACCTAATGCATTGCAGGCGGACCTTCGTCCGCTGTGCCACAGGGTCCACGTCTTCTGTTAAACACAGGCCTCCCTCATAGATCTGTATATACTAGTAATAACGAGTTGTTGTCATACTCAACACGCTTGGCAGGCGGGTTGGCGAGCGCAGTATGTTGAACGCGGGATGTTGAGAAACGGCATTTACAGTGCAGTAAGAATCTGCCAAGTTATTCCTCTGTAAGATATACAAAGAACAATATATCAGCGTCTACAGTACTTGGAGATCCATAAGGGACGCCTATGTTTAGTGGACATCCTATGTCTGAGATGATGATGATAATTTTCATTTCATCGCTCAATTATCGTGCTGAAATCAAATCCTATACCAGATATCGCTTCAAGAAGATCATCGTCTCGGCCTTAAGACGTCCATGGCTGGACATAGGAAAGAAATCGCTTTTAGCGATAAGACCGCCCATTTGTCTGTGTTTCTCTTTAAGTTTTTTTTAATTATTACTTTTTTCTTTAATTTATGTTTTATGGTGAATGTACAATAAAGAGTTTATCTATCTATCTATCTATAGGCCTTCCATAATAGATCTGCAATTACTGATAATGAGGAGTTATTGCCATACTCACTACGCTTGCCAGGCGGTTGAGCGCAGTACGGGATGTTGATACACGGAAAGACGCTGCTGCCCATTCCGGAGCCTATGCAGATCCTTACTACATCCACGGGCAAGAGGGGAGGTAACATTCTACTGCCTACCCACGGCAAGGAGATCGTTTTGCGTATACTTCTGAGTATTTATCTGTTTCCGATATTTATCGAACATTAGATACGATGAAAAGGGTATTGAAAACGAAAAGCGATGTTTGGTAGAGACTTTATTTTGGTTGGATACGGAACCATCATCATCATCACCTCAGCTGTAAGACCGCTGTTCACTTCCACTGCTGGACATAGACCTCCCTCATGTGGATCTCCAAGACGAGCTCTGTGGCGCAGCGGGCGAAGGTCCGCCTGCGACGCAAGGGGTTGCGGGTTCGATTCCCGCCTCGGGACAAAACAAATGTCTGCACGATCTGCAGATATTTGTTCAGGGTCTTTTGGGTGTTTTTCTATTTATAATAAAAATATATATCTATGTAGTATAATGTATTAAGTATATCAGTCATCTAGTACCCCTAACACAATCTCTGCTTAGCTTGGGGCTAGATGATGCTGTGTGATTTGTCCAGCATTATTTATTTATTTTTTAGGGTTTTGTAAAACAAAACACCGCCCGTCACCGACTTTGCGAGGAGACTATGCCGCCGGCAGTTGAATATTGACTCTCTTCTCCAGCCCGTGCATGCAGTAAGAATCTAATGGATTGCTACGGAAGATGGGCAGCAGCATCGTCCAGTGTGTCAACCTTGTGTAAACATACTATACTGCACTCGCCAACCCTCCCAGCCAAGCGTGGCGAGTATAGCAACATGAGGGGTCATGATCCAGCAGATGCATGATGGAGTCCTATGTCCAGCAGTGAACGTGGACAGTAGACCTATGGCTGTGATGATGATGATGAGACATACGAAACGAACGAAAGAAAAAAAATGTTGAAATAATAATTAATTCCTCATTATTCCTACCGTTTGGGCTATCGTTGAGTAGGTACTTAAAAATAATTAAGAGGTTGCAAAGAATTTTTTTTTATTTGAGGTTTCGTTTGCGAACTATGAAATATTTAATCATTTTTACTTACCTTACAAATCTGCAAAAATCATGAAATTAACCATAAAGTTTCTAGGAAAATTATAACGAATAAACTTTTTTGGCTTCGGTGAAATAGTTGCTGAAATAGATGAGAGAGATTGACGACCTCTGTTACGCAGCGGGCGAAAGTCCACCCGCAAGGGGTTGCGGGTTCGATTCCCGCCTCGGGACAAATGTCTGTACGATCTGCAGATATTTGTTCAGGATGTTCTGGGTGTTTTTCTATATATTATAAAAATATCTATGTAGTATTAATGTATTAAGTATGTATATCAGTCATCTAGTACCCATAACACAAGCTCTGCTTAGCTTGGGGCTAGCTGATGCTGTGTGAATTGTCCAGCATTATTGATTTATTTAAACACCGGAATACTCTTTTACTCACATAAATAGTACAAATCTAAAAATAAATCGATAAACATAATTATTAACAACAATAAGTTTGATAATAGTAAAAAAACACACCAACGTCTAACAACAGGTCTACGTTAGCTACGGAACCCTCTTTTATATTTGATTATTGCCGTACTCACCTCGCTTGGAAGGCGAGTTGCCGAGCGCAGTAAATGTTCATACACGGAAGGACGCTGCTGCACATCTTCCGGATACATCCCTTGGCAGATTCTTACTGCATCCACTGGCAAGAGAGAAAGGGTGATATTATTCCACCGGCACCCTAAGAGCACCTTTTTTTCTTCTTAAAATTCTATAGTATCTAAAATAAATAACACTCAGGCAATATTCGTTGCCTAGGTAATTGAATGGTATATCTTTTTAAAATAAACCCCATAAAATCGTAACAAAAGCGTAAAATATTACCTTCTAGTAAAAATCTAAACAATACAACGTACAGAGGGCGGCGTAAGTTGAGCTAATGCACCTATTGTCCCGGTCGGGACTAATGGCGAACTTTAGCGGGGCATTGTGTGTTATTGAGGGGATATGGGATAGTTTGTGCCCATTTCTAATACGTCACGTTAACGGCACGGATTTAGAGCCGTTGATACAGAGTAATAAGCATTTTATTTCAGCCGTAAAACGTCCAATACTGAACACAGGCCTTCCTCATGGATCTCCATTAGGGATTGTTGCCATACTCACCACGCTTGGCAGGCCGGTTGGCGAGCCCAGAATGGTATGTTGATACACGGAAAGACGCTGTTACCTATCACCTAGAAGTATCAATTGGCAGATTCTAATGGCAGAAAAGTTTTCCGAAGCGAACGAATTCAATTATGTGCTCTGTTAAATTTTTATTGTGTTTTGTTTTTATAATGTAGACAGACTATTTATTCTATGTAGCTATTTGCTCTGACACTTATTAACTTTGACTTTCAACAATCTACTGCACCCTAAGGCAAATAATCAAATAATTATAATTAAGATATTAATAATTTTATTATAAAAGTTATCTAACAACAAAAGCAGTACATCAACCCAAAATCGCAATATCCTTTGAGATATAACTTGAGTAATTAACTGAGCGAGACAGAGGTACATCCGTCTCAAACCGCACCCATTACTAACATAGACAGGACAGTTTGTACCCAGCCGACGTCTTACCTATGTAACAGGGGCAGATTCAGGGCAGAATGAAAAGGGGCGCGTTAAAAGCAAGCGTGGGTGTTCTGCAGTTTCTAAGTATTAGACTTTCAAATCACGCGTGACTTACACAATTCACTCTTATGTTAAACGTATAATTAACGTGAGTAGAAAACCCGTTTAAGATCACAATCCTTAATAATTGTTGTGGTCAATGTAATTTTACCTAGAGTTGAAGACTGAGCGTTGACACATTTTGTTTAATTAATGGAAGAAGAAGAGGAAGATGCTGAATGATTTAGGACCAGAAAAGGGTGATATGCCTACGGCTATGCACTAGAAGTTAATAAAATAGCTTAGCGTTAATATATATAAAATGTGAAATTTATTTGATGTTCTTAATCATGCCAAATTTGACTGCTGGCAACAACACACAATTTCACGTCATAACACATAGGTATATATTATATATTTTTAAATTTGCAGAAAAAAAATAATACTGAATTTATTCCTAAGTGACCTAATTGACGATTCTTCGAAGTCAAAGTTGGTGGCTTCTTTTGCCCTAACTACAACATCTATAGGCGTCCGAAACATAAGACACGACACGGCATTTGAAGACCTCGGTGGCGAAGCCGGCGAAGTTGCGCCTGCGACGCAAGAGGTTGCGATTTCGATTCCCGCCTCAGGACAAATGTCTGTACGATCTGCAGATATTTTAATATTTAGAAAACTAAAAATATCTATTAATTAGTAATGTTAAGTGTTAAGTATATCAATCATCTAGTACCCATACACAAGCTTTGCTTAGCTTAGAGCTAAATGATGCTGTGTGAATCGTTCAGCTTTAATTTAATTATTATTATTAAGACACATAGTCGGGCCCCGACCCGACATCCTTCATCCGTCCCTGCGCTTAAAGATCGTCTGCAACCTAGAGGTGTTCGTTATTGTAAGTTCCACCTTGAATACTATTCTGAATACAATATTAGTTCAAAGTTCATTGAAACATCTTAAAGCTCTGAGATTTGGTACATTGTTTTTTATAGAGTCAATTATATAAAATAGTCTCATCCTCTCAGCTTAGTCAGCTATTATTCAGAGGAAAGAACAGGTCAATACGTCTGAAGCTAACTAAGCCGCGGGTTTCCTCACGATGTTTCCTTCACCGTTAAAGCACGTGTTAAGTGTGCACATACATACGTTTTTCAAGAAAGAAGAATCCATTGGTGCACGTCCGGTATCAAACCCACGACCTTCGGATTGAAAGTCGGGGGTACATACTGAGAGGATGGTAGAGGTGCTGGGCAAGCCTAATCCATCTACCAATGTCCCAGGCACTGCAGCGTCCCGTACAGCATGATTACCAGTTGCTGACGCTGTATAAATCATCTATAATAGATGCAAAGACCTTACTTTTATATTAAATACAAGCCGCACTCCGCAGTTCCACCCGCGTAGTTCCCGTTCCTGTGGCAATATGGGGATAAAATATAGCCTATGGGATAATGTAGCATTCAAATGGAGCAAGAATTTTGAAAATATATTAAGTAGTTTTTAGGGTTCCGTTCGCAAAGGTAAAAACAGGACCCTATTATTAAGACTCCGTTGTCCGTCTGTATGTCTGTCACCAGGCGATTTCCCATGAACAGTGATAGCTAGACAGTTGAAATTTTCACAGATGATGTATTTCTGTTGACGCTATAACACAGAAATAAAATACTTAAAACTGTATAAAAACATGATTGAAGGAAGGCACCCATAGAACAGACGTGTTTTTTTGACGTATTTTGCTCGATACTAATAACGGCAACAGGTAAACGCTTATAATATTCACGTACGAAACCTTTCGTGCGCGATTACGACTCACGCTTGGCCGATTATTAAAGTTTATTAATTTTATACATACAAATTACACCACACAAAATACAAATCTTTCCTCTTTATAGTATCAGTGTAGAAGTCTAGAATATCAATAGATATACGGTCGAATTGAGAAACCTCCTATTTTTTCGTCGTTTAACCCGTAAGCTCACATTTTCTCACACTAAAATTGATTGCAGAAGTTTTAGGTGATCCTGACTAGATGTCGTCCCGAGCGCCTACCTTCCTAACTATTCAATCCCTCTCCCCTCGCGTAACTGAAGCGCCGCTCAGTCCCGCTGCGACTACGCAGTAAAGCATCTGTGGAGGCCTCGTACCGTCGCGCACCCATTTATCGTGATTTTTTTGAAGACGTCCAAAGATAGTAGATCTCAAATTAGTTAATTTGATAATGCGCTAGAAGTTGCATTTTTGTTTCATAGTTTTAAATAAAACTCTTGTTTACTTTTTCAATAAATGCTGTTTTATTCATCATGAACCTATTTATAGCCAAAAACTAAAAATTTCGCAGAAATATAAACATTTAAAGTAGCGTGAGCGATTTGCTCGCGCGCCTATCCGTGTAACGATATTAGGCGCGTCTTTTCACGGGTTAAGAACCGGTTTCGTAAAAAAAAATACAAAATAACGAATTTCTGTTATCATGGAATTTCGTAACCAATTTCAAGAATTTATCGAATGGTCACCAAAGGTCAAAAATTGCATTTTTAGGTTTTTGGACGTTTTCGGCCATTTGAAGACTTTTATTTTTTTGGTGACCTTAGAAGTCACAATAACTCCGGTCCCTGTGACCCCAGGACACCAACCAATCAGTACCCTTCTCTCAATTAGACGGTGCTAACAAAAAAGATTTCATGTAAATCGGTCAACGCGTTCGGTTGTAACCGTCCCATACACAGACAGAGAGACAGACATACAGACAGACAGACAGCGCTATGCATATTAAATTATTATTTATTTATTTATTTTTGAAATCTTAGGAAAACTTACAGCTAACTTAAAGAAAAAATACACAAATAATATTACGCACACCTTAAAAAGTGGCATAATTTAAAGAAGGCCAATTAATAGTTTCCACAAATATTTAAAGAATTTAAGATTAAGAACAAACAGTAAAATAGACGACGTTAGAGAAAAAATATATAAAATAACAATACACAGGTGAAACACACACATCTAATAATACAAATTATTAAACTAACACAAAAGACCTGAAAAAAAAAAAAAACTAAAGTGAATGTGTAGGTACCCAATCTAAACAATGAAAAATTTATTGCAAAGTAAGCGTTTGAGCTTACTCGGGGTTGTGTTGAATAGATCAACCTCTTTGTGTTCTTTTGCCAATGAGTTAAACGAGCTAGATGCATATTAGATCATATTAGCCTCCACTGTCCCACTGCAGGGCAAAGGCGTCCCTTCCCTTCTTCCACTCTTCGCGATTTAACGCAGTGACAGGCCACGTGTTCATATGAGTGTTCAGCTCGTCCCGCCATCTCCTTCTCGGTCGTCCGCGAAAGAATATTAAAAGACTGGAAGAAATTAGATGTTAGTTTCTAACATTAGTTTTACATTTTTCTACAATATTTAAAAGAGTTATACTAAACATACATACATGTAGTGTTTGTGTATTTGAGCTACTTTAAATAGCCCTGTTGTCTCGGGTTCGCGGGTAGCGGGGGGACAGTCACGTGAATGCCACAGGCAAGTGCGGACGTGTTTACCCTGGCTACTGGTGACGTAACGAGCCAATATAGGTACCCTACACATGAGAGTACTACAATACATAAATAATAATACAAAGGATACCTTCGGAAGATGGGCAGCCGGATAAACAGTTAAAGCGAAACTATAAGGATTTCTTATTATAACTCTAAAAACACAAGTACGTACGACTTTGCTCTAAGTAGGCAGGTATCTGAAGCGGTAGATAAAAGTAGGCTATAACTTTTAAGCGTATGTAAAAATTATTATGTACGCTTCGTAGTTACCTCAACCAGAGTCTATTAAACAGGTTAGAGCCCTAACCTACATAAAAGTCTTATAATAGCTACTGAAGATGCTATAAAGAAGCAACAAACTCGAGAACTCACAACTAGCTTGCTGTTATGTATCAAGGCACAGTCTAATACGAGAGAGCATGTTCATTTTATTGATACAGAACTATTTGTATAGTCACTATTTGCATATTAAAGTTATTGGCTAAAGTTTTAGTTATGATGTTTTGCAACTTCTTAAGCTAAGAAAAGGCCTCCCTCATTGATCTCCAGGAACTGCGGTTGGAAGCGGCCTGCATCCAACGCTGACCTGCGGTTCTTACCAAGTCGTCAGCCCATCTTGTAGGTGGACGTTCTATGCTGCGCTTGCCGGTTCGTGGCATACATTCGAGAACTTTACGGTCCCATCGGCCATCTGTTCTGCGCGCTATATGGCCTGCCCATTGCCACTTCAACGTGCTAATCCGTCTGGCTATGTCGGTGACCCGAGTTCTCTTACGTATCTCCTCATTTCTGATTCGATGCCGTAGAGAAACCCCGAGCATAGCCCTCTCCATAGCTCGTTGAGCGACTCAACCAGTCCAGCAGTGGACGTCCTACGGCTGATATGATGATGGTGATGAAGCTAATAAAATTGCTGACAACATACTTCGCATAAATGAAAATCAATTTATGATAATAAATTAAAAGTAAAAAAACTTTGTAACAAACAAGCTGTTATTTAAACGTACCTACTAAAAATAATAAAATAAATATTTTCCATTAAAGTTTAATGTCAACTTAAAACGTCTTTACACAATTTATGTGATAAAAAAGCTTGTCACGAGAATAACCTGTGTATTATTTTTTTTTATAAGGTCTTATTTTATTATACATAGAAAAACATCCAGAACACCCTGAACAAATGTCTGCAGGTCGTACAGACATTTTGTCCCGAGGTAGAAATCGAACCCGCAACCTCTTGCGTCGCAGACGGACCTACGCCCGCTGCGTTATAGAGTCGTCAAGGTAGGAGGGGCAACATTCTACTGCCAGTACTACACAGTGTATACTAGCTATTTGTTATCTAAGCTGTGACATAACTTTGCGAAGCTCAAGATGCATAAACTCAGAATTTTTATGACTCCTTTTAACGAACATCCGAAGTTCAATACATACTTTATGTATGTAGTATGAAAGTATGGTAATAACTGCATAAAAACTACTTAGTTCTAATGTATAGTTCCCATCAAATCTCTCCTAGAAGCTAGTACAAATACGATGCTTTGCAAGAACTTGCTGATTGGGTTACATCATAATCATAATCATTTTATTTTGTTAAATACGAGATTACATATCTTATAAATTATTGATAATATTATGTTTTTCTTTATTTATTTATAAGCTTTCTCAGTGCAGGGCAAAAGCCTACCTTCCCTCTTTCCACATATCCCTGTCTTGAGCTTGTTGAAGCCAGTCTATCCTTAAGAAGTCAAGATCATCTCGCCATCGCCGCCTGGGTCTACCACGTGGACGTCTTTGTTGGGGAACCCAATCGGTGGTGGTTTTTGCCCATAGTTGTTGGGGTATGCGGCTCATGTGGACCAGATCAAGGTGATGTCAATTAAGCTATCATCGGGTAGTAGTAAGTAGTAAGGCCTTTGCATCTATTATAGATGATTTATACAGCGTCAGCAACTGGTAATCATGCTGTACGGGACGCTGCAGTGCCTGGGACATTGTTAGATGGATTAGGCTTGCCCAGCACCTATACCATCCTCTCAGCTTAGTCAGCTATTATTCAGAGGAAAGAACAGGTCAATACGGGTTTCCTCACGATGTTTCCTTCACCGTTAAAGCTCGTGTTAAGTGTGCACATACATTTTTCAAGAAAGAAAAATTCATTGGTGCACGGCCGGTATCGAACCCACGACCTTCGGATTGAAAGTCGGGAGTACATGCCACTCGGCCAACACGGCTTTTATCATCGGGTATTTACCGCGTATTTATATTTATTTTTAACCCCTGACATGACAGGGACGAGATATTAATATTCAAAATTGCTGAAAATATTATTAATTTGGGTAACTCCCATGCACGTAAGGTGGGGGATTTTTTCTTGATTTTTCCCATCGCTGGAAAGGCATTTTAAATCGTTTTGGGGATTCCAGGACAATTTTTCGATTAAGGGTTCCATTTGCAAAATATTAAAGTTTCAAATATTTTTCGAGCGTCCTATTCCTTCTGAAATCTAAACAGCAGGCTTTACAAATCTGAAAAAAATCTTGTTGTTTTAAGTACAACTATAAAGTTAAAGCTAGCTTTTTTAGTTTCGGAAAAATAGTCGCTCAAATAAGTGATACAGTTTACCCAACATACAGGATTACTTTCTACAGAAAACTCAATTATGTGGTTTGGTTACCGTAAAAAAACATACACCAACTTTTAACAACAGGTCTACGAGTAACTACGGAACTCTACAAAGTGCGTGGCCCGATATGAATGAATGAATGATATGCATCTAGCGTAATTTTATACCCTTATACTCACCTAATTATTTAAATAATAAATAAATAAATAATGCTGGACAAATCACACAGCATCATCTAGCCCCAAACTAAGCAGAGCTTGTGTTATGGGTACTAGATGACTGATATACTGAATACATTATACTACATAGATATATATTTTTATTATAATATAGAAAAACACCCAGAACACTCTGAACAAATATCTGCAGGTCATACAGACATTTGTCCCGAGGCGGGAATCGAACCCGCAACCCCTGGCGTCGCAGGCGGACCTTCGCCCGCTGAGCTCGTCATTTAAATAATATTTACGCATGTTTCTTTTAACAGGTTATAAATTTAGTTTTGTTAGATAACGATTTATGGGTAATGAGGTTTTCATTTTTATTTTATTTATTTTTATTTTATTTTATTTCATTTTACTGTATCCGTGTGTTTTTGAAAGTAATTTCAGACATAAAAATGTCCACTGCTGAACACAAGCCTCCCTCGTGGATCTCTATGGAGGGTATTTAACATAACGCTTGGCAGGCGGGTTGGCGAGCGCAGTTCGGGATGTTGATACACGGAAAGGTGCTGCTGCCCATCTTTCGGAGATAAACCATAGCAGGCTCTTACTGCATGCCGTGGGGTGCCGGCAGAGAATGTTACCCCTGCTATCATGCCAGTGGATGCAGTGACAGCCTGCTAAGGAATACCTCCGGAAGATGGGCAGCAGCATCTTTCACTGCGCTCGCCAACCCGCCTGCCAAGTGTGATGAGTATGGCAACTACCCCTCATGGCAATCCATGAGGGAGGCCTGTGTTCAGTAGTGGACGTTTTACGGCTGAAATTGTGATGATGATGATGACTGCATCCAAGGGCATAAGGCAGAGGATGTGTAGCATTCTACTGCCGGCACCCCACGGTTAAACATTCACAGCAGAGAATGCTTTTGCATCAAGTCTTCCTTGCACAATTTAATAAAGTGTTAAATAAACAATGGATTTTTGGTTAATGAGGTTTTTATTATACTATATCTGTGTGTTTTTCTGGATAAAATAAACTTCAGTTAAAAACTGTCCAACTACGTTACTCTAGTTCCAAACTGCACTTCATATTGTTCACGTGTTTCTGAATCGTCTACCCAACCTAAGTCCTTTAATGTCGCCCTAGTTATAAACAGACAAACACAGCCTTTCGTACATGCAGGATATATTATATGTGTACTAAACCGAAAGGAGGTGATTCTGACATTTTATTGAAAAAAACAACTTTAATTCTACGACATTTCAGGATTCGGTTATTTTCATTCAAGAAAAGACCAATTGTATTTCTAATTGGCCGTAAGTGTCCTTTTGCTGGACAAAAGCTCCCCCCCCCTCTTTTCATGCTTCTCGATCTGCTCTGTCATTTCGGCCCCATGCCCATGCGCTGTTACGCCGTAAAACGTCCACTACTGAACACAGGTCTCCCTCCCATGAGGGGTTGATTAATTTATTTTAGGAATAACAAACGACAACACTGTGTATAGTAGAGGTTATAATGTTAGAATACTTAATTATAAGCATAATATTATTAACAATGTAGTCCACTGCGCTATCCACAAATTGGTCTTATAAATAAAAAATAGGTTAAAATAGGGTTAGTCACCATACTCACCACGTTTAGCAGGTGGTTTGGCGAGCGCAGTATGGGATGTTGATACACGGAAAGACGCTGCTGATCTTCCGGAGGTATCCATCCTGAGGTTAGCAGACTCTAACTGCATCCATAAGTATGAGAGGAGAGGTAACATTCTAAAGGCGATACCCCACGGCGCTATGTAACGCCATCGCTTCTTCGGTCTGCCGCGGCGTCTTACCGTGTCGGAGTTCCACTGAGTTTCCAGGAAAAGACCACGAAAGATGTAATTGAACAGCTGATTTTACTAATCGCTAGCTGTCTCTTGACATTGAGCTCCGTAAAAATCTGCTCTATAGGTAGGTACAAATAAAAATTCCTATAACCACAGAGATATTTTTTTCAAAATCTTATAAAAAGATTTGAAATCCAAATAAGAACTCAGGACCAAAACAACTAGTAAAAATGTAAATAAAAATGACAAAAACATATGGAAATTCTTGATTTTTTTACTTTTGAAAACGACTTGATTTCATGGGTAGAAGCCCCCTTTTCGGGTTAGTACACAGGTTAAATACAACCTGTTTAATTTATAGTAAAAACGTATATAAAAAAAAACAAAAAAAAATTTAAGAAATTCTTATTTTTTTCTTTTTGAAAACGACTTGTTTCCATGGGTAGAACCTTTTCGGGTTAGTACGCGTGTTAAATCCAGCCTGTATAAGTTATTCATAACATTAAACGTATATTGCGGCAATCCGAGGAGAGTTTTGCAAGCGTTTATTGTTCAACCCTCAGTTTTAATAGGAGGACGCATTTGCACAGGAACAAATGCTTGGGGTGCCGGCAGTAGAATATTGCTCTCCTCTTTTACCCGTTGATGCAGTAGCAATCTGCCAGGAAGAAATAAGAGTCATAATAGTAATCAGTACATCGTTGACTGGAGGGAATCAGCTCAGGGTAGGGATATATGGAGGGAATTGGGGGAGGCCTTTGCCCAGCAGTGGGACCCAAATGGCTCATAATAATAATAGTAATTTATTGTTATGTTAAATGGGTATTCTACTCACGTTAATTATTCGTTGAGAATAGGTATCCAACGTGTTCAGTTCCTCCCAAGACTGAAAGTCTCCCCGGGACCATGCTTGGTGCAATCCAAGCGAAACGTCGGGAAATAATAAAGGTAATTTACGCGATAAATACCCGGTTATATGTATGTATGTTAATAATGTTAAATATAATATGTTATAGTTACAAAACAGTGTAACAATCAGTCAAACCCGTAGTTTTTACCTCGGTTTTATAGTTCAGTTTAATGGTGAGCGCGGAGTAACTATCGAATAACTAAAGTAACTACTCTGGACTTTATCCAGAAGAGCTCTGTTATGAATAAGGGGGTAACTAAAGGTTATATCATCAATCAATATCAATACATAGTATAAACAAAGTCGCTTCACGCTATCTGTGTGTCCCTATATTTGTTTAGATCGTTAAAACTACGCAACGGATTTTGATTCGTTTTCTTCCAATAGATAGAGTGATTCAAGAGAGAGGTTTATCATTCTGGAGGTTTCTAATGTGAGGTCGTAAATAAACACATTTCTTTGCGCTTTCATTGCAAACGCTGGCTGAACCCTACGAGATAGATGAAAATAATGTACTACAGTATTGTACACCTTAAAAAGGTCTACAAAAAGTCCGCGATGGTACATTCTGTGGTATATTTAGTATCAGTATTGCATCCGTGCGAAGCCGGGGCGGATCGCTAGTATTATATATATATAACATATATTTTCAAAAAAGCCGTTTTCAATGATAAAATCTAAAATGTTGCTGAATATACCCTAACCACTTATAACGCTTATTACATTTGAATATTTTCTGTGATTTTTCATGGATCCCATCATCAGAATTGGAATTAAAAGCAAGCAAACAATTTACATTATTTATTTGAAGTAGGTTTTTTCGTGAAGATTTCATCCGGGGAAGCACTACCACCATACCTATTTCTGCCGCCAAGCAGTAATGCCTGCATTGCTGTCTTCCGGTTTGAAGGGTCCGGAGAAATTACGGGCACATGAGACCTTAAAAATCTATATCTCAGGGTGATGGTCGCAATGCAATGCAGCGTTGGTCATGTGCTTAGTGAACGTGATCACCGCGGTATTTCAGTTGTCATAGGTAGAGGTTACTGCTAAACGTCAGGTGGGCCTTTGGCTTGTCTCGTCATTAAGTAGTGTAAAAAAATATTAAATTAAACCAAAAACCCAAACGTAAGTTTAAATTTAGGGCAAACCACTATACTAACTAAAAGGCGAAAGAACAAAATTTTCATTTCAAAATCCTGTAAAACATCATTTGCTCATCATCATGTAAAATTCCTAGCACCATATGTGTACAATAAAATCAATAAAATAATAAAAATACATCAGTCAACTACAAACCAACAATTAAAGATAACTGCATCGAGTTACTTGCAAAGTCTAGATTATGATCAGGTAGAGCAACTGTTAAGTATTCAGTTCTAATTTTGGGCTATAATGATTTAATGTATAATAGGTTAAGCTTTAGTTAAGAACAAGTTAAACAGTTAGTTGGTACCCTCTTACCAATATAACATTTTTCTCTTGTTTACCTTTTGGGTGTTTACTGTTATAACCTATCTCTACTACTTTCTTATACTTTTTGTTTTGTTTGTTTACTATTCAAAGTAGAGTTTTATTTTTGTAAGTTTGTATTATCCTATGAGTATGTACCTACACTATCTTCCAAAAGCCGAAGGATATTTGAGCCCTCACGTCTAAACACAAGCGAAAGCTTAGTTAGAGCGAGGAGTCACTATGTTTTTGAAAGGTTTAAAATACAAGTACAAGAAATAGAATAATGTTGCGTAATCAAACTCAACTGAAAATGTTTTGTACCTTGTAAACCTACTTTTTGTGAATAAATGTATTTTATTATTATTATTATTATTATACTAATCACAATTACGATAGTTTCAAAAGTTAAATAATTAAAAAAGTTATATCTAGAATTGTCAGGGACATTTTTAAGCTATTACAACAATGCCTAACCAATATAACAATTCTCAAACTAGTGGTCAAGTTGATGAACAAATTTCAATTAAACTTTGCGAAAAATCATTTTATAATTGCCAATATCCAAAGCTCTGTGCATACGCCACAGAACGAATTACGAACAACTTGGTTGACATGACACGTGGAATATGGAATATAGGAAGTAAGAGAGAAAATTGAGCCAGTGGGTTCTGTATAGAGACATTTGAACACCCCTGACACATCAGGACGTCAACTTCTGGACAGAGGGGGGATGACACGTAGAATATAGAATGTGAGAGAGCGAAAATAGAACCAGTAGCTTCTGTATAGAGACACGTGAACTCCCCCAGCACATCATCAGCACAGGACGTCCACTGCTGGACAGAGGGGTCGACATGACAGGTAGTATATAGAAAGTGATAGAGCAAAAATAGATCCAGTGGGTTCTGTATAAAGACACGCAAACTCCCCGACCACATCATCAGCTTAGAACGTCCACTTCTGGACAGAAGGATTGACATGACACGTGGAATATAGAAAGTGATGGAGCGAAAATATAACCATTAGCTTCTGTATAGAGATACGTGAACTCCCCCAGCACATCATCACAGCTTTGGACGTCCACTGCTGGACAGAAGGATTGATATGACACGTGAAATATAGATAGTATTATATATAGATAGTAGTATTAGTGTTAGATTAGTGATAGAGCAAAAATAGATCCAGTGGGTTCTGTATAGACACGTGAACTCCCCCAGCATATCATTAGCTTTGGACGTCCACTGCTGGACAGAGGGGTTGACATGACACGTGGAATATAGAAAGTGATGAAGCAAAAATAGAACCAGTAGCTTCTGTATAGAGACATTTGAACACCCCTGACACATCAGGACGTCAACTTCTGGACAGAGGGGGGATGACACGTAGAATATAGAATGTGAGAGAGTGAAAATAGAACCAGTAGCTTCTGTATAGAGACACGTGAACTCCCCCAGCACATCATCAGCTTAGGACGTCCACTGCTGGACAGAGGGGTTGACATGAAACGTGGTATATAGAAAGTGATGGAGCGAAAATAGAACCAGTAGCTTCTGTATAGAGACACGTGAACTCCCCCAGCACATCATCAGCTTAGGTCGTCCACTGCTGGACAGAGGGATTGTCATGACACGTGGTATATAGAAAGTGAGAGAGCAAAAATAGATCCAGTGGGTTCTGTATAGAGACACGTGAACTCCCCCAGCACATCATTAGCTTAGGACGTCCACTGCTAGACAGAGGGGTTGACATGACACGTGGAATATAGAAAATGAGAGAGAAAATGAATCCAGTGGGCTCTGTATAGAGACATTTGAACACCCCCGACATATCATAATTAGCTGTAAGACGTCCACTGCTGGACAAAGGCCTCCCTCATGGAACTCCAAGTAGTGTTAATGAGGGGTAGCTACCATACTTACCACGCTTGGCATGGTTACCTCCGGAAGATAGGCAGCAGCGTATTTCCGTCTATCAACATCTCATACTGCGCTCGCCAACCCGCGCCACCCCACAGCAATCGGCAGGACAATGTTTCCCCTCCTCTCTTTTAATCTCTCAATCTTTATTCCACAGTTGAGCATTCTTTATTTATTTCTCTCTTTGATAACATCGCAATCCTATTCTAATCAATGACTGATAACCGTGCAGAAGAGGAAGGTATATATTTATAATACATGCATAATATAGAGAAACACTGATCATTTTGGAGGTTTCTAATGTGAGGTCGTAAATAAACACATTTTTTGCGCTCACATTGCAAACGCTGGCTGAACCCTACGAGATAGATCAAAATAATGTACTACAGTATAAAACACCTTAAAATAATCTACAAAAACGTTCGCCATGGTATGTTATGTAGTATATTTAGTATCAGCATTGCACCCGTGCTAGGCGGGTCTCTAGTATATAATAGAAACATAATTTTTAACTTATAAATCACTGGTTTATATGAAAAAATTAAGTTCAAATTGACAGGCGAGAGGAACGGGCTACCTGAGGCATGCTGTCATCATCATCATCATTTCAGCCATAAAACGTCCACTAATGAACAAAGGCCAACCTCATGGGTCTTCATGAGGGGTAGTTGCCATACTCACCACGCTTGGCAGGCGGGTTGGCGAGCGCAGTATGGGATGTTGATATATGGAAAGACGCTGCTGCTCGTCTTTCGGAAGTATCCCTTAGCAGGCTCTTACTGCATCCACGGGCATGAGAGGAGGGGCAACATTCTACTGCCGGCGCCCCACGGCTTAGAGGCACGCTGTAGTGACCTCTTATTGTAATGTAATGACCATATTTTGTAAGAAGCGAACCTACCCTGTGTTCACAAATATATAAAAAATGTGTTTCGTCGCTCACAATGATGTTTACCTAATTCTCCTATTACTCGTTTAGGAGTTTCATTCTTGTCTATCTAACTTGGCATTCCATATTAATTTATCTCATTACGAACGAGAAAAAATAGGTGATCCGTAACAACAGACCCCTAAAACTTCTCGACTCGATAATTAAAATGGCCGCCGAGAATTGCAGTTGTCGTGGACAAATTAACTGCCTCGCGAAGAAAGGTTTTAACTTTTTGTTTTGTTGCCTCAACAATTTGTTTCGAATATAGCAATGAGATTATTTCATCAGACGACCTCTGTGGCACAGCGGGTGAAGAATCGTCAGTCCCAAGCTAAGCAGAGCTTGTGTTATGCATACTGGATGACTGATCTTAATTCATTATGCATTATAGATAGATATTTTTTATTTTATACAGAAATACATCCAGAACACCCTCAACAAATATCCGCAGATCGTACAGACATTTGTCCCGGCGGAAATCAAACCCGCAACCTCTTGCGTCCCAGGCAGACTTTCGCCTGCTGCGCCACTGAAGTCATCATGTTGTCTTTAGATAGGCAGGCAAGATATAACTCTTATGCAGTGTCTTTCCGTGTATCGACATCTCGTACTGCGCGCCTGCCAAGAGAGGTTACCGCTCATCAGGTGGGCCTTCAGCTTGTCTCGTCATTTAGTTCTACAAAAAAAACTAAATCACATATAGGATTAAAAGGTTATCTTACTGCAATTGTAGTTGATAGTTTTGGTTTCAATTCTGGCATCATGAGTTACTGGGTTATGAACCAACATCGGCCGCTCGCCCCACTAGTAACGCAATAAATATTGACATTTTAAAATTTGAATTTGCTCATATTAATATCCTCGTGACATCATAGTTGAAATAATTATTAGGTGTTATTATTATTTTTTGTTTTTGTTTTGTTTTGTGACTTTACTAACCATTCCTCATTTTATTATGTGTTACTAACAAAGTCTTTTATTGTACTTATCTGAATAAATACATTTTCAATTTCAATTAATTATTGTGTACACAACCCTACCTATGATCACCTCTATCTAGCCTCAAAGGTTTGCTGTAAGAGAACTCTTTTTAGGGTTAAGCTCGCCTTTTACATGACCATTACTGTGTATTTTAAATTTATATTTGTTTTGGGTGCAATCTCTCGTCTCTTCTCTCAATGTTATAAGGAGGAAGGATTTGTATGTTTGTAACAAATAAACTCAAAAACTACTTGACCGATTTTCAAACGTCCTTTATAATTGGAATGCTACATTATCCCTGAGAACATAGGCTATATTTTATCTCCATAGATAGATAGATAGATAACTCTTTATTGTACTTAACTTAATACTAACACAAAAATTAACATAGAAACTTACAAAAACTAAAAGTAGAAGTACAATGGGCGGCCTTATCACTATTATATTCCCACGGGAACGAAAACTACGCGAGTGAAACTGCGGAGTACGGCTAGTAAGAATAAAGAAAATAATATGCCTAATTAAATATATAATCATTTATAAGACAATGTGAAATTATGTGGATCTATTCGGGTATGTGTAAATTACTAGCCTACTATTGTTAGTTTCTTTTAATTTGTTCTTCGTAAAGCACTACTGTGTATCTATAAGTGGAAACTTATTAGTAGCCACTTATTATTATAATTATAACTATTATTGTGTATCTTGTGCTGATAGTTTCTCTAAGATGAATAAATAAAAATGAAATAAAAATCAAGAATACAGAAGGATAAACAAAAGTACAAACGAAATCAATGTTTTCTCACACCATTGACAAAAGAAATCCACGGCCCATTCCCTTGTAATAGGGTCACCAGTGAGTCGCAGAAAAGCCGTAAAGCAATTAAGCAGCCGCCTCTAATAGATTGATAGCCCTTCAATTTGGAAGTTTCACTAAAAAAGCTTTTGTTGGCTAACAATGGCACTGTACACCAACAGATCCATTGGAATTTTATATAGATAGTCGTAGTGTGCCCCGGCATTAGAATGTTGACCTTCCTCTTTTGCCCGTGGCAGTAAGAGCCTGCTAAGGGATATCTCCGGATCGGCAGCAGCGTCTTTCCGTGTCATGACATCCCGTACTGCGTTCGCCAACCTGCCTGCCGTGGTGTGTATAGCAACTACCCCCCCATGGAGATCCATGAGAGAAGCCAGTGTTTAGTAGTAGACGTTTATGGCTGAAATGATGAGGTATTCTATTAATCATACTGTACTCATAACACAAGCTCTGTGCTTAATTTGCGGCTCGATACAAGTATGACGCCAAAAACTGGCATTGTCATTATATGTGTGCTAACAATAACGCCGATACACACACACTGGTTTTGCCAATAAACCAAACTTTTATTGTTACCATTTATTCAATCATATTGCATGAACTTTCGTGAAAAAAATTAAACACAAAGTCCAGCTAACATTGTGTATAGAGGTTTCCAAATGAGCGAGCTCTCTCATTTCCTTCTTGCCGTGTGGAAATATCTAACGATTTATATATGTGGTTTGATGTAGCTGTGAAACATCAACATCGTCGATAGACTGGCATTCTGAGCGCTTCGATTACAAATCGAGAGCTTTGCGATTAAAAATTGCCACTTCTAAACGTTTATCCGGCAAACACAAACAGAGCTTAATAGCCAGTCTGGAGTGTCTAATAGATGGATAGCTCTGTGCGCGGCTTAATTGGGTTCGGTTAAGTGTTTCCCGAATTGTGGGATTTTGCGGAACCCTTCTGTGTGTGATTTCACGCACTTGTGGTTTGAGGGTTCCTTTTTAGTGTTCCGGGAAATCGAATTGTGTTGATATATAAATAAAAAAATTAAGTAATCCACGAAACTATGTTAGCTGCATTCTAATAAGAAAACCGCAACCATACCAATCGAAAGACGCTGCTGCCATCTGCTGGTGGCATTCCTTGGCAGATTCTTTTTTATTCACGAGCAAGAGAGGGCTACTGCTGTTTGTGATTGTTTTGCAGATGTTTGGGTCTGGGCGTTATTCTATAATAATAATAAATTTTTAATACAATAAAAAAATGTATTCTCCAAAGATCTGGTACCCATAACACAAGCTCTGCTTAGTTTGGGGCTAGATGGTGTACAAAATCTCCAGCAATATCATCATGCATAGTAGTGCTTTCCACGTCCACTGCTGGACAAAGGCCTCTCTCATGTATCTTTAAGAAAAAGGGGGTTTTTGCGATACCCATTCGTCTGGCAGGTGAATTATTGGCGAGCGCAGTCTCTTCTAAAGGTATCCCTTAGAAAATTCTTACTGCATCTACGGGCATAAGAGGAAGTACAACACTCTACTGGCACCCCTATTGGCCCCCACCCGGCCATTTTATTATTATTTATAACATTAACAAGTAAACCTTGTCCCCAGGATATCAATCGCGCACGAACCGAACGCGACCTTTGCGGAACTGGTGATCAGCTCAGCACGAGCTGAGGACGAAGGCGTCTACCGGTGCGAGATCACGTACCTGCAGGTCGGAGAAGACTGCAACACAGTACAGACCACCGACTTCCATACCTACAGTGAGTAGTAGCTTTATGATTGTTGCAGTTTATCCTGGTTACTTCTGGCGGCCTGGTAGTTTTGAAGGGCCCAAAAAGTTAAGACCAAAGTTTTACCCGAATTCTTTGACAAACTTACGTCTTCGTGTATTTATTTTGTAGGTACATCGTGGTCACTTCTGTGTCTAGTAGCTTGAACGTGGGTTTTTAGATTTTTCGTAACTTAAAAAACTAAAAGCATCTGTAATAATAAGTATCGTAATCCAACAACTTCTGTACCTCTACATACAGTGAGAAGTAAACGTAAGAACTCGTGGTAGATTCTGTGCGCCTGGCAGTTTGGAACAAAAATCTTCCTACAGAGAATCCTATTTATCTAACTGTTTATTTTATCTTTATGTCTGTCTATTTTAGATCCCTAATTTCTGAACAGTATCTAATATTGTCAAAATGCAAAGAAACTGTATCTCCAAGTCATCAATACGACTTAAAGCCAGAATTCAAGGGGAGGTACATTATATTATAGAAAACCATCGCGAACTTGTGATCGGCTCAGCACGAGCCAAAGACTACCGGTGCGAAATCACGTATCTGCAGGTTAGAGAAAACTGCATCATTGTTCTGACCACCGACTTCCATACAGGCACTGAGTAGTAGCTTTACGGTCGTTGCAGTATCACTTGGTTCCTTCTGGCTTCCTGGTAGTTTTAACTGGTAACGTGTATTTATTTTGTAGGATTATCTTGGTCACTTCTGTGCCTGGTAGCTTGAACGTAGCCTACGTTCAAGCTAAGAGCTTAAGATGTTGTTATATAATTTATTTTAGTTTAACAACGAACAGATTTTTTTTTAAAAAGGCACATCTTAAAAAACCGTCAGCCCTCGAAACGCAATCATCTCTTAATCCAGCCCCAAATGATTTTTCTATCACTCTGAATCCCCTTACATTAGATAACAGAGGCCGATGTAATATCGAGAAATAATACAATAAGCTTGAATTGACTGGCTTTAGATTGACAAAGTCAATTTATTAAAAGTATATTAAAATTTACATACAAAATGTAGCATTGGGGGTGAAATAGGGCGCGAATAATAGAACGCCCCGGGGATGAATAGTTTTGGAGTAATGCCATTTTGAAAGCTGTCGATAATGTTAAGTAAATAAGCGTTTCAAATCTATTAAACCGTGAGTTCTTGGTATTTTAAACAAAACACATTTCCGGTTGTGATGTTAGCTGGTTAAATAACCTTTGATTTATTGTTAGATTAAACATAGACACGTTTTGTTAATTAAAACCATTTTCAATTTAATTTTAGGATATAGGTACATGACGAAATTGGATAAAATATGTTATTGGTTTAATACTGGTTGGTTAGTTTGAGTTGTTTAAGCAAATAACGTAATTTATTTTTGGCATGGACGAGGAAACTCGACTGAACTGACATGATAGTATTGAAATGAAATAGATCAATTATTTATTTGTAACAACAAGCGATTCTATACAAATAAACCTTATTAAACATAAAAAAATAGAGTCGTGATTTAAACATAAAAAGGTCTAAAGTCAAAGTCAATAAGTGTTTATTCAATAGAGCATAAATCCACATAAAATAGTCAATTATAAAAGAACAAGACACATTTAAATTGAATAAAGCACATAATTGGATTCGCTCGTTTCAGATAACTTTTTTCCAAGTGAGGGAAAGAAGCGAACAAGAAAGTCTAAAAGAAGCACATATATGTGTTTTTCTATGTGTTTTAAGGCAAGGTTAGTTTTTTTTAAACTTTTTAATATAATAATAATAAGAATTCTGGACATTTCACACAGCAATTTTATAAACCCAACGTAAGCAAAGGTTTTCAGCACCAGATGGTCGAAACAAGCATTGGTACGGGGGTACCAGAAAAGGGGGCGAAGGTTTCCGAAAAATGCCATTTTTGGCCTTTAGTGACCTTTTGAGGTCACAATAGCTCCGGTCCCTGTAACCCTAGGGTCACCAAAATCAATCAGTACCCTTCTCTTAGTAAGACAGTGCTAACAAAAAAGGTTTCATGTAAATTGGTCAACGCGTTCGGTTGTAATCGTGTCATGCACATACAGACAGACAGCGCTATGCATAATAAAGGGCTTCGCCCCCTAATAACTCTTTACTACCACCATGTTGACACATGGTGGTAGTAGAGGTAAAGAGGTAGATAGGTAAAGAGTTAGTCAGTCGTAGGTCGTCCACTGCCTGGACACAGGCCTCCCTCATTGATCTCCATGAGGGGTACTTGCCATACTCACTACACTCTGCAGGCAGATTGGCGAACGCAGTGCGTTGACACGGAAAGATGCTGCTGCCTACCTTCCGGGGGCATCTCTTACCAGGCTCTTACGGCATGAAAGAAGAAACATTCCACTGCCGGCAACCCACGGCACACATGCGTATATTTCGAACGCAAAACGCGACTCAGCGTTTTATTATGAAAAGGATTACACTGACCCGTTCGGGACGGAATGGGACGACTGAAGAAGTGGTAATTCCAGGCGAAACCGGGGACTCCAATAAAATTTTGCTATCACAGATTTTATCTCTGCGCTTCTGAGTAAAAAAAAGGCTCTGCAATAGGTTTTTGTGAAGGGCAAAAATAAGCGATGGAAATTGGGTGAATGAAATTAAGAAAAATAGTTTTTGACGACCTCTGTGGCGCAGCGGGCGGAGGGCTGCCTGCGACGCGAGAGGTTGACTAAAAGATTTAAAACACACGAACCCAAAAACAAAATGCGGTTCATACATACTTGTTTAATGTAATTACTTAATTTTATTTGGAAATTATTAATGTGCTACCTAAATGTTTTCCGTTATTTAAACAATGTGTACTGCCTATCTACTATGTATAGTAATTAAGTTAAATTAAGACGAATGTATGTGCCAAGACAAACTTCGTACGGTTTTTATGGCACTGATTTTAATAACCATGTATTTAAATAAGTCTTTGAGTATAAATAAATAAAAAAAACAAACATCCTGTAAAAAAACAAATCCGCACCTTTTTACATCTCAGCCACAAAAAAAACACAAGTTCAATCTCAAATAAAAAAAAATTACTGTCACGGGACCCTTGGCAGATACCTATGAAACATAAAAAGGATTCATATCTGCTAGGCGATTTTGCAATAACTCCTAAATTATTCATATAAATTGCCAACCGCCACGGTCACCACAGTCATTAAAATCGCTACAGTCGCCACAGTCCCTATAGTCGCCACAGTCACTCCATTCGCCAAGCATCACGCGACGTCCCCGTCTGATCGGTTTTACCCTCGCAAAAGATGTTTCACCCCAAAAGCCTCTTCTGTAACATCACCAAATTCCAGTTAATCAATAAACTAACCGCCAATTAACTTAACTAACTATACAAAGTACTATACTGTCGGCGAGATCAAAGCGCGCCGAGCCTTTGATAACGGCGCCACCTCCTTTCTAATCAACATGTCAAAATGTAAGTGTTTCGACGTTCAATGAATAGTGACCCAAAAGCTCAGAAAATAAAGTACAAAATCGCAGAAGTGCACCCATTTTAACTTTTATTTATTTATTTATCTATTTATTAGTACAACTAACAGCTATAATAAACTGCTCGTAGTATATATACAACAGTGTGAAAACATAAAGCAACTATGTATCAACATAAAAACTATGTATATGGTTATCACGAATAGAATATAAATAATAAAATATATAAAAAAATATTATGTAATATCATCATTTCAGCCATAGAATATAATAGTTTATAAATAGACAACTCTTTTTTACATATAAAAAAAATCTTTTTAAACATTCACGATCACAATGTTTTATTATTAAAATACATATAACCAGGTATTTACCCTTTTAGATACCACACAGTGCAGTTATACACTGAATGTAGGTTATTTACTATTATGCATATATAATACATACTGCAAAACTATATTAACACCTTACGACAAAACCCTGCCACAGAAGGAGAATATACAAAATGTGTTCCCAAAATCAACCCCGCGCTGCGTATATGAAGCGTCAGTTCACATATATGTATGTCAAACAATCTTTACAATCATCATCATTAAAATCATTCCAGCCGTAAAACGTCACTACTGAACACATGCCTCCCTCTTGGATGAGGGGTAGTTGCCAGACCCACCACGCTTGGCAGGCGGGTTGGCGAGCTCAGTACGAGATGTTGATACACGGAAAGACCCTGCTGTCCATCTTCCGGAGGTATCGCTTGGCAGATTCTCACTGCATCCACAGACAAGAGAGGAGGGGCAACATTCTACCGCCGGCACCCTTTCCTTCAAATTGCAAATAAGTTTTCATAAGCGAACGTATTAAATTATGTGCTTTATTCAATTTATGTGTTTGGCTTTATTTTGTAAAAAGACTATTCTAAGAAGTTCTTTTCTATCTATACAGTGTGTTAGTGTGAACACACTTATCACTTAAACCACGAATGTATAACCCTAAAATGAATTGATACAAGTAATAATTAAAAATAATAGTCAATTAGTTTCGATAAACTTTGATTATTCATTTCTCATCTAAGGAACGTGATTTTTTGGACACCCTAATTACTGTCGTACGTCGCCCGCAAATGTCGCTGGGCTCGGGCTGATGTAGGTACGTATCAAAACGAATGGTTGCTTGCATAGAACTTTCCCTTTATACTTTTCCTGCCTTAGGACAAGCAAAATTAATAAATTGAATCAAAAAAGCTATAAAGCTAAAGTAGGTAGTTATTTTAGGCGTATTTAAAAATTTCAAGTCTTATTTACATATGTACGTAGCCTTTGTGTAGCCGCTAGGATAGTTTCCCGGCTTGGCACACGATGTCCTGGAAACCGCTCTGTGTACATCCTACGTGCCAAGGTGCTATGGCATAAAGCCGCACCATTTCAGTCCACTGTTCGCTTGTGTACGACATTTTCACAGCACAGATAAGTTACACAGTTAGTTTACATTTGCACACATAATGGTCGCGATGTGTCGAATTCACGAGATTGCACGGGACTGGCGAAAGCGGCGGCGCGGGCGCGCGCGCGGGGCTAGCCGCGGGACGATGGCGGGCGTTAGTGTCGGCGCTTCAAAGAAACAACCAGTTGCCGAAAGGCGGCGGCGCGTTTGAGAACAAGAGAAGCCGCATTGCACCTACGCACGTGTATCGTAGCGTGTGTAGGGTGAAACGCATTCATGATCTATGAAGATTTTCTTTGCAAAAATTATGTAAAAATAAATTAATTTTTTTTCATCGGTTTTGGACTCTGTTCCTGATACCTAGTCTGTGGTTTCAAGGATAAGACTGTTTACATTAACACCCGGTATATATAACATTCAAAGTTCTGACTGACTCACTGACTGACTGACTGACTGATATATCAACGCACAGCCTAAACCACTGGACCTAAAGACTTGAAATTTGGCACACATATACCTTGAGTATCCTAGAGGTGCACTAAGAAGGAATTTTACGAAATTTTTAGGGGATAGGGAATAAATAGGATTTATATTTTCGAATCAAAGTGGCTCTGCGTGAAAAAGAGGATTTTACGTTTTATGACTACCACGCGGACGAAGTCGCGGGCAAAAGCTAGTCTTTAATAAATAAACACATATTGGCTTTGACTTTATTTGTGAAAAAGCGCAAACTCACAACATTTCATACAAATCGTCGCTAGTCCATCGCAGTTCCTGTCACTTAGAAATGCAGAATATTATTGCATTCCTTTGGAAATTTGTTTCTAGCGTTTCGTTTTGAAATTGTAACAGTCATATTATGAATGAATGTGGAATTTATTTATGAGAATTTCGTGTCTAGGTTGATATGCTCAGAGCTCATTGTTCTAAATTGCTTTGTTTACAAGCATTTGTTTGACATGCAATGTGTGTAAGTATATAGGTAGTAAGTAAGTATGTTAGTTCAGTGTGTCTAGCATACTTACATAAGTTGTCACTGTTAGATTGCTGACATCTGACAGATTTGTAACTCATGGCACCAAATTCTAAGCAAATGAAGCGCAAACTACAGTCGCTGCAGTATAGTTTACTGCGTATTTTAGTACCAAACTATCCGCTAGAGGCGCTGTACAAGTTTTTTTTAATATTTTGTAGTTTTTTTTATTATAAAAGATCAAATTTACCATTTTTAACGGAGCAAGCGCCAAAAAATTCCTTGGGAATGTTATCTAAATTATTTTAAACGACCAACCAACGCCAACTCGCCTGCCAAGCGTGGCGAGTATGGCAACTTCCCCTCATTATGAGCACAAAGATACATGAGGTTGGCCAAAGTCCAGTGGATGTACTACGGCTGAGATGATGATGATGATAATGATGATTTAATGATGAAAGTAACATAAGACAAAAGAAATTTGTTAAATGATGACTACATTTGGTCAGTGCCCACTCGGCCCGACTAGACTCGGCCCGAAGAATAATATCTGGTTATTTCTGTTTTGATCAACGACCGAGTTAGGTTCTTCGGTTCTCTTCTTTTCCGAACTCGCGTGTTATCTGAAGTGAACAGGTTTAATCAGCTTTATTTTATTAATTGTGTTGTTTTTAGGAGGCGAAGCCCCCTATTATGCATAGCGCTGTCTGTCTGTCTGTGCATGACACAGTTACAACCGGATTGTAACTGTGTCATATGACGTGATACAAATTGACGTTTTTACATGAAACCTTTTTTGTTAGCACTGTCTTAATAAGAGAAGGGTACTGATTGATTTTCGTGACCCTAGGGTCACAGGGACCGGAGTTATTGTGACCTCAAAAGGTCACCAAATCAGAGTTATTGTGACCTCAAAAGGTCACCAAATCAAAAATGGCATTTTCTTCTTTACTTCTAAAAATAACCTTTTCCCATTTTTCGGGTACCACCTATGCTTGTGTTTTGTCATTTGCGTCAATATGGTCCATGCGTCCGCACTGAATAACTTATTTTTTGAAATTGAATTTGTTGTAGTTGATCACTGAATCATATAAAAAAAATGTAGACCAAAATGCCTTAGTATAAATGTGATTCTAATTAATATCAATTTCTTTCAACATTATACAGAATACGAGTCTACCAAAAAGGCTTTATTGAAACTATACATCTTTCATTATATCTCAGAATAGTAAATTCACCCAGAGAATAAGTACCTAATATGTCTCGCTCATTCAATGGAGTAATGTATTTAATTTGCGAAAGTATTAATCAAGAGTAATTGCGCTAGAGTACTAACTCATGGAGATAATTGTAGCTAAATTATAGCGTTTGTCTGTCTGTAATCGCATTATGTTCGTTATATAGCTATGTATCATGAGAAGAGGAGAAGGAAAATTTTACTGCCGGTTCCCCCAGATTTTAGGCTAGATTAACTAGATTTATCTCACTTCTTCTTCAGACGTTTCCTCAATCGTTGAGGATCGTGACTCCGCCTACTGCATTTTTCGCCAACATTCGCCAGCATTTGGCTCCTGGGCTTGTCAACAAGCCTTCTGAAAAGTCATCCGCAGGGTTTTTTGGAGCGAATCTGTCCGTCGCGCTGGTCTGACAATGCAAAATTTGGTGTCAGGGCAAATCTAATGATGTCAGTGTTATCGAAGACACTTTAGATTCAATCATTTTCAAACGGCTGAACTGATAACTTGATAACTGTGTTCATTAATATTATACATAAACATTAATGATGTTATATTCTCAATAAATAAATAAATAAAATAAAATTATACATATGTAACAAAAGATATATTTTCTGTAGTGTAATAAGTTTATCAGTCATCTAGTACCCATAACCCAAGCTCTGTTTAGCTTGGGGCTAGATGATGCTGTGTGAATTGTCCAGCATTATTTATTTTATTTATTTCTACTGCCGGCACCCCACGGCCAATTATGCTTAACATGCTTAGCAAATTTGATTCCTATCTCCTGACCATATAACATAAATCTGCTTCATAACATACATCACTTTAGGTTTATCGTGCGAAGGCAATGTATCACGTCCATTGTGCTTTCACTTCCGCGCGGCGAGCTTCCGCAAGAACAAAACAAGCAATGTACGAAACCGCAATCTCGCGTAAAAAGCGATTTTTGTGAATTGTATGACGTATCCTTCCTCAGATTGTAAAATGTGGGAAAAATTTAAAATTTGAAATTAAATTAGTATTTTAAATTTAATCCGCATGCTTGGGAGTCTCTCTCTCTCTCTTAAATGGTATAACTAATATAGGATACTCATCATCATCATTATCAATTCAGCCGTAAACCGTCCACTACTGAACACAGGCCTCCCTTATAGCGTGGTGAGTATGGCAACTACCCCTCATGGAGATCCATGAGGGAGGCCTGTTGTCATCAGTGGACGTTTTATGGCTGAAATGATGATGTAGATGGTTTTGTGTGCGCAGAATAATTATTTTTAAGTAAAACCAGATTTATCATACATATAAACATGTATCCCCCAGCGGGATCTAACCCGCACCTCCTACGTATCAGCCGGCTATTGGACGAACTGAGCCAAAGAACTCGTCAAAAAAATCCAAGAAATCCTTTGTAACAAGCAAACCATAACGAAGCCAACAAAAATATGCCCAAACGTTCCTAAAACAAAACATCAATTCCTAACCTTAATGAAATACAATTTAGAGTCGCAAATAAAAGAGGTATGGACCGGCATAATAACGGTATCGTACCGGTATTATATAACAGGTATCGAAATGAAACATCAATGCAAGATGGCGGGTCGACACCTGCCGATTACAATTACAAATGGCAACTGTTTTAGCAATAGGTAAGGGGGTAGCGCATTCAAAGATACGCTTTAAAAACACGGAATATAAAAATCGAGATTTGTTCAATTTAGATAACAAAAAAAATTTAATAGCGCGATAAATACCCGTTTAAATATGTGTAATGTGTCGTGATCGCGAAAGTTTAAAAAAGACTAAAAAAAATTAAGAATCCGTAAAAGAAAGGATTTTTAATTCAGTGTTGCCAATATCTATTTCATATCAGGATTGTTTTTATTAATACTTGTATTCGAGCGAACTTATATGAATAAACAAATATACAAAATTTGATGCTGTCTTTAAATTAAATCTTCTCCTAGAGACCTTGCATAAACTAAAACTCATAAACTCATTTATTTCCATAGTTTGCAATTACAAAACATACACACGTCAACAATGCAATCATAACAAGAATATTTTTCAACATTTTTATTTTTAACATGGTGTAAGATGACGCTTTTTCACTAATGTGAAAACCATTCCAGGTTTTAAGTCGATAGCATCAGTTCTCAAGATATCCATTTGTGACAGACAGACCGAAACACAAAGTCATACCATAGGGGTTCCTTTTTAGCATTTTGTTCCGGAACCCTAAAAATGCTCATATAATTCGTATGAAAATAAAATTAAGTTATTTAAAAAAATCATTATCATCGTCATCATTTCAACCGTAAAACGTCCACTACTGAACATGTAAAATAAATAAATAATAAATAATAACATTCTTATGCTAACATTCTCCTGCCGGCACCCCACGGCATGGCAAATGTCACAGCATACATTTTTGACTTTGGCAAAGCTCTTTTTCGCTTGTTAAAGAAATTATATCTGTCTGTACTCAACACGCCGGATCGAACCTCCACGTTATAACGATACAATAATCGCAGCCGTCTGTATAAAATTACAGCGCTCTTCTTTGTGTTGTTTTTGTAATGATCAGGCCGTGTCCTTGATTGCTTTGGTAAATATAGATGAGAACTGGAAACAGGAAAAACTAAGTAAACCCATCGAAAATGTTTGGTTTTTCGTAAGTTACAGGGTTTCTCAAGAAAAAGTTACAAAGCAGATAGCCTAAAAATATTATTCCTTTTCTTGGGATAATTACTTTATCAAATCAAAGTCAATAAGTTTATACAATGGAACAAAAAGCTACATAAATAGTTAATTAAAAAAAAAGAACAAGATACATTAAAATTTAATAAAGCACATAATTAAATTCGTCCGCTTCAGTTAGCTATTTTTGCAAGTGAGGAAAAAAGCGAACAAGAAACCTGAATGCAATTTACAAACTTAATATAATTTGTCTGTCTATAAAGGCATAGATCTCAAACACTTCAGATCATTAACATATTATGTTAATGATCTGAAGTGTTTGAGATCTATGCCTTTGTTAGAGATAAAATAATTTAGTATTTATTTATTAAGCATAAAATAACGACGAATAAATAAAGACTAATAAATAAAGACGTATAAATAAAAAAAACTGTTGTATGGGCTTCAAGGCGCCCAGACACTAGAGTAAGATGAAAAATACAAATAAAAATACATTGAGAATTATAATACATATATAAACATAATTGATGTCAAAAAATATAACTGATCAAAAGAAACATGAAAGTAAGGCCTTTACATCTGTTTAAGATGATTTATATAGCGTCAGCAACTGGTATTTATGCTGTGCGGGACGCTGCATTGCCTGGGATATTCGGTTTAAAAAACTTTATTATCTCAAAAGAATTTACAATTAACTTAATGAGATGTTTAAATATAACATTGGGTTTGTACAGAGTAAACATTTATTTACGTCATAATAATACTGTAAAATTTACAAAACTTATTGCTAGAAAGTAAATAAATGCGGGTATTAACAAAACAATGGCAACAGTGGAAACACACGGAACTTTGTTTTACAATATGTGACATTAGCTGATTACACAAAATGGAAGCTAAAATTAAGTGTTGACAATTAAATTACGTGTTTTATACAATCTGTGGTTTATATTTGCCAAGATTTGTTATTTGTTTTAGGTAATTATAATTAAATAAATAACGTACATATTTAGGTTGTATCAAAATGGTAAAATTGAGGTAAATTGAAACTGTTATAAAGAGTAAATGGGTGTTATAGGTATTTAATATCGGTATCCGCTAATTTGGTATCGCACCGCGCCTATTACGCATCTTATTTGGTTTGCGTTTTGGCGCGAACTACGGCGTGCGCTCCGCGTCGGCGCTAAGTGGATACTGGCTCGGTTTTTACAATGGAACGTATTGTGGTATTTATGCTTCTTTATGGAAAGGATTTGAATGAAGCTTGTCAGTACGTTAATTTATAATTTACTCTGTGTTCGGGATACAGCCAACGCGACAGCAAAGCGAGCACTGAGCATTAAAAACCAGGGTCACCATTTTCAACAATTTTTATAAACAGTTTATGCTAATAAAAGGTTTCCTATGTCCGTGCTTGCTTTTTTAATTACTTGGACTTGTTAATTAGGTAGGTTAGCATTCGTTAAATATCAAACCTAATTATTATTCATTATGATAATTTGTATGGGTGGATGGATGTTTGTTACACTACCACGTCACGCCCAAACAGTTTAACTGATCTGGATGAAATTAGGCACAGAGATAGTTTATTAGTATGGACACTGGCACAATGACACACTACTTTCTTCACACTACTTGTTCGCTTGGGACAGTTTTTTTATTCCACGCGGGCAGATCCATGGGCAGACGCTAGTATTTAATAATCCTATAGTTTTCCCGCCGATCATAATGACATTTAAGAAAAACAACTTTTGACGTGACATGACAAACAGTGTTAAACATCTTGACAGGTACATAATCTTATAGGGGTGATTATTTAAAAAAAATAATTATAATTTATTTTTTTGTTCGGTAAATGAATACAAAAATTTATATACAAAGGTTCCCTAATTACAGTTAAAAGTTAATTGTTATAATGTAATGTATTATCTCTTAAAATATCCGTGACTAATTTGTTAGCACCTTGTATAACTCACCAAACGAGGTTATATATTTTTATGTGCCAGAAGTTTCTGAATGCTAGATAATGCATTTCAAAAAAAAAGCTTATTTATCACATAATTTGAGTCTAGGTCAGAGTACTAAAGTCTAAGTCAAGTCCGAGTCTAGGGCAAACGCTTATGAAGCAAGGTCCAAGTCATGTTTGGCACGAAGCAAGGTCCCATATCACGCAAGTTAATAATAAATACTGCTGAACAATTCACACAGCATCATCTAGCCCCAAGCTAAGCAGAGCTTGTGTTATGGCTTCTAGATGACTGATATACTTAAAACATTATAATAGTTTCAGCCGTAAAACGTCAACTACTGAACACAGGCCTTGGCAGGCGGGTTGGCGGGCGCAGCACGGGATGTTGACACATGAAAAGACGCTGCTGCCTATCTTCCGAGATATCCCTTAGCAGGCTTTTATTGCATCCACGGGCTTAAGAGGAGATTTGTCACGTTAACTAACCAGTGCCGGAATCGTTTGGAGATTGGATGGAGATTTGTTACCTCTACACACAAAAACTAGGCTACGAATTGAGCTGAAAATTTGCACACGTGTTGATGTTGACTAGGATTAACACATAGGTTACTTTTTAATCGGGTACAACGTATGCGAAGCGGCGGGCAGAAGCTAGTTAAAATTTATTTCTGTATTTCTGAAAAGTGAGAAGATTGTAAGGAAAACTCACGCGATTCAGACTCACGCGATTCAGACTCGCACTTAGCCAGTCATAATAGTAGGAGCTTTGATATAGTAGGAGCTGTTGAGATGCATAAATTCTTGCTGCACGGCGAGAGCACATTTGTCGCATAGCATTATTCTATGATGTACATCTTGGCTCTACCGTGAAATTCTTTTGAAATTGTCGCGTCGTTTGTTTTATCTCGAGAATTGCTGAATGATGTTCTTGTTCTTTGTATGAGTTGTGGAAAAAACAATTTACTCCTATCATCATCATCTTATCTGAGGAAGTGCTACCACCATACCTACATATGTCTGCCGCCAAGCAGTAATGTAGACACATTGCTGTGTTCAGGTTTGAAGGGTCAGGGGCCGGTAAAATTACGGGCACATGAGACCTTACGCCGTGGGGTGCCGGCAGTAGAATGTTACCCCTCCTCTCATGCCCGCGGATGCAGTAAGAGCCTGCTAAGGGATTCCCCGGAAGATGGGCAGCAGCGTCTATCCGTGTATGTCAACATCCCGTACTGCGCTCGCCAACCCGCCTGCCAAGCGTGGTGAGTATGGCAACTACCTCTCATGGAGACCCATGAGGGAGGCCTTTGTTCAGTAGTGGACGTTTTACGGCTGAAATGATGATGATGAGACCTTACAACTCTGTCTCAGGGTGACGGGCGCAACGCAATGCAGCATCACATAGTCACATGCTTCGTGACTGTGATCACCGCGGTATTGCAGTTGTACAAGGTAGAGGTTACCAGTCCGGTCGGCTTGGCTCGTCATTCCTTTCAACCGTGAAACGTCCACTACTGAACACAGGCCACCCTCCTGGATCTCCATGAGGGGTAGTTGCCATACTCTCTACGCTCGGCAGGCGGGTTGGCGAGCGCAGTACAGGATGTTGTTACACGAAAAGGCTTTGCTGTCCATCTTCTGGAGGTATCTCTTAGCAGGCTCTTACTCAAAGTCAAAGTCAATAGGTGTTTGTTATCTAGAGCAAAACGCTACTGGAATATTCAGTTTACAAAATAAAAACAAAACATATTTAATAAATTGAATAAATAAATAAAAATAAAATAAAATTCGTTTATTTCAGGCAATATGACCCATATTACAAAAAAACACATTGAAAAAACACAATATTCAAATTTTAACCTAAAACAACACACAAATATTAAGAAACATGAAACATGAAATTCAGTCATTTAAAATACACAGAGCGTTAAGCTGCTGTGTCGTCACTTTCTATTTCTCTCCATGTGAAGAGAAATCCAGTACTTAAAAATACCGTTTTTAAATACTTGGTCAGAGACAGCCCTAAGAATGCTATTTTTGGAGCTAACCAACCTACCCCAGAACGCTGCCACGCGAGAGCGAATGATGGCAAAAAAGTCGGGAACTCCTGCCTCCGAGAACATGCTCGACGCGCTGCAGCACCTCGGTAACCTCATCAGAGCCCTGTATGCATCATTATACTGGACTCTGATGGTGTTTATGGCCTTCCTGGTAAAATTCGACCACAGCTGGCATGTGTACATGCCTAGGCAGTATGCACGGAACAGAGTGTTCTTGACGTCGGTATTGCAGTTTGCGAAGCGGCGCGCGAGCATGTTACCTCTTACCGCGAGAGCTCTTCGTTCCCGCTCAATGTCATCGTCGTCCCTCAGTGTACTCCTCAGCAAGTGCCCCAGGTACTTGAACTGATCCACAACTTTGATGGGTGTGCCGTTCATTCTTACCTCAAGAACCCTATCTGGACCTCGACCCGACCTAAACACCATCATCTCGGTTTTTGCAACGTTGTATTTTAACCCGTGATCAATGGCATATTGCTCACAGATTAGCACCAGTTTTCTTAAGCCTTTGATCGAGGGGCTGAGGAGCACCATGTCATCGGCATAACTCAGGTTATTTACGCAAGTGTTGCCTAAATAACAGCCCGTTCTGGTACTTCTCAGCTCCTTAATCAAGTTGTTAACGTAGATGTTAAAAAGGTCAGGCGAGGTCAGACCCCCTTGGCGAACTCCGCATTCTAGCATTATAATCACTAGAAGTCGTGTCACCCCATTTTACACTATTAGTTTGGTTCCCGTACCAAAATCTCAGCAGATTCACCACATGAGCAGGCACATTTTCAGCTTTTAATTTGGCCCAGAGTAAATCGTAGTTAACGAGGTCAAAAGCACGGCTAAGCTCAAGGAAGCACGCGTAAACGGATGTCTTCTGTGACGTGTAGTAGTTAACTGTGCTTTTAAGACTCATAATGGCTGAATCTGTCGAGAGACCAGGACAGAAACCAAACTGCGCGTCTTCTATTTTTAGGTTCTGTCGTAGTCTGGGATAGATAAGTCTCTCCAATACCTTTCCAATTATAGTACCTAACGATATGGGGCGGTAGTTTGTCGATGAACTAAGATCTCCTGTTTTATTTTTAACTATGGGTACGACCGTCGTTTTCATCAGACCTGGCGGGAGGTAACTGTACTTGATGCATAGGTTATAGAAATCGCACAGATGTTCTATAAGCTTATCACTACCATAGAGAATGTGCTCAATGCTAAGACCGTCATGGCCCGGTGATTTGCCACGTTTCATTTTTCTTATAGCCCTCCACACATCTTCTCGTGAAAACATGGCAGGGCTATCCCGCAAAACGGTCTCATCAAGGTGCACAGTCTCTACTGGTTGAGGGCTTATTTTGAACTTTTTCGCAAAAGCTTCAGCAATCAACCTTGGTTCCTGTATGCCATCAATAGTAACCGGAAGATTTTGTTTAAAGTTAAATTTCTTTGTAGCGTTCCAAAACTTAGCAAAATGTTTGTCCTTTCGATGCGTTGCTAAAATATTATTTCTTATAATATCCTCATTCTTTTGACACCATTTTAATTTATTTTTAAATTCAGAGCGGGTCTTACGCATATTTTTATATATATCACCGCCCAACGGCCTGCCCGCCAATACCCAGCACCTAAAAAACAACCTAGCATTCTCATGACTATCCCTGACGTGGTAATTCCATCCTGCGACTTTTTGTGTTTTTCTATATAAATTCAAAGTACGTGTATTTCTAATTGCAGCCGTTTGCAATACATTCACAATATAATCATAGTATTTATCTATAAATTTAAAGCAATCATTTAAGTGGAAACATTCTAAATTAGTATCACAATCGCATAATGTCAATTTATCAGTAAAGTTTAGATTTTCGTAGCAGTATTTAATATAGTTTTTCTTCTGCATTTCGTTTCTATCCCCCCATCTAATATTTTTCAGTGCGTCATAGCTGCCAAAAGTGGCCGAACCAACCGCTACACCTGCTATGTCACACACAATACGCAGTGGGTAATGGTCTGACCATTCAACGTCATAAATAACACTCACCGATACAATAGTATCCCATGCAGCTTTGGTAGTAAGACAGTGGTCCAACCATCTTCGGCAGCCATGCGCTTCACTTTCATACATATAAGTGTCCAATGCGCCCCCACTAAGGAAATTAATGTCCGCACATTCCCACAGAAGATCACTACAAAACTGTTCCAACTCCATACCAAAGTTCGAAGAAGGATGCGCGTTAAAATCACCCAGAACATACGCCACTTGCACCCCACTTTCCTCTATGATTGCACTGACTAGGGCCAAACAGTCCGTGAATTCCGTCATATTATCGGGCTTATCTACTGGCATGTACACATTCACTATCAAGACGGCACCCGATCCTACAGAGATTTTTACAGCCATTATTCGGTCGCTAGAACATTCCACTTGAGACACATTAGGGAACCTAGCTTTATTCCATAATATCGCAAGGCCACCGTACGGCCTTCCCTTTAAAATACCCAGCGACGTATCTACAGATGACTTAGCACTACATCCGAAATCACTACTAATTGTACACACAAAATTTAAGTCATGCGGAAGAAGCCAAGTCTCCTGTAATAATATAATGTCTGCAGTACGACACAACTCGCGGACACTCTGCACCGATCTCTTGACCGATTTGCAGTTATATGAAATAATAGTTGTACTTGATGTTCTACTACACATATTGGTTTTTGTTGTCCGTCCTTCCTTTCGGCGCATATTCTCGGTACCTTCGAAATTTTACCCCTTGGGGCCAAAATCCTTGGTTCAAAAATATATCTATGTTCTGCCTAGGTACCACTACTTTGAAAGAAGCAAACTCCGTTTCTTGTTTCTGTGGTAATGGGTCAATACTTGTGCATTCCTGACCCATTTCCTTAATGTACTCTCGAACATTGTCCACTTTGGTGCTTTTATCCAGCCTAGAGACATACAGAGCTGAGGTCATAGCCGCAACCTGAAGTATTCCTGACCCGCACCCCTAAAGCACATAATTAAATTCTCTAACTCAATCCACGGGCATGAGCTCAGTTTATTGACTTTGACTTTGAGTAAGAGGATGCTAAGGGATACCTCCGTAAGATGGACAGCAGCGTCATTCCGTAGATCAACATCATATACTGCGCTCGCCAACCCGCCTGCCAAGCGTGGTGAGTATGGCAACTGCCCCTTATGGAGTTCCATGAGGGAGGTCTGTGTGCAGTAGTGGACGTTTTACGGCTGAAATAATGATGATGATTCTAGTTCCGGCTCCCCACGGCTAGTTATTAAGTAATATAAAATGCGTTTCGCAGTATCCCCACTAAATCTTCCAGAGACCAACACTCACGCCGATCTACCTCCGTCTGTTCTCGTAAATTCAGCTAATGTGCACTAAGGTGGTATGTAAATTGTACTTAGCATCGCAATTCCGCGGGATTCATCGCTGCTGAGGTGAAATATTGTAGTTTTAAACTAGAAGCGTGCTTTTAGATGGTTAAAGGGTTTTAAGAGGTTGACTGCTGTGGGGTGCTTGCAGTAGTTACGCCTTCTCACTCGTCCATAGATGCAGGAAAAGTCTGCCAAGGGATTCCTCCGGAAGCAAGGCGGTAGCGTTTTTATATATAACGTCTATAATGTATATTATAAAAGTTACTTAGTGATATTTAAGTGTATGTATTTAATTTTGATTTGTCTGTTTACTATTGTTTTGTATTCATGGGGCTGACATAGTCAATCAATTGACTCAAATTCCCGTATAAAAAGATTAATAAAAAAAAACCTCTTATGGTGTGGGGTGTACTCTGTGGGGTGCCGGCAGTAGAATGTATGGCGACTGTGGCAACTGTGGTGGAAATATTTTACAGGCATCCCTTGACGGTTCAATTGTAAATTCACACCATACAACCTCATGATCTTGGAGACCTATAAGGAGGGCCTATGTTCAGCAGTGGACGTAGACTCCTACACTGAGATAATAAAAAAACAAACTTTTTATCATTCATAGAAAAATACCCATACTCGGGACAGATATCAGATGATGATGATCATGAGATAAACTTACAAATAGTCTACCTGAGCACCCACAATGAGGCATTAGGGCTCCGTGAAAGCCTCCGAGTGATTTAGCGATCAAATAGAGGTTTTTGTGAACGGTACACGGCCGGACGACGCGATTGTACCGATTATGTGGGATTAGGGCGCGAGGTGTGAGCGGAGGCGGGAGCGGGAGCAGATTTATGAGCGATTAAAGTTTGAACATAGACTTACGGAAGCTTTTAAAAACAGCCCTCTATAAAATATCCAATTTATCTAGAAGCTAAAAATGTCCGGAATGGAATTTGCTCCAACTTCGAAGCAACTTAAAAAACTAATAATTAATAAGAGCTTCAATCATTTACGAACTGGGAAGTGATGAATAGATTCATTCGCATAACCTAACTAAATGACTTATTATTTGCTTTATCGACGTGCCTAAGTTTTGTTATTACAAACAAAGGACAATAAGTGAAAGACGTTTTTTTTTAATTAAAGTAAAATATTGAACCGAACCTGATTTTGACAGTTTTTTGTGATATAAATCTCTTGTGATATTTTAATTACTGCACGAGAATTGTCCAAATTGCTACAGCTTACGACTTGAGGTGTGGGTTAAGTGATGGAACGGCCATCGTACGGGTCAACTCGAGTAATGTCACGTGAAATGAGCGCTGGACCTTTTCGATTCACTAGTGATGGGGTTGGACGGTGAGATATTTAAATGACAGCCAAGAACCGCATAAATCGGCTTTTTTATAGTCAAATGCCCGCAAGACAATTTTAATTTGAATTTTTACCTACTTTGTCAAGAATTATCAGTATCGTCATTCAGTACTGTTCACTACTGGATATAGGCCCTCATTGATCTTAGTAAAGATCAGGTTGTTATTATACTCACAAAACTTGGAAGGCGGCTTGGCGAGCGTAATACATGATTTTAAAACACGGAAAGACACTGCTGCCCTTCTTCCGGAGGTATCCTTTGGCAGATTATTACTGCATCCACGAGAGGAGTTCGCAAGAGAGGAAGCGTAACATTATTTTACCGGCACTCTATGATATTTTTCAAGAATAATAATTTAAAAACGGTTTTAAACTCGATTTAAAATCGACAATGTTACCATCGCTAGTTCACCCCATCCCTACAAGTAATGTGGCATGAAATTCCTCAACCGCGGCGTGATGACGTCATCTAGGCCATCACACCTTTGTAACGTAATATACGGTACGTAGTGCTACACAGTGTAATCCCCGGCCGTTAGTAGTCGTTATCCGTTTCTAGTGCTGTTCTGAACTGTTTTGAAGTTAGTTCAAGGGTGGAAGTTTGATCGGGAACTAAGTTTTACAAGGGACTTTCGATAGTATTACAATATCCTTTACCTCTGTGGAGTCTATTTTCTGCCACCTATGCAAAAACACGTGTTTGCTGAGTTCATCGACAACGCAAATAGAGTTTTTGATGAAAATTATATTCAGAAAATCACTTTCATTGGAGATTTTAACCTAAGCTCCATGACATGGGAATTTTCGAACGATAAATTGTCCATTGAACGGCGAGTGAACTATTATTCCCAGCCATTGCTGAGTTGGTGTGGTTCGTATTTGCTACAAAGAAGGTCAACTGTTGTTGTAAATGGATTCTTCTGCTCCATTTCCAGTTCGTTCTGGGGTGCTTCAGGGTTCGATTCTCGGTCCTATGTTCTTTAACATTTTTATTAATGCTAATGTGGACTGCTTTCCATATTCCAAGAGTTGCCTGTTTGCTGACAATTTAAAATTCTTCCGTTCCATGGATAGTGACCTCGACGCCACTTTGTTGCAAGAAGACTTGAACAGACTCGATACTTGGTGTAACACGAATGGCATGCTTCTGAAAATCTTTAAATATCAATCTTAATTCTTCACGTTCAAAAAATCCTTTGCTAGGCCAAATTAATTCATCCAGAATACTATGTTGCGAAGCGTGGACGAAGTGCGGGACCTTGGCATCACACTCTATAGAAAACTCTGCCTAAATGTTCATTTCGATACCATTGCCACCAAAGGATTTAAGTGTCTTGGTTTCATTCTGCGTAATATTAGACATTTCCAGTCACCGTCTACAAAAATTTTACTCTACAATTCTCTTGTGCACAGTGGATTGGAGTATGGTAGTGTTGCATGGAGTCCCTTCTATGAAATCCATAAAAAACGCCTGGAAAGTGTCCAGAAACGCTTCCTTTGGCATTTGACTTATTCCTGCAATCTGGGCAAAACACAGTTGAGCTACGAGGACAAATTATCACTTTTTGGGATCTCTACACTAGCTGACCAAAGACTCATGCTCTATAAAGTGTTTCTCTATAAGTTAGTAAACGGTATCCTTGAAGCCCCTGATTTACTGACTTCATTGTCGTTCTCTCTGCCATACAAACTGCGCAGGGCTTCTAGGTTCAACCTTTTTTGTCTGGATGGGTTTAAATCCAACCTTTAATCCATCACGCACCCTTAACTAGAGTCGCAAGGCAGTATAACGCTCTCAAATCTAAAAATGTAGACATTATTGCTGACAATGTGTCTAGGCTCAAAACCCACTTTAAAAATAAAGCTCCTCAAATTGTTAATAACTAATTTTAATATTTAATTGTACATAATTTTATTTAATTATTTATTTTGTTTTAATTTTTATCAAATTTTTGTATATATTTATAAGAATAAGAAACGTTTATTTTGTGTCACAAAATATAAAACAATAACACACACAATGACAAAATTAGAAATACTGCATTTGTTGCATTTTGATTTAATTTAAATGGAAATGAATTGTGTTAACATTTTATCCACACGTAATATGTTACTCGCCTATGATTATATGATGCATGCTGTCTTCACCTATAATTATACTGGCACTTGACATGAATTTGAATAAGGCAACTCTAAGCTATTTTTAGTGTACACTATGTTAGTGATCAATAAAATAAATAAATATCGGATTATAGGGTATTTATCGCGCAGATACCTTTATTTTTACCAGGAGGTAATAACGCGATAAAAACTATAAATAATATGAAAACTTTTAGGGCCAGAAGTCTCACGACTCTGAAAATAAGAATGCTGGGAATTTAAGTGACACGTGTGAAGGAAGCCGTGGGGTGCCGGCAGTAGAATATTACCTCTCCTCTCATGCCCGAGAATGCAGTAAGAGCAGAGTACCTTCGAAAGATGGGCAGCAGCGTATTTCCGTGTATCAACATCCCGTAATGCGCTCGCCAACCCGCCTGCCAAGCGTGGTGAGTATGGCAACTACCCCTCATGAAGATCCATGAGGAAGGCTTGTGTTCAGTAGTGGACGTTTTACGGCTGAACTGACTGAATAAACCGAAAGAGCGTGATGCAGACCTCCCGAGGAACAACTTTAGTTCTACTAAGCATAGGATGTTGATACACGGAGAGACGCTGCTGCCAATCTTCCAGAGGTATCCCTTAGCAGGCTCTTACTGCATCCATGGGTATGAGAGGAGGGGTAACATTCTACTGCCGGCACCCCACAGCAATTTATACACAATGAGATTTCGGTTTATTACACAATGATAATACACTAAGTATCGTTGTGTAATTAACCACAAGCAAACACGAATATTTCCTCACACAAATTAGCAGGAATATTCTATAATCCCATCAAGTTAGCTCAGCTACGAATACGCTACGAACCTCTGCGAAACCTCTACAAATGCGCTACGTCGTAGCAAACATTATACAGTGCAGTGCAAATCTGCATTTATAGCTTAGGGGTTAAAATAGTATGTACCAGCTCGGAGCTTGCTTGCAAGCAGGTATAATTTATAATTTTTATAGCGTAAAACCAAACTTATTTCCTTGAAATGGTATCATTCTCGGCCAACAAGGTTTTTTTTTGTGTATGTTATTGTTACATTTATTCATCATAATAAAACCTATATGCTTCTGACGCGCTACGATTTAGCACGACACAATAGCGTGTTGATACATTTATGCATCCAATCGTACCTCGACAGAATACGTAGCATACGATTTCTCACTATGATATATTCTGTGATGGCATGTGCCCCGGCTATGACGTATTTACATCCGGAATTATGCTAAGTTGCAGCTTTGAATTTAGTTTGCGTAAGAAATGGGATACGGAAACAGTTTTCATGCTTGCAATTTTGATGAGAAGGGGTTAGGTACGTGAATTTGTGAGAGTGGAGAATTTCAGGTTATAATTAAACAGACAGACGTACAGTGATAGTTAAAACTTATGGTGTCCTTATTAAAATATGGGATTATCGGGTATTTATCGCGTAATTACTAAAATAAAGGTAATTACGCGATAAATACCCGATAATCCCATATTTTAATAATGTGTTGTGATCGCAAAAGTTTAAAAAAGATTATGGTGTCCTTATTGAGAAATACTAGGTATAACGGGTATACGGGATAATTGCAATTTTATTTGCAACTAGCCGCACTCCGCAGTTTCACCTGCGTAATTCGCATTCCCGTGGGAATACGGAGTTAAATATAGCCTATGTTAGTAATTTAGAAAGCTTCATTATCCCCTTCATTATCCTCAGGGATAATGAAGCTTTCGAATGGTGAAAGAATTTTGAAAATCGGTTCTGTAGTTTTTGAGTTTCAACATTAGCATTTTCATCTTGTAGTGACCCACTGCTGGGCATAAGCATCCTTCCCTAATCGCCTATCAGCTATACTCTGGGTCTTTTGCATCCAGGTCTTGCCCATTACGGCAACTATATTGAGTTTATTCGTTACAAAATATAAAATACAACTCATTCCTCTTTATAGAAATAGATTAATTGCCATGGCTGCCAGTTTTAGCTGTCATGCTACATGATATTTATTTTAACAATATTTTTACCCACCCGCGCTATCGTGCATTTACCACTCTTTTTAACCAACTTCAAAAAGGAGTTATTAAATTTTTTCTGTATGTTTTTTATAGTTCATGCCCTAAATTTAACTATGCGGTTGGTTTTTTTTTCTTTCTCTTTAAAGAGTTTACTTGTTTTTAAACTCAGTTCTATAAAATTTATTTTGGCGATAGTTTAAATTTTTTAAATAAACAAAACACCCAGGTCTGACAATGGGATCCATGATAAATCGAGGAAAATACTCAGGTATAAAAGACGTAGATACATCATTTTAATCATCATTTCAGCTGTAAAACGTCCATTACTGAACACAGACCTCCCTCATGATCTCCATGAAGGGTAGTTGCCATACTCGCCACGCTTGGCAGGTGGGTTGGCGAGCGCAGTACGGCTTGTTGGTACACGAAAAGAAGCTGCCGGCCATCTTCCAGAGGTTACCCTTGGCAGATTCTTACCGCATCCACAGACAAGATAGGAGGGGCAACATTCTACTGCTGGCATCCCACGGCGTATTATAAAACTCTATGCTCAATAATTGAGAAAGTTGTTCCGATGCAATCCCGTAGAGTTGAAACAAACCAATGCCTTAAATAAAATATAAATCTAGTTGGAGCCGTTCACGCCAATTTTGCTGTTTTGGAGATGTTATACAGGGTGCTTAGGTGATTTGTGGGACGTTATGTGGCGTAGTGCGCTTAATGTAATCTGACGGAGACAGAGATGGTTCTGTAGGATATTTTTTGTCCCCTACATTACATACTAATGTATGCATACTACGGTTCTGTTTTTGTATTTTTCAAGTAGGTTTTTTTATTTGGATATTTAGGATTAAGGATTAGGATTATTAGGTGGTGCAATGTTAATCGTCCTCCTTTGCTCGTGGATGCAGTATGAAGATTCATACTGCATCCACGTGCTTGGCAGATGCCAAGGGATACCCCCAGACGATGGGCAGCAGCGTCTTCCCTTGTATCAACATCCCGTACTGCGCCCGCTAACACGCTTGCCAAGCGTGGTAAGGCAACACCGCTCATGCTCGTAGAGATCCATGAGGAAGGCCTATGTTCAGCTAGCAGTGCACGTAGGTGGTATGTAGCTGAGATGATAAAGATGATATTTAATATAAATATATGTATATGTAAATAATTGTTACGAGCTGGGGGTTCGGGATTAAATAATGTAGTCCAATTTTTACCAAAATTAACACTTTAATCACAGATAACACTAAAACGAATCACACAGCAGATTCACACAGGAACACTTCTTCACTGTACAACACTGATCACACTTTAACACTTGTTCACTATTCACTGAACACTATAGCACTTGTACACAATCACTGATCACTTTACTGTCGCTCCGATATATCGCACTGTTCGCTTCCGTAGCCAAATAAAGACTGTCCGCTCGGTAAACACATCCGCGTATTTATATCGCACATAAAGTAGATTCTCGAAGCTGAAGCTTCTAGATTCACACACAATAGAAACAGGACAACAAAAGACAAGTAAACAACTTTTTATGACTCTATTTACAACCCGCACTATTGTCTCAAAACCGGTTTGTCTAAAAACTTCACTTGTTTGTGTTCAAAACAATAAAGAGTGACCTTGAACTCTTTCGGCCGCTCAAACACCGGTCCTTTCTGGATCTTTCGCGAACTTACTGATTTACGTTTGCGCACGGCGCAACAATATGATGCTATATGAAATATCCAGTATTATTTATTCATTAACATTACTCAAATTAATAAACAAATAAAACTCACAGCAAATGAAAAATAAAAATGAATGTACACAATACAGTAAACTAAATATCTCACCCTTTATTGAATCCTCGTGTTTCGATACAAAACGGTTTGTGCAACGCCTCCGCTGGCCAGGCGCCAACTTCTGCATTTGATAAATAAATATCAACTGCAAGTGCTTGCGTTTTGTCCAAAATACGAAACATCTATGACTTTCCGTTATCTTCAGCAGAAAACAAACAAACATTTGAGAATTATTTTATACCAGTCTCGAATAAGATAAGAATAACACATGCTGTACTTAGAGGTATATTGGCGTATAAAGTTGCCTCTTCCCTTTTGCCCGTGCAGTAAGAACGTGCCAAAGATACCTCCGTAAGATCGGCAACAACGTCTCTCCGTGTATCAGCATCACGTACTGTGCTCGCCAACTCGCCTGCTGTGGCGATATTTTTTTGAATTTCGTATAGGCTTGCGTTTGTCCACATCCTGCCTGATGTTAAGAGGGGCCAATCCAACTTACTTTTCATACAACCGCTCGTACGTGGGTGTGGCGTCGTAATAGATCTTTCTATGAAACTTTTGATCTTATAGGTATCTTGTTCACTATATCTAGGTTTCTATCCAAACATAAAATCAAAATTTGGAGAAACAAATTCAATATAAAATTTGTTTCTCTAAATTTTGATTTTTTTGTTTGGATTGAAACCTATGATATCGTCCGTCGGAAACAGTAATGGAACATTTCAAAATTATACTGTTCTGAGTAATTGAGGGTTGAAGTTACAAAGAGATTACTAAAATCTATTTTTCTTTACCGGAATAAGTAGTTTTCTGTCAATTAGAACCGAAATTTGAGTTGTGCCATTAGTGCTTTGGAAATAATATTCAATTCCCTACCAAACTGCATACTTATCTCAAAACACGTGATTTCGGAAATGTTCCGGTAATGAATCCGACCGACAATATGGTTTAGGATAATTACTTGCAATTACGGCAACAAGCCTTCATAATCAGTACAGTAGATATATATTTAGAAGTATATTTGCTTAGATCTTTTAAAACTACACAACGGATTTTGATGCGGTTTTTTCAATAGAGTAATTCAAGAGGAAGGTTTGTATGTTTAATACAGGCATAGAATAGTAGGCAAACACTGATAATTTTTGAGGTTTCTAATCATCATCATCATTTTAGCCATAATACGTCCACTGATGAACACAGGCCTCCCTCATGGATCTCCATGAGGGGTAGTTGCCATTCTCACCACGCTTGGCAGGCGGGTTGGTGAGCGCAGTATGGGATGTTGATACACGGATAGACGCTGCTGCCCATCTTCCGGAGGTATCCCTTAGCAGGCTCTTACTGCATCCATGGGCGTGAGAGGAGGGGTAACATTTTACTGCCGGCACCCCACGGGTCCCTAACAAAAGTTATTTAACAAAATCACTGCGAACCAAAACAAAAGTCTTCAGACCCAAAGATATAGGGTTGCCAAGATTTATTCTGAAAACTGTGATTATCTAGAATGCGGCCCACTGGATGGCAGCCAACGCCGTGCCGCGGACAGGCGCGTGAGATACTGCAAGTGGGTTAAGTGCGGCTAAATACAGAAAGTTGGCGAATCATTGTTAAGTGAATCTTCTGTGACGTAGTAGCTTTATAAGTACAGCACGGCTAGCATGGCCGGAGATATTTTAGCCACGGGGAGAGGACAAAATACTATTCCTCTCTGTCAATTTGGTCCACCCTCCGAGCATGGCGATATGGGTGGATAAACTATTCACGGTTTTTATTATTAACTATAGGCGGGGGTCGAGTATCCACGTCTAATGTCAAAAAGTGATATAATTCTCTTTCCCCCTGTTGCCGTGCTTTGGCAGGTGGATAAAAGAATTTTATCCCTTGTCAGTGGAAATAACCGGTGGACAAAAGTTTTATCGCCAGCCCATGCTGCCCTGCAGATTTGGTAACGAAAAATCAAAGGTAAGCTAAATATTCCAAATTAGCCAATTCCGGTTTCGGTTTAGAGTCATTTATTCTCATAAAAACAAATGTTCACTTATAATGAGATACAAAAGTGCTTACATATGCTTTATACTTAAAGCTACCGTTATGCCTCTGGGGCTGTTTATCATAGATAGCTACTATATCATCAATATATGTATATAAAACTCTTCCGTTACTGTCTGAGTGACTGACAGAAAACGCACAGCCTAAACCACTGCACCTAGAGACTTGAAATTTGGTACACATACACCTTGAGAATCCTAGAGGTGCACTATAAGGAGGGATTTTTCGAAATTCCCACGGGAACGGGAACTACGCGGGTGAAATTGCGGGGTGCGGCTAGTGTAGGTATATTAAGGTAGAAAATAAAACCGTGCAAAATCTACTAATGACTAAGTTATTGTGTTAGTATATTTTACTATCGATTTTATTTTATTTTTGATTCAATCTCTTAATAATCTTACCTTTATTTTTATCGTTTGTTTTGATCGGAAAAAAACACTTGTTTTGGTGATTGTAAATCATTGTTATACCACGTTACACTGTCAACAAGCATTGGTACGGGGGTAGGTACCAGAAAAGGTAGCGAAGGCCTCAAAAGGTCTAAATGGCATTTTTGTGTTTTTGGACGTTGCCGGCCATTTGAAGACTTTTATTTATTTGGTGACCTTTTTAAGTCACAGTAACTCCGATCCCTGTAACCCTAGGGTCACCAAAATCAATCAGTACCCTACTCTCATTAAGACGGTGCTAACAAAAGAGGTTTCATGTAAATCGGTCAACGCGTTCGGTTGTAATCGTCCAATACACAGACAGACAAACGGCGCTATGCAACAAAACATGTCAAAAATTAGGCAACGACGGACGTTTAGAACAATATTTAACGGTTAGTTTTCCTGATATCGTATCAATCGTATCGTATAATCGTAAAACGTCCACTATTGAACACAGGCCTAGCTCATGGATCTCCATGAGGGGTAGTTGCCATACACACCACGCTTGGCAGGCGGGTTGGCGAGCGCAGTACGGGATGTTGGTACACGGAAAGACGCTGCTGCCCATCTTCCGGAGATATCCCGTAGCAGGCTCTTACTGCGTCCATGGGTATGAGAGGAGGGGTAACATTCTACTGCCGGCACCCCACGGCAACTACGTTTTCCTGATAACCTAATTAAAAATCGGCCAAGTGTGAGTCGGACTCGCGCACGAAGGGTTCTGTACCATTATTTGACTAAACAACTTGTGTAAGCGTCTACCTGTTGCCGTTATTAACATTGAGCAAAAAAAGGCAAAAAATTCAGGTTTATTGTATAGGAACCCCCCTTTAAATCTATTTTTTTAATGTAATTATTTATTTTTAAAGTGAATATACAATTCAATATTCTGTGGATACTGAATTGAAATTATCGTGGCTAGGCATCATTTAATAAATATAATACGGCTTACACCACGTACCGTACCGTAAACGTCAGCAAGATGATAATAGAGGTAAGTTAGGTACGTGATGTAAGCCGTATTATTAATTTCTGTGGATATTTCAAGCGTCTACCTGTTTCCGTGATTAATATCGAGCAAAAAATGGCAAAAAAGTCACGCTTGTTGTATGGAAAAAAAAATATTTAAGGGGAGCCTTAAATATTTTTTTTCTCCTGTTTTTGTATTTGTTGTTATAGCAGCAACAAAATACATCAACTGTGAAAATGTCAACTGTCTAGCTATCACACTTTATGAGATGCAGCCTGGTGACAGACAGACAGACGGACAGCGGAGTCTTAGTAATAGGCACCCGTTTTTACCCTTTGGGTATGGAACCCTAAAAACAAATATTTATCGTATTTAAGTAGGCCGCACCCGCACGCACTTTTTCAGTAGCCTGCCGCTGGAATAACCTGGCCTTAATGGTTCCTAATTTGAAACTGTTTAGCGGGACTTTATCGCGTAAATTAACTAAATATTTTTTGTCAATTTTTTTTAATTTTTAATTGTCATTTTGTCAGTGTCATAATTGTCATTTATAATATATTTTAATTGTCAAAGTTCATTTATTGCTTAAATACATAATATTACAATAGGATATTTAATCTAGGCTCCATTACAACAGGATATTTAATCTAGCTATCTAGGTGTGCAATTTTATAATGTTTTCATTTCATATTTGGCATAAAAATAAAATAATTAATTAAAAATGTGCATGTCAATATAAGAAAAAAAAGATAAAATAGAGGTAGAATACAAGTCTAAATAGGAAAATGTCAGTTTCATTAAAAATAAAACATGCTAATAGTGCAGATTATTTCAAAATAAAGATGGAATGCATGTCAAAAAAAGAGCAAAACATAATTAAATTGATTAATAGTAATTATAAACAAAAGAAACAAGTCAGTGTAAAATGTGTAAAATTATTTAGTTCAGTCATAATATTTGCTATATTTTTGTCATTCATAAAATCTTCTACATTGTAATAGCATGCGTGCATGCTTAAACAATAAGTTATTACTCCATAGACTCTTTTTAATAAACTGCTTTGAACAATGCTCAGAACATTCTAAAAATCCTTCAATTTCACAAACTTCAACTCAAATATTAACAAGAGGTACAGATAGCAAATAACATTATTAAATTCCAACTTCTAAGTCTGAATTGGGGAATCGAAAATATTTTATGGAATTATCTTTGAAATCATTCTCTGATATTGAATCCATTAGTTACAATTTGGGAATATAATTTGGATAAGTGAGCACGCAAATCATATTATTAACTTTTGAGTATTGGAGAAATATGTATGTACCTATGTTCTTTAATGTTTGTGTCTTCAAAGATTGTAGAGGACGTAAAAGGGCCGAGGGCTACCGAAATTATATTAAATTTGCATCTACCGAAATTATATTATTTTTGTCTTTATAGTAAATTTGTATCTAAATCAGTCCCTCATTTTATAATTAGAAACGAATTCATGTTTTGTTTATTTTCTGATTTATCGATTTGAATGGATAAGTAAATTATTTATGAACTATAATTTAATATCAATTTATATTTCTGCATGTACATTTAACATTATTTTAAGTAAAACTATGTACTATTGGCAACTGAGGCAAGGAAACATTCTACTGCTGGCACTCCACGGCAGTTTATTAATTTCTGTCTTTAAATATAAAAGCTCAAAGAACTGCATGTCCATCCTATACTGAAAAATATTTCTTGGATTAAAATTAGTCAAATTACAAAAAAATATATTAGTACAAGTCTCCGCTCTGTACTCATCCTGACCCTAATTCGGAAACGTCCTTTTAGGACTTATCATCATCATCATCATTTCAGCCATGAAACGTCCACTACTGAACATAAGCCTCCCTCCCATGAGGGGTAGTTGCCATACTCATCACGCTTGGCAGGCGGGTTGGCGAGCGCAGTATGGCATGTTGTTACACGGAAAGACGCTGCTGCCCATCTATACCTTAGCAGGTTCTTACTGCATCCATGGGTATGAGAGGAGGAGTAACATTCTACTGGCGGCGCCCCACGGCGGGTGGATCAATGTTTTCAGTACGTACGTTTATATAGACAAATATATCTAAAGGCTCAATAAATTCTGCACATAAATAAAAGCCCAAAGAATAGTTGCATCTCACTGCAGCAGCATAAAACATTTCAACACATCCGTTAGCCAACAATGAAATCTCAAGGCACTAGTGTTGTGCTATCGATAACTGCGCTATCGACTTGGCCTATCGCCACATCGACTAATGCGCGCTGTTTATCGATACCCGATAAAGTATCGACACTTGGCGCTGAGATGCGATTTATTTGTCGCATGAAGATTGTAATCGTTTGCGTGTGGTTTAAAGCTGATTTATGCTCGTGTTTTGAGGGGTTTAGCTGTTTAATTAATTGGGGTGGTTACAATGAGTTTTTTACTTGATAAAGGTCGGTTGATGAAGAGCCTTTTGGTAATTCTATTGTTATTCAGCAAAATAAGTTTTCGGAGCCTGTGAGAGAGGTTTAACAGTATTTTTATTTAGTTGACAGTTATCCCTTTTTGTTTGAACCAGAGGCCATTCCTTTTAATTTCTGTTTACCCTGGTGTTACTTATACGTTGTTTAAATGTGTACATCTTTCTGTGTAAGTATATTTTTGCTTTATAAGTGATAGATTTATCTCCTAACGACTATTATATCTATCTATCAGTGCACATAAGACAAAGATGCGTTTGTTATTTCACTAAATTATGACATGAATCCAAATCAATTGTTAAGTCTAAAAAAAAGTGACAAAAATGGTCGCTTCTGTTGCTAGCGGCCCCAAGTTAGCTGCCCGCCAAGTCTGCTGCCAGAAGCCCCGAGTCCTTCTTTGGTATTTCAAGAAGTTAGGTTGGCTAGGATTAATGTAGAATCACGGGCTACAATGCTCAATACACGTCACGTCACGTCAGTGCAGAAATATGGTATCCCCAACTTTACATAAAATAAGAATTAAATGGTCTTTATCACGCCATTTTTTCCGGCACTAGAAAAGACTAGAATAAATCAACCCAAAGTAACTTTCACTGAAAATAATTCAAAGAATCAAGAATCAAAATAATCTTAAAGGCGCGTCACAAACTACAAAATAAAACAACACAAATTGCAATAAAAAATTATATTACCGATCAGCCATTAATTATAAACAAACAACAATCACTACGCCAAAATGAAACCGATTGTGGTTCCAAAAGTATTTATACAAACAAAGAGATAAATAAAATCGGCCGTCGATTTATGCAACGCCAAGCCCCGCCGCAGCGAAACGATAAAATCTGTCGATGTTTTAACAAACTATCGATAAATTGTGCTCGCACCACTACACAGCACTACGCAAACACGTCAGTGGCAGTCTGATGCATCGGTCCTTAGCAGAAGCAGGCGTTTGAATCTTTAGACCTTTTAGGTGTGTGGTGCAAAAATATAATCGATTATTTTTTGAGTGAAGGAATTTATTTATTTGACGACCTCTGTGGCGCAGCGGTCGAAGTTCTGCCCGCCTGCGACGCAAGAGGTTGCAGGTTCTATTCCCGCCTCGGGACAAATTAATGTCTGTACGATCTGCAGATATTTGTCAGGGTGTTCTGGGTGCTTTTCTATATTTCATAAAAAATATCTATATATGCCGTGGGGTGCCGGCAGTAGAATGTTACCCCTCCTCTCATCACCGTGGATGCAGTAAAAGCCTACTAAAGAATACCTCCGGAAGATGGACAGCAGCGTCTTTCTGTGTATCAACATCCAGTACTACGCTCGCCAACCCGCCTGCCAAGCGTGGTGAGTATAGCAGCTACACCACACAGAGACTCATGAGGGATGCCTGTGTTCAGTAGTGGACGTTTTACGGCTGTAATGATGGTCTATATATGTAGTTAAATGTATTTAGTATATCAGTCATCTAGAACCCTTAACACAAGCTCTGCTTAGCTTGAGGCTAGATGATGTTGTGTGTATCGTCCAGTATTATTTATTTATTATAACAGCTTCAAGCTTCATCTCGTATCATTTCAGCGGTGGGACTGCTGTCCAAGTCCACTTCTGGACATGGGCCAAACTCACCACGCTTGGCAGGCGGGTTGGCGAAAGCAGTACGGTTTGATACACGGAAAGATGCTGCTTCCCATCTTTCGGTGTCCCTTGGCAGATTGTTATTGCATCCACGGGCAAGACAGGAAGGACAAAATTCTAATGCCGACACTCCACGGCTGCAGCTTCAAGCTTGCCAAATTCAACAGACAGACAAAGCGAATAAGGGTTCCTTGTTTTACTACGAAATACATTCCATCACGGGTTCTTGAGTGGAGACCACGACTTGGCAAGCGTAGTGTGGGGCGCCCCCCAGCTAGGTGGACCTACGAAAAGCGGCCGGCAAAAAGTGGAGAGGCTTATGTCCAGCAGTGGACTAATGTGGACTGATGATGATGATGATGATGAAATTCTCGAAATCTCACTTATATTATAAAACCGAAAGTTTGTTTGTATGGAGGTCTGTTACATCTTCACGCAAAAACTAGCGTACATATCGAGCTGAAATATGCAAACGTATAGATGTTGACTAGGATTAACACATAGGCTACTTTTTATTCGGGTACATGCGAAGCGGCGGGCACAGGATTTTCACATTTATACATCACTAGCTAGTGATGTATAAATGTGAAAATCCTTCTTAATACAGTTTCGTTCGAACCACCAATATCCCCATCTCCGACAGACGAGTTTCAATGGGCGGGTCTTTAAGCGCACTTGCAATTATGCATCGGTCTTTGAAAACTCCAGTGTGGGCATCTCATTATAGGCCGAGGCTTATGTAGACCTTACGATACGATTTATATTTACTTACCGGGCACCCGGAGGCGTGGTGATGGCAGGTGGAACAAAGATGTAAATGAAAGAAAGAAAAAAGAAAAAAAAAACATTTATTAATCCACAACAAACTCATTATTATTTCCCTCCCCCAATTTTATGAATATGTATATTATTGATGTTTTTTGTGTATCATATTTATTGAATTGTTATATTATGTATGCATAGTGTATATTTAGATAATAAGTCATATCATATTTATGTACATTATTTAAACTATCTTATGAACTCTCTCTGTCTATTTTTTTTCTTCTATTACGAACACCCGCGACCATTCTACCTTCAAAAATCTTCTCCAACCAAAGGTCGTCTTGAAGAGATTTGAAGAGACCCATTGTGCATTTCGTTGTTAGCTTTAATTTATTCTGTTTATATCGTGTACAATAAAGAATTTTCATTAATTCATTCAACAAAGGAACATCAGGTTAAAATTAAATGGTTGCCAATTAACAAGGTTTAAGAAAAGTTACTGATTCGTCTAGCGTCACCAACAGCTAGTTTATGGTGATCACTGCCTCCGTGGGTCAGTTGAAAAAATAGCCGAATGATACGCCAGAGGTAGATCGATTCCCGCCACGGGACAAATGTTTGCAATAGTTTGGAGATATTTGTCCCGGGTCTGGCCATATATGTACTTACAAAAAATAATATTTAAGTATTCTATCATCATGCCGTGGGGTGCCGGCAGTAGAATGTTGCCTCTCCTCTCTTGCCCGTGGATGCAGTAGAAGCCTGCTAAGAGCTACCTCCGGAAGATGGGCAGCAGCGTCATTCCATGTATCAACATCCCATACTGCGCTCGCCAACCCGCCTGCCAAGCGTGGTGAGTATGGCAACTGCCCCTTATGGAGACCCATGAGGGAGGCCTGTGTTCAGTAGTGGACGTTTTTACGGCTGAAATGATGATGATGATTCTATCATTCTTCACGTGGTTAGCATAGTACAAGTAGGTGAGCCTTAGAACCGATTGTCGTTTCTTACCCGTGGTCCACCTCACAAGTTGAGGAAGGATTGTCTCGTCATTTAATCGTATAACCAAAAACTTTTAGTGAAGTTTTATTGCGACGACTCACTTATACCCTAACGGTGGCCGGCCTCGGTACTCCAGGGGATCCAGTTCCTCATAAAGAACTGGCCAGTGCACCTTACTTAAGCACGTCCTCGGAGCGTGGGTGTCCTACACTAAGCATGCTAAGACGCGGTGTGCATTCAAAAACTTGCTTACGCCCACGGTTCTTCGACAGATATGGCGCGCCCACTATATTATTTGCTTTTGCTGTAGATATTTGTCTTGGATCTTTCTGGTTTTAATGTACCTATGACAAGTATGTACGTATGTAAATTATGTCTTCAATCAATAATCTGGTACCCATATCATTATATTAAGCTCGACCGGATCTAAATAAGATACAATAGCGTGTTATAAAGGTCTTCAAAACTTGCCTAGCCGACGGCAGATGGAATCGAATCATTTTCATGAATAACGAAGGCTCTAGACGAGACATGTACTTCCGACTCACTCGAGTCTTCCATAGGCTTCTGATTTGCTTTGTTACTGTTATAATGCCGTGGGGTACCGGCAGTAGAATGTTGCCCCTCCTCTCATGCCCGTGGATGCAGTAAAAGGCTATTCGTCTGTGCGTCTTTCCATGTCGTTCATCAACAACTCGTACTGCGTTCCCCAACCCGCCTGCTAAGCATAGAACATCTAGTTTAAACATAAATAATTCTGGATAATGCACACAATATCATCTAACCAAAAGCCAAGCCGAGCTTGTGTTATGGGTTCTAGATGTCTGATATACTTAATAAATTATACCACATAGAAAAATATTTTTATTATATATTCTTATTATTGTTTTTTCTCAAAATATTTTTTAGATATTTCGGTATAAGTGAAACTTACGGGCCTAAGCCAAGTGTGTATCACTGGAGTGTTGAGTTGTAGTGGAATCGTCCTGCAAAAACTTTATTATATTATTTATTTATTATTATTATTTAGCCTCCACTGTCCCACTGCAGGGCAAAGGCCTTAATTTATTATATAACGGGTGTAAAAAGACAACTACCGAAATCGAAAAGGGGGTGAAGCAACACCCCAAAACAATGACAAAAAATACAGTTGTCAAAAAAAAACGTAGCCAGAGTTAATAATGTTTTTGTCACTTTTTACAGCCCGCAATGCACAGCCCCGCGCGGCGGGATCAGCTGTCCGTAGTGTATTATGCAGGATGTGCGTGCAATACATTGCTGTATTTTTTAATTAAATTAATCTGGCTTTTAGAAATTAGTTAATTAGGTAGGATTGTAGTAGACTAGAACATACGCAATGTTACAAGAAAAAAAAATTTAAAAGACGTAGATATGTTGACATATTTTTTTCCATTTCTTTTTGCTAAATAATTTCAGTATCATGGTCTGATTGCAACACCCCAGTTTTCGGTAGTAGTCTGGTCACACAGTGTATAGAAAAATATCCAGAACACCCTGAACAAACATCTGCAGATCGTACAGCCATTTATCCCGAGACGGGAATCGAACTCGCAACCTTATGCTTCGCAGGCGGACCTTCGCCCGCTGCGCAACAGAGCTCGTCGTGGTCTACGTCGAAATAGAACCAATACTAAAACAGACACATATTCCTTTGAATATCATTCTGTAATTATGCTTTAGAGGGCATTGAGGCGAACATTCAAACTGCACAAATACACAACCGCAATGTATTTATTACATAAGCAAGTATATAAATACAGTTCACGAGTGGCGCGCTCAGATAGCATCGCATTTGAATACTGCTGATTTAGGAGTCGCTGGATGTGGCTTGACTATTAAATAGTTTGAGCCTTATAAAAATAACCTAACATTCATATATTTGCTGTAAGGTGCTGTAGAATTTTGCCCATGTAAAAATCTGTTAGGGGATACCTCCTTACGGAAGATAGGCTGCAACGTTTTTTTTGTGTATCAACATCCCGTACTGCGCTCGCCAACCAATTATCCTATTTATCATAGCTTTTCGTAAACTTTCGCGTTCACAATTCATTGTAATACAATAACATAAACACGAGAATTCAGGGAAAATAGAGTCAACCCGGGGCCACGATTGTTGAAACACAGTCGAAACGTCGGGAATAATCAAAGGTATTACGCGATATTCTCGTGCTTATGTTATTATATTATAACCAATTTATCAACTAATAGCCAATTTATCAGTTAAAATTTTTAAGAGATTTTATGTGATGATTATGATTGTATTTTTATTTGTATGACAGAAAATCTGTGACTTATCAGTTATCACTATTGAAATTGGAAGTTCAAAGTTTGTATGTTAGTAATTAAATGAATAAGAAAATATTTTTTAAAGGGATACCGGCTGTAGAATGTTACCCCTCCTCTCAGGCCCGCGAATGCAGTTAGAGCCTGCTAAGTCATACCTGCGGAAAATGGACAGCAGCTTTTCGTGTAACAGCATCCCGTAGATAGATAGATAGATAACTCTTTATTGTACACCACACATTGAAAGAATACAACAATAAAGAAAAGTAAAATTAAAACACAGGAGTACAAAGGGCGATCTTATCGCTATGAGCGATCTCTTCCAGGCAACCTTGGTATGGACAGGAAATGTAGAATGATAAAGACAGTGGCCTAAATTACTGCACTCGCACTAATTATTTTGTTACCCGTACTGCACTCGCCAACCCGCCTGCCAAATGTCGCGTGAAAGACATGACTCTCATGGATCTCCATAATCCATGAGGCAACTAGCCCTCATGGGAGGTAGGCCTGTGTTCAGTAGTGGACGGTTTGCGGCTGAAATGTTGATCATAAAAATAAAAGACATTGCATTTAATAGTCAAGTAAGCGCTTAAAAAAATGCAATGAAAAATATCTAGTTTTAATTCCGCTAATACTGAGATGCATATGCACCGCCCTCCCGCCCGCTAATTATGCACATGCAGGGGGAACCAGGCTGTTAGTGCAACATGCATACCCAAACCCACACGACCTCGTCGTATTAAGAAGATATTTTTCATTGCATTTTAATGTCTTATGTATTTCCGCAAAGTAACGCCTGATTTTTTTTTTTAAGTAAGCGCTTCTAAAGTTACCGTATCCTTGTAAAACTAGGGTATATGGGTGGGAGTCCGTCCCTGATAATGTTCGGATTATTCAGCTTTAATTAGGTCGATGTTTTGTTCCGCGCTTGTTCCATTCGACGGTACGTGGACTCATAACACTTTGTTTATTAAATAATTCGCTAGTTGTTAATGTTTTGATGGTAATATCTGCTTAGAAGCCAGCGCTAATATGTGAATTGGGCATGTGAAGAATTGAGACTATGAAGAACTGAGCATGTGAAAATAATGTGTAATCTGGAAATGTGCAAAATTGGGAAAGTGAAGATCTGAAAATGTGAAAATTGGACCCTGAACAAAATTGGGAAAGTGAAGACCTGGGAATAAAGGCTTAATATGTATATGTTTACGTCATCATATCAGCCATAGGACGGATGTCCACATCCAATGCTGGAAAAAGGTATCTCTCATGGATCACCAAGATTATTACTTACATTATTGTCTTACACGCGACGCTTAGCAGGCGGTTTGGCGAGCACAGTACGGGATGTTGGTACACGAAACTAAGCTGCTGCCCATCTTATGCCTCATTATTATCCCTTTGGTGGATTTTTATTGCATCCATGGCCAAAAAAAAGCAACATTCTACTGCCGGCACCCCACCGCTATCTGTCTGTAATTATAGCATGCGGTACGAACGCCCTATCACTAAGGTAGTCCGTAAAATTCTGTAATTGAACATTTAAGCAGCAATTTTCTCAATTTTATAGCATCAATAACAAATCTTCTAAATCTTACGTATTTTATTTGCACTCGTAAATTCCAAAACTAATTTGGCCCGAAATTATAACAGTGTCCCAAAATTGGGTTTCTTCCCCTGGGACGATAATTTTGGAAGGTGTTCCTTAACGGCGTTTAGTAAAAATTATACTTTTCCTTCTCACGGAGATTTTATCTATGTATTTAAAAGTTAATTTATTGGAATTAGTTGGCGTCATTAATGTATTTGAACAACCGAGAGCTATAATTAACGTAAAAGTGTGAAAACATAAAGCATGATATAGGTTATCACTTATCACGGAAGTAATAAGATAATAATAAAAAATAAAACTGTGAAATATCTCGAAAAATTTAAAAATTTTAACAAATTTTAATTGAAAGATGTAGCAAACATTTTCATTTCAAAATTAATCTATTTCACCTCGTTTTATGGTACGTGTAGCGATCCATTAGGGAGGACTTGGTCCAGCAGTGGACGACCTTCGGCTGATATGATGATGATGATGATAACCCTACCGCATTCAGGTAAAAATATATGAAAACAACATGTTTTACAAACATGCGTTTTCAGATTATTGCGGTATTTATTTACTTAGGAAGTAAATACTGATCTTTTGCAACAGAATTTTCCGAATTTTCCTGGAAGAATTTACCCTACCTTCTCAACTGTTAAATTCACGTAGCCATGTGAACATAACGTAGAATAAACGTTATGTATGAACGAGTTACGTTGGGATAAGCTGCAAAGGGAAATTATAATTTGGTATTAATTACTTACGTTAAGTTGCGTGGGGTCAAGCGCGTATCTGTTCTGAAATACAGGATGTTAAGAGTAGCGTTTTTTAAATGTTTAAAAATAGCTTGTGTTATGGGTACTAGATGAGATGACTGATATATGTTTATTATACTACATAGATAGATATGTTTTATTATATATACAAAAACATCCTGGACACCCTAACAATTCTCTGCAGATCGTAAAGACATTTGTAGAGCGGAAATCGAACCCGCAACCTCTTGTGTCGCAGGCGATCGATATCGAAAGTCGGGGGTACATACCACCCGGTTAACACGACTTTCATATAACCTGAGTAAATAATAGCCGTATGGGGCCGGCAGTAGAATGTTGCCTCTCCTCTCTTGCCGGTGGATATATAAAGAATTTGCTAAGGTATACCTCCAGAAGATGGGCAGCAGCATCTTTCCTTTAAATGCTGGACAAAGGCTGATACCGTTTATGAGGGATTGTTGCCGGTACAGGTTGATATCAACAACCTGTACTGCGCTCGCCAAGCGTGGCGAGTATGGCAACAACCCCTCATGATCAGTATCAGCCTTTGTCCAGCAGTGGACACCCTACGGCTGATATGATAATAAGTTTGCATTCTCGTGTATACAAAATGGCTTCCACCCGTTGTTTTTAGCTACCCTCCCGCTGATGAAAACTCCCATAACTCCGGGAATCGCACTGTCCATAAACAGAGCCGGGTGTTGCACTAGTAATGTAATCTCCATGACAAACTTCAGGCAGTATGTTCGCGTTCAAGTATGTAATTTACACCTACACCCGGCTGGCACGGAGCCGCATCTAAAACATACACGGATAGGGATGGGACGATAGCCGTATAAGTTTCGGCTTTTTAATATATTAGTTATAATTCTATAAATATTTGATAATTCTAGAGAGGGTTACAAGATCTGCACTGACGTCCCGTATTGTGGGTATTGTGCATTGTCCCCCGAGACTAACCTAATCAGTCTAACTCCTTGAAATACCGTTGAAGGACTCCGAGCCGCCGGCAGTATTCCGTGAGCATCACCGAAGGGTATGCTGATGTTGTGGAAAAAGAAGGGCATGACTCCATTATCTCCTATAATATATTGTTTAACTATGTGAACTTAAACAAGACAAAAGCTATGATCTTTTAAGCTATAAAACGTCCACTGATGAATACAGGCCTCCCTCATGGTTCTCCATAAGGGGTAGTTGCCAAGCTCACTCTCTTTCTAGGCAAAAAAAATATTTTTAAAAAGACCGAATATTGAAAAAAATAACTGAAGAATAGCAATTACATGGAAGAAATATAGGACGCATAAAGAAAAAACCAAATCTTAGTTCCCCTTGACAAAGAGAAAAAATATCTTGGATTCAGATATACTACTGCACAAACAAAATGTGTCACGAAAATTTTAAAATACTTTATCCCATACGTTTTTTTTTAATTCAGTTCATCTAGACTTCGTTTTTCGACTGTCCGGCTTAGTGTTATCCTTTACTATGAACGCGTCTGTACTCGTAAGCTCGAAAGCCGAACTTTCGGCTTCACCTGTCCCATCACTAAACAGATTGCATATCACAATGTATCCTCATGAGATATTTCTCGATGTTCGATGCAAAGTTATGATGGATCAAATAGATCCAGCTCTATTTGAGCCCTCGTCTAACTTAGGACTTAGAACGGACTAACTTAGGGACTAGTAATTGAATTTATGTAAGACCTTTGCATGTATTGTAGATTATTTATACTGCATCAGAAACTGGTAATCATGCTGTATGGGACTGCAGTATCTGGGACATTGTTGTCATACTCACCACGCTTGGCAGGTGGGTTAGCGGGCGCAACTTTCGATACTCGGACAGACACTGCTTCCGGAGATATCCCTAAGTAGATTCAGTAATCTACAATAAAATGTTCTCTCTCCTCTGATGTCCATGGATGCACTCATCCACGGGCATCGGAGGAGAGGCAACATATTACTGCAATATACAATAATATGTGACCTACGTGGCACAGTGGCACATTTCACTAGCACCAAGGTAAGAAGAGCTTATGTTATGGGTACCAGACCGCATTCAAACAGACGATTAAAAAAAAAATTAAAAATTGTTTATTTCAAAAACAAGAATTACATTTTTAAAGCATAACAATTCATACCTTTTTTAATTTAAACCTAACTTTACAGGTGTAAGACTTGTACAAAGTGGTTGGTCTGCAGCATCTACACTAAGTGTGAACTTGTGCTGTAGATGCTGTTGTACGATTGATAGAATACTTTAGTATTTTTTTGTAAATGCATACTGTATGATCAGGTCGTAGTGCTGGGCATAAGTCTCTTTCCCTAAGTGCCAATCAACTCTACTCTGAGCCTGTTGCATCCAAGTCCATACATACTTATAATACATGCAAAACACCCAGGCTGGAGACAAAAGTCTGCAGAACAATTACATATGTCCCCTGGCGGGGCTCAAACACTACTGTGCCTCAGCTAAGTAGACGAATTGAGCCACAAAAGTCTTCTCCAAGAAAGTTAAAACGCAAAGCAAAAAAAAACACGAATAAAAAGCTCTTCCCAAAAACAAACATTCAAGTGTTCAAACTTAATAAAAGTACGGTTAAACCCAATTCATTATTATTTTACTCTCTAACCAACTCCTTAAAACCTTAACCCGAGGTATGTACGTTGGTAATCCTTTAAGCTCGGCAAGTTTAGGCGCGACTTAAGTTGTTAAAAATATTGTTCTTCGGCTTAGCACTCTTCGTGGGCCGAATAGGGAAGATTTTTGTTAAACTTTAGCACAATATTGTGTTCTTCGCGTTTCGTTTTCTTTGTTAACCCACGAACCAAAAGAGGGTGTATTGTAAGTGACTCTGTCTGTGGCATTATATATAATATTTTCAATTACTATTACCGTTATGTACATCTTGCATCGATAGAACCCCATGTTGCATAAAATAATCCAATCCATCCCAAGGTTGTCTAGTAGAGATCGCTCTTTAGCGATAATACCGCCGATTATCACATGATCAGTGTTTCTTTAGTTTTTTATTATGTACTTGTATGTTTTAAGTTGTGCAATAAAGCATTTTCTATCTATCTATCTATCTATCATTACAGCCGTAAAACATCAACTGTTGAACACAGGCCTTCCTCATGAACTCCATAAGGTGTAGTTACCATATTCACCACGCTTGGCAGGCAGGTCTGCGAGCGCAGTACGGGATGTTGATACACGGAAAGACGCTGCTGCCCATCTTCCGGAGGTACGCCTTAGCAGGCTAAAACTGCATCCACGGGCATAAGAGGAGGGATAACGTTCTACTGCCGGCACTCCACGGCGTATGATAGATGTCAAGGCTTTATTCACTTAAATATAACTCGTAAACACATCGTTAATAAAACAATATACAAGGTACATAATATAAATCAAAGCAACAGCAGCTGCGACTAACTATTATAATTACTTAGGACAAACTTACGGACGCGCAAACTTACGAGGAATATTAATATGTTCATTATACATGGTGTATTGTAATATGTGTACTAGCCGAAAGGGGGTGATTCTGACCCAAGGAACAACTTTAGTTGCACGACTTTTCAAGATTCGATGATTGTCATACAAGAAAAACATACGAAAGTTTTAACTTGAACAGCTGAATATATATCGGTATTGGCAACCTTATCCGATTCTTGACAGGGTCATTGGCCTCCGCAAAAAGTTGCCGTACACGTTGCATATCTAAAAACACACATAGGTTTTTTTTAATTAAAGAAATCCTATCCTTAGGATCATCTTCACATTATAACTAGCAAATAAAAATAAAATACTATATGCTATATTTACAGGATATTTTTACCATGATTTGATTCGTTTTGAGTTTCCCGATATTTCGGAATTTATATATGAATATAATATAAAACTCTTCCGTTACTGACTGAGTGACTGACAGACAACGCACAGCCTAAACCACTAGACGTAGAGAATTGAAATTTGGCACACATACATATACCTTGAGTATCTTAGAGGTGCACTAAGGAGGGATTATTCGAAATTCCTACGGGAACGGGAACTACACGGGTGAAACTGTGGGGTGCGGCTGGTTTATCTATATATATATATTTCGCATTTCCTCATGCCATGATGACGGGTGTGATTAAATCATGGTTAATATCCCGTAAATATTGCAAATGGTCTGAAAACTAAAAAACATAATAATTATACACCCTGTGTATAATATGTATACCAATGCAAAAGCGGACTTCAAAAAAAAATCTGGTATTGGATTTCTGTATTACATAAATTTATGTTTACCATTTTGACTAGTTGACTTCCGATCTAGGAAGAGGTGGTTTTGACAGAATACCAGCGTCCACTGTGTTAGCCACAGTGGGCATAATGCTGAGCCGGGACCAATATCCTACTGTGGCACACATTTAATTTTTATTCTATTGGTCCTATATATTTTACTAATTGCTGTTTTTCTTTTAATGTATATACTATGTATAAATTTTATATGTACCTAAATGATTTCTTTATGTGTTTTAAATGTATTGTGTGATCTTTAGTAAATAAATTAATGTCTATGTCCTTAATATGGTGTAAAAAATATGTTACACATTATAATTTTATTTAAATGAATAAAAAGTTCTTAGTAGTTATGGGAATCTTTATTTTTACCTCCACAGCAACTCTTCATGGACATCAATGACCTCGTCAAGAATTAGCTGGAGTTCAGTTTGAATAATCAGCTATTGAAGTTAAAACTCTCGTAATTGAATAAAAATCACCGAATTCTGGAGGTCGTTAAACTAAAGTTGTTCCTTATGGAGGTTAAAATCACCCCTTTTTGGGTTTGTATACATATTAAAATACACCCAGTATAGTATATTATTATATCATGTATGTTTGTATCCTCTAATAAATGGTTCCCTCTGACTAAAAGCCGTAAACGCCAGGCGGATGGTATAGGTGCTGGGCAAGCCTAATCCATACATCAATGTCCCAGGTACTGCAGCGTCCCATACAGCATGAATACCAGTTACTGAATCTGTATAAATCATCTATAATAGATGTGAGAGAAGTACAAAAAAGAAGGGCTACTTTTTTGTATCCTGTAATGAAGAATCAAAGCATGGTCTCAAGAGCCGTCCTCTGTGAGATGATCGAGGTCAATACTTGCAGTGCCGGCAGTAAAATATTACCCCTCCTCTCAAACCCGTGGATGCAGGAAGAGCCTGCTAAGGAATACCTCTGGAAGATAGGCACCAGCGTCTTTCCGTGTAACAAAATCCCGGATTTCCAAGGGCGCTGTAGACATACTCGCCACGCTCGGCAGGCGGGTTGGCGAGCGCAGTACGTTATGTTGCTTTTCAGAAAGACGCTGCTGCCCACCTTCCGTTAGGTATCCCTTGGTAGATTCTTACTGAATCCCATGAGGCGGTTGTAGACATACTCGCCACTCTTGACAGGCGGGTTGGCGAAGTACGTTATGTTGCTACGTGGAAAGACGCTGCTGCCTATCTTTCGGAGGCATCCCTTGGCTGATTATTAATAAATCCCTGGGCAAGAGAGGAGCGGCAACATTCTACTACCGGGATGCCTTGGCAAACAATACACGAAACTCATCAATGAAACTAAAGTTAATCAAAACCATGAACAAATGGAGTCGGGTAGCTAGTAGCTCTTAATTAAATCGTGAATATTGGCCAAGCGTGAGTCGTGAAATAACATCGCAGTAAGTCTCATCTTCAGCGTGTGTGGCTGTGAAACTTGCGGATGGAAATAATAATTTTCAAAGACACCCAAGCGGTAAGACATTGTTGGCTTCCATAAACCTCACGATGTTTTTCATCACCATCTCTCTCACTGTCTGAGTGAGAATCGGTGTTGATTTGAAAGTATGAGATTTTTCTAACGAATTCAACTATGTGAGCTCTATTGTTCGCTTCATTCCCTCACTTCGAAAAAAGTTATCTGAAGCGAACGTACTAAATTATATGCTTTAAGAAAATTAAATGTTATTAAATGTTAATGAAGAACAAGACGTTCTTCTTTCGAAATTGGCTATTCCTATGTAGCTTTTTTCTCTATTGAATTCACTTATCGACTTTGACTTTGCTTTATTCAATCTTCAACCAAATTCGATGTAGAATGTTTGTAAACAAACTGTCACACCTAAAATTGAATCACTTCCTAAGGGTTGGTTTCGGACCGTTTTTACACATTGACATTTTTATACAAATGGACATTATTAGAGGTATACCTTGTCTTTTTAGGGTTCCGGACCAAAATGGTAAAAAGGAACCCTTATAGAATCACTCTGTCTGTCTGTCTGTCTGTCTGTCACAAATGGATATCTCGAGAACTACTGATGCTATCAACTTGAAATTTGAAATGGTAAAAGACAACACTTTTTTACTAATATAGCATATATGAAAATGTTGAAAAACATTCTTATTTTGACTGCAGGGGGGCGGATAGGGGATCTCAAAAATTTTAAGTCAAGTTACTAGGCCGTATGGGGTATCATATGAAAGGTATTCATTTGCACATTAATAAACAGTTTTTAGTTTTCCTTTAAGACGTATTGTTTTTGAGTTATTTACAAAAATGTCGAAAAATCGACCGTTCCCCCCCCCCTTATCTCCGAAGTTTGCAGAGATAAACTCATGATACTTTTATAGCTAATAGAAGTGTATGTAAACTTTATAGGAAAATTGTAGTGAACTCTCTAATTTGCATAGTTTTTTAGACAAGGGGGGGTCGAAGGAGGGTTTTCAAAAATTTTGTAAAGTTACTAGGTGATGTGGGGTATCATATGAAAGGTATTCATTTGCACATTAATAAACAGTTTTTAGTTTTCCTTTAAGCCGTATTGTTTTTGAGTTATTTACAAAAATGTTGAAAAAACGACCGTTCCCCCCCCCTTATCTCCGAAGTTTGCAGAGATAAACCCGTGATATTTTAATAGCTAATAGAAGTATATGTAAACTTTATAGGAAAATTATAGCGAACTCTCTAATTTGCATAGTTTTTTAGACAATGGGGGTGGAAGGGGCGTTTTCAAAATTTTTGGAAAGTTACTAGGTGATGTAGGGTATCATATGAAAGGTATTCTTTTGCACATTAATAAACAGTTTTTAGTTTTCCTTTAAGTCGTATAGTTTTTGAGTTATTTACAAAAATGTTGAAAAAAATAGCGTTCCCCCCCCCTTATCTCCGAAGTTTGCAGAGATAAACCTCTGAAAGTTTTATTGCTATTAGAGGTGTATGTAAAGATTAGAGGAAATTTATTACAATCTCTCTATATAGCATACTTTTTTAGAAATCATCGAAAGTGTAAAACATCTACATAAGTTCCGCTATCAGACAAGAGATGGCGCTGTCAAGGTTCTCCAACAAATATAGAACCGCCTTTGTCATATATTATATTGTATGATGGCACGGAACCCTCGGTGCGCGAGTCCGGCTCGCTCTTGCCCGGTTTTATTTCATTTTGGACCAAAGTCGACAAACCCGATAATAGTTATTTACATGACATCCTAAGGGTGAAATGAAAAAGCGCATTATATTTCTTATTTTTATCAATTACTAGCCGCACTCTGCGAGTTCACCCGCGTAGTTCCCGTTCCCGTGGGAATACGGGATAAAATATAGCCTATCAGAAATAATGTAGTTCAGTAGTTTTGGAGCCTATTCAATGCATACAAAATTTCAAGGGGGACAATGCACAATACACCCCAATGCGGGACGTCAGTGCAGATCTAGTAACCCCCCCCCCCCCCCCCCCCTCCCTAGAATTAGGATTAGATGCATACAAACAAACAAACAATCAAATCTTTCCTCTTTATAATTATTAATGTAGAAGTGTAGATAGATGATTTATACAGCGTTAGCCAATAGTATTCATGGTGTACGAGACGCTGCAGTACCTGGGAAATCTCTAGATGGATTAGGCTTGCCCAGCATCTATACCATCTTCTCAGCTTAGTCAGCTATTAGTCAGAGGAAAGATAGGTTATTATGATCAAAGCTATGACGACTTCTGTGGCATTATTATTTTTCTTTTTTATTTATTTATATAAAATTTGAGTCCTTTTTTGTCCGTAAATTAGTGCATAAGTTTTAAACTGTATTTTTTTTTACTACTAAACGACGAGACAAGCCAAAGGCCCACCTGATGTTAAGCGGTAACCTCTACCTATAACAATTTCAATGCCGCGGTGATCACGTTCACTAAGCACGTGACCAACGCTGCATTGCATTGCGCCCGTCACCCTAAGACAGAGTTGTGAGGTCTCATGTGCCCGTAATTTCACCGGCCCCCCTTACCCTTCAAACCGGAACACAGCAATGCAGGCATTACTGCTTGGCGGCAGAAATAGGTATGGTGGTAGTACTTCCCCGGATGAACCTTTCACAAAAAGTTCCACTGCTACAATTTAATCAAGACCTGTGGATTTTGTTTTATAAATAAATTAAATAAAACGTGCAAAATAAATGAAATGTAAAAGAAAATAAGAACAATAAAATGCAATGAAAATATCTAGTTTTAATTCCGAATAGTATTATATTAGCGGAATTAAAACTAGACATTTTCATTGCATTATAATGTCATAGATTTCCGCAAAGTAGCGCCTGAATACATTAATTAAAATAAGAACAGTTCAGTACGTCTGAAGCTGACTAAGCCGCGGATATCTTCACGATGTTTTCTTTCACCGTTAAAGCACGTGTTAAATGTGCGTATACATTTTCCAAGAAAGAAAAATCCACTGATTTTCTTTCATGCATTACATTTTGTTATAAAGATAATGTTAAAGATCATTTATTTGCATAAAGATGTGTAAGCTAGGATGACAAAATAAGTTATTTGTAACAACATGCTTTACCTTCGCAGGCGTACAAAATTAAAGTGTGGCATGCTACAAAACAAGTCCATAAAAATACAAAATATTAATTAACTACAATATGATGTCACTGTAAATAATCACATGAATAAAGGTTCGAGCAGACCAGATGCGTAAGCGTAGACGTGCACGTACCACTGAGTTGTAATGTATGGAACTGTATGAGACAGGACACACCGCTTGCGTAACGTAGACGTGCGCGTCATATGTCAGTTCCATACATTACAACTCAGTGGTACGTGCACGTCTACGCATACGCATCCGGTCTGCTCGAGCCTTTAACATAAATATCATCATCAAGAATTAACATGAGTTATCATCATCATCTCTGCCGTCCACGTCCACTGCTGGACAAAGGCCTCCCTCACGGATCCCGAAGATCATGAGGGGCTGTTGCCATACTCACCACGCTAGACGGGTTGGCGAACGCAGTATGAAATGTTGATTGTACGTTAAGACGCTGCTATCCATATTCCGGATATATCCCTTAGCAGATTTTCACTGCATCCGCGGGGAGGAGACGAGGGGCATCTACTGCCGGCACCCCACGACCAATTACATTAGCATGGCCGTAATCGAACCAACGTTCAGATTTACATTCAGGCATACTACTCGGCCATCACGGTCATTCGTGAAAAATAATTTGAAAGAAATTAATTGATTCAAGCGTGACTGCGGAAATCCGTTATAATATATAAATTTATATCAAATATTTAGTAACAAATCTGCTAGTAACAAATAGCTTGATCGTTTTTATTTATTTACTTATTTAAAAACTTTATTGCACAATACATAATATTGTACAAAAGGTGGGCTTAGTGCTAAAAGCATTTTCTACCTGCCAACCTCCTCGGTTGCGAGAATGATTGGCGTGCTAACTTAAATTTAGACTATAGAAACATAGTGTATAGACACAAAAAATGAACAATTAAAAACGGGAATAGAAACTATAGATAAAATACAAATGACATTAGAATTAACTCCTTAGACAAAACAAATAGCATATAATACGAAATATAATAATTACTTATATTATAAAATAGAAATAATACATACATTATACTTAAATACGCACAAACTAAATAACGTAGTCAATCCGCCGTCCGCCGTGGGGTGCCGGCAGTAGAATGATACCCCTCCTCTCATGCCCATGGATGCAGTAAAAGCCTGCTAAGGGATACCTCCGGAAGATGGGCAGCAGCGTCTATCCGTGTATCAACATCCCATACTGCGCTCACCAACCCGCCTGCCAAGCGTGGTGAGAATGGCAACTACCCCATGGAGATCCAAGAGGGAGGCTTGTGTTCATCAGTGGACGTTTTATGGCTGAAATGATGAAATAACGTAGTCACAATAATGTTCATACCTTGTAGTGGACAATAATGATCATACCTTTTTTAAAAAATGTTCGAAGGCAAGTCTCTTCGTCTCTTCGTTGTTGGACAACTACCTCAGCGTCTACGTTGTTTCTAGTGGCTTCCGTGACGAACAAAGCCCATTTCTCCTGATGGTGCCTTGTAGAGAGGCGAAACACGTGTTGAATTTCTTTTGAGTGTTTTTTCAAGCGCATATTAGATATAGATTAGCGGATTTGATACTAAATATTGGTTAATCATATAGACATTACTTGTAATTGTGTCCAAATCGCTTATCACCTGGCCTCCAAACCCAGTCTCCATCAAGTGGACTCTGTCCGCTCAGTCCAAATTATTATTTGCGTAAGATGCTTCATACTTGGACTAAGCTAGCTCTATTAAACCACTAACGACGCTTACAGCCTAGTGGTGCTTTATAATGTTACTGGATATATTGGTGCAGTTATGAAATACTAGCTATCCCGCCTCGTCTGCGTAACTCCTTTGCAAATAATGTATTATTTTAGAACAAAAATTGCAATAAAAATGGTTATAGTGATACAACCTTAAAAGATAAACATATGCTATCTAAAGACCTTTTTAAAACCCGTTTTGGGAAACAATTCCCTCATACATGATGGATGCGTAACTTTACCCGTATACGCAGCGCACGCAATGGAAACATTTTTTAAAGACGATCCACTTCTATTGTTCGTAGCGTGATGCGTTTATATATTAAGCCTTTGTCGATAATTGGGCTATCTTACACCAAAAAAATTAAATTACCATTAATGGAACACCGGATCACACCGTTGCGAAAATGGTAGCTAATAGAGCTATCAGGCCACGTTAGCTGTGTTTAATGAGGCCTTTTTTTGAAATGGCTGTGAAAATCCAAAACAAATATAATATTATGCAGAAAAGTAAATATAGTAACACCATCCAGAATTAAAATTGGCTTCGTAAAACCGATTCAAGTACATGCAGGTCAATATTTGTCACTCATTGAACGTGCAACCTCTCAATCAGCTGGCTATAAACACTGCAACATTGATATAGTCACGTTAAAAAATATTATTTATTCAACAAACCTCAAAACCGGGAACGGTTTCGTATATCTACCTAATAATAGTCTGTGTGCCTACCATGAGTTGCCACTGTTAGATCGCCTGCCGTTACTACAGTAGCAATAGTACGTTACTATGACATCTGTCACATTTGTAACTCATGATACCAAATTCTAAGCAAATGAAGCCCAAACTACAGTCGCTGTAGTAAAGTGTACTGCGTATTTTAGTACCAAACTATCCGCCAGAGGCGCTGTACAAGTATTCATACATTTTTTTAACTACAGCCGCTAGCGAGTATAGATTGTGAAAACTCATGGTATACCTACTAATTCGGGAGTATTTCCTCGGCAGAGCACAATCCTAACTTATCACACCGTTGACGGGCGAAATTGGTGGCAACACTGACAGCTGTTGACAGCTGTCACGGCTACGGTTATGAGAACCTGAGATGAAAACGATCTGTTAATGTTTAATTGTTTGTGAGTAATAGTGTATTGGCTTTCGGAAGTGTTAAGATGATTTATGGTTTGTTGACAAAAAATAAAATAATGCTGGACAATTCTCACAGCATCATCTAGCCCTAAGCTAAGCAGAGTTTGCATTATGGATCCTAGAGGACTGATATACTTAATACATTATACTACATAGAAAGATATTATTTATTATAAATAGAAAGACATGCAGTACGCCCTGAAAAAAGATCTGCACATCGTACAGACATTTGTGCTGAGGCGGGAATCCAACCCTAAACCTCTTGCGTCGCAGGCGCACCTTAGCCCGGTGCGCCACAGAGGTCGTCAAACAAAGAATAATCTTTGTCCTGACTCATAAACAAAACAAACCTAACCTATAATTTCAGCCGTAAAACGTCCACTACTGAACACAGGCCTCCCTCATGGATCTCCATGAGGGGTAGCCACACTCACCACGCTTGGCAGGCGGGTCAGCGAGCGCAGTACGGAATATTGATACATGGAAAGACGCTGCTGCCCACCTTCCTGAGGTATCCCTAAGCATGCTCTTACTGCATCCACGGGTATGAGAGGAGGGGTAACATTTTACCACCGGCACCCCACGGCAGGGCAACCCATAAAGGTTAGGTTAGCATTCAAGCCTCCAAACTTCGTCATATTTGTTCTAGAACATTGAATATCACGAAACAACACTCTAAACTTTACCAACTTTCAGAACGATTACACATCACTCAACTTTATTTGCCAAAAAACTTTCACCAATCTAAAATCCACTTTCAACTAACAGAATAGAGCTGATATTTGCATGATAATTTGTTGTTTACTTTACAATTCAAACGCATTGAAAACCAGCCTTTGTTGTTATAGATATAAAGTCTGTTGTTTGCTAAAACGGTTTTCCATACACTATAATAACTCATTGCGAACTTGAGAAAAGTTGAAATTTTATCGAAATTCCAAATATTACGGTGTATCGAAACTTGAGTGATATACTGTAAAAGTTCGGAATATAAATGAGAGCGTCTGTACAGTCGACAGCTTAAGTATTACTGTTTGTTTTTACGATTCAGAAGGCGAAATGTTTTATGGATTCTACCGAATAATGTATGAACTATTTTGGCCAATATCAATGTGCCTATATCAGACAGGTTGCGAACCTGTATCCGTATTGGTTAAGTTTCGTTTGCACCTACTGCGATTTTCATTATCATCATCATGTATACTGCACTCGCCAACCAGCGTCAAGCGTGGCAAGTATGGCTACAACTCCTCGTAATCTTGGAGATCCATGATTGGACATGGACATTGGATATGAATAAATCATAAATCATTTATTTCGTAAGAATATTACACGTTACAATTTACACACATTTCTACACTAATATAATAAATAACATTTGCGAGTATATAATTATGTCAATTAATTTATTATATTAAAATATTTATATAAAAATAATTGAAATTTATACCGGTAGTAAATTTAAATAAAATAATAAAAAAATTTAAAAAAGCAATAATAATTATTATAAATATCAATTTATAGGAGTTCTACTGGTTTTGTCAAGGAACTCTTCATAACTGTAAAAGGTGCTACTATGAACAGCAGTCTTACAGATGATCTGTTAAAAAAAGCCGTGTTGGCCGAGTGGTATGTACCCCCGACTTACAATCCGAAGGTCGTGGGTTCAATACAGGCCGTAATAAAGCAATGGATTTATCTTTCTTGAAAAAAGTATGTTCACGTGTAACACGTGCTTAACGGTGAAGGGAATCATCGTGAGGAAGGCTTGTTCCTCATGGCCAAACTATTTCGCGTAACTGATTCGGCTACGAGGACTAACATATCTTCATGGCCGAACTCGTGTCAGAATAGGCAAAGCAAGTACAGTTAACTACAAACAAAAGTCCAATTTATTCTTTCGTTTCTCTTTACTTTTCTAATTGTTAAAACATAAATTAAGCACTCAAGTACAAAAAGGATTTAATTGAGATATAGATGAAAAAACTTGTCGGCTTAGTCAGCCTCAGACGTTCATTCCTCTGACTAATAGTCGACTAAGCTGCGGATCGTAAAGGTGCTGGGCAAGTCTAATGCATCTAATAATATCCCAGGCACTGCAGCGTCCTTTACAGCATTATTACTAGTTGCTGACGCTGCATAGACGTAAAAGGGCTTACTTTTACTTACGGCTGAGATGATGATGATGATGAGAGGTATTTGCAATAAAGCCTCCAAACTCTACTTAAAATCTCTATCATTATTTCAGCCGTAAAACATCCACTACTGAACACCTCCCTCGTGGATCTCCATGAGGGGTAGTTGCTATTCTCACCACGCTTGGCAGGCGAGTTGGCGAGCGTAGTACGGGATGTTGATACACGGGAAGACGCTGCTGCCCATCTTCCGGAAGTATCCCTTCGCAGGCTCTTACTGGCATCCACGGGCATGAGACTCCTCTCATCCATCACGGGCAAGAGAGAGATAGATAGATAGAAAATTCTTTATTGCAACTTATAATTAGGCGAACTTAATGCTAAGTGCTCACTCCAAAGTTATACAGGATGTATTATAACAACTCGAAAAGGGGCCTATGAAAACGAGTAGTTTTAGAAGGAGAATAAATCGGGAATTCGTATTATATATTTTTAATACATTTTAGTTTTTTTTTATATTTTTAGCAATAAATTTACAAGATGTTGTGATGTGGAAATGATCCTGTCATCCTGTGATCCGGTCATAGTCGGATTTTTAATTAGTTTTTTTACTTTCTAAAAAAAATACCTATTTGTAGTTTTAGGTATTTTTATTTGTACTTCTACGGCAACTCTTCGCGAAGGTCAACGACCCTGTCAAGAATCAGCTGGTTTTTAGGTTCTCATTATCGTATAATCAGCTGTTGAAAATAAAAATTTCTTGGTCTTTTCTTAAATGGAAATCACTGAAGTCGTAGAACAAAAGTTGCTCCTTGACATGGTCATAATCACCCCCTTTCGGCTTATCACACAATGTTATTATACACCCTGTAGTTGTTTAAGTACTTTTGTTTTAAACATCCACGGGCAAGAGAGGCAACATTCCACTGCTGGTACCTCATGGCTAGAAGCCCCAAGGATACTAAACCAATACACGAAACACTCCAAAGTTCTAAATAAAATATCAAAGGAATTCAATAGAATCAAATCAAAAGTTCTGCAGAGCGAAAAATCCACAACTGATCCCAATCCGAATTCAATTCACGTTCAAAAGCCGAAAATTCAACTCCGAAGAACGGTCAAGTTAGAATAAAGCACATAGAGGGTTCCGAATGAAAAATCATGTTTATTCAAAGAAACCGTTTTAGGATGAGTCGGCAGTAGAAAGTTGCCTTCTTTTGCCCGTTGATGCATTAGGAATCTGCCAAGGGATAATGACTCTTGTAACGTCATCCCGTACTGCGCTGCATGCGTGGTGAGTACGGCAACATGATCCGTACTTGAAGATCCACAAGGAAGGCCAATGTCCAGCAGTGGACGTCCTACGGCTGAGATGATGATGATGATGATTCAAAGAAACATTAAAACCAATGTTTAAACAACACTCGAGATTAAAGAACAAATTAACACCGAACCAATAACATATTGAACTGTTTTTTCATCGAACCCCAAAAAGACAAAATGGCCGCCGTTGTGAACTGTCAAATCTCCCGCCTGATTCTGAAACTGTCAAACGTAATCCGTGTCAAATTGTGACATCTTTATTTTATTAAGCTTGTGACGAAGGAATATATTTATCCGCATTTTCTTTGGAAAAGTGTAAATTTTCAAGTCATTTCTTTCAACTCTCACCTCTCAATATTGTACCTCTATAGAGGAAATATTTGTATGTTGAATTTTGTAAGTTCGTAACGAATAAACTCAAAACCACTAAACCAATTTTCAAAATTCTTTCACCATTAGAATGCGTTATTATCCCTGAGTAACATAGGCTATAATTTATCTCCGTATTCCCACGGAAAGGGGAACTAAGCGGTTGAAACCGCGGAGTGCGGCTAATAAAGAATAAAGATTGCCTTACTAGGGTTCCTTAGTACCACAAGAAACTCTTATAGTATCGCTATATCTATTATCGGGTTCGATTCCCGCCTCGGGACAAATGTCTGTACGATCTGCAGATATTTGTTCAGGGTGTTCTGGGTGTTTTTCTATATATAATAAAAATATCTATCTATGTAGTATAATGTATTAAGTATATCAGTCATCTAGTACCCATAACATAAGCTCTGCTTAGCTTGGGGCTAGATGATGCTGTGTGAATTGTCCAGCATTATTTATTTATTTAACCTCAGCGATTCGTTCGACCATCTACTTCACGCCAAATAAATTATGAAAACCCCAAAATTATGTTTTCCACCGCTTTTAAATCAATTTCCACGAAAAACCGAATAAAACAACATGAGCGGGCATTTTATCAAAGGAAGCGCAGTAAAAAAAAACACAATATATCCCATTTCTAATTAATTTAAAATACGCTCCACTGGTCTTAATTAACTTTGTGCATCAGATACTTATCGGCACATAGTGTTGGGAAATTATCGATAGTTGATTATCGAGCTCTAAGCAGTACGGGTATTTCTATGTATTTATTTGTGTTATTTTATTTTGTAATTTGTGACGCGTCAATAAGGTCCATGCGGCCGCACTGAATAAGGTATTTTTTGATTCTTGATTTGACATCAACGTCAGGATGTACAATGTCCACTGCTGGATATACCTCCATTATGAATCTCCAAGTTCTGATTATGAGGTGGTTGTTGCGATAATAACTTGGCAGGCGGGTTAGTATGGCTCATTTATGGGAAAGGATTTATTAATGGGCATGATTTTATCAATTACGTATTAAATATATTTTATCTAAATATACTTACTAATCAGACCGAAGCGCAGATGGCGGGATGAACTCGATCAGTACATCGCTGATTGGAGGGGAGCAGCTCAGGATCGGGATATATGGAGGGAATTAGGGAGGCCTTTGCCCAGCAGTGGGACCCAAATGGCTCATAATAATAATAATATTTACTGATCTACTAAGATCTGCCACCCAAATTTTATCACCCAGTAGTATGTAGTATGAAATTTGGTTGGCTGAATTTGATTCAGGCGCTGTTATTGCAACACAACCAAAACTTAACCTAGTTTTTTGTGAGGGGTTTGTCTAGTTTTGATATTACTTGATGATTAAATTTTCGTGAGAGACCTACTGTTTTAGAAACAAATTATTTTCATGAAATGCGAAAGGATTCCTCCGGAAGATGGGCAGAAGCGTCTTTCCGTGTATCAACTTCATGTACTCGCCATCCCGCCTGCCAAGCATGGCGAGTATTGCAGCAATACCTTCATGATCTTATAGTTCCATGAGGGAGAGGCCTATGTCAGCAGTAGACGTGGACAGTGTCCTACAACTGAGATGATGGTATATTTTTTATCGATAAAGTTTAATATTATTATCGATAATGCACGACACAATCGGACACAAGCGGACTTCACAGATAGCCTTTGGTTCCGGCGAGAGTTGATTTCAAACTGTCCTCAAGAAATATTAATAATCGTTATTCTGTCTCACTCATATTAAAAAGTGACGTGATTTTTATACGGATTCCATACCTTTACTATATCGAGTTAGTCTCACGGGGTCTAATTAGTAACTCGTCTATAGATCTGCTCGTCTAAATAGCAGCTCGTCTAAATAGCAGCTCGTCTAAAAAGCAACTGGTCTAGAAAAACATCGTCAGGAAACTCGCGGCCTCATTCATCCATACATTTCAGCCGTAAAACGTCCGCTACTGAACACAGGCCTCCCTCATGGATCTCTATGAAGGGTAGTTGCCATACTCACCACGCTTGGCAGGCGGGTTGACGAGCGCAGTACGGGATGTTGATGCACGGAAAGACGCTGCCGCCCATCTTCCGGAGGTACTATGCTATCTAACTTCAGTACCTAGTAGATACCTTCAGTACCTATTTTTGTTGACTTGCGCTCAATTGTGTGTGGCTACCTTTAATTGGGAGAGCAAAAGGCCCTTAGTCCTTAAGTTTTAATTTGTGTTGAATCTGTGTATATCTTGTTGGTGGTCCTAATAAATAAATAAACAATAGCATTGAACAAAACAATGATCTTCCTCCGTCGACCGAGACACGTTCTCGGCTTGCCCGTTGACGAGCTCACCGACGCTAACCCGGAGGTGACGTCAACCCGTCCCACATTAGCTGCTAGGCACACTTTCAATAACCGGTTCCGCCGGCGGGGCCGAAGAATACACACTTCCTCTTAAGGTGCAGTTTTGCACCTGGACGTTAACCATCATTACATACAAAAATCTGGCAACAGTCCAAGCCGTGGTTCGAACCTAAGTGGTGCCCTTGAGCTTGTTGCCCCAACCTTACTTTTGCAGCTGGGCGCCCTCTGCGCTCGCCATAGTCCGGTAACGTTGGCATGGCCATCTGCGGTCAACAACATAAATATTGTCAATTAAAAAGAAAACAATGATAGTTTCTTTTATAAATTGTGTGTTATCTAGAAGACCTTGAGCAATAACAACAATAATTCAGGTATTTAAAACAATCGGCCAAGTGCAAGTCGAACTTATTCACGAAGGGTTCTGTACCATTATTTGGCAAAACAACTTGTTTTTGAGGTAGCACCGGCAGTAGAATGTTACCCCTCCTCTCATACCCATGGATGCAGTAAGAGAATGCTAAGAGATACCTCCGGAAGATAGGCAGCAGCGTCTTTCCGTGTATCAACATTCCGTACTGCACTCGCCAAGCTACCTGTCAAGCTTGGTGACTGTGGCAACTACCCTTTCATGGTCCATGAGAGAGGCCTGTGTTCAGTAGTGGACGTTTTACGGCTGAAATGATGATGGAGTATTAAACTCAAAATCAGGTAGTTGCGATGGACGAAACTGGGGCATGGAGCATTTTCATAAATCTGTTGTTATTGGAACAACGGCCAAAGTAATCTAGCTGTCTGTCATGTGATTTACATTGTTGCTTCGTTAGCGGAAGTTGTTGTTGCTTTAATAACGCATTTTACAAAGAAACATCATCATTATCTCAGTTGTGGGACGCCCACTGCTGGACTTTGGCCTCACTGATTGATTTCCAAGCAATGATGCCCCTTCTTTCTTGCTTGTGGGTGCAGTAAGAATCTGTCAAGGAATACCTCCGGAGCAAAGGCAGCAGTGTCTTTCCCTGTACCAACATTAAACATACCGAACTGCCTTCGCCGACCCGCCTGCCAAGCGTGGCCAGTATGGCAACAATCCACTCATGATCTTGGAGATGTATGAGAGAAGCCTATGTCCAGCAGTGGGTGTGTTCAGCAGTCCTACGGCTGTAATGATAAATAAAGAATTTAATTGTCAACACCTAATTTTAGCTTCCATTTGTGTAATCAGCTAATGCCACATCTTGTAAAACAAAGATCCGTGTTCTCATACAGAACAAAGACAAGTGTTGGAATGGTTCGTATGGCATTGTTTTGTTAATACCCGCATTTATTTACTTTTATTCACTTTCTAGCAATAAGTTTTGTAAATTGTACACTATTATTAAGACGTAAACTAATGTTAACTCTGTACAACCCCAATCTAATATTTAAAAATATCTCATCAAGTGAACTGTTAATTCTTTTGAGATATTAAAGTTCTTTAAACCGAATAAAGATGACAAGTTTTACGTCAATTGCGTTTTTGGGATTCTGTTCAAAGTCTACAAATAATTTATTTTTCATTATTAAAATATACATATATTACCCTTGTTTACAGTTAAGCCGAAAGCAGTAGAAGTGATCACGGGAGACGGCAAGACGCTGTCAGACGGTCAAACACTAGGCCCCCTGCTGGAGCGCGCTAAGATCAACATCAGCTGCATCGTGCGGGAGGGGAAGCCCCAGCCGAAGGTGGTCTGGTACTTCAACGGACGCGAGAGATTAGATGGTAAGTTTTTAAGGCTTTTCAAAATAGTTGGTAGCGTCAAGGTCAAAGTTATAGGGTCAAAGTCAAAAGGTCAAAGTAATAAAGTGTCAAAACTGGTTGCGCTGTGTGGTAAATAAGGCGAAAACACAGCTTAAGGTGGTCTGGTACTTTAACGGACGCAAGAGATTAGATGGTAAGTTTTTTAAGGCTTTTCAGAATAGTTGATAAGAAACTTTTACAAATTGAACGGGTATGCCAAAGCCTCAAGGTTAAAGTTATAGGGTCAAAGTCAAAAGGTCAAAGTAATAAAGTGCCAAAACTGGTTCCGCTGTGTGGTAAATAAGGCGAAAACACAGCTTAAGGTGGTCTGGTACTTCAACGGACGCGAGAGATTAGATGGTAAGTTTTTAAGGCTTTTCAGAATAGTTGATAAGAAACTTTTACAAATGGAACGGGTATGCCAAAGCCTCAAGGTCAAAGTTATAGGGTCAAAGTCAAAAGGTCAAAGTAATAAAGTGTCAAAACTGGTTCCGCTGTGTGGTAAATAAGGCGAAAACACAGCTTAAGGTTGTCTGGTACTTCAACGGGCGTAATAAATTAGATGATATTATGTGGTTAACAGCTTTTGTAGAATAATTTATTGATGATTTGTTTCTTAAAAAATGGATGGGCTATTCTAGAGTCATAAAACGTCATAGTCACATGGTCAAAGTCGAAAGGTCATTGTAGTATTATTATACAGAAAACTGGTTCTGCTGTATCGTAGTAAAATGGAACGGAGGGTAAAATGTAGCACAAAGTTTTGAGAAATTTATTCTAAGACACCTGAATAGGTGTTATTTAATGAAAGGTAACTTTTTAAAGGGATGGGGTATACCAAAGTCTCAAAGTCTAAATCTAAAGGTCAAAGTAATAGATGAAGCTACAAGGTAATTGATACTGATAGATGATTGAGACAAATCTTGTTCTGCTGTATCGTAATTGAGGGAAAAACGCAGCCTAAGGTAGTTTGGTAATTCGCGAAAGATTAGATGATAGCTATTGAACAGCTTTTAAAGGTAATTTATTGAGGTTACTTTTACAAAAGAGATGTGGTATTCCAAATTCATAAAGTCAAAGTCAAAAAGGTCAAAGATACAGATGAAAGTCACAAGGATAAAGTAATAATTTCGAAACATCTGCTATAACCTAATTTAGGGGAAGACGCCGCTTTTGGTGAATCTGTACTTCAACGGAATGATAAAGTGTGTGTGTGTGGAATTAAGAAAGTCACAATGTCAAATTACAAGATCAAAGTAATAAAGTATCATTCTGCTGTTTCTTAAGTCGAGGGGAGAACGCATCTCACTCAAGGTAGCCTCAGGTTATTTGGTACTAGAGGTATAGAGTTCATCTCAATATTCGAAATTAAACTCTATTTATGCTGATTCTATTCTATCAATAGCTAAAGAAATAGAGATATATTAAAAAAGTTTATAAAATCAAAAAAATTAAGTAACACCCGGCACCTTACTTAGTTTTACTTTTTACTTTACTCTCGGAGGTTACCTATTTTTCTTGTAACGTGTTTCCTCAGTTTTTCAATCTAAACATAATGTGCCCTCTAATTTGATACCTCGCTCGGGTTTATTTAAAAACATTCGATTGTTCACCCCTAATTTCAACCCACATTTAATCATAAATGGCTCAAAAAATTTATATATAATTTTTAGTTTTGCATTCGACACATCATTTCCTTTCATGTTGTGGTAACAATCTTGGGTTTATTTGGAAACATTTGACTATTCATCCCCTCTTTTATCCCCCCATATCTTGTAAGCTTCTCAACCGATTTTAATAAAACACGTTTAAGAACCACCGCCAGATAACCTGCTTTGATAAAAAAAACTGCATGCAAACCAGTTTACTCGTTGAAGAGCTTCGGTGCCACACAGGGAAAAACAAATAAAAACACATAGGGAAGAAACTAATAACACCCCTCTTTTTGTCGAGGGTTAAAAATAATCTCATTGATAGTATTACGGTAGCAATGTTGCAAAAACATTTAAAAATTATTTTTCCTCACTTGGAAAAAACAGTTTTTGGAAGCGAAAAAATCCAATTATGACCTGTATTCAATTTAAATGTGTTTTGTTTCTCCTTAATAAATTGACTATTCTCTGTAGCTTTTTACTCTGTTGAATAAGCTCACAACGTTTAGCAGGCGGGTTAATGAGCGTACTTAAATAACAACAAATAACAATTTTGGACACTTCACACAGCATAATCTAGACCCAAGCTAAGCAGAGCTTGTGTTATGGGTACTAGATAACTGATATACATTATAAATTTCAAATTCAAATTCAAATTCATTTATTGCGAAAATGGGTTACATACAGATGTCAATAATATAAAAGTCCTTCCATAATCAACTTTACAGCATGCAATATTCAATACATTGTTTAAAATTAAAGTAATAAAGTATTTTAAAAGCAAATAAATTAATTAACAGCACACACAAATAAATATGTCAATAAAGTAGGTAAGTATTACAAAATATGTCAATTACGAGCATGTTAATATTTAAATTTCAATGAATTAATTATAAGCACAGAAGAATAACTTAATAAAGTTATATAAAAATGTCAATTACATTCAATTTTATCATTTAAATAGTCATTAATAGAATAGTAAGCTTTTTCTAAGAGTAGTTGTTTAACTTTAAACTTAAAAATATTAAAAATATTATATGAGGTGGTTTCTAATACAGATTTAGGTAAGTGATTGTATATTCTTGGTGCCATGCAAAAAATGCTTTTGCTAAGCAATGCGGTTCTATGTGACGGACATTGAATTTTATAGTTTAGGCGCTTACTTTTCAATTTGTTATAAAGTTGTAAGTTGCTTCTCACAAATTGAACCACCTCATATATATAAATACAAGGCAAGGTCAATATTTTAAGACTTACAAAATAAGGTTTGCAGGTGTCAGTCTGTTTTAGTTTGCTGATAGCCCTAACGCATTTCTTTTGTGCCCTAAATATCACGTCTTTATTGGTTACATTGTACTACATAGATATATATTTTTATTATATATAGAAAAACATCCAGAACAGCCTAAACTGATCTGCAGATCGTACAGACATTTGTCCCGAGGCGAGAATCGAACCCGCAACCTCTTGCGTCGCAGGCGGACTTTCGCCCACTGCACCACAGAGCAGTACGACAGTACGAGTAACATTTATTCGACGTATTCCGTTTTTATACCCCAAATTAATTCCACCATTAAATATAATGCTTCACCCATATGTATGGTAATTCCAGACATTTTGACCGTTATTAGGTCATCCAGAGCTTTAATTGAAAAGGGTAATATAATTTGAATATAAAGGATCAAAGGTCAGGTTACTGTGTGGTTGTATATCTTGGACGTTGTAAATAAATTAATGATCGTTAGGTGAAATCAATAAATGTTGATGGTCGATGGGAATTTCACCGTTTAGCCACATTCTAGACTACAGGTTTTGCTGGTAGAGAATAAATAAATACTTAAGAAAATTCACTGAAAATTCACAAAGCATCATCTAGCCCAGCTAAGCAGTACTTGTGTTATGGGTACTAGATGACTGATATACTTAATACATTAAACTACATTATATAGATTTTTTATTAATATAAAAAAACATCCAGAACACCCTGAACAAATAATATTTTCAAATCGTACAAATATTTGTCCCGAGGCGGGATTCGAACCCGCAACCTCTAGCGTGGCTGGCTACCTTCGCCTGCTGCGCCACAGAGGTCGTCAATGGGAATGCTTTAGCATTAACAATTAAGTTTTAAATACTATATAAATAATTGATACAGGAAGACGCTACTACTCATCCTCCAGAGAGTCCCTTGACAGATCTTACTGCAATTACAGGGTTAAAAGTGGAGAAACAACATTCCACTGCCCTCATAGCAAGCTATCTAATTTTGCATTATATATTTACATATTATATTATCCGCATTGGATACTAAGACATTTTACTGATTAAGCTGTCATAATGAAGAACATTGTGCTATATTCAGATCTCCCATGAAATCCCATCACCCCATCAATAAGGCCCTTCGCTCGCCATCACTGAGGCCATAAAGTCAGGGGAATATACGTGATATGGTCCCGAGCAGCTAAGCCAAAATTACCTATCGATTGTGGTCTAATCCCGGTTCGGGTTTGATTATGTTGATGAGCAGAGCAACTAGCAAAGATTGACATTTTGTGTTCTCGTTGCAAAATAACTCATTGTTAAACTACTGTTATTTCAAGACATCTCAACCTCATAGAGCTTATTACTAAAATCCAAAACTCAAACTTAAATAATATTTTTTTAACGCGGCCGCTTGGACCATAACGCGTCACAAATTACAAATAAAACAACACAAATGAATAGAATAACGCACATAATTGAATCTGTACACGTCAGATGACACGCGAGTTAGAAAAAGAAGCTAATAGAAGAACCTAATTCAGTCGTTGCAGTTATCATTTAAAAAAATATTTTGTCTTGTGGTTACGTTTAATGGAGTTGGATCAGATTTTGTCCCAAGTGGTTTTGTCCTCTAGGTAATCTGATATTATACTCCATAGATGATTATTTGAATAAAATTTACTCTTGGCCGAGTGTTGTTTGGTTCAAACGCGATACAAACTTATGTCATCTTGCAATATCTTAACTATCCACGATTCTTGCAGACCTTAAATTAAGCATTTTATTAAGACAACTATTGTAACAGTAAGTAGGAGTAAAATAGTGAGCTTTTATACTTGGATTTTTTTTCTGAGGCTAACGAATTCAGTTATGTGCTTTACATACTTGCTTCCGCTCTGCCTAACGCTTCGTCCATCGCTCCGCTCATCACCGTATCCAGACCAATCAGCGTATGTTTAATGGAAATCTACGTCGAAGATAATTGCAATACTACCGGTTAATGTGAAACGGAATTGTAGAGTATTGGTGCCATTTTGAATTCTGTTTAGGAAACCTCAGACTTATCATCACCATCAGCTGTAGGACGTCCACAGCTGGACAAAAAAGCCCTCATTGATCTCCAAGTACTGCGGTTGGAAGCCGACTGCATCCAACGCCGACCTGCGGTTCTTAACAAGTCGTCTGCCCATCTTGTAGTTGGACGTCCTACGCTCCGCTTGCCGGTCCGTGGCTATTGTGAAGCCTCCTCTCAGAACTTCGCGGCCCCATCGGCCATCCGTTCTGCGCGCTATACGGCCTGCCCATTGCCTTGCCACTTTATTGCGCTAATCCGTTGTTCTACGTCTCTCCTCATTTTTTCTTCGATCCCTTAGAGAAACCTCGAGCATAGCCCTCTCCGTAGCTCGTTGAGCAACTCTTAGTTTATTCATAAGGCCAATGGTGAAGGACCACGTCTCGGTTCCATATGTCATCACTGACAATGAATTCTGACACACACACTGATTGAAGGCTTTCGTGTTCAGACACTGAGGTATGTTGGACGAAAAGACGTTGCAAAGTTTCCCAAACGCTGCGCATCCTACCTCAGACTAATATCGTTTAGTGATTGAAATGTTATTTAATTACATTATTAAGTTTATAATTATAACAATGATCATTTGGGGACCTCCGTGGATTGTGTTTAGCAACCGACTAAGACGTAGGATGTTGCGGGTTAGATTTCTGTCGAGGGTTAAATGTTTGCTTTCTGCCATCTCATCCGTAAGTCTACTGTCCACGTCCACAGCGCAGTACGGGATGTTAATACACGGCAAGACGCTGCTGCCCATCCTCCAGAGGTATCCTTTGGCAGATTCTTACGGAATCCACGGGCAAGTGAGGAGAGACAGCATTCTACTACAATGGCAATGTTTGATTGTTATGCAGGTTTTTTTAGGTATTTTTGTGTGTGATAAATGGTAGTAGTAGTAAAAACATACTTCATCTGCTGGACAAAGGTCTCTCTCGTGGATCCTTAGTACTGATCATAAGAAGGGTCTTCACCACACTCACCACGCTTGGCGGGTTGGCGAGCGCAGTACGGGATGTTGATACACTGAACGACGCTGCTGATGTTCTAGAGGTATCCCTTGGCTCTTACTGCATCCACGGGGAAGATAAGAGGGGCGTTCTACTGCCGGCAACCCACGGCAACATATCCGAACTAGAATATTTACAGCGGCTTTAGTATTCATCCCTCAGTGCCCACAAAACATACGTTTAAAACGTCCCGGAACGTATTTATTGTTTGGACCCGTGGGACGCATACTGATGGTGGATTGTAGGTCAGTTGGTACCTTGTCAAGGTTAACTGGGGCTATTTTCAAATGACTTTGGCATATGCAGAAGGCGCGCACTATTTATTTATTTACTTAAATGACTAACAGCTATCATCATCACTAAGTCGATGGACGTCCACTGCTGGACATATGCCTCTGGAGCTCCATGAGGAGTTGTTGCTGTAAGTACGCGCTTGGCTGGTTGGCGAGCGAAGTACGGGATGTTGATACACGGAAAGACACTGCTGGCCATCTTCCGGCACAGTTCCATATACAACATATATAAAGCCGTGAGCCAATTTAACTTCTACGTATCTTCGAGTTTTTGATTCAGAAGCCCTCTGCTTGTTGAGCGTATTTTAAATAAATAAATAGTAATTAATTTTATAATGTTAATATAACCTTTGAAAATATCATGGTGACACTATTTAGGCAATATTTACAAGATAGTTACTATGATTGTCTCTTTTAAACTTTCGCAATCACAACACATTATTAACATACATATAACCGGGTATTTATCGCGTAAATTACCTAAATAAGTATAAGTTATTTACGCGATAAATACCCGGTTATATGCATGTTAATAATAGTTACTATGTTTTGAGTCTTTTTGAGTTTCCCGATATTTCAGCGCAGTTTCACACGCTATGATCACAGATAGTTTATCGTGATACTCAGAAAGACTTAAATCATGTTAAAGCCTGGAAATATTGCATATAAATTAAAATAGAACGTTATTGGTTTACAAAAATTATCTCCGTAAATGAAGTTATAAAGCTGAAGAAATGAATAGGGGCTATCCTCGTTTCGATCCCGTCTGCTTAACACCTGTTCTTAGGGATATTCCTGCAAGCATTTAGTATGCGAAACCCGTACACAGCTGATATATTACCTGGGAACATGGGAGGGTGCGGCGTCTGGACGCGAGAATTTGTTGTCTTTTTTTGAAAACGAGTTTAGATTAGTAAATTGGTGTTGGCGATAGGACCTGATTTTTTTAATAACTATAGAATATAATGGAAATGCACACCTTAAATAGTTAAATAACGACCGAAAGATAAACACTTAACACAAAGAGACAATTGGTGGTCTTATCGCTAAAGAGCGATCTCTACCAGACAACCTTGGGATGGACTGGATTTGTGGATACAACAAGGGGTTTAAAGATGTACGAAAGGTTTTATGAAGTTTTCAAATATACCATACATCAATTGTATAATATCAATACAATATAGGTATACCCACTTAAAATATTTTAAAAATAAAATATAAACTTACATATATACATAATAAATATAAAGGATGTGTTAATCAAGCAGCTAGTGACAGCAAGACAAATAGTGTTCCTTAACCATGGATTTGAAGATGTGAACTATCTGTATTTTATATCCTTCTATTCGTGATAATATTAAAGAGTCTATACTAAACACAGGTGTAGGAGGAGGCCGATACCCAGATTTAGACCTCCTCCAATCTTTTACATAGAGTCAACAAGTCGTTGCCGTTTGGCACAATTTCATGCATCTGTAGTACTTATTTGATATATTTAAATTCGTTTGAGTGGCTAGCAGACTTGGTATTATTTACTTGATGTATTTTTTTATTTACTTATAAAAAAACTCTTAAATAACATGATATAAACGTCTAATAAACCGTATCAGTTTGTCTTAGGCGCTAATAAAAAACATTCGCCAATCAATAACTTAAGTTATATAACAAAATAATAAATGAACGTAGAACAGTAACAGTAGTAATTCGAAGACATTGTTAGAGCACACTCACAATCCAACGTCCTTATCTGCGATGACCTTCATTTGCTAATCAGAGAAATGTGTGGACCCACGAGAATGACTGCGTTTTTGCTTATTTACGTAATAAGAAATAAATAATAAATAATGCTGGACAATTCACACAGAATCATGTCGCCCCAAGCTAAGCCGAGCTTATGTTATTGGTACTAGATACTGATATACTTAATACAATGTACTACGTATGTAGATATTTTTTGTTATATTTAGTAAAACATCCAGAACACCCTGAACTATCTGCAGATCGTACAGACATTTATTCCGAGGCGGGAAGCAAACCCGCAACCTCTTGCGTCACAGGGGGACCTTCGCCCGCTGTGCCACAGAGGTCGGCAACATTACCATTAAAAGTATTAATACTACAATACAATATAGTAAAGTTACAGTTACTGTCACATCAGATACTCATTACTATGCAGAGGCCTTTTATAACTTCAACGGTCACTGAAGTTGTTGTTTCAATCTACCAACTCTTTTTTTAACAACTTAATGACGAGACAGACCGAAGGCCCACCTAAGGTAAAGCGGTAAAATTTACCTATTACAACTGCAATACCGCGGTGATCACGGTCACGAAGCATGTGACTATGTGACCAACGATGCATTGCATTGCCCCCGTCTACACTAATCTTCATAAATCGTATTGTCCAGTCCTAAATGTTCCTCGCAAGAAGAAGCCTTGATGCATTCATATCGGCAGGCTTTACGGCGGAAAATAACGGGAGATAGAGCTATGCGGGCAAAACGGCGCATGAATGTTAGTGGGGCTACGTGCTATGTGTTTTACTTTCGGGGCCGTGGCAGGCATTTTTGACATCAGTAGTAAGGTGTAGGCGTTCGAAGCAATTTGTAGAATTTCGTAGAGCGATACATCTAAGCTTGGTGACTTTTTACAAGCTTTTATGTAGTTTTTTTTTTAATTTTTTAATATTAGTTTTATATTAGTAAAATACAGGATTTTGTCGGAAATAATAAAAAAAATCTGCCCAGTTCGAGCCAGACTCGCGCGCGAAGGGTTCCGTATCAGTGAAATATTCTGGGAATATTTCAAGCGTATATCTATCGACGTTATTAATATCGATCCAAAAACGGCAAAAACGTCACTGTTGTTGTGTATGGGATTCAATATTTAATCGGCCACATCGTCGCAGCGGAATCTTAGTAATAGAGTCTCGTTTTCACCCTTTGAGTCCGGAACCCTAAAATGATACGCAGTAAACTCCTGTACTTTAAAAACCAATGTTAACAAAAAGCGAAAGTTTAACAAGTTCTACAGATCTGTTAAATTTTGTTACTATGAAACTATAACCATGCAACTGTTTCCCAGTGAAGTGTCATTCAACCAAAAACTACCAAAATTTGATCGCAAATGAAACGGCTGTACTGACCGTAATAGGAAACATGCCACGTCACCTGTACGCTGCCGCAACGCAGCGGAAACATCACGTTTGATTTACGGGCGGCGTGACGTGACGCGTGACATGCGCGGGGTAGAGGGAGGGATTGTTCTAGCGGTTGCGGTACGGAATAAATATAATAGATTTACTCATCTCAGTCGTAGAACTACTGTCCACGTAAACTACTGGACAAGATCATGAGAGGGATAATGCCATTCTCACCACGCTTGGCAGGCGGGTGGGTGAGCGCAGTATGTGATGTTGATTCACGGAAAGACGCTACTGCCAATCTTCATTTTATTGTAGACTATATAGGTGTGAAAATGCTTTATTTTTCATACCTATTGTATTTTCGTGTTTGGGGTACATAATGTTAGATATTCAGAACATTTCTGTGAAAACGTTTATAAAGGTATTTTACGCTCGCCATATTATTATAGTTAATGAACGTATTAAAATATTATACGCTGTTATTTTGCATAAACTGGAATTGTCGGGAGTCCAGACGTGTTTTAATTTAATTTACTGAACCGTAACCGGCCGTGTGGTGCCAACAGTAGAATGTTACCCCTCCTCTCATGCCCGTGGATGTAGTAAGAGCCTGCTAAGGGATTGGATTCCTCCTGAAGATGGGAAGCAGCGTCTTTAAGTGTATAAACATCCCTTACTGCGCTCGCCAACCCGCCTGCCAAGCGTGGTGAGTATGGCAACTACCCCTCATGGAGTTTCACGAGGGAGGCCTGTGTTCGAGGCGGGTTGGCAAGAGTAGTACGAGATTTTGATACACTGAAGAAAGCGACTGCTCTTCCGGATTTGATGCTGATTCCCTTGCTGCATCCACGGGCAAGAGAGGAGAGGCTACTGCCGGCACCTCACGGCAGTAGAGTTAGTCATTTTCAGTCAAAACCATTCAAGGACATATATATAGGCACTCGTTTTATGACCTATTATTGCATGTATATCAGGTGTCCATCATGACCAATATAAACATGTTAATGTTAATACCTGATATGATTAACTGTTTTCTATACTTAAATATAAAAAATAGGTGCACTATTTTACATTCAAAAGACTCGTGATTAAAAAAAAATAAAACTATTCTGAAGCAAACGAATTCAATTATGTGCCTCATTCAATTTGACTGTGTTTTGTTTTTCATTCGTAAGGTAACATTTCAAAGGAGCTTTTGAGCTCTAAAGAATAAAAACTTATTAATTTTGGCTTTGACTTCAAGGAGATATTACTGTTAATTATTGTATTCATCATTTCAGCTTTCAAAACGTCCACTGATGAACACAGGCCTCCCTCATGGATCTCCATGAGGGGTAGTTTCCATTCTCACCATGCTTGGCACGCGGGTTGGTGAGCGCAGTATGGGATGTTGATACACGGATAGACGCTGCTGCCCATCTTCCGGAGGTATCCCTTAGCAGGCTCTTACTGCATCCATGGGAATGAGAGGAGGGGTATCATTCTACTGCCGGCACCCCACGGCGGAATTATTGTATTGCATTAACATAATTATTATAATTATGAAGTAATTATCTTATTTACAGTGTAATGGATTTTTATTCTTTTCATTTTTAAATAAGGTTAGATAATATTATATATTCTTTTTTTTGTTATAATTTAAATTTAGTTTATAATTAATAACTTATAGTTTGTTTTGTTTCGTTGACTATTTAAGTAGGTATGTTAGCACGACATATACTGTTATTCACCTATGTGGTTGACAGGTAGAAAATGCCTTCGGCATTTTGACCACCAATTGTACCCTTATTTAAGTTTGTGTGCAATAATTGTATTAAATAATAAAATAAATAGAACCGAATATTTTATTTTCGTTAAAATAACGCTAAAACAGAACAGCTCTTTGAAGATGTCATCTCGAATCTAGAATATTCTATTCATGAAGTTTCTGAAGACGCAGAAAGCTTTAGCCGGGTCTTTATTAAAGAAATTAACGTTATCTCACCAGACGGGATGCTGGCGATTACGGAGAATCCAAGTTTCAAAATTTCGCTTCTAAGCAAAGCACTGGATTAGCTTTAGAAAAATGTTTGAGGGAGACAAATACCGTTGGTAATAGTTTTTTAGGAATTATTAATTATAATTATCATTTACTGACATTTTCATTGCCGTGGGAAGCCGGGTGTGGAATGTTGCTTCTATTCTCTTGCACGTGGATGCAGTTAGGACCCAACTAGAAGGAAGCGGTGTCTTTCTATGTGTCAACATCCCGTACTGCGCCAACATCCCAAGCGTGGCGAGTATGGCAACGACCCGCTCATGACCTTGGAGATAAATGATAGAAGCCTATATCCAGCAGTTGGACAGCAGTCCAACGGCTGAGATGTTCTGCACTCGCCAACCCGCCTGTCAATGTTTATTTATTTATTTATTTATTAGGACCACCAACAAGAGATACACAGATTCAACACAATTTAAAACTTAGGGACTAAGGGCCTTGTGCTCCCCCAATTAAAGGCCGCCACAGCATGCACACAATTGAGCGCAACTCAACAAAAATAGGTACTAAAGGTAGTATGTAGTAAGTATTAAAGTTATATTGAGTAACAACAGGTAACAACCTAATAATTACATAATTATCTCAGTAATAATGTAAAATAGTTAGGTAGGTAGGTAGTAACAATGTAATATAGTAAGTTGTAACAATAATTATGTTAAAAAGTAGCAAGTAAAAATCTGTTTCCTACTATTATGATAACTACTCTTAGATAGATAGATAGAAAATGCTTTATTGCACACCTTAAACTAAACAAATTAACAAAAAAATTAGAAACACTAAATATAAAGTGTCAATCGGCGGTCTTATCGCTAAAGAGCGATCTCTACCAGACAACCTTTCGATGGATTGGATTGTGGTAATGAGATGGGGTAAAATACTCTTAGGGAGGCTTATGTCCAGATTTGATTTTAAATCTAAGCAGAGCTTGTATTATTTGTCTTTTTTAAACTTTCGCGATCACAACACATTAATAACATATACATATAACCGGGTATTTATCGCGTAAATTACCTTTTTATTTATATTTAATATGTAATGGTAATTTACGCGATAAATAAAGCTTGTATTATGGTAGTAAGTAGTAAGTAAAATGTTATACTTAATACATTATACATAGATATATATTTTTATATTACAGCAGGAAAACATCCAGAACACCCATTCTGGATGTTTTCATAATACAAGCTCTGCTTAGCTTGGAAGTAGATGATGATGTTAGAATTGTCCAGTTTCATCACATCTGCAGATCGTACAGACATTTGTCCCGAGGCGGGAATTGAACCCGCAACCTCTTGCATCGCAGGCGGACCTTCGCCCTCCACAAAGGTTGTAATATTCTTTGAAATAAACACATTACAGACAAGACTTAATAATAAAGCCAGCTAGACTGCAGTCCATTGAATGCATTTAAAAATACCTATTTTAATTAACTCAAACGCAACAACAATTATGTCCCAGAATACGCCTAATTAAAACCACATCCCGAAGGACTGAGGAGGAACAAAAAGTTGAAATGGGATAGAAAATGTTGGAAGTAGAGGTTTTTTATCGTAGAAACTCGTGTGTTCTGAGCTAAAATGAGGTTTTTAAACCGATTTTAATTAGTTATTTGATTGCGAGATCGTAGTAGCTAAGCGAGCTACGAAGAGGACTGTTGTAACGTTTCGTAGCGAAACAATTACTATGGCCCTACCTAGCCTGGTGCGTCTACCATGAGTTTTTCCAATCTATACTAGCTAGCGACTGTAGTTAAAAAAAAAATATGAATACTAGTACAGCACCTCTAGCGGATAGTTTGTTACAAAAATACGCAGTAAACTATACTACAGCGACTGTAGTTTGGGCTTCATTTTACAATATTTAAATATGCCTATAATGTTATTTTCGCTATATAGCCTTGACTTTAGTTTTTTTGGGTATAATAATTTAATATTCTTAATTGGATGTTATATATTTTGTCTGTGTAAGTTTTGAAGGTTTTACCGTATCTGGTTAAACGGAAACAAATTCCCTAATTTGTTTCCGTTATCCTATAAATAATATAATTAAAAATTAAAAATAAAATTTAATATAGAAAATTTAACAAGCATAGCTCTATCTATCTATCTCTATCTAAATATTAATAACGTGGGAATTATTCAGCACTATTTATCTATTTATTTAAGATGTATACAGCGTCAGCAACTGGTAACCATACTTTACGGGAGGCTGCAATGCCTGGGAGATTGTTTGATGGATTAAGCTTGCCCATGACCTTTACCATCCTTAGTGAAGGATAAATAGGCAAGGACTTTTAGTAGAATACTACACTATGCTCGGGGTTTCTTAATGGGATAAAAGTTCAAAGTTCATTTATTGCTTAAATACATGTCATAATAAGGTGTATATTTTAATTAGAGAACAGATGTATTTTACCTTTCTAGACGTGCAATTTTATAAATTTACAATCTTATTGAAATAAAACAATAACAATAAAAATAATAATATACAAATAAATTAATAAAGGAAATACAATTATAATAGAATAAAAGTCAAAATAAGAAATGTCAATTGATGGTATCAGAAAAAATGAGGAGATACGTAGAAGAACTCGGGTCACCGACATAGCCAAACGGACACGTTGAATTGGGAGCCATGTATCTCGCAGAACAGATGACCAATGGGGCTAAAAAGTTCTCGAGTTGAGGCCACGGACCGGCAAGCGCAGCGTAGGACGTACACCCACTAGATGAGCTGACGACCTGGCGCAGTAAGGGATGTCGATACACGGAAAGACGCTGCTGCCCATCTGCCAGCCCATCCCTTAGCAATACTTACTGCATATAGGGCAAGAGGGGAGGGGCAACATTCTACTGCCAGCACCCTACGATTGATGTTATAGCCGGTTAGCAAGCAAGAGGTTGCGGGTTCGATAGCCACCATGGGACAAATGTTAAATGTTTATGCGCGAAGGTTTTTTTATTTATATACAGAAATAAAGTAACAACTTAAACTTAAATTAATTACGTTTTACTTGGCATTGCAAAGTAAATTTTAATTAAAGTCACGCCCGAAGAATGAACAGCTACGCTAGAGAAATGTGTTAGCTGTGTTTCAACAAGGATTTGCAGTGAAATCATTATTTACTTCTGTTATACGCAGGATTTCGGTGAAGGAAAACATCGTGAGGACACCCGCGGCTCAGTCAGCTTCAGACGTTCTTTCCTCTGAGTAGGCTGTGAGGATATGATAGATGCTGGACAAGCCTAATCCATCTTACAATGTCCCAGGGACTGCAGCATCCCATACAGCATGAATGCCCGTGGCAGAATCTATCTCAATCTATCTTCCTTGACCTTCTAACACAAGTTTTATACTTAAATGAAGGTCTTAACAAACTGTTTAAATTTAAATGTACGACTGTTACAGAAATAAACTTTATTTTATTTATTTTTTTATTTTATCTATATTAATATTACAAAGAGGAATGATTTGTTTTTGTGTGTTTTTGTATGTTTGTAACAAGTAAACTCAAAAACTACTAGACCGATTTTCAAAATTCTTTCATCATTAGAATGCTACATCATTTATGAGTTACATAGGATATATTTTATTTCCGTATTCCCATGGAAACGGGAACTACGCGGGTGAAACTGCGGAGTGCTCAATAGAATTCAACTTAATAAAGAACAAAACTATCCGACTTCCAAACTGATTCCAAAGACCAGGTACATTTGTAACTTGTTTTTGGGCTTCCGAGTTTACTAATGGTTTGTTTACACTGTCTGTTTTATAAAAAAAACGTGCTGAACGAGTGGTATACGACTTGGAAATTAAGTTTTCTATATGTTAAAGTACTTTATTCGATTTAAATGTGGTTTGTTCCACTTTTGTAAATTGACTATTCTATGTAGCTTTTTACTCTATTTATTGAATCCGAAAGTCGTGGATTCGATACCGGCCATGAAATAATGGATTTAGCTTTCTTGAAAAATGTTTGCGAAGGAAAATGAAAAAAAATGTGACCTGTTCTTTCCTCTGACTTATAGCATACGATGCTGAGAGGATGGGCTGAGAGGATGGTATAGATGCTGGGTAAGCCTTATTCATCTCACAATATCACAAATGATGAAACCTGTTGCTGACGCTGTATAAATCATCTATAATAATGAAAAGATTTCACTTTTTTTATAGCCTCTAACTGATCGGACCGACTCATTCCAAATCAGATAGTGTAACAGCCCCTAAAACTTTTCCTCCAGGAAATCCCTTGACAAGTAACACGGTAGAATACAAGGGTCAGTTCCCGGCTCCGCCTGTGCCAACTTTATTGACGACGGAAGCTTTGGCATGTTAGCGAAGTTAGAAAAGTTGCGATTTAATTTGTCGTTTCGATTGGAGGTAAGAATCTGGAATAAGGATAAGAAATTATTGATTTACGACTCATAAGAACATAGCCGTGGGGTGCCGGCAGTAGAATGTTACCCCTCCTCTCATGCCCGTGGATGCAGTAAGAGCCTGCTAAGGGATACCTACCTCCGAAAGATTGGCAGCGGCGTCTTTCCGTGTATCAACATCCCGGACTGCGCTTGCCAACCCGCCTGCCAAGCGTGGTGAGTATGGAAACTTCCCCTCATGGAGATTCATGAGGGAGGCCCGTGTTCAGTAGAGGACATTGTACGTTGACGTTGTACGGCTGAAATGATGATGATGAAGTACATAGGAAAATTAAAATAATCATTCATCTCAACCACAAAACGTCCACTATTGAACACAGGCCACCCTCATGGAATTCCATACGCTTGGCAGGCAGGTTAGCAAGCGCAGTACGGCATGTTGATACACGGAAAGGCTGCTGCCTATCTACCGGAGGTTTCCCTTAGCAGGCTTTTACTACAATTAAAATAATAATATAGATTTTTTTAATCGGTCCACAATTGACGGATAAATCGATAAACTTGCATAAAAAAATATTTTTATATACAGTCGAACATAAAACGACTATATACCACTTTTTGAATTTAAAAAAGATGAAACATCGATTCTCAGCTGCAAAATAAAATTATCTAAAAACATAGCGCTCGGTTACATGTATGAAATAGATAGCAAATAAGAGAACAAAGTGAACAGAATAAATAGGATCGGGCATATTGAAAGAGATAGGCCGGACGAACTGTGTCACGGACTGCGGTGCTCAAACGGGGCACCATTCAGGAGCCAAATTAAGAGCACCCATTTTACGTTATTCGAAGTGATATTTACTAGAAAAACTTGCTCCACCGTACACTACATTGTTTTAATCTTATTCTTTTTAGGTTAGCTAATTTGAATAAAAAACGAAATGAAAATCTTTTCAAAAATGTTCGATTGCGGTTATGCAGAAATGATCGAGTCCTTTCTAAAGTACTTTAACCAACTAAGCTACGCAGCCTGTGACGGGCTAGTCGAAATTTTTGATAAGTCCTATCACCGATTAAACGCCATGTACTGAATGTTGCAATGATAGTTATAGCAATGACTTAAGATGTCGCTAACGCATATTTTTTAGAGTATAGTTTTTATAGTGTTATTTTAAGCTTATTGTTTTTACTATATCGAATTATCGAGTAAAAAGTAAGGCCTTTGCATCTATTATAGATGACTTATACAGCGTCAGTAACTGGTAATCATGCTGTACGGGACGCTGCAGTGCCTGGGACATTGTTAGATGGATTAGGCTTGCCCAGCACCTATACCATCCTCTCAGCTTAGTCAGCTATTATTCAGAGGAAAGAACAGGTCAATGCGTCTGAAGCTAACTAAGCCGCGGGTTTCCTCACGATGTTTCCTTCAGCTAAAGCACGTGTTATCGGTTTATTGTCATAATCCCCACCAACCAGAATTAAAATTGATAGTGGGGAAAACGCCAATTTTTTTATTAGAATTGTCATAATCCCCACTAGTGGGGATTTCTTAGTGGGGATTATGACAATAAACCGTGTTATCGAGTATTTATCGCGTAATTACCTTTATTTTGATCCCGACGTTTTGACCGGATTGCATCTGGTCGTGGTCGCGGGGAGACTATGTGTAGTGATCGCGAAAGTTTAAAAAAGACTTATTGTTCTTATAAGGTATTTTATTTCCTTGAAATGATCTACCTCAGTGTGGCTTAACACTATAAAAATTAAAAAGTACGTTATTTGCAAGGTTATCTCCAATAATTTAACTGTCACTAAAATCCAAATAGAAGTTTGAGAGCCTCTGGTCGACCAATCAACGGGCACCCGTCCATGGCATATGAACCGCGACCTATGGACGGAACCCAACGTTTTTTGCCACTCGCACGGAACCCGACCGGATTACTGTTTTAGTTGAAACTTTTGTTTTCCGACGGGAATATTTGTTTTCGAATATTTTAGATTGAAAATGTAACGTGCTTGATTGTTATGAGAATAATATGTTCGAGCTGTTCTTAGGTGAATGGAAGGTTTTCACAGTCAGCATCATCAGCTTTGTTTTAATTAAAATAATTGTATTTAAATTGAATTAATGTAAACTGACTATTTTATGTTGATTTTTAATTTTATTGGCATCATTTCAGCAGTAAGACGTTCACTACTGAACACAGGCCTCCCTCATGGATCTCCATGAGGGGTAGTTGCCATACTCACCACGCTTGGCAGGCGGGTTGGCGAGCGCAGTACGGGATGTTGATACACGGAAAAACGCTGCTGCCCATCTTCCGGAGGTATCCATTAGCAGGCTCTTAGAGGTAACATTCTACTGCCAGTACGCCACGGCAAACTATCTTTACTTGCAATGAAATTCATCAAACTGAAACTCACTAATCAAATACCCCAACAGTCACCGAAGGTATCCTCATGTTGTCTCAGCTCGATACTTCGTGGTCACGAGCCAAACACGAGCCACGAGAGGCAAATATATTAATGGAATTGGTTTCCAATGTCTCAATCTTAGAGAGTATTTGTCGTCAGTTACTCACGTGTGCTATGTTGACTGAAAGCCGGCTTCGCATTCTCTTTGCTGGGCGGTTATGTTATTAACTTCAAATAAATTAGCCGTGGGGCGCCGGCAGTAGCATGTTGCCCCTCCTCTCATGCCCGTGGATGCAGTAAGAGCCTGCTAAGGGATACCTCCGAAAGATGGGCAGCAGTGTCGTTCCATATATCAACATCCCATTCTGCGCTCGCCAACCCGCCTGCCAAGCGTGGTGAGTATGGCAACTACACCTCATGGAGATTCATGAGCGAGGCCTGTGTTCAGTAGTGGACGTTTTACGGCTGAAACGAACGAATCAAACCCGGAGCTTACTTATCCTGCAAATAGTCATCTCAGTAGGACGCCCACCGCTGGACATAGGCCTTCAAGTACTAACCCTCATGGTTGTTGCCACACTCACCACGCCTGGCAGGCGAGTTAGCGAGCGCAGCTCGGCATGTTGATGCACGGAAAGACGCTGCTACCCATTTCCGGAGCTATCCCTTGGCAGGTTCTTACTGCATCTTCGGCCAAGAGAGGAGGGGCAATCATCTACTGCCGGCACTCGACGTCATAAAATAGTTCTTTTTTTTAAATAAAGTATTTCTTAACTCAAACACCACGCGGTCTTACTAGTTCCAAGTATTTCTGGTCTCCGTATCAAGGAGTCCGCTCAAACAGCTGTGGAAACTTACTTCAGTAATTGTCATGTGTGGTGTGGTATAAGCTTGATGCTGTGCAAGGCATGAACTGTGGCGGGAGCGAGCGCGTTCTTGCACAATATATTTTGTTGTAACCTATTAGAAAAACAGCAGAAAATGTAGATAGATGATAATAAATTTTGAATTACAAATAAAAATACTTTGAACTAAAAATAAAATATAATTATCAGGTGATGTTATTACTCTGTATATCTCGAACAAAGACTAATTTATGAATTGACGTGGTGACAAGCTGCATTCAAACCCTTTCCATAGAGCATAAATACACAATACGTTCCATTGTAAAAACCGAGCCAGTATCCACTTAGCGACGACACGGAGCGCACGCCGTATTTCGCTAAACTCAAGTAAGACGGTTTATTAGATGGCTGCCTCACATGCATTTTTCACCGGTGGGTTTTTCCTTTAAATTAATATCGTTACATCATAACTTATATCATAAACGGGAATGTGAATTTGTTTTTTCATAACTCATTCACGCCTGAAACACTTAACCGTTTTTAAAAAATAGTTTTTCAATTTATAGCTTGTCAACATAATCAGCAAGTAACATAGGCTATATACATCCCCGTATTCCTTCGGAAACCGAAAATCCGAGAATTACGAGGGCAAAACCGCGGGGCGCTGTTAGTCATTTATAAAACAAAATATTTAGAAAAGGCCCATACTAGTCAGTATTACGTTGCAAATTTTATTAAAGGGTGGGTGGTGTTGCATTAATTAATACAGGGTAATATGGCATGCGTACTAAGCCGAAAGGGGGTGAATCTAACCGCGCCAAGAAATAACTTTTGTTCTACGACTTTTCAGGTTTCAGTGATTTTCATCCAAGAAAAGACCACGAAAGTTTTAAATTCAACAGCTGATTATACGATAATGACAATCTAAAAGCCAGCTGATTCTTGACAGGGTCATTGACCTGCGCGAAGAGTTGCCGTACAGGCTGTACACAAGTAAAAATACTTTAATATTTTTTATTAAAAAGTAAAAAAAACAAACCTATGAAATGAAAACAAGTTTTAGAAAGAAAAAAAACAGGAATACTTATTTTTTTACATTTTTTCTTATATTTTCATTTATATTTTTACTAAATGATGTGATGTGAAAATGGTGGAATTCCTGTTTTTTTTTTCTAAAACTTGTTTTCATTCGCTAAAACTCCTCCTTTCGGGTCAGTACACATGTTATAGTACACCCTGTATAAAGATTTAAATAAGTCTAACATCTAGAGAATCACAGATTTGATTTTTTTGTTAATACCCCATTATAACACACTGTTCTATGTCAGTTATGAAACAAAATATTGTACAGCATAAAAACACGTTCATGAAAAGCATACACCTGAAACCGATAAATATCCTATATTTATCGGTTTCAGGTGTATGCTTTTGTATAGGTAGTGTATAAAATTAAACGTTAACATACAGTATTGGCCGTGATGATTTGAGCACTGTCGCTGGCAGAGGCTGGATACAAGCTGACGACAGGAAAAATGACGCAGATTGAGGCCTGTGTCCAGCAGTGGACTAATATAGTTTGGTGATGATGATTGATGACATTTTTTTTATTATTCTCTTGTTGCAATCCAAACGCTAGTCGCTCTAACTTAGACCAAACCCTGTTCTAGCTTTTAGGTATTTCAGCAGCAAAGGAAAACTTAGTCCACACATGCTTTGTGGCCTACATTAGGACTAAAACTACATTGTAGGCTTTAGTTACAATCTGCCTTAACATTGTAAGACTTTATGACGTCAATTACTTTATACCACTGCTGTACAGTAAAGTTTTGTGATATTCGTAAAGTATTTTTACCTCCGTGGCACGTGCCGGTATAAGCAGGAGGTGGGTTCCAGCGACGGATAGAAATAAAATTAAATTGCATATATTAGAGACTAGCCGAACTCCGCAGTTTCACCCGCGTAGTTCCCGTTCCCGTGGGAATAATGGGAAAAAATATAGCTTTTGTTACTCAAGGATAATGTAGCATTCTAATAGAGAAAGTATTTGATAATCGGTCCAGTAGTTTTTGAGTTTAATCGTTAGAAACATAGAGCATATAACATACAAACCTTTCCTCTTAATAATATTTGTATAGACTAGCCGCACTCCACAGTTTTACCAGCGTAGTTCCCGTTCCTGTGAGAATAATGAGAAAAAATACCGATGTTACTCAAGGATAATGTAGCATTCTAATGGTGAATGTATATTGAAAATCAGTCCACTAGTTTTTGAGTTTATTCGTTACAAACATACAAAATACAAATCTTTCCTCTTTAGTATATATAATATAATACATAGTTCAATTAAACCATGTTGGCCGATTGGTACGTATGTATCCCAACTTGAGATCTCGTTCGATACCAAACGACTTTTATTTAATTTCTTCTATGGACCAGAAGAAGAAGAAGAAATATATTTATTAGACACACACACACTTAACACACAAACTTAAAAATAACTATAGTAAAAAACACTGACTTATTTCTAATTTAAATCTAGGCAGTACCTACCCAGTTAAATATTCTGCGACCTAGTGACAAATAGATGGTAAGCAGCTCACTCAGCGGGTCAAAACAGAATGAATACTATTTCAAGTAATTAACAACCAGTTCACAAAGTTGTGGGACTCCAAAGGGGCCTGACTCAGCATTATGCTCCCACACATAAGGAATGCTAGGAAGCGCTGGTTTTCAGTCAGACCAAGAAAAGTCACGTTCATATTTCTCAAAAAATGCGAGTTAGCATCGAAAATAAAACCTGTTATGTAACCCAACCGACAAACTCGATTCCTTCTAAACCTCTCGGAGCAAGTAATCCGATTTCTCGCCAATATTCAATCTGAAAGAATCTTTATTCTTTGAAAACTCAAAAAGCGTCAAAGTGCAAATAAATAATTCTCCGCTGGAGCGGGATGGGACATTGAAATCCTTTCCGTGACGTCACCGGCCGCGTCTTGTGAAGGGATGGTGGTATGCAAACAGTAGCCATGCAATTTTATTGCGTAGCTTATTTAAGCAAATATTCAGTAGTGAGATTCTTTCACCTATTGGTACCAGATTTTATATAGCGCTATTTAAGCCTATATTACCACATATTTTTTTGACATATTATAAATTAAAAGTATTTTTTTATATTATTGTAGTTAATTCAATTTATTTTAAAGGATCAAATAAAAATTAAGAAAACACATTAAAAGTATCTAGTGGCTTTGTATGCGTTCTATAAAAAAAGTGTTAACCTACATGGTCTAGAACTATTTTACAAATGTAATTCAAAAGATATCCATTGCGTACCTTTTCTAATAACAAACATTTATAGAAATATTCTACATTTTGCAATAGAGTGATTACGTGTAACTAAATAATAAATTTAAAAAAAATTTAATTAACGCGTTAGCTTCCTTGCTTCAAAAAATAAACATAAACAGTGCATGTTTATGTTTATTTTTTGACGCCTCTATACAGCGTACCAATAATTAAGTATTCTCATTTTATTTTATTGCAATAACTTATTCTCTAAAACTATTTATAATGAAACTTGGACCTGCCAGACGAGCCATAAAATGTAGCACGTGATTTAATTTTTATTTATATGATAAATATGAAAGTTATTGTGTTGCTTTTATGTCAATAAATGAAATCTAACATAATCTAATCTAACGGCCAGACCCGCCTTGCGCTTGACCACGCAAGCAAGTAAAGCATGGCAGTATAAATAACGAAGAACATTAACCCTCCATATTATTTTGTAAGTCCCAGCTGTGGAACAATGTAGGTTGATGAAAAAAAAGTAACAGTGTGTAAGAGTCCACTGCTGGACATAAGCCACTTAATAATCTCTAGATTCTGATCATGGCGGTTGTGGCTATACTCACTACGCTTGGCACGCGTTTCGGCGAGCGCAGTACGGGTTATTGATACACGGATAAACGCTGCTGCCCACCCCTATAGCGCCAATAAATACAGCTTAAGAAAACTTCACCATCTCACCATCTCAGCCGTGAGATGTCCACTGCTGGACAAAGGCCTCCTGATTACTACATAATGATCATGAGGGGTTGTTGCCATACTCGCCACGCTTGGCAGTCGGATTGGCGAGCGCAGCACGGATTGTTGTTAAACGGAATGACCATCTTTCGGAGGTACCCCTTAGCAGGCTCTTACAGAATCCACGGGCATGATGAGAGAAGGGGTGACATTCTACTGCACCCCATGGAAAGTTTTAGTATACTCATCATCATCTCAGCTGTAAGACGTCCACTCCTAGACAAAGACCTCTCTCACGAATTTCCAAGTTCCATACTTACTACGCAAGGCACGCGTTTCGGCAAGCGCAGTACGAGATACTGATACACGGACAAACTATAGCGCCAATAAATACAGCTTAATAAATCTTAGTTTCTTAATTTTCCTGACTTTATCTTGCACACAACCGTCCAACGTCCACTCCCCTGAACAAAGTCGCAATCCCCTAGACCTTTTTGACCGGACTGGAGTTCTTTACGTAAAGTTAAGTAGCAAGTTTTAGTAACTTATTGTGATTGAAAAAAGCGTTCAGAGCCTCGTGAAGAGCTTTGCCGTGTTCGTTTTAGTTAAGGGCTGTTTAATCTGAATTCACCTGGACCTATTCAAGTTCTTTTAGATGTTTTAGATTGATTGTGCAGCGTACATTGATTAAAAGCTGTGGGATGCCGGCAGTAGAATGTTTCCTCTCCCACTTAGCCCGAGGATGCAGTAAGAATCTGCTAAGGATTATCTCCGAAAGATGGGCTACGTCTTTCCGTGTATCAACATCCCGTACTGCGCTTGCCAACCCGCCTGCCAAACAAGCCGTAAAACATCCACTACTGAACACAGGCCTTCCTCATGGATTTCCATATGGGGTTGTAGGCGGGTGGGCGTGTGCAGTACGGGATGCTGATACACGGAAAGACGCTGCTGCCCATTTCCGTTGGTATCCCTTAGCAGGCTCTTACTGCATCCACGGGCATGAGAGGAGGGGTAACATTCTAAAGCCGGTACCCCACGGCCAATCAAACTATTGAAATCTTTGACATCAAATAACAAATTGTCTATTTTTATGTAAGCTATTACACTAACTGCAGTACAGCCGCTTCATTACGATAAGCTCCCGGCGAACTACCACGCACCCACATATCAGTATTAGAGCGAATGCAGTGGCTACGGTTTAGCTGGGTCACTTTGCACAAGTGAGTTTGGATTTACAAATACAAAAAAACATACACAAAAATACAGACGACTTGAGAACCTTCTTCTTGTTCTGAAGTCAGTTAAAAATGTATACATAAAATAGTATTATGTAAGCTTTCGCGATCAATACACATAATTTTAAACTGTTATCGGTACTTTATCGCGCAATTCAACAGATCCAGTTTTCAGAACAGCAAATAATGGATCTAGTGAGAGTTTTTTATTTGTTTGTACTCTCAGTAGATCGAAAACTATGCGTCAGAATCCTACTGCATCCACGGACACGAAAGGCGGAGCAACATTCTGCTGCCGGTACAGGAGGTACCTCATACATGCCAGGCTCGTAACTGGCTTCGCTGAATACATATAATTAATTGCGAAAATCCAAAGTAAATCACTGTAAACTTGCTATACAGGCTCTACCGAGACCTAGTGCGAGGAACAGAGTTCAGCCAAGGTACCCTTTGTAAAAAATCATATGTTTAACTATTTCCTAAGTAACATTAATTAATTTATAAGGTGCCTGATTTTGTATACTGTTTTTGTGAAATACATACTTTTAATAAAATGCAATGAAAAAATCTAATTTAATTCCGCTAACGCTGAGATGCATATGCACCACTCTCCAGCCCGCTAATTATGCACATCCAGGGAGAACTAGGTTGTTAGTGCAACATGCACCATACCCAAACCTTTTCTATACTAGATATTTTCATTTCATTTTATTGTCATGGATTTCCGCAAAGTAACGCCTGATTCCATTAATTATACATACTTTTACTTTTTTCCTTTTCTTTATATAGTTGCCCAGCTGTTCAATCCGCCTATACCAATCGCCGCAAGCGATTAATTCAACACCATAAATCCAGTTTAACCTAATTCGACGACGGTCCGACAGAGATGCCAATTTAATACGAGTGCCACTTCTACAAATGAATGGTTTTGCTAACTCTACTCCATCATTTCATTTCAGTCGTAAAACGTCCACTACTGAACACAGGCCTCCCTCACAGCTCTCCATGATAGGTAGTTGCCATACCTACCTCGCTTGGCAGGCGGGTTGGCGAGCGCAGCACGGGATGTTGATACATGGAAAGACGCTGCTGTCCATCTTCTGGACGTATCCCTTAGCAGGCTCATACTGCATCCACGGATATGAGAGGAGGGTTAACATTCTACTGCCGGCACCCCAGGGCAAACCGCATTGATAAAAGCCGATTTATTTAAGTCAACAGTATTGAAGAATACCAAAAATAGCATTCGTACAGAAAACTGTGTAAAATTCTAAAATTTATCGCCAACCACCTTTTCAATTTTGAAAAACTTGGCAAGTAGATCCCTTGCATAAATTCTGCGACTTTCGTTCAGCACAGATGTCCAGTGGTATATAACGCAGGTAGATATGTAATACCTGGGGAATGGATGGATGAGAAAATATATACTTTTGGATAGAAAGAGCGTAAAAAATTACTAATAACCAGGAAATGGGCATTTGTTTTTAGCGCTTCGTTATAATGTTCTTTTGAAGCATCCAAGCATATTTTAATTGCTGACGTCTGCTGTCGTCATTTTTGAAATTATTAAAAATAATAATTCTTATACTTTTCAATTGTGTATGACACAATGGGAATTTTAGAAATGTATTGGCGTATCTGTGGTTAAATATATAAAAAAGCATATATAAGGACAAAAAAAATCGTCTCCGGTGGGATTCGAACCCACATCCGTCAAATCGATCCTTGACGCTTCCTAAAGCCCGAAGTGCTTTAACCACTAAGCTTCGGAACCAGTGTCGAGTACCGCTGAAATTCTTGAGGTGATATCGGTTGAGTACAGATTGAATGTTCTACATAAATGTTGTTAAACACTATTAAAAAATTACAAACTATAGGCTTAAAGTTAAGTTTTAATTATTAATATATACATATATTCCAAATAAAAATCGAAACTCTTAAAGTATTTTGCTAGTTTTTTCAATACCATAAAACTGGCAAATGTAAGCACAAAAATATAAATGACCAGTGTATTACGCATCTATCTAATCTAATCTAATCAGCCTGTAGGATCCCACTGCTGGGCAAAGGCCTCCCTTCCCTCTCTCCATACTTCCCGGTCCAAGGCGTTGGTCGACCAGTCAGCACAGTACATGTCCAGCTCGTCCCGCCATCTGCGCCTGGGCCGGCGCGCGGTCGTCGTACCGCATGTGGGACCCACTCGGTGGCTATCTTTGCCCACATTTCTTCCGACATGCGACACACATGTCCGGCCCAGTCCCACTTCAGTTTAGCAGTATTATGTATTATATCCAACATATAATAATGCATTTATGCCTATTATTAACACATATTTAACCGGGTATTTATCGCGTTATTTACTTTTATTAAGGGCAATAATAAACTTACATAACGCGTTATATACCCGGTTAAATATGTGTAAATAATGTGCCGTGATCGCGAAAGTTTAAAAAATACATTAGGCCTATTGTTTTAACCTTGACTTTTGGCATTCGCTGTTACGCTTAATCTAAGCTACACTCTTGTAAATCCTATGCTTTCTACCGGTTTCACTCACCTAAGGGTAAGACCATCTGTCCGGGTTCATGAAATATTTATACAAATGTATTAACAGTTACTTTTGCGGTGAAAAAGGACTTCGACACCTGTGATGATGGAGGAAATACAGTGAGGAATTTTTTTTTAAATGATCGTTGGTTTGGAATTATTTGGGTTTGTCAAAGATTTGTTTTGTAAAGGAAGCCCAACAGAATAAAACAACACGTATTTTTTTTTCAGAAATTCCGAATTTCATCCATTTATTTCCAAAGTTTGCGATTACAAAATATAGACACGTCCACTTACATTATAAAACAAAATAGTCATTTAAAATTTCCTTATGCGTTATACGATGTATTAAGATGTTAAGTACATACCCGAAAAAGGGCCCCCATGAAAACAAGTAGTTATAAAAGGTATTTTTTTATATTTGGTTACTTTTACTGATTTTACTAGTTGGTGTAATGTAATGTAAAGGTGATGATCAGTCTTTTTTTCTTTTTACATTTGAATAAAAAAACCACATTGTGGTTTAAGGTATATTTTGTACAAGTACGGCAACTCTTTGCGGAGGTCAATGACCCTGTCAAGAATCAGCCGGCGTTAAGGTTGCTATTATCGTATAATCAGCTGTTGAAGTTAAAATTTTCGTGGTATTTTCTCTGAAAATAAACGAATCCTAGAAAAGTCGTAGAACTAAAATTGCTCCTTGCGGTGAGCAGAATCACCCTTATGTCGGCTTAGTACACATAATAATACACAATGTATCATACAAAAATATTTATTTATTTATTTTATTTCGGAAAGCCATCAGCTATGAAACACAATTTACATAAAAACTAAACTAGAAACAGTAAGCTAATAACAGACTAATGGATACAGGATAATAAACATAGTGAGAACACACCAAAATAATAGATACTATTTAATTTTTTTATTGAACATTACAATGTTCATAATAATGTTGTTTTCTATTTTGTATTTCTATTGTTTTATATAAGATGTTTAGTTTTTTATATAAATAATAAATAAAATAAATTAATAAATAATGCTATACAATTCACACAGCATCATCTAGCGCCAAACTAAGCAGGGATTGTGTTGTACTAGATGACTTTTTATACTTCATACATAGATATTTTTCATGCATAAAGAGATGTGAAAGCCTACATTATTACAACATTACGATCAAGTGAGTTTCCGATTAAGGGTTACTTTATCATAATTTTATTCATATTACATGCCTAAACAATAGCGCGAGAAAACTACTTCCGGTGGTTACCGAGGTAATGTTGGTATAGAAGTGAAACTAGGAGTTTAGGTATTGGTCAAAGTAAATAAGTGTTTATTCATGAGATTATTGTCTTAGAATAGTCAATTCGCAAAAGTGAAACAAAACACATTCAAATTGAATACAGCAATTAATTAAATTCGTTCGCTTTAGAAAACTTTTTTTCCAAGTAAGGAAAAGAAACGAAGAAGCGAAATACACCTTAAAACTGTAACTGTGTCTTAATGTAGTAAAGCGTCAATGACATTTGTAGTTTTTCTTATATCCGAATTTCTTTGACGGTCTTATAATAATATTTTTTTTATCTCCGAGTTTCGTTTCTATACCACTTACTAGTTATTTCAGTAACTGCCCCCAGTAATCAAATTTAATTTAGGTTAGCCAGGGTCTACACGCGAGTACCGTTATGTTATTGGAGAAAAAGTTGTTGCGAACTTTTTGGTATTTATGTTGGTGTATATTGTTATGGTAAACTTTTGTTTTGGTAGGTGCTTGTTCAAAATTTCAGAAATTCTCAGAAATTCATTCATATTTTATTTCCATAGTTTGCAATTACAAAACATAGACACGTCCACTTACAATAAAAATAACATATTGTATCTTATGTTAACAGGAAATAAGGCACATGAATGAATATATTCGCTTTCCTGTTTTAAGGACTGAAGAAGCGATTAGAAAACACAGTTCTTTTTAAAAGTTTTATGTTATTATTGTACCTATTTAGTATACTATTATACCTAGTCATTTTTAATTTTGGACAAAAGTCGTCAAACCCCTACCGGCAGCCGTGTGGGCGAGTGGTACACTTGACTTTAAATCGAAAGACGTGAGTTTAATACCGACCGTGAACCAATGGATCTTTCTTTCTTCTTTCTTAGGTCGTCAAGACCTACGATGACGATCTGCGGCGAAGCGAGTCCGCCTGCGACACAAGAGGTTGTGTGTTCGATTCCTGCCATGAGCCAAATATCTGTACGATCTGCAGATATTTGTTCAGGGTGTTGTGATATTTTTCTGTATAGAATAAAAAATATATTTATCTTAATAAGGCCTTTGTATCTATTAAGATGATTTATACAGCGTCAGCAACTGGTAATCATGCTGTACGGGACGCTGCAGTGCCTGGGACATTGTTTGACGGATTAGGCTTGCCCAGCACCTATACCATCTTCTCAGCTTAGTCAGCTATTATTCAGAGGAAAGAACAGGTCAATACGTCTGAAGCTAACTAAGCCGCGGGTTTCCTCACGATGTTTCCTTCACCGTTAAAGCACGTGTTAAGTGTGCACATAAATTTTTCAAGAAAGAAAAATCCATTGGTGCACTGCCGGTATCGAATCCACGACCTTCGGATTGAAAGTCGGGGGTACATATATCAGTATATAGTATATGTATGTATATAGTATATCAGTCATCAAGTACCCATAACTAGCTAGGCGATGCTGTGTAGATTGTCCAGCATTATTTATGTCTTGGAAAATGAATGCTCATACTTAACGCGTGTGTCAGTGACTCGTTCTTCTACGTTCTCCTCATTTCTTATTCGCTCACGTAGATAAACCTCGAGCATAGCCCTCTCAATAGATCGTTGAGCGACTTATTATAAGGCCATAGTGAAGGAACACATCTCGTTTCCATATTTCATCACTGGTAACAAACGCCGATCGAAAACTTTCCTCTTCAGGCAAAATGCAGTAACTTTAACAGTGAACCATACATATTTTGACTTTGACGTATGTATCTGAATCTATGCTAATATTATTGAGTTTGCTTGTTTGGAGGAATGCGTTGATTTCAGGAACTACTTCGATTCGATAGTCCAATTAATCAGGAAAGGCTATTTAACATCACGCGATGACCATTACGAGCGTAGCATAATTGAAAAATGTTACATAAACGGTGAAAATTTATTCCTTTTGAGAACTATCGTTCAATGCGCTGCGTCAACAATTAAAGTTACGCAGCCATCATGTACCGCGGAATTGTTCCTCTTAAAAAGTTCAACAAAAAATTACAATATATAAAATATATTTTTAGGTTGACTCGCTATAACCATTTTTATTATTATGGTATAAAATTTGTTTTAAAATAATTTATTATTTGCAAAGTGGTTTATATAAATATTGTAGCACTCATTATCCAAATAATTACGTTCAACATTATTATTAAATTTGGAACAGAATTGATAATTCATCATTTCAACACAACACAGGCCACCCTCATAGACTTCATGAGGGGAAGTTGCCATACTCACCACGCTTGTCAGGCGGGTTTGCATGCATAGTACGCAATTTTTATACACGGTAAGACGCTGCTGCCCATCTGCCGGAGGTATCCCTTAGCAGGCTCTTACTGCATCCACGGGCATGAGAGGAGGGGTAACATTCTACTAACATTCTACTACCGGCACCCCACGGCATTGATGACACCATTTAAATTCAAGGAATATCTTAGAAGATATCACAGTTTAATTATAGGTTCCTACGACCCACTCTCTCTCTCTTACGCAAACAAAGTTGCGCGGGATAGCTAGGCTTAGAATATTTTACCAAAGCATTAGTTTTTCAGACGGCATAAACATTTACACATTTCCCCGCACCCATTACATCAATGTGGCATATATGGCACACCTTTCAGCCCTTACAAAAGATACCCTTAGTCCAGCCCTTAATGTACCCTTACTCTATTACGGTGAAAAATGAAAGAGTATGTGCTAACAGCGGGGGTATGTTGCCAACATAGAAATTCTGGAACGGACGATACGGGGCAAAGGTAGTTTTGTTTTGTGGTTAGAGCATTTTATATACAGGGTGTAACATAATATGTACACTAAGCCAAAAGGGGGTGATTCTGACCAACCCCCAGAGAAACTTTAGTTCTACGATTTATAAGGATTCGATGATTTTCATTCAAGAAAATATCACGAAAGTTTTAAATTCGACAGCTGATTTTACGATAATGGCAATCTAAACGCCAGCAGATTCTTGGCAGGGTCAATGACCTCCGCAAAGAGTTGCCGTGCACCTACAAACAAAAATACCTTTAACCACACAATGGTACTTTTTGAATAAAATGTAAAAAACTGATTATGATCCCAGAATCATAGTCTTGAGGGGCTACTTACTTAAAAGGGCGTAAAGATATAACGTACTTACTCAAAAGGGGGAGGTTGGAACCCATGAAAACAAGTCGTTTATATTATATTATACGACATTTATATTATAATTATTATTTCCAATTCTTATTCTACATCATATTATGTTAAAGTTCTTTTTTATATTTTTTGTGTAAACTAGCTAAAATATTTTTTTGTTTTTAATATATCAGGGGAGAGGCCATTGACCTCCGAAATACAATCATATGATTAGTTCGGAGCCATTGGATTCAAAATATATTATTGTTAAAATATTGTGTCAAATAAATGACTTTGTATTTGTATTTGTATATAAAAAAATTGGTATTTATATTTGTACCTCTACCTACAGCAACTCTTTGCGGAGGTCAATGAACCTATCAAGCATCAGGTGGCTACTATCGTATAATCAATGAAAATCACTGAATCCTGGGAAGAAGTAAAACTAGTTATTGCCTGGTATGGTCAAAATCCACCCCTTTCGGGCTAGTATACACATACTACAATACACATTCTATAAAGGTCTAGTGAAAACCAAGGTAAATACACCTTACAAGGCTAATATACCCCCAATTAATCCTCACGCTGGAAAAGCTAATTAATTCACGTACGTGCCCGAATTAATTGCGGCCCATCTATTGGCCGTATATCTTTGTGAATGGTAGTTTTCGACTAATAGCGAGCCATCAATCCGGCCTCTTTGCGTAGACGTCGGTTTTCAAATTTACTAGCATGGTAACACTTAAGGTTCAGGTTTAGATATTAAATAATAATAATATATAGTTTTGTTATTTTTTATAGTGTTTAACCACACTTAGGTAGAACATTTTCATTTTCTTAACGGATTTGTCATCAGAACTGGGTTTTGAAAAAACCTCATTCAACTCAAAGGTAATTTTCCAAATCAGTTCTTAAATTTAACCCCTTGGTTTCATTACTATTTATTCATGCAAATTCTAATCCATCTAACAATGTCCCAAGCACTGCAGCGTCCCGTACAGCATGATTACCAGTTGCTGACGCTGTATAAATCATCTAGAGGTATATTATTATATAGATTATTTATACAGCATAGGAATATACCTTATAGGCCTTACTTCATGCAAATACTTTCTCTCTTTTTAAACATATGTCATTCAAAGTTATCATCCCACGCATTTCAAAAGAAAAATACTGCAAAGAAAAATACAAATAAACATGACTATAATAATATAGGTTTTACTAACAGCGAGATACCTGGTTACGTGGGTTGTTTATTTGCGAACCGGTATTCCAATATTTTCAGGTGCCTGGGGCATATTTTTGCTCTGCGTTCTTTTGAGTTCCTTTGGGATCGACTGGAATCAAAGCACAGAACTGGAGAAGACTTTTATTTTCTGTTATAAAACTGATTTACAACTCAAACACATAGCAAAACTCCAATGGGTGTAATTCTCATTCAAATTCTATTCCAATTTTAAAATTCCAGAACTGCACTGACATCCCCCGAGATGCTACCCCGACCTTAACCATTCTAACACCTTAAAAATACCGGGGAAGGACTCGGGACGATGGGAGCATTCTTTGAGCTTCTTCGGAGATGCTGATTTTGTAGAAGAAGAAGGGCATGACTTTATAAGCTCCTGTAGTCCCTTTTGTCTCGTACTCGAATGGGTGTTACTTGTCGATGTGGTCGTGGACATAGCACATAATCAAGCTGAAGTGCCAGTTGGCTGACGATATCTGTCGAAGAACCGATGACCCCAACAGTTTACTAGTTCTTGAGTGGAAACCGCGACTTGGCAAGCGTAGTGTAGGACTTCTACCAGGAGTAAACAGTCACTGGCAAACAATGGATACGACAAGCTGAAGACAGGACAAGCATGAAAACATACTAATAGTTTCTTCAGAAAGCAACATTTAAACTAAACAATAGTACAATACAATACAAGGTAAAATAAAAATGAAAAATTTATTTATTTTACAAAAACCTTATGTCGTAACATTGTCTCCCTGTATTCTGGAGAAGCAGACGCTGTTGTCCAGGAAATAAAACAGGTACAAAGATAACGTCATGCAAAAACGCAGGTTTGGGGAGGCCTAAGTCCTGAAGTGGAATGATATAGCTCGATGATGCTGATGATGACGTAGCCCTTGGTAATACTAACGTCTTGGTTTTTATGACCACAATAAAGGGCTGTATAAAATGTTTAATAATCAGGCACTCTAAACCAAGAACGCAGACGCAATGTAGCGCGTAAAACGTCTAAATCACATCATGCGATGGTAAATTTAATTACTACTGATGCTACCTAACTACCTTATTAAAGATAGGGCTTCCCGTCATAGGAAAAGTCGTAGAATACGAACACGAAAATATATTTCAATGAAATTGAAATTCTTATTCCCGAATTTTGATAAATGCTGTTTCGAATCTAACTTGAAAATTGTAATGATGAAATGATCTCTCTAGGTTTGGTGGCGCTTAGTACCGAAGTGCACTTTAAAACATAATTAAATGTCAACTAAACAAATGCTCTTTTTTTCCAGCTCAAACAATAACCCCAGACAATCAAACAGTGATCCACGTACTGCCTCTGACGGTAACACGTGAGGAGATCGAAGGAGAACTGCGCTGTGCCGTCTCCTCAGCAGCGTTGGATGAGCCTATTGTGAAGAAAGTAAAGCTGGAAGTACATGGTGAGTGATAGTTATACGTGGACACTTACGATCCGCCTGGCCCGGTTAAAGTCTATTAGTGAGCGTGCTATGCTCAGAGTCTCTCTGAAGGAATCCGCAACGAAGTTATTTGAGGACTTAAAGAATTGACATGGCGCGATGGATAAGCAAGCTGAAGTGGCCGTATCTAGCGAAGAACCGATTGGTTAGGCAAGTTATTGAGTGAAGAGTGCAACTTCGCTACCATATCATCCAATCTCTAATCTCTCAGCCGTAAGACGTCCACTGCTGGACAAAGGCCTCACTCATAGATCACCACGTACTGATCATGGGGTGTTATTGTCATACTCGCCACGCTTGGCAAGCGGGTTGGCAAGCGCAGTACGGGAGGTTGATACACGGAGGACGCTACTGCTTTTTTTTGGTTGTTGCCATACTTATCTTGCAGATCCATAAGGGACTAAATGGACAAAGCTCAAGCTGTAAGCTGTGAGCTTGAATCTTCTTATCAATAAGTAATGCCTATGTTCAGCAGTGCACTTGAACAGCAGTTCTACGACTAAGATGTTGAAGCTCGTGGCTTGTGATTTAGACACGCGGGTTCTCTGCCTCAGCATAGTTTATTTAGGTAAACAATGTTATATGTTAATTCAGTAACGTAGCCTGTAGAGCGAAAGAAAAATTAGTATATTTGGTTATGAAGAAGCAAACCTAAAAGAAGATGTTTAAGGTCTAAATAGTTTTAATACAAGAAAAGAGGGGAGGGTCTTGATGAGACAGTCCTATTAGATTTCTTTTTCTTTAGGTTCATAACCCTAAAAGCAGTAAATAAAAATTCAATCAAATTTTCAGCAGAAGAACCCTAAAACAGTTGAAGTCTATAAAAACATTTTAATAGTATAATCTACAAAAACAGCCGAGGGTCTGACCGTTAATCCCGTTTAGAGCGGCGGTGATAACTTAGCATTAATTCGAGGCGTGCAACCATGGAAATTAAGATTATATACTTTTGCTCTTTTGTTTACCTTTGAGAGAAGTAATTTTGAATCACCCCAAAAAAGAGAAGGTTCACAAGTCGTTTATATTTTATTCGAACAAATAAATATAATAAATACAACAAATAAATAGGTACAACAAATAAATATGATCAATTTAATGGAACCGAGACGTGGTCCTTCACTACTGGTACTTTGAATAAGCTCAGAGTCGCTCAACGAGCTATAGAGAGGACTATGCTCGGGGTTACTTTACGGGGTCGAATACAAATTAAGGAGATACATAAAAGAACTAGTTACCGACATAGCCAAACAGATTTGCACGTTGAAGTGGCAATGGGCAGGCCATGTAGATGGGGCCGAAAGTTCTCGAGTGGAGGCCACGGACCGGTAAGGCGGTCCTTGTGTCAGGTAGCTTCAGACGTATATACATATTCTTTATTATGAATAAAGCTAACTAAGCAGAGGAAGGTACCTGTGTTATTATAGGCTAGGCTAGCTTATGAATACAAGTTGCTGACACTGTATAAATCATCTACAAAAGATGTAAAGGCCTTAGTTAATCATCCAAGTAATTAAAGCTCAACGGAACGTAAATTAAAATCGACTACCACTATCTTTGCAATTTTTCTTCAGAAATTCTGTGAAATATAAATTTTCATTAGGATACAGTGTAATTAATGAATGTAATTATCCAACTGCTCTAGGTAATACCGTCTGAATGGACAAGAGTGAGTAGGAGGGAATGAAGATGGTTCTGTAGAGGTAGTTATATTGACGACTTTTTATCTATACCAATATTTTAAAGAGGAAAGATTTGTATTTTGTACGTTTGTAATGAATAAACTCATTAGAATGGTATATAAGCCCTGAGTAACATAGGCATATATATTATCTCCGTATTCCCGAGGGAACGAGAACTACGCGGGTAAAAGTGCGGAGTTCTGCTAGTAGTTAATAATTAACGTAATCGGTGTAAAATAGGTTTAATTAAATTGTTATAATTGAATACAGGATGAGGCAAAAACAATCACCCGATGTTCTTTTGCTGTATGGTTATTAATAAAAAGCTTTGGTTCTACTTGTGAAATTTGTTTATTTATTCCATTGGAATTTATTCTATCAAGTAACGAAAATGATATCGACCAAGTGCCCGCCGCCAGAGTTGATGACCACACGGGCCCGTTTTACTGCATTTTCTATCACTATTTTCCATACCAGAACTTCGAGTGACAGATTCTCCCATTCCTGGCAAATATTCTCCTTGAGGGCTTCAAGAGTCTGAAGCTTGTTGACGCGACTTCAACCCCATAAAAAGAAGTCTGGAACGGTTAAGATGGGTGATCTGTCCGGCCAGTGCAAATGACCAAAGCGAGATTAAGCGACCCGGAAATGCTTCTATCAGAATATTGGTGTGGGCTGTTACACCGTCCTGTTGGAACATGTTCTACAGTCCCAAACAAATCAATTGAGGAAGAAAAAATCGGTAATCATGGCTCTGTAGCGCGCGCCGATGTTCCGGGCTCCTCTTCGACATCTTGGGCAACAGCAGCGATATTCTCAGCAAAACGGCTGCTCCGGGGCCCGCCAGCCTTGGGAACATCTCATGCTGTCCCAGTCTCTTCAAGGCGAGTGGCCGAACGCCGCAGTGTTTGTCCAGTTGATGTCGGACGGCCAGGAAATCTGTGACGAAATTCACGCTGCGCTAACACAACCGACGAATTGTTAGGTAAAAATATGGAAACATTTATTCCGCGTCCTTGCGGAGTAAACCCATGAATCGGTTTACTCCGCGAGGACGCGGAATAAATGCTTGTCGATTTGTATTCTGCGTTTGTTAACTTCATAAATGTCAAAACCGAATTGACATTTGGCGCCATTTGCAAACGTTATAGCGTTTTCCAGTAGGGTGATTACTTTTGCCCCACCTTGTAAATACGTGTTAAAACGGTGCTCAACCGATATGATCTTCTCAAGAATTTTGCCTAGCTCGTTATTGGCTGCGTAGCTTGTTGGTTGCATTTTGATGTCAATTGCGTGGATTTTTTTCCTTCTATCTAGGAGTTAAACATGGGTAACGTTCATAACTTCAGCTATTTATCCGCATTTGACGTAAATTCTTGTAAAAAATGGGTATAGCCGTTTCGAAAATAATTCGGAACAAACAGACAGATCTACAAAAATCATCACTTCTTATTCATTTATAATCAAAATCAAAAACAAATCAAAACATTTCAAGAAAAATAACAAACCTAGCTACATTTTAACGGAATCCCTATCTTGTCTGCATTCATGATTTCAACAGCTAACCCACTAAGAGTTTCCATTACTTACACAGAACCCTAATGCTCTCATTGTAATAGCTCCCCAGATAGTATGCAGAAATTAACTTAAGTAAATTTAGGATATATTTAACCTTTTGGCACACCTTTGAGTCCAGGTATTTTTAACAAGATTATATATTTTTATTTCTTACCTTTTTTATCTTACCTTTTTTTTGATGACCTCTGTGGCGCAGCGGGCGAAGGTCCACCTGCGAAGCGAGGTAGAGGTTGCGGGTTCGATTCCCGCCTCGGCACAAATATGTGTACGATCTGCAGATATTTTTTCATGGTGTTCTGGATGTTTTTCTTTATATAATAAAAAAAATATCTATCCATGTAGTATAATGTATTAAGTATATCAGCAATCTAGTAGCCATAACACAAGCTCTGCTTAGCTTGGGTCTAGATGATGCTGTGTGAATTGTCCAGCATTATTTACTTATTCCTAATCTATTTAAATAAACCATGTCGGGTTAGTTACACTACCTATAACTCGAGAACGGCTGGACCGATTTTAATGTTTTTTGTTTTAGTCTGGGACCCGAATAACATAATTATAGGCTATTAAAACATTGAAAGAGGCCTCCTTTCTTGCCCGTGGATGCAGTAAGAATCTGCCAAAGGTTACCTCCGGAAGATGGGCAGCAGCATCTTTCCGTGTATCAACATCCCGTACTTCGCTCGCCAACTCGCCTACCAAGCGTGGTGAGTATGGCAACAACCCCACTCAGTGATTAATGAGGGAGGCCTTTGTCCAGCAGTGGGTCAAACAGGCCTGATGATGACAATGAATCCTTAAAACATGCCAGTCCGCGTGTTAAGGTTAGTTAATTACTGTCCACCAACCTGTCACTTAACCCCTCTTGTGAATTTCCAAAATACCAATTACGAACAAAACTTTTCAAAATTAACCGCTTGTATTTAGTGTTGTTCGCAACTTGGGATCGTTTGGACCCTTAGTCAAAGGGGTAGATAGTTATAGGGGTCGAAATAGCCGAAACAGTATCGATACGAGTTTCTGTATTAATTGTCGATTTATAGTCTGTGTCGTGATATTTTACAGGAACGGATTCAATGTTTTCTTTTGAGACATAAATAAGCATATTCTATTTCTATTATTGAACGCTCAAAATCGATAAATTTCACAAAAACCGTCGAAATCTCTATTGAAACGAACTTTCTGCATTCTCGGGATCTCATAACTAAATAAACCAATCGTGATGCATCGGTTGGAAAAGAGCGACTAAAAACATACGAATTCCCTTTTTTTTCCTTCCTAAACAACTTGTTTTCAAACCCCCCCCCCCTTTCAGGTTAGTACACATATTATAGTACACCCTGTATAACCATAAACTGTACCGGAAAGCGACGGCTCGTGACGTCACGCTACAACTACGTCATTTCCATTGGCTTTCGTTTATCTACAAAACGGACTTAATTAAGATTTAGTCCAGTATACAACAGACACCCACTGGTATGTATTCCATATAAAAAAATATACCATACGTTTTGTTTGGAATTGTTAATGGTAACACCCCTTCAGTAGCGAGTATGACAAGAGTCACAAATCTTACAATTTACAATTAAATGGCACTAATAACGTGTCATCAACAACAAACGCTGTGAAATCTTGTTACAGACTAACCCTATATTTGGCTTTGATAAATTAGCCAAGCACCAGTCATAAAAAAACTTAGCCAAATATTATTTTTAACCATAAATATCCCTGATTTTGATTAAACATCACTTTATCAAAATATTCTTGGCTATTTGTTATTTCACACTTATAAAGCTTCGAAAAAAAGCAAGAAGATTATACATAATCCTTTGCAAGTTAATGATAAGCTTTGTTTATTAAACCCTTAAAATATCTAAAGCCTCTTCTTTAGCTTTCAGAGCTTTAATTTATTTTTTAGTGTCAACGTCAGTGGTGGGTCGAGACGTTAGACAGGTTCCGTCAGAATACCAGCGTGACTCTGTCCGCTCCTGAGCGGTACGGGTGGAGTAGCATAAAGCTGAAACGGGACCTTTTGACGTATGTTGCTACAGCGACTACTTCTAAGCTGTGCTTTATGTAGTCAATAAACAATTTTTCATTTCATTTCACATAATAACCAATTTTTATTACTGTTACGGGTATTAAAATTTCACATTTAACACGTGCTTAACGGTGAAGGAAACATCGTGAGGAAACCCGCTGCTTAATTACCTTCAGACGTATTGACCTGTTCTTTCCTCTAACAGCTGACTAAGCTGAGAGGATGGTATAGGTGCTGGGCAAGCCTAATCCATCAAACAATGTCCCAGGCACTGCAGCGTCCCTTACAGCATGATTACCAGTTGCTGACGCTTCATAAATCATCTAGAATAGATGCAACGGCCTTACTTACGGGTATTATTTTTTAAAACATTATTTGATATCTAATCTTGTTTATGTTGTATCATAACCTTCTTCTTAAGTACTTGAAAAACTTATATCTCAAATAGAAAAAAAAATACATTTAATGAAACAGGAAAGTGAAAATTTCAGCGGTGGCGCGGTTTACAACCACGTTGATAAAACCGTTACATTTTATATATGAAAGTGCTTTAACCTTTTAACTACGGAACCCTGACATGCCGAGTCAAAATTCTTGATGAGGATCATAAGAGTATGAGCGGAGGCCTACGGTTGAGATGATTATAATATAGAATATAATAGGTATACTACTAAAATAACTATCGTGACTTTTCCCACAATACTCGTATAATAATTAAAAGTTTTTTATGGATCTCCATATAATGATCATGAGATGTTGTTACCACACTCACCACGCTTGGCAGGTGGGTTGGCGAGTGCAGTTCAGGTTGTTGATACACGGAGAGACGCTATTGTCCATCTTCCGTAGGTATCCCTTGGCAGATTTTTATCGCATTCATCGGCAAGAGAAGAGAGGCAACATTCTACTACCAGCAGGGAGGCCTATGTCCAGCAGTGAACGTGATACGGCTGAAATGATGATGATGAGTTTTAATGAATACTTTCCTTAATCCGTCCCTTTTTAAGGGATCTACACTTTCCATATAAGGGCATATTAAGCCATCACTTAACTAAGTTGGGGTACACTGCCGAGCAATTTTCAGGCCCTCCCTATAAATTGCTAGACGATGTAGCTAATAAGTGGCAAGATAGTGTCGTAGGGAAGGGGGGAATGACGATAAAAAATATCGATGTCGATAAATTTTGTTTAGATTTGTTGGTTTTGTTTTTATTTATTAGTGGCAAAAAATTATCTTGGGAGAGGGAAGGATCACGATGAAAAATGACTTTATTTCTGCTGTATAAAACCGTAACCCGATAAAACGTGTGACCTTATTATCTGTTTAAAATATTCCCACTACAATAGTAAGTGATTTGAAAGTAGACGGTTAGGAACAACACAGACTAAAATAAATAATATAAAGATAAGGTAAATAACTCATGTAAGTTGGGTAGCGTAGCATAGCGCTGTCTGTCTGTCTGTCTGTGCATGAGACGATTACAACTAAACGCGTAGACAGATTTACATGAAACGTTTTGTGTTAGCACCGTATTAATGAGAAAAGGGTACTGATTGATTTTGGTGACCCTAGGATTACAGGGACCGGAGTTATCTTCATAAGGTCACCAAAAAAATAAAAGTTTTCAAATGGCCGAAAACGTCAAAAAACCCAAAATAGCTATTTTTGACCTTTGGTGACCTTTTGAGGCCTTCGCCCCCTTTTCTGGTACGCCAGTACCAATGCTTGTTTTGTAATAAAACGCATCAAAAATGTCTATGCGGCTGCACTGAGTAAAGTATTCTTTTAATTTGAAAATAGGGGTTCGTTGCAGTGCGAAGTTCGCCGAGTCAGCTAGTGCTTCATAGAATTTAAAATAACCTAAGTGAGGATAGAATAGAATCTTGTGTTCCCTCTCACAAGCGATAAGAAGCATAGATACACATAAAATGTGCATCTTCATGATTTTTATATCGATAACTCTCCCATAGTTTGTCCCAACACTATGACAAGGGTCGAGAATTTTACCACCTTGCAATATTGACGGTCGATACGACACCCAGTACACGCACCAGTTTGGACCTTCCAACTAATGCACGGTTTTCATACATCACTGTATGAACTGTTTGGGTGAACTATGGAAATGTATGTACATACATATGTAGTTTTACATCCCCCGCTCTTTCTACACACCATCTCCTCTACTACTCTTCAACTCAACAGCTACTCTATTACTACGTTTTTTTTTTACTACTAAATGACGAGACAAGCCGAAGGCCCACCTGATGTTAAGCGGTAACCTCTACCTATAACAATTGCAATGCTGCGGTGATCACGTTCACTAAGCACGTGACCAACGCTGCATTGCATTGCGCCCGTCACCCTGAGACAGAGTTTTGAGGTCTCATGTGCCCGTAATTTCACCGGCCCCCTTGCCCTTCAAACCGAAACACAGTAATAGAGACATTACTGCTTGGCGGCAGAAATAGGTATAGTGGTAGTACTTCCCCGGATGAACCTTTCACAAAAAGTTTTACTATTACTAAAACTACTATTCTTAAACTACGAATCTATAACTACTCCTACTATTACTACAACTCTCCCACTACCACTAACTACTACTACTACTACACTACTCCTACTACTCTACTAGACTCTACGAGTACTTTACTAATATTAACTTCTACTAGAACCTAACTTAGCCAACACAAACAAAAACGGCATGAGTTTAACTTAAGTCACAAAATAAATTTTAACAAAAACGGTATTTTCGTAAAAGAGCTACGGTGCCACAGACAGATACACAGACACACACACATAGCGGTCAAACTTATAACATCCCTCATTTTGGACGGGGCTAAAAATAATTCGCAACGCACCTTTAAATATTTGACAGCCAAGAAATAGTCTTTTTTATACTTTCACGATCACGACACATTATTATCACATATTTAACCGGGTATTTATCGCGCTATTTACCTTTATTATTGCCCGACGTTTCGACAGGATTGCACCCATCGTGGTCCTGGGAAGACTGACATGTTAGAGGAGATGCCTTCACTTTGGCTTTGCTGCGGTTACCTCAAACATGTCAGTCTTCCGGGGACCACGATGGGTGCAATCCTGTCGAAACGTCGGGCAATAATAAAGCCAAGAAATGTCATATCATCCTATCATCATATAAAATCATCCGTATAAAATGTATTTTCTTCATCATTTCTCTGATTGTGAACATTGCCCTAATTAATAAGGACCGTTTCATCTTTATCTGGGACCCATTCGTCCCCTAATACACAATTAATTAACCCTATTCAGCTTTCGCAAAGAGAAAATGATTCCTTCATTCCCTTTCCTGGTAAGTTCCGAAATTGCCTTTCAATAATAATCTTGTCTTTAGTGACTTGTCACATTGGTGCTTTTGCTGCGTTGTTATAGTCTTACTTTCGTTTGAAGTTCTTATTTTTGTATTCATTAGAACCATCAAAAATATGAAAACTTGTACAGCGCCTCTAGAGGATAGTTTGGTACTAAAATACGCACTAAACTATAAAACAGAAAGTACAACAGAGTTTGGGATTAATTTGCTTAGAATTTGGTACCATGAGTTACAAATCTGACAGATGTCATAGTAACGTACTATTACTACTGTAGTAACGGCAGGCGATCTAACAGTGACAACTCATGGTAGACACACAGGTGTAGAACGTCCACTGAACATAGGCCTCTCTCGCGGATCTACAGCTACTGATTACGAAACTTGTTGCCATACTTACCCGGCTTAGCAGGCGGGTTGGCGAGCGTATAACGGGATATTGATACACGGAAAGACGCTGCTGCCCATCTTCCGGAGGTATCCCTTAGCAGGCTCTTACTGCATCGAAGAGCGTAAGAGGACAGACAACATTCTACAGCCGGCCCCTCAGGAATTTATTGGTTAGTTTTGTTTATTTTTTCGAAATAGGGACGCCTACTGGTACTTTATCCAAACATATTGAATATCAATAGTTTATTTACAAGATGTTCTGGTCTCTTACTGTATTAAATATTTCATTTAATAAATAATTCTAGACATTTAACACATAACGATTAGGTTTAAAGAACTTGATACTCATACGAACACAAATTATTCACCTAAAATGAGATACATAAAACTACATAACCTAAGTTTTAAAACTATTATTTACAAAACCTCTGGTTTAAAGTAATATACGTTTTTATTTTCCCGCCTCGGGACAAATGTCTGTATGATCTGCAGATATATGTTTAGGGTGTTCTGGATGTTTTTCTATAAGTATATTATATAAAAAAATATCTATGTAGTATAATGTATTAAGCATAACAGTAATCTAGTAACCATAACACAAGCTCTTAGCTTTGGGCTATATGATGCTGTGTGAATTGTCTAGCATTATTTATTTATTCAGTAACAATATTATAATAATTACTTAAAAATGTGAACTAACTAAATCTTAAATAATGCTAAAGTTCCTACATATTTCTTGTAACAAAGAAATGCAAGCGCGACAAAAGAATCCATTTTAGAACTGAACAGATAAAAGTTTTAATCAAATTAAAAGGAACCTTATCAAAATTTTCGATACCAGTGGGGTTAGAAGCCACGTCGGTGAAATCGATCCTTGACCCTTCCTAAAGCCGGAAGTGATTTAACCAACTAAGCTACAGAACCCGATGACGGGGTATTTATATTTCTTGATAACGTCATGTTAAATAACCGATTGAGCGAGACCTTTGTCTAATCATCATTTCAGCCGTAAAACGTCCACGACTGAACACACGCCTCCCTGATGGATCTCTATGAGCGGTTGTTATATACTCTTCACGCTTGGCAGGCTTGGATGTTGATACACGGAAAGACGCTGCTGCCCATCTTTTGGAGGTACCCTTTAGCAGGCTCCTATTGCATCCACGGGCAAGAGAGGCGGGATAACATTCTACTGCCCACACGGCGTAATTAACTTGTAATAATATATAGATAGATAGATAATCATTTATTTGCAACTACAAAACAAACATTACATACAGGTTTAATAAATTTATGATATAGGTTTGTCGCTGCAAAAGGGGACCCTTTTGCAATATGCTGAGTAAGGACTTACGCAGCATATTGCGGGCTGCAGGGCCAGTCCGCGCTGGTCTTCCGTAAGGACCGTTTCGAAAACGCGACATTAACAAAAACACAGTAAAAATATATTATTCGAAATTAATAACAATAAAACTAATATAATCTATCCGTGGAAATGAAACAGAAAATTAACACGAAATAAAATAAATAAACAATTCAATTAAAGCATGCATAAATTAGAATAGTATTAAATTACAAAATCTCATTCGTTATTATTTTAATGTAATTAGTAACCTAAATTAATATAAATCTCACTAATATTATAAAGCCGAAAGTTTCTACAGATGTTTGGATGTTTGTACCTCATCACGCAAAAACTACCCTACGGATTAAGCTGAAATTTTGCACACGGTATATATGATACTTTTTATCCGGGTACAGCGCATGCGAAGCGGCGGGCTCAAGCTAGTAAGAAATATTTCTTTAATTTTATGGTTTAAGATATTTATTTTTCATATAGAGTATAGCACATTCACTTACATGAAAAATACAATATTGTGTAAATATAACTAATTAGCCTATTGGACTTAATCGCCCGTGAATATAAAACAACAACGTAAATATATAGATTATTGCTTAAAGTAGGTTATTGTACCTGTATTGTAAAATATAATATAAAACTTGTCATCATAGTGAGGCATTTTCAGTAAAAGAGACAAGTGCGTTTTCGACCAAACCCAACAGATGAAGCCAGCTAACAAGCGGAGAAAGGGAGTTTGTGATTTGAATAGGTAGTCTACCTAATAACAATTGCTGTCACTGTCAAGCAGCGTCAGACAGTAAAAGAAATAAGAAATAATATAGCGCAGTTCGAGGGAACCATTTTTGAACACTTTCCAATGCAAAGGCCTCACAATTTTTTTTTTTTTTTATTTATACTAAGAATTTTTGGAGCACGAAGAATCTTAAATTTTTCTTAAATAATGCAAATGATTTTATGTTTTTAATGTCGTTAGGTAGCCTGTTATATGTCTGGGCCCCTTCGTATCTGATATTTTTTAATCCGTATTTTGTTCTTGGTCTATTTAGTAGACATAGGTTGCTAGCGTTTCTTAGAATTCGGGTTCGTGCTTGTGATTTTGTAGTAAATGTTATAGTTGTATGTATATCCTTTTTTATAATTTTCCTTACTAGTAAACACGTGTTGTAAATATACATCAGCTGCTTTATTGTCATGAGTTTTGTTCTGTTGTATATTTCTGTTGTTGGGGTTAAGCGTTTGTAGTGGAATAATAATTTTAGTAATTTATTTTGTGTTATTTGTAATCTTTTAAGGTTTGTTTTGGCAGCTGATCCCCATACCTCTAATAGATAAGTAAGGTGAGATTTGATAAGTGAATTGTAGATAAGGTATGAAACAGATTTAGGGTAGCAGCGAATATTATTCCGGAGCACACCAAGTAACGAAGATAGTTTTGTTTATAATTGCCGGATGTGTGGTTTCCATGTGATATGTGTGTCAAGAATAAGGCCAAGATACTTTTCTGATTCTACTTTAGTTAATGGTAAACTGTTTATGTATAGTGGAGTGACTGGATATTTTTGTTTTTGGCTCTGAAAATAATGAAATTAGTTTTAGCTATGTTAATTGTCAGCAAGTTGTGCATAAACCAAGTATTTAAGGTATCGAGATCAGTTTGAGCCTGCGTGATTATGGTTTCTATTTTTTTTCCGAAATAAAACAGGCAGGTGTCATCTGCGTATAAAGTGAGGTCACCACCCAAGTTTAACTCGCTAATATTGTTGATATATGTCAGAAAAAGCAAGGGGCCCAGGATGATCCTTGGGGGACTCCACAGTTGATTGGTTCCGGTTTACTAGATATATCACCAATCTTAACTATCTGGTATCTGTTGGACAGATATGATTGTATCATATTAAGAGCCTGTTCTTTGATGCCAATCATGTTTAATTTGTGTAGTAATAATTTGTGGCTAATAGTGTCGAACGCTTTTTTGAGATCAATAAATATTTCCAGTCCTATCTCTTTACTATCGGTTTTAATCTTAATTGTCGTTACTAGGTCAATGCACGCCGATAGGGTATTTGAGTGTGAGCGAAATCCATATTGCTTTTTGTAAAGAAAATTGATAGAGTGTAAATATTGGTCTAGACGATTGTAAATAATTTTTTCGAATATTTTTGATAAGGTGGGAAGTACGGAGATCGGACGATAATTACCGGGATCACTTTTTTGGCCACTTGGTTCTTAATTTGTGTGGTTCTTTAATTTTACAACAAAAAACCCAAAATTAATGATAAAGTCAAAAATGTTGCTGAAAATACCTTCACTCCTATATTATGGATCCTTATTACATTTCAGTATATCCCTCGATTTATCATGGAGCCCATCTCTACATTTCCACGCCACCAAAGCTACCTCAGTTACCCAATAAAACCGAAATGAAACTAATACTTCCTCACCCATCTCGATTTACTAACAGGCCTATCTGACCTCCGCGAAGAGGTTCATCTGACCCCGAATAGTGGTCTCTCAGACCCCTGTGGTTAATGGGTCGTCTCAATTACTGGACTTGATTGGTAGTGGACGGTTAGTAATTAACTAGGAATAGATGAGAATATAATGAGTTGATATAGATGTGTGCGTAGTAAGGTCACTTGTAAGGTAATATAAGACATATCAAACTAGCCGCACCCCGCAGTTTCACCCGAGTAGTTCCCGTTCCCGTAGGAATTTCGAAAAAGCCTTTCTTAGTGTACCTCTAGGATACTCAAGGTATATGTGTGCCAAATTTCAAGTCTCTAGGTCCAGTGGTTTAGGCTGTGCGTTGTCTGTCAGTCACACAGTCACTCAGTCAGTAACGCAAGAGTTTTATGTATATTGATTAAGGGTATACAATACAACTAAAGTATCATCATCATTTGATACACGGAACGGAAAGACGCTGCTGTCTTCCGGAGGTACTTACTGCATCCACGGGCATGAGAGGAGGGGTAACATTCTACTGCTGGCACCCCACGGCTATGGCACTGCATAATATCAGGCGTCCGTCACTCGCTCAAGGCCACGCGTTAAATGCCTACCGCTTTGTACATCGCAGGAGTTGCAAGTAGGGATGTTCCGATACCATCAAAGTATCGATATCTACTCATATCAGTAGTACTCATATCGTTTTACGATACTACTCATATAAGTAACCATAAAGTATCGATACCTAGTTATAACGATAGGTTTTAGTATTTTTTTAGGAATAATGAAAAATAGTTTTTCTTTTTTATTATTATTAACGTACATATGACAACCGTCTTTTTATTTGTTTGAGAACTCTATCGTTTATCAACTGATCATTACTATATTAGTCTAACGGGTATTTATCGCGTAATTACCTTTATTATTATCCTGACGTTTTGAACATCGAAAGGTATCCATCATTTTAAAAAACTAAATCATATTTGAGCAACCAATAAAAATAGCTGTTTTATTTCACCACATTCGTTTAATTATAAAAATCTCATCGTAGAAGCGCAACCCTAGCCCTAGCGATGCCGCGTCACAGATTACTTGCAAGTAGGTGAGGCGGGTGAGCAAAGCAATCTCAACGATTTTGTAGGCTATTATAGCGTAGGTATTTTCGCTTTTGTATTGGAGTGATGTATCTGTTAGTTTCTGTAATCTGTGATAATATTACACAAACCATTTGGAGGGCACTTTTTGACCCATTCATAACTCAATCTATATATATAAAATTCAAAGTCCTGCCTGACTCACTGACTGACTGACTGACTGATATATCAATGCATAGCCTAAACCACTGGACCTAAAGACTTGAAATTTGGCAAACATATACCTTGAGTATCCTAGAGGTGCACTAAGAAGGGATTTTTCGAAATTCCCACGGGATAGGGAATAAATGGGATTTATATTTTCGAATCAAAGTGGCTCTGCGTGAAAAAGGGGATTTTACGTTTTATGACTTCCACGCGGACGAAGTCGCGGGCAAAAGCTAGTGTGTAAATATCACAAATACGTGAAATTTAGTTAATTTTTTACTAGCCAAACTCTGCAGTTTCAACCGCTTAGTTCCCGTTTTCCTGGGAATACGGGGAAAATAACGCCTATGTTACTCAGGGATAATGTAGTTTTCTAATAGTGAAAGAATTTTAAAAATCTGTCTTGTAGCTTTTGAGTTTAAATGTTACAAACATACAACAAGCATTGGTACGGGGGTACCAGAAAAGGGAGCGAAGGTTTCAAAATTTCAAATACATTAAGTTTACAATGACTCCGGTCGCTGTGACCCAAAGGTCACCAAAATCAATCAGTACCCTTCTCTCAATAAGACAGTGCTAACAAAAAAGGTTTCATGTACAACGGTCAATGCGTACGGTTGTAATCGTGTCATGCACAGACCGACATAAAAACAGCGCTATGCATAATAGGGGGTTTTGCCCCCTAAAATAGGACATGCAAATCTCTATAAAATATTGAAAGATGAGAGATTTTCAAAACAGACCCAAGTAGAATGATTGAATACACAAACACTTGATCGAATCCTATAACCTATTCCCCAACATAATTCGATTTGTCTAAATTTCCCTACAAAAAACTTCGCTCCCTAAAGGGCCGTCTAACTTACGAAGTAGGTTCGAAGGGCCATAATGTGCCCTTGCTATATGGCCCTTGAAAGGGCTCGTAAAATAGAGTCTGATCTAGCATTTTTTTTATTCCCTGGAGCTGGTAAACTAGGGAAGTTTCAGACGACTCCTGATTTTGCAGTTTATAGCCTTTTGCTTTCGAACCGTGGGGTGCCAGCAGTAGAATGCTACCCCTCCTCTCAGGCCCGTGGATGCAGTAAGAGCCTGCTAAGTACTAAAAGAAAGAAGAGTTAGATCTTGAACCATGTATTTTTAATCAACACAAGTAGGTACATAATTATATATTTACAACAATTATCATAATTTAATAATCAGTAGGTATTTACAATAATAAAATGATACTCTCAACCTTATAATTCAATTCAGGAACTGAGCCTACACGGACATAGTCCCAACTCAAGATGTTGATGTGACTGTTTGACGATCAGGAGCAAAGTGGCGGTTCGACCCCGCGCCTTCCCGTCGTAGGCTCGCCATGCGCTCGCTACGCCCCGAACAATCCCGAACGGGCGCTTGGCTCCGACGTCACTCAACGCGACGGGCGGAGCAAACCAGTGACGGAATGTGGTCGGCGCAAACAAAATCCGGTGCGACAACAGTACTACATCCGTAAGATGATAGCAGCGTCCTTCCATGTATCAACATACCCTAATGCGCCCGCCAACCCGCCTGCCAAGCGTCGCGAGTATGGCAACACTGCCCTCATGATCTTGGAGTTGAGACAGCAGTCCCACGGCTGTTATAATGATGCAATGGACCTTAAGCAAGACAATACTTTCCGTTCCAATAAATTTCAAATGGTCACAACAACAGAATAATATTATTACATCTATTCTGACAAGAAAACAATAACATGATTATCACGAGGTTGGGATCGGTTGACCTGTTTTCGTTTCCAAAGGAGAAGGTAAACAATAATTCATAATTTTTCAACAAAAAAACCGACTCAATATTAAAGTATCCTTCGGGTACGGACCCTAAAAAAGCAGACGACTTGAGAACCTCCACTTTTTTAAGTCGATTCAAAAGTAAAATATGGCCTTTCATCTATTATAGATAATTTATACAGCATCTGCAACTCTGGTATTATTCATGCTTTAAGGGACTAGGCTTGCCAAGCACCTATTACCTATCCTCTCAGCTTTATCAGCTAAAAGTCAGGGGAACGATCTGGTAATATCTGAAGCTGACTAAGCCGCACATGTTAAGTACAAGAAGTAACATTAAAGATATGCTCCGAAGGTGCCAAGTTCGCGCCCCAGCAACACTAACTTTTTGCTTTATTTTTTTTTTCAGTGCCTCCAAACAAGACCTTCATCTACGGCGAGGGTGAACACGTAACGCAGAGCACGCTGCTAACGCTCATGTGTGTCGCCTCTGGGGCCCGACCCCCGGCTTCTATTGAGTGGTACAACGGTACCACTAAGCTGTTGAAGGGGCCTTACAATATACAGGTATGTAATTTATTTTTATTTGTATTACTAGCGAACCCGGCAGACGTCCTGCCCGCTCATTTGGCAACATACCGACAGCAGCGCCACCTACCAGGTTCAATTGACGAGCTCTGTGGCGCAGCGGGCGAAGGTCCGCCTGCGACGCAAGGGGTTGCGGGTTCGATTCCCGCCTCGGGACAAATGTCTGTACGATCTGCAGATATTTGTTCAGGTGTTCTGGGTGTTTTTCTATATATAATAAAAATATCTATCTATGTAGTATAATGTATTAAGTATATCAGTCATCTAGTACCCATAACACAAGCTCTGCTTACCTTGGGGCCAGATGATGCTGTGTGATTTGTCCAGCATAATTTATTATTTATTTATTATTTTATAATTGTGTTTTTAAAACATTCAGGAACCCATTAAAATCTTAACAAAAAAAATCATTCAAATCTGTCCACTCGTTTCATGAGCTACGGTGCCACACACAGACACACATAGCGGTTAAACTTATAACACCCCAAATAAATATAAATAATGCTGGACAAATCACACAGCATCATCTAGCCCCAAGCTAAGCAGAGCTTGTGTTATGGGTACTAGATGACTGATATACTTAATACATTACAGTACATAGATAGATATTTTTATTATATATAGAAAAAATACCCAGAACACCCTAAACAAATATCTGCAGGTCGTCCAGACATTTGTCCCGAGGCGGGAATCGAACCCGCAACTCCTTGCGTCGCAGGTGGACCTTCGCCCGCTGCGCCACAGAGCTCCTCAATTAAGTCACCTTTCAAATAAAAAACCTTCATTCAAATCGGTGCATCCGTTTGTGAGCTACTATGCCACGAAACACGCACACTTTATACTTATAACACCCCTCTTTTGAGTCGGGGGTAAAAATATAAAAGAACCATACATTTCATTGCTTTTTCGCCAACAACGCCAACGCCAACACCAACGCCGCTGGTTTTCCCTACACAGAATTTTTATCCAACTTCACCAAACCAAAAAAAGCCCGCAACTGGTTTCGTAAAACCAAAATGCGTGAAATTCAACTCGAACTTCTAAAACAATCCGTAGCCGGCTCCTAATTAATATTAGGGTTCCGTGGGTTAAATATTTGGGAGAATCGGGTTCCGTGTTAATTAATTACTTTCGCTAAGTCGTTAAGTAGTTCCTTTTTGTCGATGGGTTTCTATTTTCTACCTTTAGGAAAAGTCGGCGTCCTGATTTGCGGACCGAATATCATTGATTACGTTATTTGATTTTGATCAAAGAAAATGACGTAGCAAGAAAATAATCGAAAGTTTTTCAAAGTCAAAGTCAACATAATTTAGGTTACAAGGTTGGTACATAACTTCTGGTTTCATGCGATGTCTTACCAGCTAATATGGTATGCATAATTAAATTAAATTTTTATGAGCAAATTGTAATTATAGGTATTGTAATGTCATGCAAATTAGACTATTTAATTAACAATAAATAACTGTTTGTTACCTCTTTAATTTCAAGTCAAAATTTAATATCACAAAAAGAAGAAGAAGACGAAGAAGAAAAAAATCTATATAGAATAGTCAACGTGTGGCAACGTCGTACTTTATGGGACTGCACAAATAGTGATGTGCAATGCCGATGACCGTGAGGACTCATCTGCATTCATCATCATTTCAGCCGTAAAACGTCCACTACTAAACTAAGGCCTCCCTCATGGATTATCTATGAGGGGTAGTTGCCATACTCACCACGCTTGGCAGGCGGGTTGGCGAGCGCAGTTCGGGATGTTGATACACGGAAGATGCTAATGTCCATCTTCCGTTGGTATCTCTTAGCAGGCTCTTACTGCATCCACAGGCATGAGGGAGGGGTAACATTCTATGCCGGCACCCCACGGCATACTTAACACATTTTACTACACATTTATTTGTTTTTATTTTATATAGAAAACATCCACTATTAACATAATATATGGATATTCTACAGACATTTTCCCCGAGGCGGCAATCGAAACCGCAACCTCTTGCGTCGCAGGCGGACCTTCTACCGCTGCGCCACAGATGTCGTTAAATTACTATAGATGGATAATACGCTAGTGGTACACAAAACAATGACCGAGTTCATGTAAGGCGTGTAAATTCTCCCTTTCTAGTTTATGGCCTACTAAAACGCTTGAGGAAAAAAGCTCGAGGCATAGTTTTATCGCATTAGTTTGGCCTATCAGAAGCGCTGGTAAGTAACTTGTTACGCGTGAAGAAAACAACCGTAAGCTTCGGTAGGAACGAAGCAATATATAGTGTGTGTTAGTATACACACACACACCACACAAACACACACACCATACACAACACCTCACGCATATACATACTTACATTCTTATACTCGTATTTTCGATGTCTGTTATTGTATACCATAATCTGGAGGCGGGCGTTGGTCTCTGCGACACAGTTTTTTAAACTTTTGCGGGTATCATCTTGTGTACCTTAAGCTGGAGGCGGGCGTTGGTCTCTGCGACACAGTTTTTTAAACTTTTGCGGGTATCATCTTGTGTACCTTAAGTTGGAGGCAGGCGTTGGTCTCTGCGACACAGTTTTTTAAACTTTTGCTGGTATCATCTTGTGTACCTTAAGTTGGAGGCAGGCGTTGGTCTCTGCGACACAGTTTTTTAAACTTTTGCTGGTATCATCTTGTGTACCTTAAGTTGGAGGCAGGCGTTGGTCTCTGCGACACAGTTTTTTAAACTTTTGCGGGTATCATCTTGTGTACCTTAAGTTGGAGGCAGGCGTTGGTCTCTGCGACACAGTTTTTTAAACTTTTGCTGGTATCATCTTGTGTACCTTAAGTTGGAGGCAGGCGTTGGTCTCTACGACACAGTTTTTTAAACTTTTGCGGGTATCATCTTGTGTACCTTAAGCTGGAGGCGGGCGTTGGTCTCTGCGACACAGTTTTTTAAACTTTTGCGGGTATCATCGCTTTTCATTTATTTTTCTGTATTCTAACGTGTTTTTGATCCAATAAATTATTTTTATTATAATTTATTTTTTAAAGTATGTAATATACTAGCCGAAATCCGCGGTTTCACTCGCGTAGTTAAATTTCCCCTGGGAATACGGGGATGAAATATAGCCATTGTTACGCAGGGATGATGTAGCATTCTAATAGTGAAAGAATTTTGAATAGCGAAAAGCTGCCAAGCGACCCTAACAATCCTATCATGACCATGAGAGAGGCCTTTGTCCAACTGTGGGCGTGGATAGCATCTGAGAAGAGTATATAATTTGAACGAACAGACACTGATCTTTTTAAATCTCAATAAGTGTAGGAATGATCACTTAATTAACTACATTTTGAAAATCATTCATCCAATTTTTAGGGTCTTGGACCAAAATGGCAACAAGGAACCCTTATGGTGTCACTTTGTCTGTCTGTCGTCACAGATGGATATCTCGAGAAATACTGATGCTAACATTTTTTGATATGATAACATTTGTCTTTTTTAAACTTTCGCGATCACGACACATTATTAACACATATTTAACCGGGTATTTATCGCGCTATTTACCTTTATTATTGTATTGTCGAAACGTCGGGCAATAATAAAGATAATTGAGGCGATAAATACCCGGTTAAATATGTGTTAATAATGATAACATTTTTTATTAATTATAGCTCAAATGAAAATGTTAAACAATATTTTTATTATGAATGCAGGGACGATTATGGATCTCAAAATGTTTAAGTGAAGTTACTAGGTCGTATGGGTTATCATATGAAAGGTATTCGTTTGCAAATTAATAAACAGTTTTTATTTTTCCTTTAAGCCGTATCGTTTCCGAGTTATTTAGAAAAATGTTAAAAAGCGACCGTTCCCTCCTCTCCGATGTTTGCAGAGATAAACCCGTGAAACTTTTATAACTAATAGGAGTGTATGTAAAGATTACAGGAAAATTATAACGAACCCTCTAATTTGCATAGTTTTTTAGAAATAATCGAAGGTGTTAAAAATCTACATAAATTCCGCTATCAGATGGCGCTGTCAAGGTTCTCCAACAGATATAAACCGCCTTTATCGTATATTATATTTTATGATGGCTCGGAACCTTCGGTTCGCGAGTCCGACCCGCTCTTGCCCGGTTTTATTTTTTCAATTTTTTTTTTTTTTTTTTTTCGAAATGACAATATATAATGTTGACCGCAGATGGCCATGACAACGTTACCGGACTATGGCGAGCGCAGAAGGCGCCCAGCCGCAAAAGTTAGGTTTATTTTTTCAAATTTTATCGCCCCTGCTATTTATAGGGTCTCTACGCTGCGATTTACGACACGCTGTTTCCACTAAGAAAGCGAAACATGTAGTTCAGCATTTTTTTCCATTATTTCAGCACACATCTACTATCGTTATCTACTGAACACAGGCTTCCCTCATGGATCTTCACGAGGGGTAGTTACCATACTCACCACGCTTGGCAGGCGGGTTGGCGAGCGCAGGACTTGATGTTGATACACGGAAATACGCTGTTGCACATCTTCCGGAGGTATCCCTTAGCAGGGTCTTACTGCATCCGCCGGCATGAGAGGTCAAATTCTACTGCCGGCATCCCACGGCAGTTATGTTGTTAATAACTTATTTTGACATCCTACCACACATGTTGATGCAAAATAAATGATCTTCATCTTTATCTATACCTTTATCTCAATCTGTATTCCTAACTCAACATAAATAAACGTGACCCAAACAGCGTTCGAAATTTGTCAAACGATTAAAAACAGTCTAAAACCCCGAACTCAATAACTACTTCAATTTTAAAACTTGAAATTCGTTCTGGCGCCAGCAAAACAAACAGAAAGTCTGACTGGAGAGAAGTAATGCCAGGTACACACACACCTGGGCTTCTGTGATGGAAATTTTATATACGGGGTGTTTGCCATGCTTTGAGTCTTTTTGAGTTTCCCGTTATTTTCCCGCAGTTTCTCAGGCCCATAATTTGCAGACTAAGAGGTCTTTGTATGATTTAAGTCCAGTGAGTTTCCAAATGTTTCTACGCAGTTCCACACACCAATATTCTGTGTCGACGAGCTCTGTGGTGCAGCGGGCGAAGGTCCGCCAGCGACGCAAGGGGTTGCGGGTTCGATTCCCGCCTCGGGCCAAATGTCAGTACGATCTGCAGATATTTGTTCAGGGTGTTCTGGGTGTTTTTCTATATATAAAAAAATATCTATGTATGAAGTATATCAGTAATCTAGCACCCATAACACAAGCTCTGCTTAGCTTGGGGCTAGATGATGCTGTGTGATTTGTCCAGCATTATTTATTTATAATTTATTCTGTTGCTGCTATAACAACAAATACTAAAAACAGAATAAAATAAATATTTAAGGGTGTTCATACAGCAAAAGTGATATTTTTAGTTTTTTATATTAACAACGGCAACATGTAGACGCCGAAATAATCACAGAATATTTAGTTGTATATTCATATTAAAACTAAACAATTAAATTAAAATAATTGTACGGAACACTTCGTGCGCGTGTCCGTCTCGCACTTGGCTAATTTTTATCCTGAAACAACAGGTGTATGCAAAATGATGCCAGAACGTGGATATAATTCAGCTTGCAAGCTTTGTCTGGAACATACAAACATTCCAAGTTAAAGAGACAATCCCTCGAGAGTGTGCAACCAGCGCGATGCGCAAATATCTCTCGCCTCGGTTGCAAAGTGTGACGTTTCATTTGCTAGTGTTATTGAATTTGACTTATTGGAACAGTCTGGCTACCTTGGAGGGGACAGAAAGGTGTGGAGTTGCTATCAATACTAATTTAAAATACGCGATAAAATTCAGTCTTAAATGTAGGTATGTGTTATTAAATTTGACTTTTTGGAACGGTCTGGCTACCTTGGAGGGGACAGAAAGGTGTGGAGTTGCTATCCTAAATTATTAATTTAAAGTACGCGATTAAATCCAGTCTTAAATGTAGGTATGTTTAGTCAAATCTTCTATTGCTGTTAGATGCTAGCAGTAGAATACTGCCAAAATAAAATATTTCCGTGTACCAACATCTCGTACTGCGCTCGCCAACCCAAGCGTGATGGAGAGGAAACAATTCCCATGATCAATACTTGTAGATCCATGATGCCATATGTCCAGCAGTGGACGTCTTACGGCTGAAATGATAATATTTATGTTAACAAATAGCGAAAAATAGGCTTTGAGTTTATTTTACTCGATATTAATGCAAAAATTAAACATCGACATGTACGTACAGAAAATTACCATGTCATAATATTAAATTAATAATTGGATACAGTGTTGTTAATACTATGGTAATTTACCTAATTGGTTCATACAATTAGGTCAAGTGACAATGTCGACAATGACGACATCTGTGGCGCAGCGGGCGAAGGTCCGTCTGCTACGCAAGAGGTTGCGGGTTCGAATCCCGCCTCGGAACAAATGTCTGTATGACCTGCAGATATTTGTTCAGGGTGTTCTGGATGTTTTCTATATATATAAAAAAATATCTATCTATGTAGTATATTGTATTAAGTATATCAGTCATCTAGTACCCATAACACAAGCTCTGCTTAGCTTGGGGCTAGGTGATGCTGTGTGAATTGTCCAGCATTATTTATTTATTTTATTTTTTATTTTAAGTCGGTTTACATTACATAGCAATACAAAATAGGTTAAGCACTTCGCACTTTAACTAGTCATAACGCGACTTAGTCCCTCTACGCATTAGGTACACCAGTTGTAAATGCTTCCGGCTTTAGGAGGGATCAAGAAACGTTTTGATCGACGTGGGTTCGAACCCCACCGGAATTGAAATTTTGATAAGGTTTTTCATTTCCTCGATTTGTTGTGACAATGTTTTCAGATTTGATTTTTTGTTATAACACCTTATTGAATTGGTACATTTATTAAATTATTGTAAATTAATTAGTCATAGTTGCATGAGGTTACTATGTAATTTCTTCCTAACTTAAATTTTGCATAACATATTCGCTGGTGTCTAACCAGCATTTTAGATTCCGTGATCGCGGAATCTAAAATTATTTAGCAACCTCCTAACCCGTTGTCGGCAAAAAAATATTTTGACTTTGACTTTGATTCAAGACTTTTTCTGAGGACCTCAAAACTAATTAAAAAAAGTCAAAAGAATTACTCAGTCTAATTTGTAGTGTAAATGCAACCTCAGTGGGTTCCATATCTCCCGACGCGCAATATGGAACGACGGGGTTCCATTACGCTCCGCGCGCTTAGTGTACCGACGAGTGTACATAAGCTAAATCAGGTTAGTTATTTTATGTTTTGTAGAATATAATAAACGTGTAGAAAATTTCAATACGAATCCCATGGTGTATGATTTATAACATATTATTATGTGGTGCTTCCGTAAAATTAATTTTTATCGCAAGTAAAGCACCAAAATCAAGCCCCAATAAAAAAATTTACTCAACCGAGGGGACCATCGCTAATGTAATAATATCATAAGACTTTGTATGACAGAAATACAGAACATATCGCACCTTAATACAATATACACATATCCATAAAAGGTATTGAGGTTTTGATGATTGCAATTGCAATTCTGTTAAGGTTTATATTTATGAAAAATTATTATGACAAAGCAAAGTTCTTCCCCACGTCCTCCCAAAGATACAAAATACAACTAAAACCATATTTCTGTACAAATGATTACTGTAACCAAATAGCAAGCTATTATTGCTACAAAAATATAATTCTGAACGCTGTTTCTGACCAAGTACTTACCAACCTAGTATTCAGTTACCGGAACTCCCTCGGATGGGCAAAAAAAAAATTACTATACTGTTGCTGCAGGACCAAAGTCATTGTACACTATTCGCTTGACTGAAATTTGTATTTCTTGTATCTAATTTTTAGCTATGATTCAATTACTTTGTATTTTTTATGGGTTTTTTACCTGAAATAAAATACATGTATATTTTTTTTTAATTTGTTGCCGTCGACTCCACAGCTCTCTTGTGCCAAGTCCAAGCGCGCAGGTGGGGCGGCTATTTGAAATTACAGGCGAGAGCCTGCGCCACCGACACTGCTAATGAACAACTTATTATTTCTTCTTCCTATAGCCATGTTGGCTAAGTGGTGTTTCTCCCATGTCTTTCTCTATAAAGGCCCTTGCGTTCGATCGTGTAGTGGTGCACCAATTCTTATATTTTTTGGATTCCGAATCTCAAGAGGAAATGACGGAACCCCTATAGGACCACTCGTTTGTCTGTCTTTCTGTCGAGACCCTTTTTCTCCAAAGCGGCTGAAGGTATTAACCAAATATCAAAGTCTGTGAACAAATGATGCCCTTCAAAAATCAAGGTTCTACGTCAGGCCATTCAGAACTTATAGCAACAAATGTACATTTTTTGTACGAAAATGGAAATGTAAAAAGCCCACGTCCAGGAGTCCCACGACTCTAAAATTTGGATTGCTGAGAGCTCCACTATGGAGGCCTATGTCTACGACTATGGACGTCCTACGATGGCACTTTCACCCACTGTGCTACATCAAAGGATCGGTAAAGTAAATCCAAAAAGAACAAGTTAAAAATCTCCGTCAAACGCCAACTTAGCAAATAAGGCGAAAAACTTCGTCAAAAACTTTTCTATAATAATTTGCCCCTTGAGGATTGATGATAAAATAATTCCTTACCGTTTTTATGTTAAACCGAGTTGACAGTGAAGAATGACTGGATTAATTTCTTTTGCCGCCATTTTGAACGCCGTCTTTTATTTGCTGAGACGCTGCTCGTTGGTGATTGGCCCTTTATTTTTTCTATTTTTGTAACAGCTCAGCATTTTACTGTAGAAAAGAATATGTGTTGTCAATGAAACATAATGAAATGTTTTTAAAAATATAAAGTGAGGTTCAGGTGACTTCGATTATAGATGATTTATACAGGGTCAGCAACTGGTAATCGTGCTTTACGGGACGCTGCAGTGCCTGGGATATTTTTACATGCGTTAGGCTTGCCCAGCATTTATACTATACTCTCCGCTTAGTCTGCTATTAGTCAGAGGAAAGAACAGGTCAATACATCTGGAGCTGACTGAGCCGCGGGTTTCCTCGCGATGTTTTCCTTCGCCGCAAAAGCACGCTTGATATATGCACATATTTTTTTCAAAAGAGAATAATCCTTTGGTGCTCGGCCGGTTTCGAACTCACCACAAATTTTTTTTGAGCCCGCTAAGGGATACCTCTGGAAGATGGTCAGCAGCGTCTTTTTGTGTATTAACATCCTGTACTGCGCTTTATTAGATCGCGTTAGATCGCGGATGAATAGTACATTTTGTTGGACATTTCACACAACAAAGGAAGCCAGATGACGTATACTACTATATATTTTTTATTTTATTTTATTTTATTTTAAACTAGGTTTTCGTAAATATTTACTTATCATACAAAGCAAAGCGGGAACAATGAATGAATGAATGAATTGAATGAATGAATGAATGAATTGAATGAATTGAAACAATAAAGAAAAAGAAACAATGTGAAGCTCATACAAACATTTTGCCCATGGTCGTGATCGTAATCGAACCCACAAACCTCCTGCGTTTCAGAATGTTTTCACCTAATAATAAGGTTTCAAATGACATTCAAATATTTGTGCCGCAAAGTGCCGCATACTGGTGGATGATGGATAAGCAGATACAACAAGTTTTATCGGACTGCATCAATGAAAAAAAATCAGTTATGACGTGTTTAGACCGCCTAGCGTCATTAAAATATTCTCATTAATAAATTTTTATGTCTAATATTCAATATTTTTTCCATGACTATACTCTGTCCAGTTGCTAATCAGTACAGTTGCTTATCTGTTCAGCTGAGAATCTGTTCAGCTGCGAATTTGTCCAGTTGCTCCGGAGGCTGGAATTCTACCTTAGACCAACTATAGTGCCACGAACGTCATACCGTCATTCCCGTACTAAACTTTTATTCTAAAGCTGTAAAATACTGAAAGTAAGACTCTTTTACAACTAGTTTTAAAAATCAAATATGAACTTTATAAACTTTTTACTGAGCTATCGAAAGTCTTCCATTGGAGTCTTAAAACTTTTCAAATATTGAATCTATGGTATAAGATTTCAACTTTATCTTGTTTTTTTCTTTAACCGCTGTGATACGGTTATAGGATAATATAGAAGTCTTTCCCACTTTCCAACAAAAAAAGAAAGGCTTTTGCATCTATTATAGATGATTTATACAGCGTCAGCAACTGGTAATCATGCTGTACGGGACGCTGCAGTGCCTGGGACATTGTTAGATGGATTAGGCTTGCCCAGCACCTATACCATCCTCTCAGCTTAGTCAGCTATTATTCAGAGGAAAGAACAGGTCAATACGTCTGAAGCTAACTAAGCCGCGGGTTTCCTCACGATGTTTCCTTCACCGTTAAAGCTCGTGTTAAGTATGCACATACAGTTTTCCAACAGTGTTCTTATTAAATTGTTATTTATACTAACATTGGCGGTTATTCTGTTTTTGCACTAACTAGCTAAAGCTTTTTAAATTGACGTAAAACGGACTGAAATTATAAATTGCTATTCGGTTAGTGCCATTCTAAAATTAAAACAGAACGATTACACCCAATTTTACGCTAACGGGTCTAAATTTAGAAATGTCATATCTCTAATCATAGCTTTAGAAAGTGTAAAACAGAATAGACACCATTATATAGCTTTAGTGGCGTGGGGTGCCGGCATTAGATTGTTACCGCTCCTCTCTTGCCCTTGGATTCAGTAAGAGCCTGCTAAGGGATACCTACCTCCGGAAGATGGGCAGCAGCGTCTTTCCGTGCATTAACATCTTGTCATGGAGGTCCATGAGGGAGGCCTGTATTCAGTAGTTGACATTTTACGGCTAAAATGATAAATTTTTAACTTTAAAGTTTTTTTTATTCTGAACATTTAAGATAATAAAATCACTTAATTTAATATTTAACTTGTGCATATAATGTGTCCTAGTTTTGCAGGAGACGGATTAGCACTGATATTCTGTTGAGGCCTAAATCGGTTACTTAACCCTATATGTAATTAAAACTGCGAGTAGAGAACGGCTGAAAGAGTGAGCGTGTTCCATTTGAGAAAACCAGGTTGTCATTAAAAAAGTATTCTCCGTGTTTTTATTCCTGTTTATAAGTTTTTCAGTTTCAGAGTTACGAGTTCTTGAAAAGTGCATTTTAATTCACAAAGCAAGTAGCGTCCTTGTTCTCTAGGGCCCGTGGGCTATGGTTTGAAACTTTGTACAGTTTCAATGAGATTTTTCCCTTCTGAGACAAAGTTGCTTTGCAAAGGAACCACAATTAGGTAGTTGTTTGTTTTTATAAGTGGAAAAAAAGGCAGATTAAGGGTTTTAATTAAGTATAATAAACAATAATAAATAAATAATTGCCGTGGGGTGCCGGCAGTAGAATGTTATCTCTCCTCTCATGCCCGTGGATGCAGTATGAGCCTGCTAAGGGATACCTCCGGAAGATGGGCAGCAGCGTCTTTCCGTGTATCAACCTCCCGTACTGCGCTCGCCAACCCGCCTGCCAAGCGTGGTGAGTATGGCAACTACCCCTTATGGAGATCTATGAGGGAGGCCTGTGTTCAGTAGAGGACGTTTTGCGGCTGAAATGATGATGATGAAAATAAATTCAATGTTAACCATAGAAAAGTTAATCATGTTCTTATACTTCATTAAAATTATACGCAATTTTAATTCACTGTTTATAAGTTGTAAAACTTCATTCGAATAGGTTTAAACGTTAAGTATAATGTCCGAAAATGATTTATAATATACTAGCCGCACTCCACGGTTCCACCCGGTTCCCGAGGGAATACAGGGATAAAATATAACTTTTGTTACTCAGGTATAATGTAGCATTCTAATGGTGAAAGAATTTTGAAAATCGGTTCACTAGTTTTGAGTTTATTTGGTACAAACATACAATATCATCATTTCATCATCATTCCAGCCGTAAAAAGTCCACTACTGAACAGGCCTCCCTCATGGATCTCCACGAGGGGTAGTTGCCATACTCACCACGCTTGGCAGGCGGGTTGGCGAGCGCAGTACGGGATGTTGACACACGGGAAGACGCTGCTGCCCATCTTCCGGAGGTATCCCTTAGCAGGCTCTTACTTCATCCACGGGTATGATAGGAGGGGTAACATTCTACTGCCGGCACACCACGGCAAAATACAATATACAACATACAAATCTTTCCTCATTATAATATTGAAAGATAGATAGATAGATAGAAAATGCTTTATTGCACACCTTAAATATAAAAATAACAACAGAAAGATAAACACTAAACACAAAGTGACAACTGGCGGTCTTATCGCTAAAGAGTGATCTCTACCAGACAACCTTGGGATGGATTGGATTTGTGGATACAACAAGGGGTTTAAAGATGTACGAAAGGTTTTATGAAATTTGATAAAATGTTACAGAAATATTTCGCGCGCGCATGCGATAAGTTTACGCAGATTATCTTTCGAGGGATAAGCAAATTTTCAGGTAAAACGCTTTTGTGGTGAAATTAATTAAGTTGCCAAATAATTAGTTTCTTGAAGCGAAGCTACTTTAGAATGTAAACTTATCACACATTATTAGCACTCAATTTAAATTCTTAATTCAGGCCTTGCTATGTTCTACAAGGTGGCAAAGAACATCTGGTAGTATGCGAAATGTTTACAGAAATACATTTTATTATTTCGTTTTGAAATTACAGGATTTTATTGCGTACCTTTTCATTGTTTTTCGAAACGCATTTCAGCATTCTTGGTCGCGGGAGTACTGATGTGCTGGGATTTATACATTTTATTAGTAAAATCATAATAAACACTTAGAACAAGGTAATTATAATAACAATCTAAGTACATTCTTATCACTAATCTCGAATAATCGTTTACCAATATATATTTATTTATTACGACATCTTCACATTACATTCACAAAAGTAATTTTACATAATACTGGTCGGGTTTGAGACACCTTTACAGGAATGTACAGCACTCAATATAAAAGCTAGAAACAATATTGCTCATAATCTTACAAAACTAAAATTAAAATTACCTATCTATAATATCACAAATAAAAAGAAAAATTAAGAAAATAAACATTTTATTCGGTCTCAAAAGTGGTTAGAAACTTGCGTTTCAAACAACTCAGTGAGACCGAATGAACGACCAATGTCAACGTCACGAGCGTCATTTACTAGTTTGGTATATGATCGTATACAACGATTGACCGGTGAGAATTGACTCGCCAAACCGCCTGCCAAGCGTAGCGAGTATGCAACGAGCCCCTCTTGAACTTGGAGATCCATGAGGGAGGCCTATATGTCCAACAGTGGTTGTGGAAAGCAGTCATACGGCTAAGATGATGAAATTCAATTATTAAGAATTCCTTTCAAGGTTACGAGTATGTCGTTGTATTAAATGTTGGCTGATATAATGAAGGTATAGGTGTGCAATAAAAAAATGCTTGCGTGGGATAGATTTCTATATACAATTTTTATGTTTTAGCTGGTTTTATTTAAAAAGACTCGTTTTACCTATTTATTTCCCTACAAAATATTTCATTTATATTTTTTCTTTCGCAGTCTCTTCTTTTCATTTGCAACCACTTTTATTAAGGTATGATTAAAAATGGTCCTTTATAATATTACCAATACTTTATTGGTAAAATTATGAAGCCTAGATTTTCTGCATATTAGGCGTAAGTAAATTGGCTTTTCGCATCCACTTTAGGTGTTTAATACAGCTTCAGCAATGGTATTCAAATTGTGCGGGACGCTGCAATCATAGCACCATCCTCTCAGCTAAATTGGCTAAATTCAGAGGAAAGAACCGGTCAATACGTCTGAAGAAATAGAAAAAGTTTGATTGTTGTCACAATAACTTATATTGTACATACAGATAAATAATTACATTTATCTGTGTCATAGATAAAAATAATAAGGCGACCCCTCAGCATTTGCTACATCAGCACAAGGACTGTACCGCGGCTTTCTTCCTGATGTTTTTCGTGACAAAAATCGCAAGACCTTCGGATCGAAAGCCGATGGTACATACCACATAGCCAATACGATTTAGCAGTAAATTTGAAACAAAAGGCATGCATACATTTGAAGACCTCCGTGGCGCAGTGGGTTTAGTAGCCGGCTGAAACGCAAGTTGTTGTTGCAGGTACAATCCCCGCTTGTCTTTGGCTTTGTCTCGGGTCTGGGTATTTTCTATACAAGTAAATAATTATGTATTTTATAAAAAACTATTAAGTATTCCAGCAACCATCTGTAACCCATAACACAAGCTATGCTTACTTTGGCTAGATGTGGGAAATGTCCATTTTTTATATCAAAGAGTAGGCACATTCAAAATACTTATTTATCCCGGGCCACCCCGTACATAATCTCTAATTCAGGCCCTTCATTATCTCGAATTAACATGACAATAGACATAATGGTCGTCATTCGTTTCCAACTCATTATCCCGTTACGTTTCGTTTAGTTTAATTCAATAATTAAGTTACTATGGCTTTTTGAGGGATTTTGAGACGCGAATTTTTGTCGCGCGACTTTTATCTTAAGAATTTCTTGTTCACTATGTATTCTATTTTTCAGTGTTAGTAGTTTTTGTGAAGAGCACATAGCACATAATTTGTGTTAGTTCTGCCAAGTTCAAGATGAACTCGCGCAGTAAGGATTCCGTACCACCACAGATAATATAATACACTAGTAGTACTACACATTAATTTCAATTTTGCGGGTTTGATTTCGCTGTGCCACAAATTTTCGGTGAGTGTGGTGGTAAATTATAAGCCCCCTCATGATTTTGGAGATCCATGAGGGAGGCCTATGTCCAGCAGTGGACGTGAATAGGTCCTACGGCCGAAATAATGATGATGAATATTTTGCCGGCTTAGAGCATTTCCTTTGTAAAATATAACGGGTATGTATATAGAAAATATTTATATATCTGTCGCCTCGTTTTAAGAACACATGCGCTCACTCTGGACTATGAGACGACTTTGCTATCTTTTTAAAAAACTATAGTTAATAGAGACGTGAACTGTCCAGCATTAAAAAAACTTTTTAAACAATCGCAAAATGCAAGAACGACACATTATTAAAATATATTTAACCGGGTAAACTATAATTTATCGCGTATATCTTTATTATTTCCATTCCCCGACGCTTCGATAGACATCTCGGTCGCGGGAAGACTGGCGTGTCCGCAGCAAAGCGGAGGCGTTTATTCAGACTACCCTCCGTAGAATGTCCACTACTGGACACAGGCCTCCCTCATCTCCAAGTAGATACTAATCATGAGGAGGTTACACGGAAAAACGCTGTTGATTCATAAAAGGTATCCCTTAGATCCTTACTACATCCACAAAAAAGAGAGGAGAGGCAACAGTCAGTTCTGCTACAGGCACCCTACGGCATACGCAGAATCATCATCATCAATCCAGCCGTAAAAAGTCCACTACTGAACAGGCCTCCCTCATGGATCTCCATGAGGGGTACTTGCCATACTCACCACGCTTGGCAGGCGGGTTGGCGAGCGCAGTACGGGATGTTGATACACGGAAAGACGCTGCTGCCCATCTTCCGGAGGTATCCCTTAGCAGGCTCTTACTGCATCCACGGGCATGAGAGGAGGGGTAACATTCTACTGCCGGCACCCCACGGCTAATATTCTAATACGCAGTAATAGCACATGTATAATACGCAGAATGCCGAGAGGTAAATCGTAAATAAACGTTTCATCTATCTATCAGAATCAAACATATTTTTTTTCTATAAAATGCTCTTAAGTAGAAAGTCGCGTCCGATGATCTCAACATCTCATCAAAGTTTCAAGCCTCAAGAATACGAAGCGTTTTGGCAACGGCCGCCACAACAGGGCCTCTGGGATCAGCTCTTAATTGAAGATCACTCTATCAGTTGATGACAATTAGTTCAACTTTATAAACGTGGTTTTGTTGAGAATAATTATTCATTAATGAGACTTTGAAGAAGTTCTTTTAACACGCTTAATTAGCTAATAACTATACTTTCTTATCTGTTTGTTCAAAACGTGTTAGACTTTGTTAATATCGAGCAACAACTATGTGGTAACAATAAAATTCTTCTAACATACATATATCTAATGAGCGCTAGAAAAAAAACACTTAAAAGATTATTCGACATGTTTTTCAACTCTCGACAAGGTAACTTCAGTCACGTCTCATCATTTCAACCGTAAAACGTCCACTAAGAACACAGGCCTCCCTCATGGATCTCCGTGAGGGGTAGTTGCCATACTCACAACACTTGGCAGGCGGGTTGGTGAAAGCAGTACGGGATGTTGATGCACGGAAAGACGCTGCTGCCCATCTTCTGGAGGTATCCCTTAGTAGGCTCTTACTCCATCCATGTGTATGAGAGGAGGGGTAACATTCTACTGCCGGCACTCCACGGCAACGTCGGCAATAATCAAAGGTATTACGCGATAAATTCCCGTGTTTTTGTTATTTATTATAAGGAATAGTGTTTTTTAAGTTAACGAAAAACTATAAATAGCCGACATTCAATCGCTAGTCACCCGTGACTTAAAGATGATAATATACCTTGGCCTTTCCTATCGACTTTTTTAGCAGAATAGATACAGCACTTCCTCTGTTGACATTTTAATTTCATTCTCTGACATTTTCGGCACGAGTAAGTATCGAGGCTATTGAGTCGTGAACTTAACTCGCAATTATTATAATCATCTCCTCCTTAAAAAGCCGTGTTGGCCGAGTGGTATGTATCCCCGACTTTCAATCCGAAGGTCGTGGGTTCGATACCGGCAGTGCACCAATGGATTTTTCTTTCTTGAAAAATGTATGTGCACACTTAACACGTGCTTTAAAGGTGAAGGAAACATTGTGAGGAAACCCGCGGCTTAGTTAAGTTCAGACGTATTGACCTTTTCTTTCCTCTGAATAATAGCTGACTAAGCTGAGAGGATGGTATAGGTGCTGGGCAAGCGTAATCCATCTAACAATGTCCCAGGCACTGCAGCGTCCCGTACACCATGATTACCAGTTGCTGACGCTGTATAAATCATCTATAATAGATGCAAAGGCCTTACTTACTCCTCCTTAATAATAATTTTGATAATTGTCAATAAAATTGATAATGCATAAAAACACTAGCATATAACATTAAACTGCAGTCAGCCTAACATTTATAACATTTTAAGCAGCCACTACAGTTCCTGTAAAATTGTCCGCAAGTGTACGGGAATTAAAGCGATTAATAATGTACACTGCAGGTGTTTAGCGCCCTTTGTTACTGGGAATAAGTGGGGTTGCTTGGACTACGCTGTCGGGAACAGCGAGCCCCGCTACTTAGGGCCACTACTCGGTATTCATCATCATCATCACCATCACTTCGTATAATCCGTTTTTTTTTTTAATAGAAATAACGTATTCTGGTTCCCACTATACAGGCCCAGCCTAGTGTGGGAATCACTATTAATATTAAACATTAATAGTGATTCCTTGCATTATACAAAGCGTAGCATTTATAAAATGCTACGATTTGTATGGTTCACACAGGTTATATAAATCCTGTAATCCAATAACCTGTGTGAACCTTGTGTATATATTTAAGTATATAGTAATAAAAGTATTTTTCAAAACGTCCACTACTAAACGGCCTGTTTTCAGTAGTGGACGTTTTACTCTGTATTTTTTCCCTCTTGGAATTCCATGAGGGGTAGTTGCCATGAATTAAAAAACTAGGAGTATTAAAATATAAGAGGAAATAGATCAAGATTATAAATCGAAGTCTTATCTCTTATGATTTTAAGTTTATGCGCCTCGCTCATAATTTCAGCCGTAAAACGTCCACTACTGAACACAGGCCTCCTTCATGGGTTTCCATGAGAGGTAGTTGCCATAATCACAACGCTTGGCAGGCGGGTTGGCGAGCGCAGTACGGGACGTTGATACACGGAAAGACGCTGCTGCCTATCTTCCGGAGCATCCATAGGCCACCTTAACCTAGATTTATACTACAGCCACTTGTTTACCAGAAATAGAGAAAACTACAATTTTAGGCAGCACTCAGTAACTACGAGAAAGCACATTCATCAAAACTTTGTCACGTCACCATTTCCTCTTCCTCTCAGGCCGTCATCTCCCACAGCTGGGAATTAAGCCTCCCTCAGGTTTTGCCTACTCTGACTTATAAGTTAGATAGAAATAAAACGGCTAAGTGCAAGTCCGCGCCCTAAGGGTTCCTTTTTAGTTTTTATAATAATATTTTATCTGATAATAAGTTAGGTACGTTAGAAGATATTATATAATAATTTGCCATTGCCGTGGGGTGCCGGCAGTAGAATGTTACCTCTCCTCTCCTACCCGTGGATGCAGTAAGAGCCTGCTAAGGGACACCTCTGGAAGATGGGCAGCAGCGTCTTTCCGTATATCAACATCCCGTACTGCGCTCACCAACCCGCCTGCCAAGCGTGGTGAGTATGGCAATTACCGCTCATAGAGATCCATGAGGGAGGCCTTAGTTCAGTAGTGGACGTTTACGGCTGAAATGATGATGATGATGATGGTGATATAATAATATTTATCTGATAATAAGTTAGGTACGTGGTGAAAGCCGTATCATATTTATTAAACGAAGTCAAGCCACGATAATTTTATGATCAGCAACACATAAAAAATATCTTTCAACCATTCGTATTGAATTGGGGCTAGATGGCGCACAGACAAACAAAGCAGTGATCGTGTAAGGGTTTCTGTTTTTCCTCTTGAGGTTCCGAACCCTAAAGACAGTACAAAAGTATTTGAACTTGTTCTATCCCCACATCATACCTCTATTAATTAATGGATGAACAATTAGCACCTTGAGGAAAAGTTTCTCGAATTGTTTAATTATGGCATCCATAGGACTGCCTCCGTGGCTCAGCTGATCTAACTGGGATCTATCTATATACGCAGGAGGAAGCGGGTTCGATTCCCGCCACGGAACACATGTTTGTAATTGTTCTGCAGATATTTGTCCCCGTCTGGGTATTTTTTTAAGTATTATATCGAGAAGGATATCAAAATAAAGAGTGAAAATGAGTTCTTTTACAGAAATAACTACAATTATTTAGTTTAGTCATTCGAATAAATTTGTAATCAATGCATTAAAATGGTATTTTGGCTTTAAATCGGCCAAGTGTGGACCTTGCAGTTGGGATTCTGTTTCACTATAAAATGTTTGCTTGTTTTATATTGAAGTGGACGTCTCTATGTTTTGTTATTAAAACTATGGAAATAAAGTGAATTAATTTTGTATTTTGAATCGATCCTTAAACCTAATATCCTCATAAAATACGTAATCTTTAGAGAAAGTCCACATTATCCAACCAGATCTCCTAATCATCGAACCCAAGACATCAATAGTAGAAAGCGCCATTATTACACATCATTTCGCCGCTGACAGAATGAAAAATTGCACTGACCTCATTTCGCAGCATTAGGGACATATAGCGAATGGAAGGCGTTAGCCTTGATGTATGGAGGTATTGAAGATGGTTGGATCTTACTGACATCTCTCGCTAATATCACAGATTACAGAAACTAACAGATACATCACTTCAATACAAAAGCGAAAATACCTACGCTATAATAGCCTACAAAATTGTATTAATAATACCAGCAGTTCACAAAGCGAAAGAGTGTACCCGCCTCACTTACTTGCAAGTAATCTGTGACGCGGCATCGAATCAGTGGCTAGGGTTGCTTCTACGATAATTTTTATAATAAAACGAATGTGGTGAAAAAAACAGTTATTTTTACAACCTCCTCTTTTTTTAAGTCGGTTAAGAAAAGCAGCGACCTTTGTATACGGAGGTAAGGACCTACCTACTCTCCATACGCAGTATAGTAATAGGTGTACTATAGTAGTAGTTATATTCTTTGACATAACGAACTAGGACATAACACCACACTTTATCTATAACCTAGGTATTCAAATACTTCGCCAGCAAAGATTTGAATCTTTGTTCTCCGGTGGGTACCTACTACTTTTTGGCTTGATTTTAGGACTGTTGTTTTTAAAGCCACAGTTTTACAGACATATTTTGTGTGTGATAGGTAGCTATTTTTTGTACAAACAATACTGTTTTAATAGCTGAACTCCTTTATTTACGAATATTTACATAGTACTTTCCTACGTTCTGACCATTTTTAGAGGAAAGAGAAAAAATGATTCTAAAAACTTAAGATTTAAAATATCTTTGATAATAAAGAAAAAAATGACAATTTTAAAATTTTTCATTCGTTTTTTTACTTTGGCATCCATCCACTTCACAATAGTTACGCGGTCTCGGCATCTAAAGAAACGTTTTAACATTTACCGTGCGTGCGCTCAAGCGGGCGTGTGGCAGCCTTAACTACTGGCGTATCGCGGACTCCTCGCAAAGCGGTAGGCATTTAACGCGTGCCCTTGAGCGAGTGACGGACGCCTGCTAATATACCTTACCTACTTATTTTGGAGTGGATAGATATTAACGGATTAGCACGTAGAAGTGGCAATGGGCAGGCCATGTAGCTCGCAGAACAGATGGCCGATGGGGCCGGAAAATTCTGGAGTGGAGGCCACGGATCGGCAAGCGCAGCGTAGGACGTCCACCAACAAGATGGGCATACGACCTGATGAAGACCGCAGGTCGACGGCGATGATGATATTGAGATATTAACTTACCAGTGTTAAAACCAAAATGTTCTTCCCAAGCGCCACTCGAGCGTACCAAATGGTCCGTAAAATAGAAGAGACCAATGTTCTAACCCAAGTCTTTGGAGGACCCGGCGGGTTCTCCAAGTATCTGAACCGGTTCAAATGCAAGGATAACCCATCGTGTATCTGTGATCCTGATGTAGACGAGACTTCGTCTTCTTGTCCGGTATGTATGACGACCTCTGTGGTGCAGCGGGCGAAGGTCCGCCTGCGACGCAAGAGGGTGCGGGTTCGATTCCCGCTTGGGAACAATTGTCTGTATGATCTGTAGATAATTCAGACAGTTGTCATTTGTTCGGAATGTTCTGGAGGTTGTCTATACATATATAATAAATAATATCTACCTATGTATATAATGTATTAAGTATATCAATCATCGAGTAACCATAATACAATATCTGCTTAGCTTCGGGCTAGATGATGCTGTGTGTGAATTTTGCCGTGCAATCATTGTCATCTAGTACCTGTAACACAAGCAGAGCTTGTGTTATACTTAATACATACTACTATATACCTCTATATTTTTTATTATTTATAGAAAAACATCAAGGACACCCTGAACATATATCTGCAGAACGTAGAGACATTTTGTCCCGAGGCGGGAAACGGACCTGCAACCTCTCTCGTCTCAGGCGGACCTTTGCCCGCTGCGCCACAGAGGTCGTCAATTCCTTTTGACTTTGAAAAGCATAAACTTCTTAAAGTAAATCCTGTCGCGTCCAGCAAATCTTTACCGCAGTGACGTAACACTTGCAAAATTGAATTTTCCCAAGGGCCGTGAGCTTAATTAAAGACACGTTTTATACTCCCGGGGATTTATATCCCCGGGAGTGGTCTCCTCCGGGAGTTTATATCCAGGGTGTATTATGTACATAAGATGTACATAATACACCCTGGATGAAGAGACCTGTGAAGGGCGATCGTTTACTACCATCATTGCGGCTTAAATAACGTCTGGGGTGCTGGCAGTAGAATGTTACCCCTCCTATCATGCCCGTGGATGCAGTAAGAGCCTGCTAAAGGATAACTCAAGAAGATGGACAGTAGCGTCTTTCCGTGTATCAACATCTAATACTGCGCTCACCAACCCGCCTGCCAAGCGTGGTGAGTATGGCAACTACCCCTCATGGAGATGAGCTTTAACGGTGAAGGAAAACATCGTGAGGAAACCGGCGGCTTAGTCAGCTTCAGACGTATTGACATATCCTTATCGTCTTGTAGAGCATAAACACTTTCAGACGCGGTACCATTCATCATCATCTCAAGGAAAAATGAAATATGTATCTTATCAAAAATTTACGATTCCGGTGGGATTCGAACCCACGTCCGTCAAATAGATCCTTGACGCTTCCTAAAGCCAGAAGTGCTTTAACCACTAAGCTACGGAACCGGGTACCGCTGAAATTCTTGATAAGGTGATATCGGTTGAGCACCGATTAGAGCGCCATCTACAGGTTACTACTGAATTTATCCTGTTCATTGTCTGAAGATGCATTCAGATTCATCATCTCAGTTGTAGGACGTCCACTGCTAGATACGTGTCTCCCTCAAGGATCTTCATGTCTGACCATGAGAGGTTGATGGCCTACCACGCTTGGCAGGAGGGTTGGCGAGTACGGGAATTTAATACACGGAAAGATGCTGCCTATCTTCTAGAGGTATCTCTTGGCAGATTTTTACAGGATCTACGGGCAAGAGAGTCAAGAATCAAGAATCAATAAATACTTTATTCAGTGCGGCCGCATGGACCTTATTGACGCGTCACAAATTACAAAATAAAACAACACAAATAAATAGAATAAAGCACATAATTGAATCTGTTCACTTCAGATGACACGCGAGTTAGGAAAAGAAGTGAACAGAAGAACCTAACTCGGTCGTTATAGTCATCATTTAACAATTTTATTTTGTCCTATGTTACGTTTGACGGAGTTGGAGCAGATTCCGTCCCAAGTGGTTTTGTCCTCTAGGTAATCTGATATTTTATAATAAGCTTTATTGCACAGATTGCGTTTAATAATGTTTTTGAATTTATTCAATGATAACTTCTGCAACTCACTTGGGAGTTTGTTGTAGAGGTAACATTCTACTGCCGGCACCCTACGCGCTGACTCAGTATATATCATCAATACTGATATAAAACCCAATTCATCTCCTAAAAAAGCTTGTAAAAACCATTTTAAGGCTGCCCATTAAATATGCCATGAACAAAAGTAACACTTATCTACACCAATCTCCAAATCTCATAAAAACGTTATAGCCATCTCTATCGGCGCCCATTAAACGAACGAGACAAAAAAGATTGTATGAATCGACGCAGTAATTTTTAAAACGACGTAATAAATGCCCAAATGGATGTTCTGTTACGACGTTGCGCGGTGGACGGCCATTGTGGATGCTGCAATTGCGGTGGTTTAAGATAGAACCTTTTTTTTTTAGTTTTGAAATTATTATGTTCAAGATCTTAATGCCCATGATTTTATCTATGTCGTCTGCCCATCTTGCCATAGATAAAATCGTGGGCAAACGATGGATGGGACTGCCACAGGATTAGGCAAATTTCATAAGCTAAGGGAGGCCTACACCCAGCAGTAGGTGAAGTCGGGCTGTAGATGATGATGATGATGATGATGATGATGATGATGATGATGATGATGATGATGATTATCTTAATGCCAGCTCAAGTGGGACTGGGCTGGACCCGTGGCCCCAAGAACTCTGTAAAACCACATGGGAAGGGCCAGAAGGCGATGGAGATGAATGGGCAAATCATCTTTTAGAATGCAATTGTTGATTGCTGCTGAAAATACAAAATCAATGTATGATCGATTCCTCATAAACTCACAACTTCAGAACTGAGTATAAATATGTTTTTTTTTTATTTAAAAATGGGACTAATCTGAAATATTATCATGCATAATCTACAAATAATTTTACCTTGCCGTAACACAATTCGACTTGCACGGGAGGTTAAGAGTCTTGATAATTGCATTGGATATGTAAAACTGTAGATCTTTATAAATAACAGATTTCAGTTAAATAAAATATAAAAATACAGACGTCTTGAGAACTGTCTTCTTTTTTTGAAGTCGGTAAAAACCAGCAACTTCGCAGAACCCTTGCTGTAATCGAGCGGGACCGTTTTCTTTTCTTTTCTTGCTTTTAACTTTCAAAGAGCATCCAGGGCTTAGCAATAAAAATCTTCTAAGCCACTCAATGCAGACTGAGCAAAATTGCAGAAAAAAATAAAAACATTTAAAATCAAATAAAACGCGTTAAATGCGGCGTCTAACTACGGTAATAGGATTATTTTGATAGCGCTGGGAGTTTATCGATGTCTTTATCGATGAGTGTTTATTTTTATCGATGCATGTTATTAGAATTATATGAGTTCTACAATTTTAGAGTCTACTTTGGTTCGTTAGGTCTTGTCACGTTTTAAAGCAATCAATTGAACAGCGAATCAAAAAGTCACATTATATTTGCATAAAAGTCATCATTTAGACCCGTTTAATGTCTTTTGAAAGGATGACATGAGGGTTTAGATGCTGGGAAATTCTCATCTACTTGTGACACTGCAAAATCTAACAATGTCCCAGGCACTGCAGCGTCCCTAACACCATGATTACCAGTTGCTGACGCTATATAAATCATCTATAATAGATGCAAAGCTACGGGGTGAAAAATGCTGTAGGGTGCCGGCAGTAGAATGTTACACATCCTCTCATGCCCATGGATGCAGTAAGAGCCTGCTAAGGGATACCTCCGGAAGATGGGCAGCAGCGTTTTTCCGTGTATCAACATCCTATACTGCGCTCACCAACCCGCCTACCAAGCGTGGTCAGTATGGCAACTACCCTTCATAGAGATCCATGATGGAGGCCTGTGTTCAGTAGTGAACGTTTTATGGCTGAACTGATGAGATGGAAAACCTTACAAAGTTACATATGTATGTACATCAAGCATGATAGTCAAAAGTTCCGGACACTGTTTTCATCAATATCTTTCGTTTTGTTATATTACATCGTTTCATACCTACCACGGCAAAATGTCTAACTCCCTCACTTGTTACAAACGCATCAAAACAAAACGCTTCATCCTTTGCCTTATTAACATCGAAACTTTCAAAGGAACAACACTCACATCCTCTTGCAACAAAACAACCGTATAAAAACCCATTACCGAATACCATCAAAAGACTTTAGGAGTGATCACTTGATTACACCATGGAGAGCTGCCAACAATTACCACACCGCGAACCTTGCCAACTTTTATCGATATAAAACTTAAATACTCATCGATAATGTCCCAGCGCTATGCAAAAAGTTTCGAATACCGACCAATAGATTGCTTAACATTAAAAGCGGGATTTTTAATGTTTTGAATAGTGAGTAAGAGGTCGTATTATGTGGGGTTGCAATCCGTTGGAAGCGTATTTTCGAAAAGGTTTAATGAATGGTGGACTTTATAGAGAAGTTACTTTTAGTAGGTAGTTGTACATTTTTTTACAAGCTATGTATCTTTATTAATATTCGATGTCATTCTCATTAATAGATTTTAAGATCATCATCATCATCAAGCCGTAGGACTACTTTCCACGTCCACTGCTGGACATAGACCTCCCTCATGGATCTCCGAGATCATAAGGGGATTGTTGCCATACTCGCCACACTTGGCAGGCGGGTTGGCGAGCGCAGTACGAGATGTTGATATACGGAAAGACGCTGCTGCTCATCATCCGGAGCTGACCTTGACAGATTAGTGAAGGTATACTACATTCACGAGCAAGAGAGGAGAGACAACATTCTCATGCCGGCACCCACGGCACATTTTAAAATGGAGGTTACTAACTAAATTGTACATTTGGTTATTTTTTATAAAAAAATTAGGGATGTATTTTTTATCTTAGTATTAAGTTTTTTTTTTTATATTTATCTACTTATTGATTTTGCAGATACTTATCCGTTCTCTCTCTTTCTTTCATGTATGGTCGAGCAGGAAGAGCCAAATATAGGGGTAAGTTCACAATATTGACCACCTTTTAGCGGAGTGGGCGAAAGCCGGCTTAACTGCAGCCGGGTTCGATTCCCGGCGCGGGACAGACGTTTGCATGAACTGCAGATTGTTTCTTGTTCAGTAATTGTCTGTTTTAGTTAAGGATAATTTTTTTTTATTACTCACAAAAATAGGTTATAATTAACTAAAAAAACATGACAAGTCACTTTGTTGGATATAATTTTAACCTAGTTTTGTGAGGGACTAGTGCCTGAAATATGTTACAAATACAAGTCACCAGAGCCCCCCACTCCGCTGGTTGTTGCAATTGAAAAAAAAGTACTCTCATTAAGGCTAGTTAATTAATAGTACTTAATAGTAATTAATAGTTGGCCGTGGGGTACCGGCAGTAGAATGTTACCCCTCCTCTCATGCCCGTGGAAGCAGTAAGAGCCTACTAAGGGATACCTCCGGAAGATGGGCAGCAGCGTCTTTCCGTGTATCAACATCCCGTACTGCGCTCGCCAACCCGCCTGCCAAGCGTGGTGAGTATGGCAACAACCCCCCATTATAATCCATGAGGGATGCCTGTGTTCAGTAGTGGACGTCTTACGGCTGAAATGATGATGATAATGAATTAATAGTACTTAATAAAAATTATTTAAGGGTAAATAAATATAAGTAAAAAATGATAACGAATAATATATAAAAACAGAATATAAAAATGGAAAACCAAAAATTAATTTAGTTCCATAGTACAAATTTTCGTATACATGAGTCCTCGCGATCGGGCAAACTCTTTTACATGTAGATACTTAACATGTTCGGGGAATTTTACCAACATAAGCCACATACTGGCACTAGGCTGGACACGTGAGTCGTATGCCCCCAGAACTCTGGGCAAAAGCAACTACTGATTGGGCCTCCCTGCAACTGAGGAAAGGAAATGAGGAAGGAAGGCTGCGATGAAGGGACGAGCTGGACTCCTACAGCGAAAATCGGCACCAGAAAGCACCATGATCAGTGGCGAGAGGAAATGGAAGAATCAGGCTCATAAATAAATAAATAAATCCGCATACCTTGTAGTCCATTTGATTGGGCAAACTCGTCATTACTATATGAGTGAGTCCTTATTTCAAGCAGTTTAGTACTTAGTGATTATTAATGGAGGCCTTTGCCCAGCAGTGAATTTCCTACGGCTGGATGAGAGAGAGAAAGTACAAACTGCTTAGTTTGCACATTCTGTAAAAAATACAGTACGTATATTGTGTTTCTAAGTGAACGCGATACTTTAAAACTAGAAACATACTTAACCTACATTCGCCAAGTGAAGGTGTTTTTTAAATTCAGTCCTAACGTCACGTAAGCAACGCAACACGTTTAAGTAAAACCTACTAAACATATAACGCCGCGCAGCTTACATTTGAGTTTTCTTTTGACATTTTTGACGCAAAGGCCTCATAGAAATTTACAAAAATAAAACCGGGCAAGAGCGAGTCAGACTCGCGCACCGAGGGTTCCGTGCCATCATACAATATAATATATGACAAAAGCGTTTACATTTTTGTTGGATAACCTTGACAGCGCCATCTCTTGTCTGATAGCGGAACTTATGTAGATTTTTTACACTTTCGATGATTTCTAAAAACGTATGATAAGTAGAAGATTGTAATAAGACACCCAACACGGGTTTACGCATTATGAACAATAATCTTAAATCTGGGAAGTTAAGTTCTATACAAGTCATCGCATTAGCACGTTATTATTAGCACGTTATTAGCACAACTGAGGGAAAGAAGGAAAGAGGACACCTCAGTCTCATTAGTTCCAAACAACACGTTCCCTGGGACATGATCATCATCATCATCATTTCGGCCGTTAAACGTCGACTACTGAGCACAGGCCTCCCTCATGGATCTCCATTATTATAGGATGTTGATACACGGAAAGACGCTGCTGCCCGTCTTCCCGGAGTATCCCGTAGCAAGCTCTTACTGCATTACAAGGGTAACATTCTACTGCTGGCACCCCACGGCAACCCAGTGACATATTCCATTACAACTATGGTTAAAGTCCCACGCTGAGGCTCGTTCAAACTTACAAGGCCTTACAAACTAAACGCTTACTAGCAATTACGTGAGTACACATATGTCCCAGTTGAGTTAATTTTAATTTGACTAGGCACCCTGCCTCCCTGGGTCTGTTTTCAAAATGGCACAAGACTCTTTGTCTCAAGTGGGACAAGGGTTTTGAATTACTAGATGGATTATTTAACGACTTCAGTGCCGTGGGGTGCCGGCAGTAGAATAATCTCCTCTCTTGCCCGTGGATGCAGATTTTGCTACGGGATATCTCCGGAAGGTGGGCAGCGGCGTCCTTTCGTGTTTTAACATTCTGTACTGCGCTCGCAAACCCGCTTGTCAAGTGTGGTGATTGGGCAGTGACCTCTCATGTTCAGTACGTGGCTATGAGGGAGGCCTTTGTCCAGCAGTGGACGTCCAACGGCTGAGATGATAGTAATTATTAAAAACCCTAAGATTTAGAGGAGGGTTCTAGCCAGCTGTGAGACGAGGTATAAATCCTGATTTTAGTTCATTGTTTGGTAGAAATATTCTGATATTTTTTCAAACCCGTTTCGTGACACATCGCTTGTGATAGGGACTAATGAAAAATGAAAAATTTGGCAGCCTTTGCCCAGTTGTGGTCAAAAAATATATTTATTTATTTATTTATCATAGGATCACCTCTATCTAGCCTGAAAGGTTTGCTGTAAGAGAACTTTTTAGGGTTAAGCTCGCCTTTGCGATGCATGACCTTTATTTATTATTTTTAAGTTTTTTATTTTGTGTAGAATAAAGAAAAACCACTCTTTATGCATTTTTTATGCATATTTTTTTTTGTGGTTCCTTATTTAACATGTAATAAAAGCTTGATATAATATTTTTTTTACTTGTTATTTATTTTTGTTGAGGTTTAAAAAAGCGTTTGATTTTAAACATCGTCAATCAAGGCCACATCTAGATAACTCTCCCAAACTGCCTCAAGTATTTGCAATGTAAATGGCCCGTAATTACTTATGCATAGAAAACAAGCCGAAGTGGAAGTTTACTCCCGTCGTATGCCTTTGTAAATATGTTAAGATTGGTTAATTGAACTTCGAAGCTGTTAGATTAAACTCAATAAATAAACAAAGATCTGTCTTACCACTAATCAATTTCGGCTTCGTCACAGTGCGGCGTAATAGGTTGCGGGTTCGGACCCGCCGCGGAACAAATGCTTGTAATCTTTGCGCAGATAATTTGTCCTTGAGTATTTATTTCTTAATGGCCGTAGGTTGCCCGCAGTAGAATGTTACCCCGCCTCTCATTCCCGTCGATGCAGTAAGAGCCTGCTAGTGGATACCTAAGGAAGATAGTTAACAGCGCCTTTCGTGTGTAAACATCCCGTACTGAGCTCGCCAACCCGCTTGCCAAGCGTGGCGAGTATGGCAACTACCCCTCATGAAGATCCGTGAGGTTTACGGCTGAAATGATGATGATGATGAAATAAACAAAATCAATTTCGGCTTCGTCCGTAATGTAGTCGACCTCTTCGGCGTAGTCAGTGGCCCGCTGAGGCGTAAGACGTTGCGAGTTCGGAAGCCGCCGCGGAACAAATGCTTGTAATCTTTACGTAGATATTTGTCCCTGAGTATTTTTTATGCCTCAAGTATTTGTTATTACGTGATGTATTTAACTTCTTAACTCTTTTCTTCCTGGACGTTAACTTTCTCTTCGGCGGTCTATTCATCCTTACCGCCGTTTCCTGGACGTTAACTGTGTCTTTTTTGTTTCTAGTGTATTCCGTGACGGGAAGCCGGTTTCCCCCGAAGATGCCTTGGAGACACGGGAAACACGTGTCGAATTATTTTTGAGTATTATCAAGCACTCATTAGATAAGCGGAATAGTTATTTGTTTTTTTAGCTGTTAAAATAGATTGAGCAGCCCCATTTCAGGGATTACCTTTCACTGTTGTCCGAAGTCTTTATTTATTTAATACCTTTCAGGCTGACAAGAAAACCTTCGACACCACATCAAACCTGACCATCGAGGTCACCCGCTTCGAGAACGGCGCCAAGTTCCACTGCAAGGCCGCCAATGACGTCACCAGGCAGACCAACGACCATCCCATGCACGCCACTCGAGAGCTCGAGGTTTGGTGTACGTATGCCTTTACTTACTTAAGAACCCATAAAGCCAACTGAGGTGTATAGGCCGTAGAATGTCGCCCCTCCCCTTTTGCCCGTGGATTCAGAAAGATTCTGAAGGGATACCTCTAGAAGATGGGCAGCAGCGTCTTTCTGTGTTATTACATGGGATGTTAATACATACCGTACTGCACTCGCCAACCCAACAAACAATGCAGTGGGCCTTCTACGGCTGTTCATATCCAGTTTTGGACATAGGCCTCCCTATTTGATCTCCAAGTACTGATATTGAGGGGGTTGTTGTCATACTTACCGCAAACGTTGAAAAATATATTGAGTTGTGAGTCGCGTAGACTCAAAAAATTACAATCCTTTGACCTCAGCTTTCTTCTACACTCGTTTCATAGTTTAAATGTCAAAATACCTACACGATGCCAGATGTACGAATTGGTTCTGGAAATCCCACTAATATTAAGCCGCAAGTTTGTTTGTATAGATATTTGTTACCTCTTCTCGCAAAAAGTACCCTACGGATAAGCTGAAACTTTGCACAAGTTATAGATGTTGACCAGGATTAACACAAAGGTTACTTTTTATCTGCATGCAAAGCGGCGGGCAGAAGCTAGTAGGCCATAATGTTGACCTCCTCTTATATATCCTTACAGATCCTCCGATAGTTCGAGTGGAGCCCAATAACACCACAGTGCTCGAAGGCGCCAAGATACTGCTGAAGTGCGAGTATGAAAGCAACCCGTCTTCGCTGCTTGATGTCACATGGTAAGAACATCAAGAATCACTTAAAAACATTTACCAAAAATTACGGCCGTGACCAAGACATAGCCGCCTCAATTTTATCAAAAAAAATTGTAATCCTCACCTCAGACTTCAAACATTTTAATCAACGACAACGGACTTAAACCATTACACTAAGCTTTGCAAAGATGTGGAGGAGGTCCAGATACTGGAGGCAGCTGCGAGTTTGATTTCCGTCGCAGGATAAATATTAGATCTGTGTATTTTCTATGTATGAAAGTAAATATTTACCAAAATAATCATCATCATGTCAGCCATAAAACGTCCACTACTGAACTCAGGCCCCCCTCATAGATCTCCATGAGGGGTAGTTGTCATACTCACCACGCTTGGCAGGCGGGTTGGCGAGCGAAGTATGAGATGTTGATACACGGAAAAACGGTGCTGTCCATCTTCCGGAGGCATCTCTTTGCAGGCTCTTACTGCATCCACGAGCATGAGAGAAGAGGTAACATTCTTCTGCCGGCACTCCACGGCTAAAAAATAATAAAATATACAAAAATAATAATTATTAAGTATATCAATAATCTGGCACCAACCGCACAACCTTTGCTTACTTTGGAGCTAGACGATACTGTGTAAAAGCTACTTGTTCTGTGTTGAAGCTACTTGTCCACTTGAGTGGAGCGGATAGAGAAACAGTGGAGCTTAGCGATAGAATTGCAAACACTTTCGGTTTTTATGCGATCCAATTCAATTCCTCTCCGCCGGACAGGCAACTTGCATATCAAATTCCATTTTCTGATTACAGGTACCGCAACGGTGAAAAAGTAAACGTAAACACGTCCCACTACAAAGGAGGCACCACGGACCAGCATTCCCTCATCATCCTCGACGCGAGAGGAGAAGACATGGGCAACTACAGCTGCATGCTCACCAACAACGTGGGGAAGGGGACCAGCGATGGACATATTGATGTCAACGTGCTTTGTAAGTATCTGCACCGGCTGCGCCAGATAAAAAATATTTTCAGTTTGCTCCGTTTCTGTAATAAGTTAATTGGTAACTACTGAAGTGTGTTTAGTAACAACGTGGAAAAGAGGACCAGCGATGGACATATTGAAGTCAACAATGCTTTGTAAGTATCAACACCGGCTGCGCCAGTTAAACAATATTTTCAGTTTGCTCCGTTTCTGTAATAAGTTAATTGGTAACTACTGAAGTGTGTTCAGTAACAATGTGGGGAAGGGGACCGGCGATGGACATATTGAAATCAACATGCTTTGTAAGTGTCTTTTTTAAACTTTCGCGATCACAACACATTATTAACATACATATAACCGGGTATTTATCGCGTAAATTACCTTTATTATTTCCCGACGTTTCGCTTGGATTGCACCAAGCATGGTCCCGGGAAGACACACACACACACAGTCTTCCCGGGACCATGCTTGGTGCAATCCAAGCGAAACGTCGGGAAATAATAAAGGTAATTTACGCGATAAATACCCGGTTATATGTATGTTAATAATGCTTTGTAAGTATCAACACCGGCTGCGCCAGTTAAACAGTATTTCCAGTTCGCTCCGGTTCTGTAATAAGTTAGTTGGTAACTACAGAAGTGTGTTCAGTATCAACGTGGGGAAGAGAACCAGTGATGGGCATATCGAAATGAACGTGTTTTATGAGTGTACAGGCTGCTCTACTGTCAGCACCTCACGACAGCTATTTTCTTATTAAGAGATCTTATTACACGATACTTATAATAACCAACCTTCTTCATAGCTTTTATTAAAATATCTTTTGTTTTTCAGACAAACCACAAGTTCGCCTTACAATGTCATCCCCAAGTCCGATCCTGGAGAAGGACCATCGTAACGTGACCCTCACTTGCGAAGTGGTGACAGGGAACCCGCGGTTCTTAGACGAAGTTATCTGGTACCTCGATGGGGAGCTGCTGAAACAACTGCCTGATTGTAACCAGACTCAGGGCGAAGGTAAATGTTAAATACCCCTGAAATGACCTTAACTCTGTTCCTAAACTCAGTATTTAGAGATCGTGAAGTCCTAGTCATGCCACAACCCACGAAGACATTAAAATCGAGTTCTTAATACCCTAACAACTTCTTTCAAAACTCAGTTCTGACCCTGGAAGCTATTAGTTGTTTAGAGAGCTTCTCAAATTTGGTAATTTCAGCAACAAATCAAGCATTTGTATTCAGAAATTATGAGTTGGTAAACTGAAGCTGAATGAGGAAGATTGATTACAGACTTAGTCTGAAGATGGATTTTTCTTAAAATAATAAAATAATTAATTTGTATATTTTTTCAACTTCCAGAGAACCTATGCAACGAAGTAGACCCATCGATGCTACTTCTCCAGGATACGACCAAGAGTTTCCACGGAAACTACTCGTGTAAAGGAAAGAACGTGGCTGGATGGGGAAGCGACAGTGAGAAAACTGAGCTGGTTGTTAACTGTGAGTTATTATTAGCTAGTTTTTAACTGAAAGGCAAAAGCGTGCTCTCATAAATGAATAGTAAGGATTGCTGCCATGAAAGATTTTTATTTTATTGTACATAATTTTGCGCATTGATTCGCATCAATTTCATTTGAATGAGTTATTAATGAACCTTGCAGTGGATAACCTGAACAACTGAAGCTGCTAAAAACAGAGAATGTCTATTTATTTTTTTATTTATTTATTTTACAAAATCCACAGCTCTTAATAAAATACAGTTCAAAACTTACGCACTAACTTACAGCCAATAAAGGACTTACATTTTTTAAATAATAATAATAACTAAAAACCGACATCCACAAAGCAAATAAATACATTCCAAACATAACAAATTAAACAAAAATTTACAAATATAAAAACAAAATTAAACATGTGAAAACAGAAAATTATATATATGTCACACCAAGAAAAGAATATACATACATAAGATAATATACATACATACATACTATAAGAATAAACCTAGTCACCCTCACTCTCCACACCCAAAACCTTAAGAACTTCCTCCTTGAAGAACCTCTTACTACTATTAAAAATATCTGCGCTATTAAATCTTTTATTGTAGTTCCTTTGCAATCTTACAACAAGTGAATTTTGGGCATAATTGGTGCAAGTATGGGGAACGTGAAAGAGGTTTGTATGTCGAGTTCGGGTTTTTGGGGTAGAGAACCGTAAAATTTTCAACGCAAGTTCAGGACAATCTATATAATTGTTACATATACCATGCAAAAAAGACATATCTGCAAGGCTCCGCCGAGCTTCAAGAGTCGAAATGTGGTGATGTCGACATGATTCTTGATACAGCTTAGACCAACAATAGCTTCGAAAATTAAGATGCTTAATAAATTTTATCTGTATGTTTTCAATACTCTGTATGTGTGTTATGTACTGAGGGTTCCAAGTTGAGCTACAGTATTCCAGAACACTTCGAACATAGGCACAGTATAAAACTTTGAGACAGCCTATGTCATTTAATGTTCCGTTTTAATTAGAGCCATACTGATTAGCTCTATCTACCAATGATTCTCATTTAATACTGGAAACGTTAAAATGGTTTCACCTCGTATAATGCGAATCTTTGCCTCAATATTTTTTTTGTTGAGGCAAAGATTCGCAGATTCTCACGACCACTCACACTCACATAGATGTCACATAGATGATCCCACATACGAAGTTTTATTTATTTTCTTCTAAGTTCGTCTGTCCGTCTGGTTGTGGAGTAGGGCAAAATTTTCTATCCGATATTTACCACTTCAGTACAAATGAAAAAAAAAGTATAACGCTAGCGATCAAAAGGGATACGATTGTTTTTAAATCAGACCTGGGTGACATGCTACATCCTAAGGAAAGCAACATTCCCTCTTTCTTATACGATAATCTAAGAATCTGTAACGATCCAATAAACCTCAATTTCAGACCCGCCAGGACCGGCAAAGCTCACCTATTCTCCTTGGAGGGTGGTGAAAGGCAAGAGTTTGGTGCTGAGCTGCAGTATCAAGGAACTAGGAAGACCAGAAGCACATAGGTAACGTTATTGACAACCAGCGCTGCCTCGTACCTCTGGTGCGGAGCAGCATATAGCTGAGACTGGTCCTTTTTGGCTAACAGCGGCACAGAAAGGACTTACTGGTGCCCTGCCCGACGATCTTTGTTCTATTATGTGTTTGTGTAAAAACCAACCTAATCGTATTGTATGTTAGCTATTATTATTATTTTAATTTGGTTTTTAGTTTAAGTTATTTAATTTGGTCTTGTATACGTACTGTGTTTTGTCTGTGCTGTTTTGTTGCCAAATAAAAGTATACCTATCTATTGCGATATATATGATGCAAGGGGTTAATATGGAAGAAAACTATTCAGTTTTATAATCCTGTTTAAAACCTTGATTTTATTCTTTGACAAAAAATAAAACAATCAGCAACATAGAAAAACGTAGAGATATAAAAGAAAAACATCTTGGCGCACTAGTGCAATTCAGCGCCATTTGAAAACTGAAAAAAAAACTCTGTTAGTTTTCTTAGGTCTATCTTGAAACCTTGAGCAGAAAATCTGTATAACGTTCTCAACATACACTTGGCAGTTGCCAATTATAGCTCTAAAAATATTACGACCACTAAACCTTAGACTAGATTTTTATACCACTATTAATTAGTGTCGTGGGGAGCCAGCAGTAGAATGTTGCCCCTCCTATCTTGCTTGTGGTATCTTGGATGTAGTTAGAATCTGCCAAAGGAATACCTCCTGAAGGTGGGCAGCAGCTTCTTTACGTGTACCATCATCCTGTACTGCGCTCGCCAACCGGCCTGCCAAGCGTAGTACGACAACAACCCCTCATGATCAGTACTTATAGATCAATGAGGGAGGCCTTTGTCCAGCAGTGGGCGTCCTACGGCTGGAAGAGAATCTAGTATAACATTAACATATTATATGTGAACAGTGTGCCAGAGAAGCCAGAGTTTATTTTCAGTTTCCTACTCCCTTAATAATAGAAAAAAAACCTAATTACAATGTTCAACCTTCAATAGGCTTTCTCATCCACTCGTCCGGCAACCATGACGATGTCGTCTGCCCATCTGGCAGGTGGTCTGCATCAGGGCTGTCTGCTTCCATCGGCAACCACTCTGTGACCGTCTTGGTCCATCGGCCGTCGTGCCGCCTTACAACCTGTCCTGCCTATCTCCACTTCAAGCCCCTACGTCTTCCACTTTTGGGATTCAATAAGTACACTTCCTTCTTTCACAGGTACCGCTGGCTCCGTGGCGGTCGCGTGGTCAGCGACATAGTATCACAGAACTGGACCATCGACCCCGTGACCCTCGACCATCGCACCAACTTCTCCTGTTTCGGCATCAACGCGGGTGGTGACGGCGAGATGGCTAACTTGTCTATCGATGTTTTGGGTATGTTTTTCTCTTAACCTTATTAACTTTAAGTACAGTGGGTGTCACAATTATGCATCCCCTAGTCGCGCATGCCGTAGAAATTTGAAGCTGCGTTTCTTGAGCAAGGGTATAGTTATCTATGACGCTGTCTGTACATTCCGTAGAGTGCCGCCAGTAGAATGTTGTCTCTCCTCTCTTGCCCGTGGATGCAGTAAGAAAGGGATACCTCCGGAATATGTGCAGCAACGTCTTTCCGAATATCAATTTCTCGTACCGCGACACCCCGCCTGCCAAGCATGGTGAATATAAGAAATCCATGAGGGATTCCAATGTCCAGCACGTCTTATAGATGATATGATGATGATGATGAAGAACATGAGAGCTGAACTACGTGACTCTCAACGGTTGATTGAATTGATTGAATTTGTTTTTAAACTTATTAAGGGCATGTTAGCGCTGTCTGACTGTCTGTCTGTCCGTCTGTCTGTCTGTCTGTCTGTGTATTTGACGATTAGGTACAACCGAACGCGTTGACCGAGTTACATGAAACCTTTTTTGTTAGCAACGTCTTATATTGAAGGGGACTGATTGATTGTGGTCACAGGGACCGGAGTTATTGTGACCTCAAAAGGTAACCAAAAAAATAAAAGTCTTCAAATGTCTGTTGTATTCCCCAGCTCTAATTGTGTGGCCAGTACAGGACGTAGATATTTTGTTACAAATTCCTCAGTTCATAACCATTCTTTGTTCACTTCAGCACCACCAAGCTTCAAATACGCAATGAACCAGTACAGCGGAGCTCTTTACAAGTCCCAGAACATATCCCTGTCTTGCACGGTGGAGTGCGCGCCGCTATGCAGCGTGCAATGGCTGAAGGATGGACAGGTCATCGACCCGGACAAGACGGATCGCTACTACGTGGTGGAAAGGCAGATTCCTCCTCAAGTCAATAGAAATGATTTTGAGGCTACTGAGTCTACTTTGGTAAGTTTTCTGTACATTTCTTTGGCGTCATCATTTTCCTGCCCTTATTACACTCTATGTAGGTTCAGCACAACACGTTTCTCTATTTTATTCTTTACCACCTGCTGTCAATTCGACATTCACTCCTTTCTTTCTTAATTATATCACGCTTCACACTATCAATCCATCTATTCTTTGGCCTGCCTCTTCCTACATCTTCATATTTAATATTATTTTCGACACAATGACGCCCCTACGCAAATTTTAGGGGTAGGAACATAAAGTTACCCTTGGTCTTCAATGCTTGAATTTGCAACAATTACTTCCTCAGGTCTTCTCAAGTCAATAGGAACAATTTTCAAGCTACTGATTCTACTTTGGTGTCTGTAGGAATTAACTTTACATAAATTACGCAAATACTATCGTGTAATATTGGCGGCGTGTCACGTAACAGGGTGCCTTTGAACCACCTTCTTAAAGAAAGGGAACTTCAAACGAAAAATCCTGAAATCATTGCCATAATTGGCACCCAACAACGGGCAACTAAATCTCGTCGCCACTCGCACAGTGTTTGTGGCGACAAGGTTTTCTTGCATGCTTTTAAAAGTTTATGTCGTTGTATAAATGATCTATGTATGATGATGTGAAAGAGTTTATAATTTGTATAGTGTTTAACCACACTTAGGTAGAACATTTCAAGAAAATTAAAAACCCATATCAAAATTGTTAAAGTACTTCCGCTTAAGGAAGCGTCAAAGATCAATTTGACGGACGTGGGCCCGAATCTCACCGGAATCGGAAGTTTTCTATAGGGTTTTTTATTTCCTTGAGATGTGAAATGTCAATGTTCTGTATTTTCCAGCATTGGAACATGTCCGCGTGGAACAACGGCGTGCTGGACCGCGCGCTGGACACCGCCAGGTACACGTGCCGCTCTTCCAGAAACCTGGCCGGCGCGCCCGTCAACAGCACCACAAAGTTCGCTGTTGAATGTGAGTACTAGCTTATATTCATTCTCTTATCATTTCAACCGTAAAACGTCCACTACTGAGCACAGGCCTCCATGATCTCCATGAAGGGTAGTTGCCATGCTCACCGCGCTCGGCAGGCGGGTTGGTGAACGCTGTGTTACACACGGTGACGGTGACGGTGTGATACACGGAAAGACGCTGCTGCCCATCTTCCGGAGGTATGATTATGATTATTATGTTCTTGCTGTACAAATAATCAATACCAAATGTAAACTAACTACCAGCACTTAACCTAGAAATCAATTTCTGGTTGTTGATTTTTTTTTACTTTACAATGCGTAAAATCTTAATCGAAAGCCTGTGGTGTCAACTTGATATATGCAACATTTTTATGATGCAATCATTCAACTGTTACTTCATTATAAGAAAATTTTCTATCTACAGAATAAAGGGTTTCTTTTATAAGGCAGCCAAAATTTTGCCCCATCCTTTAAAAGGCTATTTGTGAATTCTTTCACTAAATTTAAGGAACCAATACCTACTGATGAAAACCTTTTGCAGATTCGTCAAAATATCACTGGCTTTAACAACGACTGTCATTCTAAACTATCACCACTATTATACAAGAGATATTAAACGTCGAAGCTTATCCCGACTTGTTTCGATTCGCAGTGAATATTATTTTGTTTGTTTCAGATGAACCAGAAAATATTATGGTGACACCAAAAGTTGTATCAGTCATAGAAAACGAAATCCCCGCAAAGGTTATCTGCTCCGCAATGTAAGTTTATTGGAAAATTTATATAATTTATAAATCAGACGTCGTCTGTGTATAGTATTAGTATTAGACATTGCTAAGGGCACATCATTTATTGGTATCACCACTAAAAATATAAATAAGTTCAAAACTTAATCAATTAAAATACATGCAATGGCCAGGAATACATACAGTACAATCGAGAAGGTGTATTTAATGGAATGAAATGAACTCTTGCGCATGTGCTATCAAACGAGCCATGAGGCAGAGGGCGCTGTTATTCTGCCGTAGTCTCAAAAGGTTCTGTGAGAATACCAGCGTTGCATCTTTTGCTGAGACAGAACCTTTCGACACAACCACATATTTTATTCTTTGTAAATTGTAAAATGTTTCCCCAGAATCTGTTTAGTATTAATGGTGGCGATTCGGTCGTTGCATTTATTAGCTAATGCTAATTAAATTGACGTCAAGTGTTCTAAAATTACTTATAGCTATTCGGTCAGTGCCGTTCTTAAATTAAAACGGAATAATTATACCCAATTTTACGCGTACAGCTCTTAATTTAGAAACGTTGTATTTAATTATACTTACAAGTTTTGAGAAAGTGTTAAACGGAATCGACACCAATATCAGTTAGTGCCGTTCTAAAATTAAAACTGAATTATTATACCAAGTTTTACGCTAACAGCTCTTAATTTAGAAACGTTATATTTAAATAAACATACTAATTTTTAGAAAGTGTAAAAGAGTCGACACTAATATCGACACCAATATCACACACTTAATTAGTTAATTAATTTTGTTTAAGGTGGGGTGTCAATTCAATAATCTCAATTTATTTTCTATTGTTCAATGATTAATAAAAAGAACATGGAAATATAATCAGTTTATATTGCAATTCAATTTTTCAGAGGATTCCCGACACCTTCATACTCGTGGCGACGAGAAAATCCATCTAAAGCGTTGGGGAAAGAGCACAGCAATAGTTCCCTAGCACTGTCCTCCTCTAACACGCTGCTACTCGGCCATGTGCAAAGAAAAGATGGCGGCGATTATATTTGTGAGGCGTACAACAGGCATGGGTCTGTTAACACCACTGTGTACCTGAATGTTATGTGTAAGTATGATTTAGATAATGTAAGAGTACCCGCTAGCGGGACGAGCTGGGCGCTCACTCGTACTGGAGTAGTAGAGACCTTTGTGTAAAGAGTTCATTCGGGTAAGTACTACCACCATACCCATTTCTGCTGCCAAGCAGTAATGTCTGCATTGCTGTGTTCCGGTTTAAAAGGTAAAGAGGCCGGTGACATTACGGGCACATGAGACCTTACAACTCTATGTCTGAGGGTGAAAGGCCCAATGCAATGCGTTGGTCACGTGCTTAGTAAACGTGATAACTCTAACACTGCAGTATTGCAGTTGTTAGAGGTAGAGATTACCGATCAACATCGTGGGCTTTTGACTTGTTTCTTCATGTAGACGTATAGAAAACGCTATTTTAATCGCCATTTTACATTCCATGAGGGACCTGCAAATAAAATGGTGGCGCACAATCAATCGTTAAAGCGGTGTTAAAATTCAGCCTAATTTCTTAAAAGGAATGTTTATATATTGCCGTTCCTTCAACCTACATTTTTTTTTTAATTTTACTAAATATAATGTTATTTTTTTAGCAATATTACATACCAATACCGCCAACAGGCAACATAACAAACAAAATCGTATATATTGTTGATTTAAATTGTTTATATTATACACATATATATATATATATATATATATATATATATATTATATAATTATTGATGATTTATTTCCAGATGTACCGGAATGCGGTATTAAGCAATCTGAAATCGATGGAGAACAAGTACTGGTCTGCACAGCACACGCTAATCCTACTGAGGTAAATTCACATTTTATCAGTAACAAAACTAGGAAGAATTAATTAATGAATGACTTCACTTATTTGAACACAACAGAAAAACCTTAAAATAGTTACTTTGAGAGCTGTGCAAGCCATCTAACAATGTCCCAGGCACTGTGGCGTCCTGTAAAATGTTGTACGGATTTTATATCTTGGCATAAAATTATAAGACTATTATTGTTTGGTACAACGTTTAAGCATATTGATACTTTGGCATAGTAATAATAATTGTAGAATAAAAGCAAATATTTTCACAGCTATCACCTGGTCTAATAAGTTTTGGCACAATTTGTGGGTTAGTAGGTTATGGTGCGACCCCTGAGCCGCGAACATGTATGCGCTTTTAACATTATATTAGCATTAAGTCCTCATCTGTACATATTTTTTATAAGCACAAAAGTATTAAATAAATAAATAAATTATACCTTATAAAATCATGCTTCTCAAATACTATTGCCTAGTTATAATATGCAGTATTTATGTGTAATATTCAGAATTTGTCATTACAATATATTTTATGCTTATTATTAGTAAACCGTTTCACATCACATATAATTATCAACTACTTCCTAATTTCCCAGGTATCCTTCTCATGGAAGCTGAAAAACGACAACGACAGCCTCACAGACGAGAAGATTTGGCAGAACGGCCCGCAAAGCTTCCTGCGACTCAGCACCTCTGTGGACGTGTACAGGACGTACCTCTGCTTTGCTAACAACTCTGTGGGCATGTCTAGGGCTTGCGAGAGGGATGTTATGGGTAAGATATCGATTTGATGATTAACAATACAATACAAAAAATGTTGTTTGCATACCAAAGAAAAATATAACAAATCGGTTTCAATACAAACATACACAATGAAAACGAAATAAGCAACAAAGAAAATAAAGTAGACATAATGGATAGAAGGTAGGCAAAATGGAAAAAATTTTAGGGGGGTAACAAACCACTGGTCTTCCGATATATACTCGATTACCATTTGCGATTTCGTCAGCATATTTTGTGACAAAAAGTTGCCTATGTTTCTCCAAGGTCTTTCATCATCTAATTTAGGAGTTCTACTCTTGTCGATCTAACTGATGCAACCCTTTCCACTGATCTCCGTCCAGGGTTGCCCCTTGATTTTCTTGTACGACGTGCCAGCAACTTTCTTCTTCACCTGGTTAGGTAATATGACTAATCCTCGGTCTTCTTTTCTCTTTTCCTTATTCCTTTTACTTTTCGTCTACTATGTTCTTAATGACAATATCATGTCCCTTAAGATATAATACTTAGTTATGTTATTCTCATAAGTGAACTGTATTTTGTTCTTGAGAATAAAGATTCTTTAAATATGACCAATCATATTTCAATCCAATGTCCTATTTGTATATAAATATAATTTCATCGAGATACGTTCGGCCGTTTTCAGAAAAAATAAGCAGATAGACCGCGTCGTCTTTGCATCAGTAAGAATAAAGATATTTAGTAGTTACTGTGCCACTGTAGGGAAGAGGTTTTCTTATTCCTTGGGTTTGACATCATTTGAAAAGTATTTTTAATCGATCATAATTCTCAGTTAAATAACATTTTTACTTTCTCCTTAGAAACAGTGATAGCTGTTTCAGTTTAATCAACTTTATTAGGTACAAAATTCTTGAAATTTCTTAAAACAATTTGTATATTGCAGCCAACTTGGAAAGTTTTAGTAAGTATATTTTAGAAAATTAGTGTTTTAGATTTTTTTTGCCTTAGTCATAATGCGATGTTATATTATTCCCTTTTGTTTTATTTTCCTTGTAGTAGTTTTAAAACAAAGCATTTAATTGCATTAGCAAATTAATTGTAATATAATTGAAGTCTATATATTCAACCCGTTATACGTTTTAGACCTACAACAATAAGTTATTGACTTAAAACGCTTTTATTTAACTTGAATTTGTTTGGGTCAAATTGAGTCATAATTTTTTTACCCCCTTTTTGTTGACCGATTGATGTGATTGAATATTTGTTTAGTCTACGCGATCTTTATTTCTTTTTGTTAAACTTATAGTACACCGAAAATGTTTCTTCCAAATTCTAACCATAATTCACATTCCAGGTACCAAAGTCTGGTGGCGTGATCAGCAGAAGCTAATCCTCATTGGTGGCATCGCGCTAGCCATCCTCGTCATCACTGTCATCCTCTGCATCATCATCATCTGCATTTGCAGGCGGATGCGGGCTAAGTCAAAGTGTAAGTACTGTTTCGAGAGCTACATTTTTTATTGCTTTATTTGCATCATCTTTTTAAAATTTACCTTTAAAAAATGTACCCATTTTTATCAGTCTTTGGTCATAGTTACCAATTGTTCACTTTCATTATTTACATTGAAAGTGTTAATTTTCACTTTGTCTGATTGTTTTTTGTTCAATAACTTTATTTATTTGATGATGACGTTTGCTTTAGTCGTTTTGCTTTCTTTATCTGTATCACTTTTGACTGAGTCTTATTGTTTCATTTCATTTCTAATTTTCACAAATAGTACATTTTGGCTGTTTTCAATATTTAACCAGACATTTCTGAGAATTAAACAAAATATTGAAAGTAGTCGTTTTCAACTAAACCTAACTTTTTTTGTTTGTCTTTTCCGGATGCTGCTAAACACTAAAACACATCAACTAACATACAAACAGATAACAATCCAGTTGAATTAGAAGAGAGGGAGAAGTAAGTATTTTCATTCATTTTATGGTTTCTTCTTGGTCTATAATTTCTAAATAGTTAAATGTTTAGATTACATTTAGGTTATCTTTGATGAGGTTTCTAGTCATTTTAAGTTTTTTTTGTTGTTTTATCCTATAATATGTCATTTCTCATTCATAACTATAGAACACTTCATAACACTTAGGCAAATTATAGAAAACTAGAAACATCTACAAAGCTATACCTATTTGTGAAATAGTCTTTATTAGAAAGTAGATAATACGTTATTCGTCTATAAACTTAATAATTTTATTTTATAATGAACCTTGTTAGAAATCTTCCTTTATTTTATGGTATATTTATTTTTCATTTAAGTCACCTTTTATAGTTAGTTCACTAAGAATTCTTCTACTACATAAAAGGTCATGCAAGACTTCAAATTTAGCTAAATTAAGTTGACTCTTTTCAGCCACACCGTTGGTCCGATGCGATTCTTGGCACACATTATCAATGCCACCTTCAAGGTCACCTCTTATAGTACCTACGCAGAGGTTTTGACCTTAAAAGGTCAGTTTAAGGACTCCATGGTTAATAAGGTTTCCAAACTCACTGAATTCTTTAAAGTGACTAAAATTAAGTTTGCGTTTGATTTTTAGCTTGGACCAACGGCTGTTGAACTTACATTAGTATTAGTATTTTCGCATGTTTTATTTTTGACTTGCATCACTCTTGGATTTCAACTTTAGTTTTCAAAGATTCATTGTATGTATTTGTTTTTACTGTCGTTAATATTATTACCTAATTTGTTTATGTACATTTTATGAATTCTAGAATTATTATCCCAATAAATATAAAAATACCTAATAATTAATTATTGTGTAGGTTTCTAACGGCATTAACACCAGACGTACTCAGATTGACTACAATTAATACTACATCAGGTATATAACTAACAAACTAATTTTGCGTCCCTAGTATGGAGAATGCTTTCTTTTATTTGTCGCTATGTTGTTAGCAAGTTTCTGAAAAGTATGATGTAGATTTGACGTTTTGTAGTTCGGCAAATTTTGTAATTGAAAAATATTGCATGATTTTGGAAAGCATTCTTCTTGCATATTTATTTATGTATGCTGTATGTATATTTTTTTATCTATGTATATTTCATAAAACGTATCATCTAATGAGTCTATCGTGATAAAGATAAAAAAACATCATCGCTTGTATCTAATACGTTCCTGTTCATTTCTTTTATCAGTCCGGATGGTAGCTGTCTAAACGAAGTATCCATAGCTCAGTCTATCATATCACAGGCTTTACCGGCATTATCGCCTCGTATCAGCCTCACGTTCAGTCCAAAATCATCAGATAGAACTCGGCTTGTAGATTCACAAAGCTACAACTTAGAAATGAATAAATTCAAAGAAAACACAAGCTTGCAAGCAAATCTCACACAGCTAGAAGCTACAATAACTGCTGATGAAGAAACTGAAATACAAACACCTAAAGCTGAACCTAAAGATGAAAGTCACAAACAAACTGTAGTGACGCCTAGCAAGTGGCCGCTAAAACCTGGTGTTTTAGTTCATGTCAACTCCAATCATACACTTAGTCCTAAAAATCAAGCAAGAATGCAAATGAATAAGACAGAAGAACCAGAAGATGCGAACTTAGGTATTTTAGAAAGAAACCGGAGTAATACAGAAGACGCGACCAAATTTGAGTATTCCAAAAAGAATGGTAAGCCAAGAAGACATACCCAAAATGTAGTTTCAGGTTTAATAAGAAACCTCAGAAGGAAGAGTGACAATGATTCCGATGATGATAGCGGAAAGTATAAGAAAATAAATAAAAGCAACAAAAGGGCTGTATCATTGATGAATATAAATAAATCTGGCTATGTATTGCAAAAGAATAGATTGAGATCGTTTTTTCAGAGCGAGGCTCCTAACGTTATAGTTACTGAAGGAGGTAGACTGTCTTATAATTTTCACAATACGGGCACTTGGGGCTATTCTCAAACATAATAACCTTACACTTTTATATCTCTTGTACATTTCATCTTCATCAATCTTATAACTTCAAATACTAAAAAAACATGCTCCGATATCATTGTCGAACACTAACAACTTATAAGCTCACACTTCTTCATAGGCTTCGTTATTTTTGAACTTGATTTAACCATCTTGTTTTTCAAATTCGTTTCTCTATTGTTTTTACTCTTATTTCCATTTTCATGTTTAGTTATTACACTGCTAACAGCATTTACACTTGCTTTTTAAAACTTGCCTTGTTTTGCTTGTTTTTGGCCTTTGTTGAAGCTTGTGTTGCACAAATTTATGTTTTTGTTGGCATGTTTTAGTTGTGTCGTTCAAAAGGCCTGACAAAATGGCAGCTACAAGTGTAAAAGTTAAACCTTTCTCTGAAACGCAAAGGAATAATAGAAAAAGAAAGAAACCAGGAGATAGTAAGTATCGCATGGCTTTTGATTTCGCATTTTCTATGAATTTATTTTGTAAACTAAGGTACCAATATAAATGAGCGCGAATTTGCAGTTAACTGTTATTGTAAACGAGTATGCTTTGATTCTATAAATTTTATTGTCAGTCCTTATAATCGTCTCATGCAAACTCAAGATACATTCATGTAGGTTCCATCCAGTTCGGTTGTCGTCGAAGACTTTGTTCGTTAAAAATAAATACCGAGAATTTGAAGTCAATGTTTTAAGATAATATTTGAGATAAGTAATAAGAAGTCTAATATTTTTAAGTAACACAATTTTTGCCCCAACCCAACTTAATTAAATTAAATCTGTCTTAAAAGTGATAATTAGTTTTAAATTGAGGCTCTTGTTATAGAGATAAGTTAGTTATACGGTATAAGTAGGCTAAGTATTTTTCGCGTAAATCACCATAACTACGTTTACGTTTCGACCAGATTTCATTAGTAATGGGTGCCAAGAAGAAGACTTGAGTGTTGGAACTTGAACCGCAGCAAATCTTTGGATATCAGTAACAGTAATTTATGTGAGAAATACCCTAACAGAACGACATTATAATATTAACTAGAAAATAAGACAGTTACAAGATAAGTTTTCAAGTAAGATTAGTTATCGATAACTAGAAATTATCACTGCTGTAAATAGAAATGTTTTGCAAATTGTCATAGAAATAGATTATCTTAAAACAACTTTACACTTTACAGGCCCACCTACGAATGGCGTAGATAATGCAGCAAACGGGGCCCTAGGCGATCCGGGTCTCTACGAGAATCTACCCTTCCACGGACTTCAGCAACCACCGAATAAGGTAAACATCGCAATACATTAAAGTCATTCAACTCCAGTCACTAATGTCCTGATATTTGAAATTTTCGACCTGATATGTAAAAAATTCAATAATGTCAATTCCTGCACTTTCGATCAAAGGTTTAGATCATTCTTAGTTTGAGCTTTATCGGTTTAAAAAACCGAGATATGAGCGTTGATAAAAATGGAGAAGCCAACTCAATATAGAAGAAATGTTATACCTACAATGGATGTGAATAAATGAGCACGGATTTGCTAACTCGAGAATTTTAAATATCATTAAAATACCCTGCTTGTAAAACGATTCGAACAGACTTCAAAGCAAAGCACGTCGTGTTACATTTAACCAAATCGAAAAAAAAAAACTATATAAGCAAGCGTCAAATATTTTTTTTCATGCTAATATATGACTGTAGTTGTATCTTTTGGCAAAAGAATTGGCAGCCATTAATTTCATAATAATATTATTAATTGATCTTACTCGTAACTTATCTAACATAATTATTTTGTCATGTTTGAACTTTGATTTCACCTTGCTTTGCCATTTTTTGGTATTCATCAAATAAGAAAACACCCATGTATATTTTAATAAGTTACCTCAATGATTAACCAAAAATACTTTTACAAGTTGAAGTTATAAAATTACAGTTTTACTTGGTATTCATTTAAATACTTAAAGAAAGATAAAATCGAAGTTCAAGTTTTGCTTGTTGTTTTAATTTGCAACTAATTCAGTTTTGTTTGTCCATTTCATGTTTTGTTTGCGTGTTACTAAAGCCTGTACAAGCTATACAACCGAGAGTAATAGACACGAACCAGAAGACCACTAAAAGAATCGAGGCTTTACAAAAACAGTTGACTACTAATCCAGCTTACACGCCAAGAGTTGTATGCCCACCGTTTGTGCAGAACGCAATGGCATACCCTTTAGAAACATCGTCGAATTCCATCAACTATGGTATACCAATGCTGTCGCCTATACAACAGATGTACCCACTACCTCAAACGGTGCTACTAAACGCATACTTTCCCCCCAAACAACCTTCATTTCTCAAGCAATGCCCTACAATAGACGAAGAATTGAATGAAAATGATACAAAGAGATTCGCTTCCCTGAATACGAGAGTTATCAAAAAGCCGCCGAGGTTTCAGTCAATGAGACTCATAAGAAAAAGAAATATAGAAAAGTTTTACCCCAACGTAGAATACGGTGAAAACTTTACAGAAATAAACAATAATAAGAACACAGATTCGGGAAGCAATGATGTTGATGATAATACTGACAACATTTATGAAAACTTTCCTTCATTGCTTAACATTAAAACTGATATAAGTGGAGTTGAACAATTTGAGAACTTAACAGACTCTATACAGATTTACGAAGAGAATATAGATTCTATGAGTTTATCAACAAGCTCTTTAAACAGACCAGTTCCCGCACCTAGAACCAAGATAACTCCTTTATCTTCTCCAGTCAAGACTGATCATGTTTACGTAAATTTATCAATGCCTTTAATAAATACTAAGTATATGAAGTCTTTCGACACAACTGACGCACCTGTAAGACCAGCTAAATCTGCAGAAAATTTAAAGACTGTGTTCAATGATGAATTAAAAGTAGTAAATGTGGAGGAAATAAGTGACATTGACGATGATAATGATAATATGGTTGATAAAGCAAAGCCAAATATTGTGGGAGCCACACCAAAAAAAAACTTAGCTGCTATACTTCCATCTACCTCTTTAGTAAAATCTGTTGTTAATCAACTAAACGAAAGGGGCATAAATAAAGTGGGTTTGCCAAAGAAACAAGTAATCACTCCTGATAGAACATTACAAATACCAAAGCTGAGTGAAAAGCCAGTTCCAAAGAGATCTATCGTCAGACGAAGCAACTCGGTCCAAAGTAGTCTAACAGTGGATAGTGAAAACGGTCAGGTATAAGCTTTTTCTGTTTTATTTTCATCTGTATAAGTTACGCCCAGTGCCGCTTATTGTCAATAACTTACTAACATACTAATATCGTTTTCAGAACACTAATATACTCCAGCAACAATACATGCAAAAACGCAACCATTTCACTAATCTAAGCTCAAAGGGGAAGAATAAGAAGAACTTATACCAAATACCGCTGCAGAAACACCACAGCTTCTGCTACTTCCAACCCATTAGAGTTGACAAGAGAATTCCTGTAGACCAGGAAAGATCCTACAACAACACAATAGGACCTTTGATCTACCAGCAAGATACGCAGTATTATACAAAAACTTTAAATAGGACCAGAGATAAGACTCAGAAATTAAATCGTCTAAAAAAGTCTGAAAGCCTTAGAGAAAAACTATCCTGTGTAGGGATTTACGATAATTACGAAAAACCGAATTATCCTGAACCAGAATATAGTGAATCAGAAAGAAAGTCGTATTTGCAACTACTAAAAGGCAACTACATATCAAACTCAACTAGAAATCTGGGCCCAGAGCACTGCAATCCTAATTTTAATACATTAGGTCCCAAAGAGGACAAGCCTAAGCATAAAAAGTTAGTTTACGCAGATTTAGCGTTAGGTAATCATAACTTAAAATTTAAGAATACAGTCAATTCCAATAGACATTTGTATGATACGTACACAATAGGAGGGGATAGTAGTATTCAGAATCAGGATAGTAATAGTAGTAACACAATGTCTAGTAGGAAAGGGCACACCCAACCTCGGAGCGACTATGCGACGCTCAAATTCAACGAAATTGATGTATAAAAGGTAAGTTTGACTGTGCATAATGTATATAAATATCTAAACACATTAAATTCCACATTAAAGAAGTATAATTTACTTTAAGACGTAATGTCTTTTTGTGTTATTTTACGTTGAAGTTATGGTAAACTTATTTTTATATTTACCTCTATTGAACTATGGTAATTTTTACTCCTATTTAACTATGGTAATATGTGCCAAGTGAAAAATGCTCTATGCTTCGTAGCATGTTTTCGAATATTTTTTTATTTCCAAAACGCATGTATCCGCAATGTTGTGATCGTTTATTTTTATTTCTAGGAACGCTTTTCCAAGAGTGACACGTACATTTTTTAAATCCAAAAGGTAATTTACAAAATTATTTACATTTTAATGCTTTTGTAGTTGCTTTTTAAAAGTGTAATTTTCGAAACAACCTCCCACTTCCTATCTTTTTTGTATACTCGTTTACTTGTCAATCAACAAAGTATTTTGATTTGGCCTCAATATTAACAATAATTATTTAAAGATTATATTATTATTTATTGTTTTGCTTCTGCCGTTTTTTCACTCACATATTACCATTTTTATGTATATTTTATTCTTAGCGCATATTAGTTGTGTAAATAATGTTTCGTATTTACATACGTGTAATACAAATTTATGTGTAATATCTGTACTTTTAATTTTGTAACCAATTACTAAAAAAACACTTCATGGGCTCAAAATACAATGTTTTTTTTAATTTGCTAAACAAGGTACTTAATTTTTTAAGCTAACAAGTTAATTTGTTCATACTCGATAAACATACATTATCTGGCTTCTCAAAATTTGATATGAAATTTATTTTCAGTGTCTACTTATTTACTGTAATAATATTTCTTAAAAAGAATATCTTGAAACAAAAAATATCATCCGGAAGTTGTTTCTCATTTAATGGCAATTTACCTTGTCTCGGTCTCAACCATCAAATACCTCAACATCACCAAAAATTAATAAATCAAAATGAACGCCGGACCTGTTACCCTAGCCTTAGCAATCTAACATCATATTTTCCTCTCCAGCCGTTCAGACCAGAAGACGCCTTTATCTACGCAGATGCCGACATGAAAGACTACGGACCTATCAACTACAAAGCAGCCTCCATTTACGCGCAAATGAAAAAGGTCAAGGAACAGCAGAAAATGCAGGAAATATACGATAAGAATCACCCTGATGATGATTTACTTTGAAAATGATTTGGCCTTTTTTGACACGTTTTTTTCTTAATGTTGTAAAGTCAGACAGCTAACATGGACAGGAACTTATTTTTCTGTGGTCAAAGAGGCACTTGTTGCAGGACGACGTAGCGTGTAGGTAATACTTTATAGACCTTTAAATGTCTATCACTACCACAGAACAATATACTCTAACGAGATCACTACCTTCGATGGCATAATGAGACCATTCAATAAACAGGTTACATTACATCAAATTGTGCCGACGATACTAAAGCTTCAAGACCGGGCGCTTATTTCTCGAGAAGATAAAATATCATCATATCAGTGGATGAATACCACAGAAACTGTCAAATGTGTATTGGATCTAACGTTATTTTGACGGTTTTTACGATACATCTATTGTGATTATTTTATTATCTTCACGACAATAAAATTAGGGCCCTATTGACTACCTAAATCGATTCTTGGCCTTACAGTATCTAAGTCACCTTTAACGAGTTGATAAATAAATGCATGGTAAACTTTGAGAGCAAGCGGCAGGGATTACCCTGCTGCTCTAGAAATGATTAACGTGAAGTTATTGATCAGAAGGGTTTCAGTAAGCTAATTCTAAATGGCCGGATTGTAGAAGATTATTATACAACATGGTACTAATTGCATGGATGTAAAGCATATATACTTCATACTATATAATAAATAAATAAATAACGCTGGACAAATCACATAATAATATATACATTGAGAGAATAACAATGTCAAATCTGTTGCTTTATATAATAACACTACTAGACTCTAAAATTACCAAAGAAGGCTTCATTAAACTCGCGTTTTATCATTATGTTTTGGAAATCTATTTTGATATATTATGCACTTTGTTTGCCTCGTTTTCGGTCGAAACGTATATTTCTTGTGTGACTAATGACGCATCTCTGGTTAAATGTAATGTGAGCTTCTGAAATTGTCTGTTATCTGAAAAAGCTGATGCATGAACAATTTTTTACAACTGTCCAAAACATTAACTATTTTTTGTCATCGTTTGTATTGTAATAAATTTAATTAAATTAACTAAATGCTAAATCATTTTCGAATTGATCGCGCTGAAAATATACCCCAAAGTTTAGAGCCTAATTGTACAGTATAGAATGTCGCTGTAAATTTATTAAATGTAAATGTACATGTGTACATATAAAGTAAAAACTCCTAGCTTTAAAGCTGAGTAATTCTATAAGTATATAAGTTAGATTTCTGTTGTGTACTTAACTCAAAGTAGAAAATTTGTTCGAGTCCCGTTTTTCAAGAATTTCTTTACTTGCACACAGGGTACCTTATTTTAGGCTTGGACACATTTGTTTTTATTCAAACACCACATTTCAAATTTAGTTGAAAGTATAATATCTATGCTTTTGTAGAAATGTATAGAAATCACGTAGAAAATTATGATATCCGTCCAACGGGAAACTCACATAGTTATTTTAGCCAAACATTAAATTTAGTGTTAATATGCAGGTGATCATACTATACATTATTTAGTCAAAACTAAAACCCAAAGATTGTAGAAAATGAATGAATTTGTACGAAAAATGTAGTTGTGTTCATTTTAATAATAAGGCCCGGGGCGTGGACGGCATTTACTTATGTTTTTTGCTTATTGTTACAACGAATTTTTAGTTTGTAACTTAGTTTAAGTTTTTTACAGACTAGTGTAATAGTAACAAGTTCATTTTTTTTTATTTTGCGTGAGTTTAGTTGGAAAGCGTACTTACATTTAAAAACAATAAAGCTAGGGATTTAAACATGGCATGTAAAATTTTAATTTGAAACTCCTATTTTTAACGATTTTGAAAGTGTAAAGCAACTACTACCTCTTATTTAATTGTATTTTTTTAAAGTTTTTATTACTTCTTGGTTGGCTGTTTATTTTTATTTGCCGTCACGCTTATACAATTAACAAATTGTTAAATTTTAATGAAAACTAAGTAACGTTATCATAACGCTCTTTGTAAAGTGCTAGAGAATTAATTAAAACGAAATGAATTAGAGATTTTGTACATAAAAGAACTTGTTATATTGTCAATAGTGTTAATAAATTAATTTATGGATTTTTATATATTGTTTTATTTTTCATATGACTTAAGAGTTTATTATTTTAATCCCAGTACTATTTTGTTATACTTAAGCACTTTAATAATTATAAGAAAAGGTAAAGAAAAAAAGAACAATCCTTCTTAAAAAAATATTTATTACATAATTTATCACAGCCTTTTACTTTTTCCTTACAATTAAAATAACAGTTTTACTAAATATCTGTCTTCTGTTCTATAATAAAGGTAGCTACAAAATATCACATCGATCTGATATTAACTCAAAATTTACAAAACCTTTAAAAAAAAAAAAAAAAAAACTTTCACAATTATTAGATTAGATTTTCTAAACAAATTCAATTCAACCAACTTTTTATTTTACATAAAACAGTCTACACAGTCTTACATAATTCGTGCTTTTCTCTATCAAAATAACAATACTTATTTTTTTGTTCATGTCATGCAGCGTTAAAATGATTTTATACAATAAGCGAGGCATTTATCACATATTTAAGGGACGCCGCAGTTTTGAATGAATCAATGAATGAATGATTTAATAATAATGCTTTATTGTACAGTACAAGGATAAGATAATACTTCTTAACTAAATGCACAATGGGCGGCCTTATCGCTAAAAGCAATTTCTTCCAGGCTACCTTTGGATGGACAGGATTGTGAGAACTATATAAGACAGTGGCGTACCAATAAGATATACATATATAATAAAACAAATAAAATAACATAAATTAAATTTACTAAAAAACAATAATATATATTATATATTATTATTATTATATATAGTTTTATGTTTTCTTGATTGAAGTTTTATAAATTTTATATAAAATTCAAATCATTTCGAAGTTCCTCTCTAGCATCATTAAAATACTCGTCTTTCATGGTGGCAGTTCAAACCGAACGGCATTCTTAATAAATGATAATCATCATCATCATCATATATTAGTCCACTGCTGGACATATTTGGGCCTCCCCAAATCTGCGCCATTTCACCCTGTCTTCAGCATCCGCAATGTGTTCATTGATCATGATTTTGGTTTTATCCAAACTCATGCCGAGACCTATCTATCCGTTCGAGGACATGACATCCCCTGTCTTACTCGCAGTTGGCGCAGCTGGATGGACTGAGACTGCTGGTTCTGTACTTGGATATACAGCGTGTCCCGTAATTGGGGTACTAAGCCGAAAGGGGGGTTTTCTACCCCCCCTGGCAAACAACGTTTGTTCTACGACTTTCTTGATTTTCAAGTTTTTCAGTGATAAGATAACGTTCAAAGTTTATACCAATTTCATAAGAGTGACAACCCTGCTCTCAGCTGTTACGGGCAATGACCTATTGACCGCCGGGGATTCCCGCGGCGCGCCCGCAACGCGCTTGTGCGTATATTGAGTGTGGGTATAGGTGCGTGGTGTGCGTAGGCGCGTAGGTATGTATTACGGACACACGTCTGTTATACATTAGGGTTGACAACGACTTGGAAAACTTTAATTTTGTATGGAAACCTGAAAATACCTTTTTCTGAAATCTTTCTTCGCCTTTGCATTCCTTTGGTGGGGGGTAATTTGCAGCTCCTGGCTTCATACACCAGTTACGGGACACCTTGTATATATATGATAATAACTACCATATATCACGAAAACCGCCTTAATTTGCGATCTAAAGATAATATTAACTTATTCATAATGCTTCTCTCTGTCGTAGATATAGATTTATTAACTAATGTAAATACTTCTACGAGAACAATACGAGTTTAGTGAAAGTCGTACTGGCCCCTGCCGAAATATACGTAGTCGGAGCACCATTTTCTGGCACTCAGGTCGGTAGAACAGCATGCTGGGTACGCTATCCGAGACTTTGTGAGCTTGGCGCAACGCTGGCAGAGGTCCAGTAATTCATCCTGAAACAAATAAAACGTCAAATAAATAAATAATGTAGGATATAATTTAACACCACAGTGCTATATACTCAGATAGAGTTAAGTTTGAGTTTGAAGCTAAGTTGGAAATTAAATAATCAGAATAAGAAATTGTATTCATTCAAAACATAGGAAACTCTTTTACTATAGTAACTTTCGTGACTTATTACATTCATATTAAATAGCGGGAATGTTCACGTACTTGTTATTGTTGGTGGAGGCACCAACTGTTTCGACCCTTATCGAGGGCCTTCGTCAGGGTGAACTCGGTTCGCGACCCGCCACCTCCGCGACCCGTCGTGCACTGCGCGCCAAGGCTCTCTCAGCGCGCGTCTTCGGACGGGGCAAGCAAGGGGGTGGGGGGCGTGTCAGTGCTCGCGGTGTGGACGGGGTGTCTTTGGGTGGTGCTTCCTCGTCGTTGCTGCTAGCTTCTTCGTCGCCCTGAAGCGACATAGAAGCCGCCAAACAGGCAGCACTCACTACGTCTTCACTAAGTTCAATGGTAGCGCTTAGGTGACTTTTTTGAAGACACGGTTTCCAAGCGGGTGGCAGAGCCCACCCTCTGTCTCTGTTGAAATTAGGTAGTCGACTAATTTCGATCGCCTCACGGATCTTACGAGGAACAAAATACTTTTCCCTCGACAAGATCCGGGCTTTGTCGAACCGGATGTAATGGCTCGACCCAGAGTCCAAAGCGTGCTCCGCCACTGCGGAATTGTTGGTGTCCAGATTCTTCATAGCGCGTATGTGTTCCGTGAGCCTAATGGAAACGTTTCTCTTGGTCTCGCCTACATAACATTTGCCACAATCGCAGGGGATAGCATAAACGCCGGGGGCACCCAACGGGTCACTGTCTTTGGGTGAGCGTATAAGTTGCCGCAGTTGCCCGTCCGAAGACGCGCGCTGAGAGAGCCTTGGCGCGCAGTGCACGACGGGTCGCGGAGGTGGCGGGTCGCGAACCGAGTTCACCCTGACGAAGGCCCTCGATAAGGGTCGAAACAGTTGGTGCCTCCACCAACAATAACAAGTACGTGAACATTCCCGCTATTTAATATGAACATAGGAAACTCGTTATTCATTTATTGTTCAGTTGTTATAATTCACGGAAAATAGTCAGTCTCGTTACAAATATCAGCAGTTTTAACGTGTTTATTTGTCCTGCGGCAGGAATCAAATCCAATTTTTTGTTTGAGAGAACAATATTGAACTCCACAGTATCCACAGTACTGCGAGTAAATATCCGGCTAAAGTGCTTGATATTTGTTCCGGCTCTGGGTTATTTATGTGTGCTCGTGCACCGATGTTGAATTTAAACTGAGGTATAACGTAAACCTCAATACTATGATTAAAATCCTACTATAAATCTTCTTCACTGCCTCCGTGGCTCAGTTGGTCTAAAATAACGCAGGGGTTCGATTCCCGCCAAGGGACAAATGTTTGTGATTGTTCTGCAGATATTTGTCCCGTGTCTGGGTAGTTTTTCCATGTATGATAAGTACATCATTTTATTATGTATTAAAAAAAAGGTATTTCAGTATTCTATTAATCATTATTAACTTACATATAACAGGGTATTTATTGCGTAAATTACCTTTATTATTTCCCGACGTTTCGCTTGGATTGCACCAAGCATGGTCCCAGGAAGAGTCTTCCTAAAGACTAATAATGCGTAATAAAGGTAATTTACGCGATAAATACCCGGTTATATGTATGTTGATAATGTGTTCTATCAATCATCTGGTTTCCATAGTAGCTTTGCTTAGTTTGGGACTAGATGGTGTTGTGTGTCGTGTCCAGGGTTATTTACGAGTATTATTATTTACTCTAATGGCGATATTCAACAGTTATTTTCATTGAAGCTATAATACAATCGCCAAATAAGTGCCGCTTAAATCTTAGGAACATAGGGTTTGACATTTGACACAATCGTAACGTGTCGGAATAATCTTCGACGTTAAAGTACTACGTGAATATTTTCCGTTTTCATAAAATTAATAGTAATCACTTTAATCTTGAAAGTGAAATAGGGTTTGACATTTTATTAACTGACGTTATGACCAGTTCTTACAAGTAAAGTGTGCTATTATTTGCCCTTTAGATTTGGTAGCTGGCTTCAAAATGGGAGAAATAATCCCGATTCAAAGCTGGCTACGAAACGGGAATTCTTAAGTCCTACCTTGTAGCCAGGTTTGGAACTGACGTTATGACCAGTTCTTACAAGTAAAGTGTACTATTATTTGCCCTTTAGATTTGGTAGCTGGCTTCAAAATGGGAGAAATAATCCCGATTCAAAGCTGGCTACGAAACAGGAATTCTTTAGTCCCACCTTGTAGCCAGGTTTGGAAGCTGGCTTCCAAATCGGATAAATAATCTTGATTCGAAGCTGGCTAAGAAACAGTAATCATTTAGTCCTATTCCACACCTTCCAGCGTTTTCTTTTTAATCTTAAAGTACAATAGGTAAGACCTTTATCCTTTATTCTCCAATCTGGTCAAGCAATAACGGCAGATGTCTACTGTGCCGAACTCCGAACAATGATAGCAAAACTAGCAGTGAAACAGCCCCGACTCATGAATCGAGACTTCACCATTATTGCTCCATGATAACGCGAGACCAGCATCATACAGAACGAGAAACCGTTTTAACTCTACAGGAAATGCAATTAAACCATTCGTCACCCTCCGTATTTGCCAGACCTTGCTCCAAAGGACTACCATTTTTTTTGTGATTTGGACAATTTTCTACGTGATAAAAAGTTTTCTTCCTAGGAGGCAGTACAAAATGCTTTCACACAGTTTGTCGAATCTAGATCACCAGAGTTATATCGCAAAGGCATAAATGACCTTCCTATTAGATGACAGCAATGTAAAGATAATAATGGTAACTATTTTTATTAAATAAATATGTTAAATAAAACAAAAAAACTAATTTTAATTTTTCAGTACAAATCGGCAATTTCATACCTTATCCCCTAATATTTTCAACAGTTGGCTATGTGACGGGAAGTCACATTTCCCATTTAGAAACCAGCTAACAAATCCGGCTACGAGCTGGGAAAATCGTTCCCATTGAGTAGCTAGCTACAAGACGGGAAATCTCATTTCCCATTTTGTAGCAAGCTATCAAATCTGGCCACGGAAAATCTTTCCCATTTAGTAGTTAGCTACAAGACAGGAAAGCACATTTCCCATTTCATAGCTAGCTACCAAATCTGGCTACGAGATGGCTCTAAAGGTCATTTGCTACTAAACTCAGAGTAACATTTACTCAGAGGACATTTGGTTTACGTGCTTCCTTTAAACTTTGTTTTACTTCCGCATAATTCTAACCTACTGTCGTGTCTAGATAATGTCATGCTGATGCCACATATGTATATTGCTCTTAAAAAAACAAGTAATTTATATTACAATTTGGATCAGTACCGAACGCCGATAAAAAGCAAACTTTGGATGGGTCAACTTGAAATGAGCTCTCATTCCACTTAATACAGATAATTTTATCAATATCACGTGGATGGGAACCTTGACTTTATGGGTACTACGTGCTACGAGCAGAAAACGAATTAATGTTGATAGGTAACAAAAAAATTAGTTTATTTTCTGATAAGGAGTTTGGACTCAATTTGCTTGTTAAGATAATTTTCATGAGAGCGAGACAAACATAAATAATATCCGTATTGTGTTCACCTTCACACAAAACTTGTGATAACTGGGTGGATACCGACATAAAGGTTAAAGTTAATGTGAGTTGAGAAGATATTATAAAGAATTAGTAGATAATTTTGTGTAGAATTCATCCGGGGAGTACTACACTACCACCATACCTATTTTTGTCGCCAAGCAGTAATGTAATTGCTGTATTCCGATTTTAAGGATGAACGAGTCGCTCATCTTTCCATACAAACGTGGAAGGGTAACTACTCCACTGTTTGACGTTAACCATCCAACACTAAGGATTATAACAATTTATCTCGTCATAATCTATGTTTGTATACACCCCAAACCGTAATAAAAGTATTTATTTCAAAAATACAAGCTTCCAAACTTTCGTATTTCAACACTGATTTTAGCCCAACTTTGGACGAAACTAAATAATATAAGGAGAAAGAAAACTCAAAAATAAATGCCGTTCCGACATAGTTTAATTATTCAAAAGTTAAAATAAATATTACTTTGAAAAGATTACACTCAAGTTTTTCTATAATAACCCTTGTGCTATTTACATATTTTTGCGCGGTCGGTTTAGGAATGAATCATTGTGTATTTCATTCTAGCGCGCGGGTAAACACACTATGTCAGGTGAGATAGCATACATTTAGGCTGCGCTCACTGACGACTTTGCCTCCGCTACTAGTTGGACCTTAAGGGTACGGGGCCGGTCAAGTTACGGGCACTAAGACCTTACAGCTCTATGTCTCAGGGTGGAGGGCGCAATGCAATACAGCGTTGGACACGCGCTTAGTGAACGTAATCACTGCGGTATTGCAGTTGTAAGGATACCTACTAACATTGGGAGGACTCGGCTCGACATTTAGTCATATAAAAAATAATAAATACCTTAAATGCATTAACTGTTTATGTTTCAAGAATATGGGACTGTATGTAAGGGTTTAGATAATTCTAAATTCACCATTCGATTCATCTAATCTAAAACAAAACCTATTAATATTTCAGAGTTGCTGCTTTTAAAAAATATATTCCACCATCGAAATAAACGTAAGGGTATCTTCCAAGACAGCGTTATAATTATCTAATACTAATATTATAAAGAGGTAAAGTTTGTGAGTTTGTGAGGTTGTAGGGGTAATCTCTGGATCTACTGAACCGATTTTCAAAATTATTTACTAATAGAAAGCCACAGTATTTGTGAGTGTCATAGGCTATAAATTACCACCCAACGAAGTGGGCACCGGGTCAGCCAGTTAAATATGAAGCAATACTGCTGACCTCAGCGCACATGAAACCACGGTTGCTATGAGCGCTAAGTCGTCCGGGAAACTTGCAACCAATTTTGCACATGCGCTTGAGTCGTTAGAAGATTAACAAGAGAAATAAATAATGCTGGACTCCACACCTCATCTAGTCCCAAACTAAGCAGAGCTGTAGTATGAAAACCAAATGATTGATAGAATACTTAAATACATGTTTGTTTGTAAATACATACTCGTACTTAACATAACAACAGACACGGGACAAATATCTGCAGAACAGTCACAATCATTCGTCCCTTGGCGGGAATCGGACTCGCTACCAGGAGGTAAAAAAAAAGAAGGTACAGATACGTAGGAACGTACTATCTGTCGGCTATTACACCACCTGAGTCACGGAGGCAGCCAAAAGATTTGAAATGGTTGCACGGCCACAATCCACCACAAAAGGACTTTCATCATCATTATTTCAACCGTAAAACGTCCACTACTTAACACAAGCCTACCTCACGGAGATACGGATAAGGGGTAGTTGCCATACTCACCACGCTGGGCAGGCGGGTTGGCAAGCGCAGTTCGGGATATTGATACTCTGAAAGACGCTGCCGGAGGTATGCCTTAGGCTCTTACTGCATCCACGGGCATGAGAGGAGGGGTAACATTCTACTGCCGGCACCCCACGGCAGGACTTTATACTATGGAATTTAAAGTCAGTATGTACAGATGAATTAGCAAGATACGTACATCTGTATGACACTCAGCAGACTCTGTGAAGACCCCCGACTCCGGCGCTAACCAGGGTGGCCGCGCCTCCGTCTGCTTAATTAGCACCGCCAGGATTGCGAGCAGGACTATGCAGGCTATCGTGTTCTTCTGCGGAATAAATCAGCATTTTAAAGTGTATTCAGTAACCGATGTATACATTTAAGAAGGCAGGGCTTACAGCTGCTCTCATTGCTATGAATAAATAGTGTCATTCAAAGATATGTAATTAATTTTTGAAGCTATAGCGATAGGTGTATAATGTAAATTTTTTATTGAACATTAAATTCTCTAGAATTTAAATTGTTTATTTTTGTACTTGTACTTAGCAAAATGTTGGCACATGGTGGCAATCTCGTGGGCTAAATCAAGATATTTGCTGAGCTTATCATTCTCGGCTTTGACGATCTCGTCAAAGCCGAGAATGATAAGCTAAATATAATGATAAGGCAAATCATGTGGAATGGTGATATCAACGATTTGCCTTCCTCTCCGACCGATCTATCAGAACGATGTCAGGCTTATATTCGCAAGAAGAAGAAGAAGAAGAAGAAAATCATTTATTGATCCACAGTCCATAATAGGCTTAAGTAGGTACATACGTAAAATTAATACTAATATGATAAATTAATTCTAACACAACTAAAAAATGTTAAAAATGTGTGGACCAAAAGGTCATACCTCAGCATAATGTTATTCCTTAAATATAAGGATTAACGCTGGTTTTCAGGTAGGACCTTTGGTGAGTGCAAGAATAGTCCTGTCCGTAATAATAAATATCACGATGCACCTCGCACTCTGTTTGGAGAAAGTAACTCCTGAGAAAGAAACACCTCGCGGTTGTGGCGGGTTTTCGCGTTAAGAAAGCCCCGGCCTCCACACTTCCGCGGGATTAGGGAATGGACACCGGTATTCGGTATTACCGAAAAACCGGTAATACCGAGTTATTTAAGGCACTTCGGAATACCGGTATTGAAATTGCAAATACCGGTAATTCGGTATTTTGAATTAAACGTTAAAATAAATGAAAAAACTCATAAGTCAGCTCTAGATTACACAAATAACAAACAACTTATTTTAAATTTAAAATTATTGTAAAATTGATGGGCAGTCTACGTTTTCGCTTCGCCATGTCTTCACGTGGTCACAAACCGACTTCAAAATAAATAAACGAACAAATGCCCGTAGGATAGTGTTAGCCTGTTTTTTGATTTAAATCTTTACTTTTATAAAAGTTTTAAAATATCTATAAATATACATTTTTAAACTGCAAATTAGTCAATGTATACGAGCAAGCAGATAGACGGACGCGGGTGGCTTTGAGCAAGCCACCTAGTAGCGAGCATAGCGTCAGGGACATATTTCTGCCTGCATAAAGCTCAAAGCTGATTGGCGAAATAAACGACGAATGCACGTGTGAGTGCAAAACAAGTATTGTTCCTGTAATTTCTTGGAAAAAACCGTCGGACCCGTGCGGTGCCTCTTTCTTTGTCACGCACATTTTCAATTGCGCTCTCGCTCTGTAGGCCAGTTCTCCATCAATCGTTATTGTTACTACGCACGTACCAAAAAATCCCAATTAAAGTTCAAGTTGATTTAAAAGTATTGCTTTTTTTAAGAACCCTTTTTTTATTCTTCATCATCATCATTACAGCCGTAAGATATCCACTGCTGGACATAGGCCTCCCTCATTGACTTCCAAGTGCATGAGGGGTTGTTGTCATACTCACCACGCTTGGCAGGCGGGTTGGTGAGGTTCTTACACGGAAAGACGCTGCTGCCCATCTTCCGGAGATATCCCTTAGCAGATTCTTACTGCATCCATGGGCAGGAGAGGAGGGGTGACATTCTACTGCCGGCACCCCACGGCTTTTTTTATTACAATTTAGATATACTTATTCAGTCTAAAACAATAAAACACGCAGAAGAAAATATTTTTTTCAACTATTTTAATATATACATATATAGTAAAATACTGAAAAATTACCGAAATACCGGGATCCCGGTTTTAAAAATATTGATACCGAAAAATTACCGGTATTGTCAATACGTCCATTACCGCCATTCCCTCGGGATGTACATTCTCATAATACCCGAGCCATTGTACGCACGCACCTTGTTACCGCCTGACAGAAGACTATCTAGAACTTTTGTAAGGCGACAAAAGAAACGTTTCTTCACTGCCTGTTTTATGTCCATATCCACTAAACTAAACGATTCAGACATACCAAGGTATGTTTCGCCTTCAGAGAGCCTGAGAGACATATTTTGGAACACCTGAGAGACATAGTTTACAACTTTTCCATGTTGAATATGATTGCACACTTTTCAACACCAAACTCCATTACTATTATCTACATCTACACTTATAATAAATCTGTAGAGAGGTCAATTCTGTACATGAAATATATTTCCAAAATAACTATCAGGGGGTGATTAGGGATCGATACTGATGCCAAAAATGCAATCAGTAAAATTTTTGTCTGTCTGTCTGTCTGTATGTATAACCGTTATAGAAACAAAAACTACTCGACGGATTTTAACGAAACTTGGTACAATTATTTTTCATACTCCTAAGCTGGTTATAGCATACTTTTCATCACGCTACAATTAATAGGAGCAGAGCAGTGAAGGGAAATGTTGGGAAAACGGGAGAAGTTACTCCATTTTTTAAGCTTCCGTCGCGTGTGCAACCTTAATGGTAAAAGCTACACAGAAATCATGTATGACGGAAATGTTATCTTTAAAATTATATAAAAAATATCCCGCGACAGCATATGTCTATCTTTTATGGTTGACTCACAATAACACGTGTAAATCCCGATAGCTTAGCAGTTCGAAGCTTTCTGATTATATTTGTCTACTCTTACGTTTATAACACTCACAGTCATCCCTAATTAAAAAAGTTAACATTATTAACTATTCCATAAAAAAGAATCATAGAAATCGGTAAGTATAGAAACACCAAAGTTATACATGAAATACGCTAATAATAAGCGATCGCGCGTGAATACTGAATCACGCTCGACGCGTCTCGCGGCCGAAGGTATAAAAAGGCGTCCGAGCGCGAGCTTTATTTCATACAATTTTTGTCTTTTGTTGATGCGAATAGACGTTCAAAGCGTTCCACCATATTGACAGAAAATACTTAATTGATATTAACAAACCGTCCTTATCAGCGCGACTTTTAGTCTTTGATAATTTATTTTTAGATTCCTTTTTTTGTTATTTTATAAAATAGGTATTAGTTATTTTAGAAGTGTTTAAATAAGCGTTCAAATTACAAATTATTAATAGTTTACATTAAATGTAAACTATTAAATGTAAACTATTAACTAATAATTATATAGCTGATAATAAAATAAACAATGATAAAAACTTTCAAAATGGCCGCCGCCTAAGAAACGGATAATTGGTGGCGATTTTGTTGTTGCACTAACAAGCTAAAGCTAATTAAATTGATGTAAAACGGAATAAAATTTATTATTATTACTGTTACAATACAATACAAAATACTTTATTGTACGCCTTAAAAAATTACAGAAAAATACGTATATTACTAAAACTGGTACAATGGGCGGTTTTATCGCTTAGAAGCGATTTCTTTCAGACAGCTTTTGGATAGAGAGAAATATGGAAGTATGAAAGGCAGGGGTGTACTGTACAATAAAATAGTAAACCTACATAGAATAATACAAAGACAGATATGTTATGATATAAGACCATATACATACATACATATCATATAGTAAATATATACGTTATTGCAGTTCTAAAATTAAAACATTAACAAATACAAGTAATTTACCGTACCTACTACTACTTCACCCAAAAAGAAATAAAATTTTTATTTCTTTTTAGGTGAAGTAGTAGTAGGTACGCATAGATTTTTAGATACCGATAGGTAAGTTTTGGCTAATTTACGTTCACTTTTTTGTATTAGTTTTATTTTCATTTACGTTTTATTTGCATTTGCCTGCATCAATGCCACCTAAAAAACAATTATCTTTATCTCGAAATTCGAGAGAAGCTAAGAGAATGAGAAATAGGCGTTCTCAAGAATCGGCAGAGGAAAGAGCACATCGGTTAAACTCTGTTAGTGCCTCAACTTCTCGAGCCAATGAAAGCTCTCCCGAAGGGAGATGCGATTAGCAGCTGTCAGAGCGAGACGAGCTACATCACGGGCGTCTCAAAGCTCTTCTCAACGAGAGCAAAGGCTTACCATTGACCGAGAACAACATGTGTTATCCCGAGAAGCTGAAACTGCTTCACACCGAGAATTGCGGCTCGGCTTCTGACCGCGAACGGCATACATTATCTCGCGAGTCCGAAACCTACACTGAGAGGGCATTACGTCTCACAGCTGATCGCGAACGGCATGTACTATCCGGTGAGTCCGAAACCTTCACTGAGAGGTTGGTTAGGTCAGTTGTTTCTCGCATGGTCAGTTGTACGTCGCTCTTTATCGGGTTAGCAGTTCTAGAAATCTTTATGTTCACGTGCCGGACGGGTCAACTTTCAACATAGTTTACCCGGAAGCTTTGCGCTGAAATATTTTCGTTCTATAGGTACTTAAGCCTCATGTGAACGTGATCTAAACAATATTACCAATACATTAACTTAATAACACACAAGGAGTTACACGCTGACGGAGTCGCGGGCACAGTTTTTTTTCTGTTACATCAAAACCAATGAACCGTGAGAAAGGACATAGGCTACTTTACGAAAAACGACGGAAACGCGGACGAAGTCGCGGGCAACAGCTAGTTAATAATATAAGTGTGTTAAGTAATAACTATAATTAATTTATTAATTGAGACCACTTCAATATAATACAGACAATTATGTATTTAAATCTGTTTTAGATGATTCAAATAGTGTCAGCAACTAGTATGTAATGCTGTACGGGACGCTGCAGTGCCTGAGACATTGCTACATGGAATATCAGTTCTCGTCTCGCGGCCCTCGGAGTCGGCCACGAACGGTGCTCATGAAGAAGGGCCTCTAAATGGTCTACGAAACGTCAGCAAGATGATAATAAGTTAGGTACGTGGTGTAAGCCGTATTATATTTATTACATGGAATATGGTTGCCCAGCACCAATACCATATTCTCTGTTTAGTAAGTTTTAGACGTATTTAGGTTATAGGTCTCGTATACTTTCATAGGCATATAGTAAAACGTGTTGTTTAGACATTACAAACAGACACTCCAATTTTATTTATCCCTATAGATTGAAAAGATACGAAGTCCCAGTTTGTGATAAGTAAACATTTATTTGAACTATTTGGTCTCCTTATCTAATAGTTAGGTCCATTCACAAAGTGGCATTGGTTGTATAGTACTATTCCTTTGAGTTGTAAACAATTATTTAGGGCATTGTTGTACCTTTGACGTCAGTATAGTTGTGGTCAACAGTTGTGCCCTAATTTCGACTGCGCTATCAGACCTTATCAGACAGATTTATGCATTGTAGTAATTTTGCCTGAACTGTATAGGTATTATCTGGTTGTAAGTATTGCCTCTACCACAAGTTTCTTCAGGTTTTATTAGGTAGTCCAATTCTTATTTTAATTCTGGTAGGGGATACAGATCTGCACTGAAGTCCCGCAATGGGGTGTTATCATCATTTCAGCTATAAAACGTCCACTGATGAACACAGGCCTCCCTCATGGATCTCCATGAGGGGTAGTTGCCATTCTCACCACGCTTGGCAGGCGGGTTGGTGAGCGCAGTATGGGATGTTGATACACGGATAGACGCTGCTGCCCATCTTCCGGAGGTGTCCCTTAGCAGGCTCTTACTGCATCCACGGGTAGAAGAGGAGGGGTAACATTCTTCTGCCGGCACCCCACGGCAATGGGGTGTATTGTGCATTATTCCCCATGGCCCTAGCCTACCCTTCTCCGGTATTTCAAGGAGTTGAGCTGGTTACTAAGTAGTACTTTTGTATATACGATAAGTATGTGTTTACAAAAAAATGTGATATGGCAATCTTTTTTTTTATTACTTATCTGGGATCCGTAACACAAGTTGCACTTATTTTGGGGCTAGGAGGTGCTGAGTTTAATGTCCAGCATATATTATCATTATCCACATGAAATACTGGAATTAATAATGGCCGACTTTCAATCCGAAGTGGGTTCTATTCCGGCCGTGCACCAATGGATTTTTCTTCTAGAAAAATGTAGGTATGTGCACATTTAAATGGTGCTTTAACGGTGAAGGAAAACATAATAAAAAATGCAACTGAATCGTGAGGCGTTAATCAGCTTCAGACGTATTAACCTGTACTTTCCTCTAATTAGCTAAGCTCTTAATTTTTTATAAGATTTTTTAATCATGACACTCCTATCTTTTTGGCGAAAATTCTTGTAAAGATTTTAGTCTTCTGCGTTTCTCTTTGTGAAATGTATGTTATATGGTGAATGTAAAATAAAGAGTTTATCTATCTATCTGATATAAAACCTCTACAACCTTATTATCTGTCAGTAAATTAACAAAGACATTTCTCAGAAATTGTTTAATAGTAGAGTCACTATCAAGTAAAATTTTAATAACTAAAAAAATAATTTAAGATAAATATTATTTTTTAACTGCAGAACAAAATTTTTATACAATTTTCCCAGATATACTACATGTCCTTATAACCATACATATTATTTTAAAATAATTTGATTTATCAGCGCCATCATCATCGGCCTTAGCCCACTGCTGGGTCTTCATCAATTTGCGCCATTTTTCATCTTCGTAATCCTATATGCTTTAAAGCTCCGTCGGATGACCTTATTTCAGACTTTAACCTTATAGAGAACATTTTTTAACCTTATATACAAGCATACTTTTTTGACCCTCAGCAAAAATAGGGGTTTTATAAGTTGTACGCTGTGCATCTGTCTGTGGCACCATAGCTCCTAAACGGGTGAATCGATTTGAACGCAGATTTGTTTTCAAAGATTGTTTTCATCGGTGGTTCGTAATATGTTTTATCAAAATCGGTTAGGACGTCTACAAGATGTGAGGGTGAAAAGGGGGATGAACAATCGATTGGTTTTCAAATATGCCGAAGTGTAGTATCAAATGAAAGAGCATAATGACTGTGTAGATAGCAAAACTGAGGGTATATGTTATAAAAAATAAATTAGTAAACTCCGAGACTAGGTAAAGGGTAACCTAATATTTTAAATGATATAAACCTATTTTTTTGCTAATCCTATAAGCTATCGTACTTTGATCCTCCATCGGATATCCTTGTGGCTTTTCTTCAGAGATACTCCAAAGCATACTATTTTTTATGTTAGACATTAGATGCCTACTTCTGTCAATTTTATCATGGTAATCAACAATTACATCCTGTATATTCCAAACGTAATCATAAAATCACTAATTGGGATAGTGTCACGATTGTTTCAGTTGAACAAAGTTCAAAAGATGTTCTTAAGAAACAATAATCACGCACATGGCGAGTGATCATCATTATCATCGTCATGGTGTCTATCATCTCAGCTGTAGCAATGCTGTCCACATCCACTGCCAAACATAGGTCTCCATCATGGATCCCAAGATCACAAGGGGTTGTTGCCATACTCACCACGCTTGGCAGGCGGGTTGGCGAGCGCAGTAGGGTGTTCAAGACGCGGAGAGACGCTGCTGCCCATGTTCCGGAGGTATCCCTTTCATCCATTCTTGCATCTACGGGAAAGAGAGGAGAGGCAACATTCTACTGCCGAACCCCCACAGCATTCTTCGGGCTTCTAAATTATCAAAATGAGCGAGCGGGTTCATGACCCCGGACATCAACGCTCTTATCAATGTAAAACACGCGGATTTTAAAACAGCATTTGCATTTTTCATGTTGTAATGCCGTGGGGTGCCGGCAGTAGAATGTTGCCCCTCCTATCTTGCCCGTGGATGCAGTAAGAGCCTGCTAAGAGCTACCTCCGGAAGATGGGCAGCAGCGTCATTCCGTGTATCAACATCCCGCACTGCGCTCGCCAACCCGCCTGCCAAGCGTGGTGAGTAGCCTGTGTTCAGTAGTAGACGTTTTACGGCTTCAAAGGGAGGCTTAAGCCCAGCAGTGGGTATCTACGGCCTGTGTATGATGATTATGGGCGAGAAAGTTGTAGAATATCAGTCATCTAGTTGTCATATATTTTTAGGGTTCGTTAATACAACAAGCCGTGTTGGCCGAGTGGTATGTACCCCCGACTTTCAATCCGAAGGTCGTGGGTTCGATACCGGCCGTGTACCAATCGATTTTTTTTTCTTGAAAAATGTATGTGCACTCTTAACACGAGCTTTAACGGTGAAGGAAACATCGTGAGGAAACCCGCGGCTTAGTTAGCTTCAGACGTATTGACCTGTTCTTACCTCTGAATAATAGCTGACTAAGCTGAGAGGATGGTATAGGTGCTGGGCAAGCATAATCCATCTAACAATGTCCCAGGCACTGCAGCGTCCCGTACAGCATGATTACCGGTTGCTGACGCTGTATAAATCATCTATAATAGATGCAAAGGCCTTACTAGTACAACAAGGAACCCTTATAGTTTAGCTTTGTCTGTCTGTCTGTCTGTATCTGGCTTTACGTAGAGACTTTCAGTCCTAGAGAGCTGTATTTTGCGGTATTAAATAAACACGTCGAGATAACGGTACAAAAAAATGCTTTAAAAATATTAAATTACCTCCCATACACGTAAGATAGAAATGAACTTTTTTTCTTAGTTTTCCATATCGTTGAACCATGAACTTTCCAGGAAATCTGTTAAGCTAGAAAAAGGTTAAGATAGCTTTTTTAGTTTCGGAGAATTACATTTGATTTCGGTTTTCCAAACATACCGGAATGCTTTCAAACAAAAACTCAATTAATACATTATTAACCCCTAAGCTCGATAACGTATACATTCATACGCATGATTTGATACTACCGTTGACTCGACAACGTATGAATCTACATATGTATGTATATGCATCCACCAACAAAACAAAAAGTGCATTCTAGTGTTTCTGTCTTGCTTTGTCCATTGAGGGTTTGTATAAAAAAGAAAGAGAGGTTAATATGCTCTTTAATTTTATGTATAATTTGTGTGGTCTGCTGTCTTTGGTACCTAGCACTGCCATTTTGAAATCAGACGTTCGATACGACCAAAAATGTGTGTTTTCGTGTTTTTCGTGTGAAGTTTTCGTGAGAAAGGTTGGTGAAACTAGATACATAGGTTTTTAGACTTTATTTTCAAAATAACAATAGGCATACCTCGTTTTTCCTAAATTGTTTTAAATTTCTAAAAATAAATGTTTCCATGAACATGTCTTATTTTTTTTTCTTTTTATAAAATAATTTAAAATATGAAATTATAATAAATCATATCAAATTTATGTTGAAATTTAAAACTGTATTATCATAGAATAGTATATACATATACTTTTTAATGTAAGTAAAAATTCTTGTTAGTTTCAGTATTATCATCATTCTTGTAAAAGTCTGCAAATATCAGGTGGCGCCACCATGACACGCGCGAGCGAATAATGGGTGTATGGCATGATAGGTGGCAGTCGAGCTTAAGGGTGTTTTGGTAATCGTAAAAAAACATACACCTACTTCTAACAACAGTGTGTCTACCATGAGTTGACACTGTTAGATCGCCTGCCGTTACTACAGTAGTAATAGTACGATACTATGACATCTGTCAGATTTGTAACTCATGGTACCAAATTCTAAGCCAATGAAGCCGAAACTACAGTCGCTGCAGTATAGTTTATTGCGTATTTAAGTACCAAACTACGCGCTAGAGGCGCTGTACAAGTTTTCATTCATTTTTAACTACAGTCGCTAGCGAGTATAGATTGTGAAAACTCATCGCACTAACACAAGCACAACGTAATAACTACGGAAGATGCGTGTCGGGCCTTATTTATTTCTATTAGAGAAAATTATCTTGGATTAGTTTTCTATGTCTTCTTTCTCTTATTAAAAAGCTATTACAATATATTCATGTTAATCTACCATGAGAAGTTTTTTATATTATGTTAGGGTTTTGAGTGCTGACCACTCATCTCTCATCACTCACTCATCACGACTCATCACGAAATATCGCAAATTACTGGGCCGTAAGGTCTAACATTTGGCACAAGCACTCTCTATGGGGTGCAGGCGCGCACTAAGAAAAAGTAAAAGTTTTTTTTTTCAATTATAAAATTCATTTTAATCATATCTTGCGATATTGAGGCATCTTGGTGATAGAGAAAGTACTTTTCCAACAGTTTAGTTGCTTCTAGAGCTTCTTTAAAGTATATGATAACGTATAGGTAATCCATGACTCCTACTAACAACAGTCTACACGTGCAAGCAATCCCAATTTAATTAAATAAATAGTTATTTCGATTTTTTATGTTCCAATTTAATAAATAGTTTATTTATATTTTTTATATTGTATGTGTAGCAAAATAATCGTATCCTTATCTTTATACTTGTTTTAAAATTTTCTTATAAATTATTTTCGTGGACCTTGTTGCTAGCTGTGTGACCACAGAGAGCTGATTGTAGTTCAATAATATAAATAATTATTAACTTTTTAAATCCAAATAAGTTCTATACTACAGGTAAATTTAAACCTTATAATATCAGTTATAATTGCAAACAAAAAATAGACTATGGAAAAAGCAGAGATTAAATAAAACTACACAATAAAACGTGCGTTAAATAAAAAATACTTACCGAAAATAAACAAACAGTTGATGCCATCTTCAAACACAAACACTTCTCCAACACAGATAATTATAATAATTATTTATTTAAGATAATTATAAATTTAACTGCACTGTTTCGCGTCTCGGACACGACTGTTATGACTACCGTGAGTTATAATTAAAGTTATAAATAAAAAATAACTTGTATCCACTTATAAGTTATGAGTTCACTCGACAAGACACGACTGTCGGGGCGTGTGTCTGCCGTGAGTTAATTTATAACAATTATAACGAAATTTATAATCAGGTACAGTTATCTATGTACCGGGAACAACGTGTTCTCTCGTGGTAGACAAGTGATTTAGATAGCAACGTACGAGTACATGAAAATTAAATTTAAATTTTGACATAGTTACTTATCATGTACTCGTACTAACATATTTTATAAGCAGACACGGTCTATTTTGCCAACAAAAAACAACGTAATCATGAGTTTAATCTACATTTTAATCAAATACGGGCAGTATTTGATTAAAAATGTAGATTAGACTCAAAAGTTGTATACTCAAAAGTTGTGTTTGAGTAGGTACATCCCATTTGATTGTACTTATATATGAAGGTGCTTTTTATGAATAATCTTCTTATTCGCCTATATTATAACTGGTACTTCTAGAAGAGTACAATCTTCGCAGTTCTTTAAATATTTCAATCTTTTAATGACTTGTTTATAATCATTTGCGTATCGTGTCTTTTAAAAAACGTCCGCATTTGGTAAGATTCAATTTAATTGTTTTGTCACGTCTTTCATTTTCTTATTATGAGTCATTTTGTGCGTGTTGTAATACCGTTTAAGTCATCTTTATAAATATAAGGTCTGATGATCTATTCTTTTCAGATTTTTATCGGATTGTTCAAAAGTTATGGTGGAGAAAACCGCATATCTCACCAAACTATTACACTCAATAGAAATATGTGTTTATTTATTTTATTTAGGTATTAATTAAATAATATAAATTAAATAAATGTATTTATTAATTCATAATTAATAATTTATTATACTTATTTATTTAAGGGGCATCCACCAAGAAAACACATAACATGAGTTAATAATAATACTAATACTGCAAATGATGTTGACTGTGTGTTTCCTCAATTACAGGTTGCCACAGCGTGCATAATTTAGCGACTAACCAGTTTACTACCACTTGCAGGTGCATTGCTTTAAATCTAAATAAAATTTTAAAATTTAGAGTAGATGAATCAAAAATAAAAAAGAGAAACAATTTGAATATATATAACATTTAAATAATATATACGAGATTTATAATTAAAGGTCAATAAATTTATGTACGGAGAACCGCACGATAGGTAATGTCAATGAACTAGTTCAAACAGCTAAGCATTTAAGCATAACGCACACATACAATAGTTTACTTTGTTACTACATTTACAGATATGTATTACATAATAAAAACTTCAGTGTGAAACGAGCACTTGCGGGTTTCTTTCTTATCTATCCCGCTACAATCCCCTACATTATCAACATATCAGCCCGTTGACACCCACTGCTGGGTATAGGCCTCCTCTTCAGCACACCAACGTAAACGGTCCTGCAAGTCTCATCCACTGTCGTCCGGCAACCCTGGCTAGATCGTCCGCCCATCTGGCAGGTGGTCTGCCTCGAGGCCGTCTCGCTTCCATCGGAAACCACTCTGTTACCGCCTTGGTCCATCGGCTGTCGTCTCGCCTGGCAACATGCCCTGCCCATCTCCATTTCAAGCCGCGATCCGCATACCTACGTCTAAGTACGACTTTTGTACGCTGGCGTATCTCCACGTTGGGTATGTGATCAAGGAGGGAGATGCCAAGCATGGCGCGCTCCATTGCCCTTTGTGCAACTTGTATGGTGTGCATGTATTCCTTTGTGAGCGGCCACGTCTCAGCGCCGTATGTGAGTATGAACAGAACACATTGGTTATAAAGCTTGGTTTTTAGGCTTTGAGAATGTTCGAATTTAGTATGTCGTCCAATTTACCGAAGGCGGCTCATCCTCACTGGATTCGCCTCGCAATCTCCTTGGCTTGGGAAGATCGGCCAAAAGATAAACAATGTCCAAGATAAATGTACTCATTCTTAACATCTAATTATGTGATTCCAACAAAGATGGCGGGTTTAAGACCACGACTGTTGGACATGATCTTGGTTTTGGACGTGTTCATCTTAAAGCCGACTCTCTGAAGCCTTGTGCAGGTATTGTAGCATAATCTAGAGATCTGCGTAGTTCTCAGCTAGAAGTATCAGGTCGTTAGCGAAACGCAAGTGTGACATGTGTCGGACAAAGATGTTCACGCCTCGCTCATCCCAATCGAGTGTTTTCATAACATCTTCTAAGTCTAGTGAAGAATTTGGGTGAGATGGTATTACCTTGTCGCACACCACGATTAATCGAGATGGGGCCTGTGAGTTCGTGCATGCACACTTGCATTTTCGCGTTTTTGTACAGCTCCCGGAGGATATCCACGTATCGCTGTATCGCTTGTCAATGCCACAACAATAGAGATAATGAAACACGGCCCAATGCTCGACACTGTCGAAAGCCTTTTCGTAGTCGACAAAGGCAAGGCATAAGGGCCGGTTGTATTCGCGGCATCTCTCCATAAGTTGTTTGACAGCGTGAATGTGGTCCATAGTCAAGAAGTCTCCGGAAGCCTGCTTGCTCAGGTGGTTGGTTTTCGTCTAAAGAACGAGACAGTCTATTTACACAGGACCTTAGCAAATAATTTATAAATTTGTTAACTCACTCCCTACAATATAAAAGCTACTACAAATCCAAATAAGCAATATAACAATATAAAGGACGAAGGAGTCTTGCTTTAAGAACACAAATCTAACAAACAGCAAAGAAATATAATAAGGTAGGTATATTATAATATTCCTAGATGATGCTGTGCGAATTGTCCATTTTTTTTGGTCCGGAACTCTAAAAACGCTTACACTTATCCGAGAGGGCTGGTACTACTCTTATCTTCGGATGTTTACACCTCACCTCAGTGACATAAACATTATTAAACTTTAATTGAGCATGCTGATAAGACGGTCGCGGATGAATCCGGGTGAAAATTCTTAACCTTATTGATGATAATCCGTCAATTGGAAGGGATTCAAATTCCATAAAGGTGAATCGCATGGCGGCAGCGGAATGTTGCCTTTTCTCTCTTGCCCGTGGTGTAATAATCTGCGAAAGGATATCTCTGGAAGATGGACGGCAGCGTCTCCGTGTATTAACATCCCACTCACTTCCGTGTATCAACTCCACTACTGAACACAGGCCTCCCTTATGGTTCTCCATGATGGGTAGTTGCCATACTCACCACGCTTGGCAGGCGGGTTGGCGAGCGCAGTACGGGATGTTGATACACGGAAAGACGCTGCTGCCCACCTTCTGGAGGTACCTATCCCTCAGCAGGCCTACTACCTAACACCATTGTCAACACCATTGTATCTACATTATAGAACACAATAAAGTATTGAGTATTGAGCAGGCTCTTACTATCCACGGGTATGAGAGGAGGGGTAACATTCTACCGCCGGCACCCCACGGCAATCCTATCTATCAGCCCACATTCACCCACTGCTGGGTAAAGGGCTTGCTTTATAACTTAACTAGCTTTATAACACCATTTTTTTGTGCCAACTGTAACTGTAATATAGTTTGTGAAACTTAGCTTGATCGCTGCGACATCATCATCATAGTTATAGGACATCCACTGCTGGACAAAGGCCTCCCTCATGGACTTGGAGATCCAAGTACTGATCATAAGGGGTTGTTACCATACTCACCACGCTTGGCAGGCGGATTGTCGAGCGCAGTACGGGATGTTGATACATAGAAAAATGCTGCTGCCCATCTTGCGGAGGTATCCCTTAACAGGCTCTTACTGCATCCACGAGCAAGAGAGGAGGGCAACGTTCTTCTGCCGGCACCCCACAGTAGCGACAGCTGTCATCGAAATCCCGTCCATCAAGTTCTATATTTTGAAACGGTTTAAATGTATGTAGTGTCGGGTTTACCGAGTAATAAAACATGTTCGAGAACTGCCGCTAGAAAACCGGCTTTTAATAAAATAAAACCTGCATTCAAATCGGTCCACTCTTAAGAGCTACGGTGCCACAGACAGACACACAGGCAGATGCACACACATAGCGGTTAAACTTATAACACCCCTATTCTTGTGTCGGTGGTTAACACAGTCCACTCGTTTGAAGGCTGGTATTCCACTCCGACCAACTGAACGGATCAACTAGTTGTGCGGAATGGAACTCGAAGAAGCCTTTTGTTCCACCCTAACATATTAAATACATATTATTTATTCAAAAACATATTTTGGTAAAATTTCTAAACCAACGAGCCAACTGGAATTAAACCACCTTAGCTTGAAATGGTAGATTGTTAACCGAGGGTCGAAAGAATCAATTCCCGAGGTATTTAGACTAGTTGTTTAACTACTTGTTTATCTAAACTATTTATTGATAATATATAATAAGTAATATTAGTAGTACTTACCAATTTAAAATTAATTGTCAAATTAGGACCTATTTTTTTGAATTCCGTCACAGACACATACCTAACAGATTACTATCCCGCCAATTTATGTCGACTTTTTAAATTTTAAATTTGGAACTCACCGCGTAATTGTTGCGATTTATTCCGCTTTAAGAAGTTTGCGCTAAGTTCAAACTGGCTGTTTAGAAAGTCACATACCCGCAGCATTTTTTTTCATTAGTTTTTTTTACATAAATCTCTTCATAGCTGACAACAGTTCTATTTTTAAAGTTCATTCCGGCCCTTAATAAGGAGGGAAGCAGCATTTTCCACCCAATAATCAGATCAAAACAACACTACTTTCCGAGTATGAGAAATGAAAACCATTTTTATACCCACACCGGCCCTAAATCCGGGGGTCGGCCGGCAGAGCGGTCCTCTTGTGTGACCTACACTGGATTCTACTCACGAATGATGTAGTTTCTCCCCATAGAATTTTTTTTTTTTTATTATTAAACTATACCAAAGAACTGTTCCATACTAAGTTGACCATGCTTATTCTCACGATCTGATCTACTGTATTGAGTTATCAAGGTTTAATAAAAATTAATATACGACATACACATAGCCGTGGGGTGCCGGCAGTAGAATCTTACCCCTCCTCTCATGCCCGTGGATGCAGTAAGAGCCTGCTAAGGGATACCTCCGGAAGATGGGCAGCAGCGTCTTTCCGTTTATCAATATCCTGTACTGCGCTCGCCAACCCGCCTGCCAAGCGTGGTGAGTATGGCAATTACCCCTCATGTCTCCATGATGGAGGCCTGTGTTCAGTAGTGGACGATTAAAGCCTGAAATGATGAATATACGACAAAGCCAAAAGGTTAAACACGATGAAGTGCCAATGGGCAGGCCATGTAGCTTGAAGAACAGATGGCCGATGGAGCCGAAAAGTTCTCGAGCGGAGGGCACGGACCGGCAAGCGCAGCTGTCTTTTGCATCGCCTACCGAGAAACGTGCACTTAAAATTGAGTTTACCTTCCTGGCCTTGTTCATAATCATAAAAATATAAAAGTCAAGTGAAGACTTATTGCTTCAACTGTACTAAAGTGATTATAATTTGCCTATACAAAAAATTTGGGCCGAATGTGGAGGTGAAACGTGGGACGAGATAAGATTTTTTTAATAAAATATATTATGGGCCGAATGCGGCATACAATGTGGGACGAAAGCAGATTTTTTGATGTGGGCCGAACTTCCGTGGGACGAATATGGCATAAATCGGACGTCCACCAACAGGATGGGCGGACGACCTGGTAATGTCTGCAGGTTGGCGGTGGATGCAGGCCGCTTCCAGCCGCAACACTTGGAAGTCTCTGGAATGCCTATGTTTAACAGTGGACGTCCTATGGCTGAAATGATTAATGATGGATAAAAATTTTGAGTCAACTTTGGGATTTTGTTCTATCGAGAGGACTTATGGAATCATCAAATCGGTCAAACCACTTACGGCATAAGGAAGCGTTAAGTATCGATTTGACGGGCGTGGGTTCGAATCCCACCGGAACCGTAAAACTTTTGATAAGGTTATTCATTTGTTTGAAAATGATTTTCGAAACATATAAGGAATAAAGTCATATACTTGTCCGCATATGAATTTTAAAGTGAAATATTGACTACTGTAGCGCGACGAACGCACCTTTAAATAGTACAGTGTGTTAGATAGAGCGCTTCTTGAACGCCTTCGAAGATAGGTACCTCACTCACCTCTGCCAACCTCGGCTAGATGGCGCGCGCGAGCGCTTCCCGCCAATCCGCCATTACGCTGAAATCTGCGAACCGGCCGTATCAGCGGTGGTTTTAGCCTGTTTTATATTGAGTTATTGTATATTTTATCCCGTGTATTTATTGATTACATTTACCTTTAATCGTGCAACGAACTCTTTTACTTCTAGCCCAAACCCTGAGAGACAAAAAGTACCTAGCCTACACTACTTTATTAAAACACATTTATCCGAGTATTTATCGCGTATATATCTTTATATTATTACCCGACGTTTCGCTTGGATTGCACCAAGCATAGTACTGGGAAGACATACGGATAAATGTGTTGTAATCGCGAAAGTTTAAAAACGACAGATATTGAGTACTTAGTTTGGAAGATAAGAAGCCGCGGAGTTGAAAATAAGCAGTGTGAGCGGTGGCTCACTTAAGGTTGAGAGACAGATACATAGCAATGCAATAGAATAAGCTCTGTAAAGTTATAATTATGTATGAGTAATAAATAAATAAAGAAAATAAATAGCGGGCAAACGTATTACACCCCTCTTTTTGTGTCGGGCGTTAACACTAAATTTATTTATTTATTTATGGACACCCAAAAAAAGAATCACAATAAAATATAAACTAAAATGAAGTAATAACTTTTACAAACATAATTTAGCATATTAAACGATTTATTGTCGAATCCCTTCAGTTTAAGGTCTCCCCTATAAAAATTTATATTTCTTAGCCGACTTCAAAAAAAGGAGGTTTCTAAATCGACCGTATATTTTTATTTTATGTCTGTTTGCGGATAACTTCGTTTTTTATGAACCGATTTTGATGATTATTTTTTTCTTGGAAAGGAGATATCCCAATGGTGGTCTTATGATAAGAAAACCAGGATCTGTATATGACATCCCAGATAAATCGAGGGGAACCTTCGAAATTCGTAAGGGCGACTAGTGCCTCTGTCAATTTTTTCATTAAGTATTTTAACGCACAAATTTATTTATCTCATTGAAGTCGGTTTAATTGTTGACAAATTAAGGAATTAATCTCTCTCCCGGCTGGGGTTCCGGCAGAAGAATGTTACCCCTCCTCTCATACCTACCCATGGATGCAATAAGAGCGTGCTATACCTCCGGAAGATGGGCAGCAGCATCTTTCCGTATACCAACATCCCGTACTGCGCTCGCCAACCCGCCTGCCAAGCGTGGTGAGTATGGCAACTACCCCTCATGGAGAACCATGAGCGAGGCCTGTGTTCAGTAGTGGACGTTTTACGGCTGAAACGATTCTCTCTCCCAATACCGTGGACCTACAATTCCTCATAATGATGATATTATGTCGGTTATTTTCCGCAGGTGAACGAAGTAAACACGAGAATCATTTGTTACCGATAAATTAATAATAAATAACGTGAAGTTATTTACATATGTGCCCGATACAGAGGTGAAAGGAATGAATCTTTGTTGTCTATGCCAGTCACGGAAAGTTCACATGTCAGGTCACATACCTTTAGAACGTGAAGTAAATTTGCCTGTACAAATTATAGATGACTAGCTATCCCGGGTCACATAAGAGATAGGTCGTATAGCACAGAACAGAGAAAACACATATAAATAGTAAGTAGGCGGGGCTCGCGTAACACCTAGTAGGCGCAGTACTGCGCACTTCAAGCACCGCTTACTTCAGTCGTGTTTTAATTTAGCAGAGTAAACGTACTTAAAAAAAAAAACAAAAAAAAAATATAAAAATGCCGTATTGTGCCGTTTTAGAGTGTAAAAACGAAAGCCGAACCAAAAATTTAACGAAAGGGGGCATATCATATCACCGGTAAGCATTATTTTATTGTTTTTTGTTAGTTTTGTTCAAAATGCAAAATTGTCAAATAAAAATAGAAAACAGAATTAGAAAAATAGACTATGAGTCGTAACATTTAAGGTCGGTTTTTCTTAAACCGCAACTTTCGCTACTCAATTAGGGATGTGCCGTAATAAACACGAATGTGCTATCGATAACTTTAATGGTTATGATTTTGTAAACATTATCATTTAAGTATGTTTTAGGGCGTTAATTTTTGTTTTGGTGATGATTTAAGCTGGATGTATTTTAGACCTGGGTTCATACCCAACCACTGGGTACAAGGTAAAAAATATAGACAAATTATGAAGAAGTATAAGAAAGTATTCTCTGGTTTCAGTTTTCCCAAGGCACCAGACATTAGAAAAAAATGGATCGATGCAACTGGGAGACAAAATTGGTTTCCTTCAAAAACCAGCACAATTTGCTCAGAGCACTTTATGAACCAAGATTTTCTAATAAAAAAAAGTGGAAACAAATACACTGTTGACACAGCTATACCGACTCTAAAAATTTTGTGTTTTCAGGTAATTATGGTACTTGTATTCATGACGTCTTATTTTAATTAATTACCTTTATCTATGTAACGAATAGGTACGTAAAATCTAAATCTAATGAAACGTATAAAAAAACTACAGGCACAAAATCTCTCAGCAACACCGAGTTCAGAAAATTCTTCAACGCCAAAGAGACATAAGCGGAAACTTGATTCAGAAGACTTAACGAACTAGGTCACACAGAAAAGAACAAAAATTGATACATATCGTGCGGATAGCAATGCAGACTTCAGCTCAGCCGCTTCTACTCCTCGGAAAATAAAACTAAACAGGAAGTTACGATGGAATGAAAATAAAATTAAAAGACAGAAATTGCAAATAAGGAGACTACAAACACAAAATCGCAGACTGAAAAAGAAAGTAAAGAAAATTGAAGACATTTTAAAGGATTTAGAAGAAAAGTTCAATATGAGTAATGAAAATATAACTAATCTTAAAAACACTAATGTTAAGGTGAGTGTAATTTATTTATTTGACTGAATATGGCGTCACTAATGTGACAATGTGCATAGACAACGGTACGTTAATTTTATTATTAAACTACGTACTTAACTCCTAATTTTTTTCCAGGTGAATGATTTGGTTACTAGACAAGTACAAAATTTAAAATCAGGTGTTGTTACAAAACAACAATATTCACAAGAACTCCGTAGCTTTGCTCTTACACTCCATTATTACTCGCCTAAGGCTTATGAATATGTACGCAGTACATTCAACAGCTGTTTGCCTCATCCACAAACACTAAAAAAATGGTATGCGAGCATAGGCGGAGAGCCAGGTTTTACAAAAGAGTCTTTCGTAGCTCTAAAACTTAAAGCTGATTCATCAAGTCATCCCTTATTAGCTACATTAGTGATAGATGAAATGGCTATACGTCGACGAATTGAATGGGATGGACAGAAACTTCATGGTTACGTTGATGTCGGAACAGGAATAAATGGCGACCATCTAGCAGAAGCCAAAGAAGTTTTGGTGTTTTTAATAACAGCCATAAACAGTAATTTTAAGGTACCTGTAGCCTTTTTCCTGGTAGATGGAGTCACAGGAATACAACGCAGTGAGCTTGTAAAACAATGTATAGAACGTGTCCACGAAGTAGGCATCAAAATTGTGGCACTAACATTTGATAGATGTGCAGCAAATGTCTCTATGGCACGACATCTAGGTTGCACTTTTAAGAACGGAAATGTGACATTTGAACATCCTGTGACAAAAGAACCTGTTGTTATAATACTTGATCACTGTCATATGATAAAACTTTTGCGTAATGCATTTCAGACGCATAAAAGCTTTGTCGACAAAGATGGAAAAAAACTGCAGTGGCAATATTTGATTGAACTTAATAAAATACAAGAAAATGAACGATTTCATCTTTCTAATAAACTTAGATTCCGCCATATTAATTTCCAAAATCAGAGGATGAAGGTCAAATTAGCTACACAGCTTTTTAGCTTAAGTGTAGCTGAAGCTATGAAGTTTTGCCGAAAAGATTTGCAAATTGATGCATTTAAAGAAAGTGAGGCTACTGAGAAGTTTATACTTTTAATTAACAATATGTTTGACATATTTAATTCAAGAAACTTACAACAATATGGTTTTAAGAAAGCTATAAATGAGCGCAACGCAGCACAAATATTTGATTATTTGAATATGGCTTGTGAGTACCTTTCACATTTGTCACAGGAAGATGGTACTCTTTTGACAGAAAGTTCCCGAAAAATCGGATTTCTGGGTTTCATAGGATGTGCTGAAGCATTAAAACATCTATATTCAAGCCTTATTGAAGAAACAATTATCATATACCTGCCATTTTACAAACTAAGCCAGGATCATCTAGAGCTGTTATTCGGTAATATTAGAGCACATGGTGGAATAAATAACAACCCTACAGCACGGCAATTCGTAGCTGCATACAAAAAACTGTTAGTGCATATTGAAATAAAAAATTTCGGATCAGGAAATTGTATTGAGTTGGAACATTTGTCCATACTGAATTGTTCATCCGCAGTTGAACGTATAAATAAGACAACTGGTTTAGATTTGAGAAATGATGACTGGATAGAAGACCATACCGAAGAACAAGAAATTGCTGAACTGTTAAGTAACATTTCAGAATTCAGTTCCCAAGCTATAGCACACATTGCAGGTTACATTGCCCGAATTTTGATTAAGAAATTAAATTGTGACGTCTGTGCTGGCGCACTTATTACGAAACAAATAAATTCGCTACACAAATTCATAGTAGCCAAAGATAAGGGCGGACTGGTTTATCCATCTGATGACATAATCAGAATATGCAAAGTAGCAGAAGCTGTTATTCGATGTATGGAAGGGTATTTCGATGGAAGAGTAATAAATAAAGAATTTATAATAGTGAAAATATTACGTAAGTTTGTTGGAGAAAAACTGTTCGAAAATATAAACTTTCATCAAGTCGGACAGTTCCCCGCATCAAATCATGTCAGTGATTTGATAAAAGCCATAACAGAACGATACATAAATGTGCGTATCCATCATTTATTAAAATTAAACGTAAAACTTACGAAAAGACAGTTATTTAACAAGTACATACGTCCTATTTCAAGGACAATAAATTTTCATTAAAAGTTATTAAATAATAAATACAAAAATGTGCGTATCCATCATTTATTAAAATTAAACGTAAAACTTACAAAAGACAGATAATTAACAAGTACGTCCTATTTCAAGGACAATAAATTTTCATTCATTGTCATTAAAGAATAAAAGAAAAGGCAAGCTTTTTATTTCGACCACCACAAATAACCTGACGTACCTATTTCGTTATTCATCAGTAGGTAATGATCGATATCGATACATTGGGCTCGTATCCTCATTGGTACATCACTAAGGAAATAGCTATGTTTTCTGGGCAATCGATAAACAGCCATTGTATTATCTATCTTATGTCTCGTTGATAGAGACTATAATAAAAATCGATTGCAATAGCGCCATCTATCGTTGAGTAGCTTTGTGTTGTGTACAATCAAGCAATCAGGAAAAGCAGCCATTGTATTAATTATCTTATTTCCTGGGAATAGAGACTATAAAAAAATATTTGGCAATAGCGCCATCTCTTGATGAGTAGGTAAATTAGATATTATTTTTTTATCACTGTTTATTTTATTGAGCTTTGAACCATGTAGCGATCGTTATAAGGTTGAATATCAATAAAATTAGTTTTATGATTTTATGTCCTTTTTAAGGTACTATTTCAACCAATGAGAATTTTTATTTCTATGTGTGTTAGTTTTTACATGTGTGTGTTTAGCGACACTGGTTCTCTTAGTAAAAAGGCATCATGCTAATTCTACTCATTTTTATCTGTTCTGTGGGTCGTAGGCACCTTGAACGTAGGCACGTTGAGGCGAAAATGCGCGCCAAAACTGTGCCGTTGTTGTGCCTAAAGATAATATTTATTTGCTTGAACACAATGTTATATATAAAGGTCTTAAAATTAAAGTAGTTCTAATTATGTTCTACCTTAATTAGCACGTAAAATTAATAAAATTTAAAAAGTTTAAATAAAATTTAAAGGAAATAAACATGTCAATAGGTATATTAAATCCATATATTTACTCAAAATTCCAACTTGTTATCTAAAAATTCATGAATATCATAATAACATTTGCTTAGTAACAATTGCCTCAATTTAGATTTAAATATATTGTCATTTTTGTTTTCATATGACTTTGGTACTTTATTATAAATATTTGAAGAAGAAGAAGAAGAAGGATTCAAGGATATAAAGAGACGGAAGCGTAAGAATTTTATTATCCTATTTTATTGCCTAATAGTGTCTATAATGGTATCTAACATCCAGGCCCGGCTTAAGGGATTCAGAGCCCCTAGGCACTTGGTGATTGAGGGCCCTCCTGCCTTACAATATTTCTACCTAATCCACGAGCCTATGAAGTATTATTTTTAAACACCGACAAAACAGGGGTTTGTAGCACGGTCTTAAACGAGTGGACCGATTTACATGCTTTTTTAAGGGTTTTGTACTACAAGAAACCCTTATAGTTTTGCTTTGTCTGTCTCTCTGTCCGTCTGTAACACCATTGTGCCTACAGTATAAAACAATAAAGTATTGAGTACATATTGAATATCTTCTAAAATATTCCTTAAATTCAAATGGTGTAAAAGGCCATTCTGTCCAAAATTAAACTGATGATTTTCCATGAATTTTTCTTAAAAACAATAAATTGTATTGCTATAAAATAGGTTTTAGTGAATCAACCTTAACAGATAGACATATGTAGGTATGCTAACTTTCTAAGAGGAACAATTTTATTCTACCATCCATGATGCTGCGTAACTTTAACCTATACGCGCTGCGCACCCAACGGAAGCTCTCAAAAGGAATAATACCACTGTCCTCTTTACTGCAACACTTTCCAATTATGCTTATGCAATAATTTGCGATTTGATACGTTTTTTATACATATTGTAAGTGAACGTGACTTTTTTAATTACAAACTACGAAAACAAAATGAGTTACTATGTTTTTTATTGGTCATTTATTTATTTAAATAGGAGATCCAACACAGGGTTACACATAATACACAAAATACTAAGGACTAAATGTTAATAGCCTGGTGCTCCCGTAATTACAGGACGTCATAGCGTGATGGTATAGTATAGAGCACAGTTAGTGGGGCTATCAACACCGAAATGATTTTACAGTTTGGACCAGTAGTTCCTAAGATTAGTGCATTCAACCAAACAAACAAACAAGCAATCAAAAAATGTGTTTCTCCCAAACAGACACTGTTTTAATCGTGTGAAAAAGACGCTAAGGCCTATACGGCGTAGATGAAGAATTATTTAACCCATCGGACATTGTTACATAAATTTTAACCTACTGTTATTATTTATTTATATTTATATATTTAAATATTAGCATTAAGTCCTCCTTTGTACATTGTTTTTGTGCACAAAGTATTAAATAAATTAGGCCAACCCATCTGCCAAGAGTGGTGAGTATGGCAACCCCTCATGATCAGTATTTGGCCTGTGTCCAGCAGTGGACGTCCTACGGCTGAAATGATGAGGATGATGACTTGTTATATTACTTAGATATGGAGGTCGGGGACCTTATACCTTGTGAACTTGTAAACAAGGCGCGGTGCTTTCAACTACTTCCAGTAGTCTGGTTTAGATTAACACGTGCCTTGGTAATAAGAAGTCATTCTTTCATCATCATCATTCCAGCCGTAAAACGTCCACTACTGAACACGGCCTGTGTTCAGTAGTGGACGTTCTACGGCTCCCTCTTGGATCTCCCTGAGGGGTAGTTGCCATACTCACCACGCTTGGCAGGCGGGTTGGTGAGCGCAGTACGGGATATTGATACACGGAAAGACGCTGCTACCCATCTTTCCGACTTCAGAATCCCTTAGCAGGCTCTTACTGCATCCACGGGCATGAGAGGAGGGGTAACATTCTACAGCCGGCACCCCACAGCAATTTCTTAACTTTAAAAATAAAATCGGCCAAGTGAAGTCGGTCTCGCGCACGAAGGGTTCCGTACCATTCATCATCATTTCAGCCGTAGGACGTCCACTGCTGGACATAGGCCTCCCTCATGGATTTCCATTTATTGCGGTTGGAAGCGATCTGCATCCACCGTCGACCTGCGGCCTTCACCACCATCTGTGAATATGTCAAGCGTCTACCGGTTGCCGTTATTAAGATCGAGCAAAAAACGGCAAACAATCACGTTTGTTGTATGGGAATATTTATTGTATTCTGTTTATAGTAGTTTTTGTTATAGCGGCAACAGAAATAGAAATAGAAATAGAATAGAAATAGAAAAATATTTTATTTACAACTCATAAGTACACAGGTAAATTAGAATTAAAATTACATAATTTAAACAGAATAAAAATCTTATGAGACATAAACTGGTCACCAACTCAGCACACGCCGTAAGAACACGGCACTGATTTTCAGTGGCACCATATTTGCCCCACAAGGCGCAACACCGACCACAGCAAAGACATCGAAAGTATTAAGACATAGGTATTAAACAATTTACATATGTATGTTGAATAATCTACTAAACACGAAAACAAAAAGTAACATAATCTTAACTTAAGTACTATATATGTATATATTTTAATACAGTTTCAAATATAAACCTAAAAACGACCGCTTATGAAATGGATCCTTGAGAATTTAACAAGTGTTTTTTTAATTTGGTTTTAAAAGAAATCAAACTAATTGAGTTTCTTATAGGAGGTGGGAGATTGTTCCAACATTTCGTGGCAGCGTATCGAAAGCTGCCACGAAATGCGGTCGTTTTATGGCGAGGACAGATGAGTAGTTGGGCAAATCGGAAATGACGATTAGAAAAATGTAATTTTTCATATAAGTAACTTGGTAGTTGTCTATTTATGACTCCAAAAAGCAATGTAGCTAGGTGAAAAGTACGACGTGATGACATGTTCAGAAGATTATGACTATTAATATATGGAGATATATGGGCCCGGCGAGGAATGTGAAAACAAAAGCGTATGCATGCATTCTGTACACGCTGTACGAGTTTCTTAGACCGACTCAACAAACACTCTCCAAAAACATTGTCGACATACGAGAGTTTCGACAAAATGAGCGAATCGCAAAGCAGAACTCGTAGGTTTGTGTCTAGATAGTCTCGCATTTTATACAGCACTGAGAGTCTGTAAAAACAGTTACGTGCTGTTTGTAAAACATAATTCTCAAAATGTAAGGATTCATCCATTAACAAACCCAAATTACGGACCTCAGTAACTCGCTCTATGAGGACGCCTTTTATATGTACCTTAGGATCATGCCTGATAATTTCACTTCTCTTAGTTTTAGAACCTAGGACAAGAAATTTTGTTTTATGTGGGTTCAAGGAAAGGCTATTACGGTCACACCAGTCCGCCAATCTGTCTATATCTGTATTCAATTTAACAAGGGCATCATCGATTTTATTTGGTTTGAATGATATATAAAGTTGCAGATCATCTGCATATAGATGATATTTACTATTTTCAAAGTTACTAATTATATCGGCTGTATATAAAACAAAAAGAATAGGTCCTAGGATTGAACCCTGTGGAACACCTCGTGGCACAGTCATTACGGAAGACTTAGCCACTAAACCAGTTTTCGTGCGAATTTCAACAAATTGCGAGCGATCATTAAGATAGCTTGAAAACCATTTTATGCTGTTAGCGTCAAAACCGTAAAATGAGAGTTTTGATAATAGCAGACGGGTATTGATCGTATCAAAGGCACGGGAAAAATCGAATAATGTTAATATAGTACCTTCACCTTTGTCTTCAGCAGAAAGTACATCGTCCACCACATCGAGAAGAGCTGTTGTTGTACTAAACCCCTTCCTAAAACCGGATTGCTTCATAGGTAGAATATTGTATTTTTCTAAGTATTTAGTCACTTGCGTACAAACAACTTTTTCAATTATTTTGGATAGAAAAGGCAAAATACTTATTGGGCGTAAGTCTTTTACTGTGCTAGGGTGACTTATTTTGGGAATAGGCTTTACTATTGCTATTTTCCATAATGATGGAAATGTATGGGTGACTATTGATGTGTTAACGATTGCTGTTATTAAGGTAAGCGTCTGTGGGAGCGTCAACAAAATCATGTCCATGGACATACCATCAACGCCAGTTGCATTTGTAGAAAAAGTACGGATAATGTTGCAAATCTCATTCTCATTTACGGGATGTAAACTAAAGCTAGAGGAACCAAATTTGTTATTTTCAAAATAGTTTGTACCATTATGATTTACATAATGATTGCCAGGTATTGATAAAAAATGATTATTGATAAAGTTTGGATCTTGTAGGTGTGATGGTAGGTCAATGGATTTATTTTTAAAATCCACATTTTTTTTTATGTTTTTCCAAAGAACTTGGGAGTTATTTAAATTTGAATTTATGCTAGTGTTAAAGTAAGATTTCTTTTCCGCGTGAATTGCCTCGATAACAACCCTTTTAAGATCTTTGTAATAATTAACATGAGTGTCTAAGTTTGACGTGCGACTTCTTGCGTAAGCCTTATCACGTGTTCTCATCATATCCCTAATAGTATACGTGATCCAGGGGTAGGATTTTCTTTTTAATAGAACCTTCCTTACTGGGGCATGTTTGTTAAATAATTGTAGAATACTAGTTCCTAAATCTGCTACCATTTTGTCAATATCGTCGTTAATAAAGTTATTCCATGCAATTTTATTTAGGTCCTTAAGAAAAAGGTCGGAGTCAATATCTTTAATTGGCCGGTATATTATCCACTCAGGTAAAGGTTTTGGTTTTTTAACTAACATCCTGCAAGAGATAAAAGAATGACTACCGAGGTCTGGTATGTGATCAACCACTACATCAGCAAGTTTCATATTAGAACAAAATAGATCGATTAAGGTTGCGCTATGTGAAGTAAAATGGGTAGGCATGGTCACATACTGGTCAAGACTAAAGCACTTTATAAAGTCTAAGAGCTTTTGCGTATCTGCATTCGATTCTAAAAGATCAATATTAAAATCTCCGGCTAATAATATATGATCGATTTAGATAATGTTGTAACCGTGTCTGTAAGTGCATCTAAAAATATGTCCACATTCTGCCATGGCGGATGATAGGCGGTACCTATTGCTATCTTGAGACCATTTGCGGTTAGTCGAAGCCAAATTTGTTCTATGCCTGGTGCCTCGGGGTGAACGAGCAAGCGAGCGCTGACACCACGTTTGATGTAGAAAGCTACGCCACCGCCTCGCTGGCGGCCGCCAACGGCGCGCCCGTAGTGCCGCGGCGCGTGCCGCAGAGTGTAGCCGGGCAATGAAGGCGCGCGCGCTTCCTCGCCCTCCCGCAGCCACGTCTCGTTTATGGCCATAATATCCACCGGATATTTAGACATGGCTACCAAAAACTCCTCGTGTTTCGTACCCAGAGATCCCTTGTTAAGTAAGCCTAGAGATATATATTTGCCTAATACGAATTTAATTACAAAAGAATAAATAGTCTGATCGTACTTGCAGTTTATAAGAAGAAGTCTCAGGCACGATATATGACGTCTGTCATAAAATTCAAAGCATGTCACCATTATCACGTTCCACACCTTATGTATTTGAGAAGCATTATGACAACTTTCAATAGAGGTACGATATGATAAACTTTTATGAAAAATCTTAGAATAGCTAATTACTACATAGATAAAATCTAAACTTAACAGAAAATAACCAACATACATTATATGTTTCAAAGTAGGTAAAGTACTACTACAAAAAGAAAAACATAAAAGAGTAAATAAAAATATAACATCGAGATCGGGCTGTAAAGCCAAAAGAAATGTCCAATCAAAGAATAAATTACGCGCTAACTGGTTGCTGGCCAAAAACCTTTACAAGATCGTCCTCGCAACGTATACGCTTCGCATGCTCTCCGTTCTCCCGACGTACAAGAATCGCTCCATCGCGCGTCCACACAAACCTCCAGTTCAGACGCCGCGACTCCTCTTTGGCACGGCGAAAAAGCATACGGTTGAGGCGAGAGAGTCGTTCATTCAGGTAAAACCGTCGCGGCGGTCCTGGCAGGCCAAGACCTGCGGTGTCGGCGCCTCGGCGCACGCGGGCTGCTCGCAGTAAATCTTCCTTCTGGGCGTGGCGCAGTAAACGCACTACTAGCAGTCGAGGCGCGGTCTCGTCATCAGCGGCGGTGTTGGTCGCAGTATAAGAACTAGCAGGCGCTCGAGACGCCGCAGCGGCGCGCGCCGGGGCCGGGTCGCGCACGCTTGCGTGGACGTCACGCCGACGACGGCCGCCGATCCGTAACGCGCTAACAATGTCGCTCCCAGCGATTTTTACACCGAGCTTGTTACTGATGAGTGTGGCTACGTGGACAGGATTCTCGCCACTGTGCTCGGGAATGCCAGAGATCTCTACCTCATTTGACAGCAACTCCTGCTCCTTGTCATTCAAGTCAAAACGCAATCGGTCGACTATGTGAGTGAGGTCATTGACCCTCTGGTCTTTCTCATCAAGGCGTTTTTCGATGATTGTCACTCTATCTTCTATCTGACAACATCTCGTGTTAAACTTTTCAATAGAAGATGAAAAGCTGTCTATTTTGCTGATAAGCTGCTGAGTAAATGATAACATTTCTTTTTTTATATATTCTTTCAAATTCTCGGTCATTTCATGAGCTGACTCGCCTTGAAAAGGATCATCATTCAAAACATCGCAACTTGGCATACGCGATTTTCGGATTGTAACATTTTGATAGGGGTCACTCACCTCGTCGTCGACGGTTGCGCGCGAGTCAGCTGGCGGCGGCGAATCCAACACTTCGCGGGAACGGAGGACATTGCTTCCTGCAAAAGTCGATGAGGTGCTGGGAGCCGGTTCGCCGGCTGTCATAACCGCCGCTGTGTTTTTGTTTTTTGCTTTATAGTTATCTCGTAAACACATTCTGCACTTCCATCTTGCCTTTTTCTCTGCATCCATTAGGTAATACAATTTCTCATAATTTTGGCAATCAATATGGAAATGTAAAAGGCAGCTTGTACAGTGCAGAAATGTCCTGCCTTTCACCACACTCTTACATTTTCCGCAAGTTCTGGAAACTGGCGACATTTTTAGTATTTTTCCTGTAGGCACAAGTAGGTATGTTTGTGTGCGTGCGGGCGCCCGTGTAGGCGCGTCGCGCGTCGTCGGCCGGCGCCGGTTGGTAACAGCGTAGTAACAGTAATGTTTTGAATAAAAATGTTCAATTCGCGTAATTTTTAACTTTTTTTACATGTAATTCGTCAATTGTAGTTGGTAGAACACGATTATTAATGAATTAACACTTAAATGTCACGAAAACCAATATTTTTGATTAAATTTTTACATCATCTGTGAAATCATCTGTGAAATACATCATCTGTGAAAATTTCAACTGTCTAGCTCACGGTTCATGAGAAACAGCCTGGAGACGGACAGACAGACGGACAGAGGTGTCTTAGTATCTCATCATTTCAGCCGTAAAACGTCCACTACTGAACACAGGCCTCCCTCATGGATCTCCATGAGGGGTAGTTGCCATACTCACCACGCTTGGCAGGCGGGTTGGCGAGCGCAGTACGGGATGTTAGTACACGGAGAGGCTGCTGCCCATCTTCCGGAGGTTTTCCTTAGCAAGGTCTTACTGCATCCATATGTATGAGAGGAAGGGTAACATTCTACTGCCGGCACCCCACGGCCACGGCTTAGTATCTATTTGTCCCGTTTTTACCCTTTGGGTACGGAACCCAAAACAAAAAAAATGCTACACGCTCGATATGTATCGCGATACATATCGAGCATATAGGCATTCGCCTATGACTTGTTGCTGTAAACACCTACACCGCTGTATGTACCTACGCCTATTACATTTGAGTACATATTTCCCTAGATTTATCATGGGTCCCACTATCAGAACATGGTGTAAAAAGATGCAAGAATTGTAACCAAAACACCCAACCGCGAGGTTAAATTTAGGGCACAAAACTATACGAATTCAATTTTATAGGTTGTCTGGTAGAAATCGCTTTTAGCGATAAGACCGCCCATTGTATGTTATATTTGTCTGTGTTTCATGTTATATGGTGAATGTACAATAAAGAGTTTATCTATCTATCTATCTATAACTTAAGGAACTCCAGTTTTTAAAAAATGGGACCACCTCTGTAACTAACCTAACTTATGAAACAAGATATTACATTATAAAGTGAAACAACGAACCTAAGGTTAAATTTAAAATACAAATGATCTTATGTACTATTTTTAATTATATGTTTAAATTTCTTGTTTGTATTCACAGTTACTCCCTTCTATAATTGGCTTAAGGTATATATTTGTATGGATGTACATATGTATTTTTGATATAATTTTCTTGTTGTTTTTTATGTGTGATGTCACCCACAGGAACAGTCTGAAAACCAGCGTTGCTCCGCCCTACGCCTAGGGCGGAGTAAAATCAAAGCTGAGACTGTTCCTTTTTGGTTCGCAGCAGAGCTGACAATGGCACTCTAAGGTAGGTTTCAAATGTCGTTTAGCTGTTAACTTTTTATTGTGTTTTTCCTGTAATTGTACCTACCTTTTTTTCTTCTTTTGTTTTCTAAATGAACCAAAATGTGTATGATTTTCTGTCTGTACTGTTGTTTGTGAATCAAAGAAATGTATATTCATTCATTAATATTCATTAAAATTTAAAGCATGAAAAACCTTGAAGGACCCCACTACTATCACAATAATTCAATTCCACATGGATCCCATCATCGAGTTTTGAAACATGACCTACCTTATGAATAAAGAATCATCATATTACATTCATAATTGGCGGAGAATCGCGTAACAAACATACAGTCGAATTAAGAACCTCCTTTTCAAAGTTAAGAATACAGACTACTTAACCTCCTACGTTTTTGAAGCCGGTTAAGGATGGGACCGAGCTGGAAGTGCATTATTTCGCTCTCAAAAATAATTTTCTTAATCGGTTCATAAACAATTTAGTGGTTCTTCTTCGCCTTTTATGGCTTTTTGTGTTTGGTTTTACACAATTCTGCCAATGTCAAGTAGTAATTTGATCGTTTATTATGGGTTTGCCATCTCCCTTTTGGCCAATCTCTAAGTCATTTCGTTGCAAGTGTCCGCCCCTCACGTGGCATGGTCACAATCTGTTCTTCGGTTATGTAGAAATAACCCATCTGAAATGACGGTTAAGTAGAAATAACCCATCTGAAATGACGGTTAAGTAGAAATAACCCATCTGAAATGACGGTTAAGTAGAAATAACCCATCTGAAATGACGGTTAAGTAGAAATAACCCATCTGAAATGACGGTTAAGTAGAAATAACCCATCTGAAATGACGATTAAGTAGAAATAACCCATCTGAAATGACGGTTAAGTAAAAATAACCCATCTGAAATGACGATTAAGTAGAAATAACCCATCTGAAATGACGGTTAAGTAGAAATAACCCACCTGAAATGACAGTTCAGTAGAAATAACCCATGTGAAATGACGGTTAAGTAGAAATAACCCATCTGAACTTCCATGTCACGAGAGAAATTCACGTGGTCTAACGGATGAGCGCGCCTGCAAACTCCGTACAAAAAGCCAGTTTTAGTCTGATGAAGTTCAAATGTCAGTCACTGATTGATAATACAAGACATGTATTAAACGCATGTTAAGTAATATTTGTCATAACTTACCGAATTTCATCAGTGGAAGTTTTGAACGAGTGAGCGAAGCGGACTAAGTTCTTAGTGGCTACTAGGCGTTTCGGCTGAATGTTTGAATGTATGTATGTTAGAGTTATCCTCAGTCAACATTTTCGGACATATGTACATACATATGTATGTCCGAAAATTTATACAACTCTTGAACGGATGATCGGATTTTGATGAAATTTAGAACTTGAGAAGATTACATCAATACAAATCAATTTTCGTGTTATACAAAAAGCGTAAAAAAAATAGGAACGAGTTGATCATTACCCAAAATGTTCAATAGAAAATACAAAAAGTTTTAAGCATAAAAAAGCTTCTCATCATCATCATTTCAGCCGTAAAACGTCCACTACTGAACGCAGGCCTCCCTCATGGATCTCCATGAGGGGTAGTTGCCATACTCACCACGCTTGGCAGGCGGGTTGGCGAGCGCAGTACGGGATATTGATACACGAAAAGACGCTGCTGCCCATCTTCCGGAGGTATCCCTTAGCAGGCTCTTACTGCATCCACGGGTATGAGAGGAAGGGAAACATTCTACTGCCGGCACCCCACGGCAAAAAAGCTTCTAAACGATTTAAATGCTTTATGCGTCTATTGTAAGGATAAAAGGCTGTATCTCGCATTTTCTCGTAAGAATAAAACATTAATTATTTTGAGTTTAAAGGATCATCATCATCTCAGTCGTAGGCCTGCTGTTCAAGTCCACTGCTGGACAGGCCTCCCTCATGGATCCCCAAGATCATGAGGGGTCGTTGCCATACTCGCCACGCTTGACAGGCGGGTTGGCGAGCGCAGTACGGGATGTTGATTCACGGGAAGAAGCTGCTGCCATATTCCGGAGGTATCCCTTGGGAGATTCTTACTGCATCCACAGGCAACATTCTACTGCCGTAATAATATTCTATCCTGTACTGCGCTCGCCAACCCGCCTGCCAAGCGTGGTGAGTATGGCATCTACCCTTCATGGAGATCTATGAGGGAGGCCTGTATTCAGTAGTAGTGGACGTTTTACGGCTGAAATGATGCCACTGCTAAAAAACTTGCTTTCAAATAAACTGCATTAAAATCGGTCAACTTGTTTAGAGTTCTACGGTGCCACAGACAGATCATACATAACATTATACTGACATATATTGACGACCTCTGTGGCGCAGCGGGCGACGGTCCGCCTGCGACGCAAAAGGTTGCGGTTTCGATTCCTGCCTTCCGAGGCGTTCCAATTTGTTCCGACAAATGCCTGGATGAAAAAACCTTATCAAAAATGTATGATTGGGAGTTGAATCCACGTCCGTTGAATAGATTCTTGACGCTACCTACAGCCGGAAATGCTATAAACACTAACCTACAGAACCCGTGTAGGGCACCGCTAAAATTCGAGTGGGTTCGCATCCTACCGGAATCGTAAATTTTTGATAGTTTTTAATTTCCTTGACATTTTCTACCTAAGTGTGGTTAAACACTCTAACAATTACAAACTGTAAATATCTCGAGGTTTTTTTAATCATCATCATCATTCCAGCCGTAAAAAGTCCACTACTGAACAGGCCTCCCTCATGGATCTCCATGCGGAGTAGTTGCCATACTCACCACGCTTGGCAGGCGGGTTGGCGAGCGCAGTACGGGATGTTGATACACGGAAAGACGCTGCTGCCCATCTTCTGGAGGTATCCCTTAGCAGGCTCCTACTGCATCCACGGGCATGAGAGGAGGGGTAACATTCTACTGCCGGCACCCCAGGGCACGGTTTTTTTTAATATATAAGTAATAAAAAATATATCTATGTAGTATATCAGTCCTGCTAAGGGATACCTCCAGAATGGGTACTGGCCATTCCGGCAGGCTGATTACGTATCTCACGACAGGTTTGCAACAGGCGCAAATCTCGCTATCATCGCAGACAAACGTCAATTCGTGAATTAACTTTGTGACGAATATACCTCTATACAACAACATTATGACAACTAAATCAAAATTGACTCTTGATAACGAGATCCGCGCCTGTTGCAAACCTGTCGCTAGATACGTAATACAGGGGCGGAGGTATCCCTAAGCAGGCTCCTACTGCATCCACGGGCATGGGAGGAGGGGTAACATTCACTTTAGCTCATGTTATTTACGTATTATATTTGTTTTATTCACTTTAAGTATTCGTCAACTATATTTATATATTTTATTGTTTTTGGGTAATGAATAGTTCATTTAACTTATTGTTATTTTATTTGTTTTAATCTGCAACTTATTAGTACGCCACTGTCTTATAAAGTTCTCACAATCCTGTCCATTCGAAGGTTGCCTGGAAGAAATCGCTTTTAGCGATAAGGCCGCCCATTGTGCATTTAGTTAAGTATCTTATCCTCTACTGTTATTTCTTTTATTTACGGTGTACAATAAAGTTATAATCATTCATTCATTCATTCTACCGCCGGCACCCCACGGCACAAAATAAAAGATTATAATTGGAATAAATGCTATATTTCAGTATAGAAATGCGGCGCCACTTCCAGCAGCCACTCCTTCTTGATCACCATCAAGTCTTGCATGTAGGTCTTCACTCCTGACGTTTGTACGCTCGCGAAAACCACCCTGTGGACAGACATATCGGTTGCAGGAAAGATATACATCGTTTGTGACCACTCCCTCCAATTTCAATTACTATCAACACGATCATAAAACCAACACTTACGAAGCAATTCAATTTTAAATCTAAGAGTTTATTTACAAATTTTACATCGAACATAGCTGGCGTAGGTAAAGCCAATACTTGAGGCGGGGACGCTCAAGTATTGGCTAGTGTTTGGTTTTTCCTACGTCTAGGAAGACGGACAAAAACGCGGATATCGGATAGTTTGGTACCAAAATACACAGCAGGGTTGTTACGGATGCAAACATTTAGACATCCGCGGATGCGGATGCAGATGCGGATTATTAGAAGTTCACATCCGCGGATGCGGATTTTATGCGGATGCGGATGTGATGCGGATGCGGATGCGGATTTTGAGATTTTAAAAGGATAATTATTTAAATTTTATGTGCATAAATAACTGAAAATCAATTTGATTATAACTTTTTATTTATTTTATCATATTTTTAGTTTTACTTATGCCAAAACAGAATTTTAACCTTCGAGTTTCATACTAAAAATCTTTGTTTAATAATTAAACTGAAAGGTTGGGGAATTATATTTAATAAATAGTAATATTACAGCCTTCTCAGCTTTCAGCTTTTGTATTGCGATATTTTCGATACATACCTGCTTCATCATTTTTTTTCTTTAATTCTTTTTCTTTATCCGCACTTTCAAATAAACAAAACTCCTTCGGGTGTATTGACTTCAGGTGATTTTTCAAAGAAGTAGTAGTGCATCCCTTCCGCGAGTAACTTTTATTAATATTTTACTCTCCGACTTCTCCGGATATTTTTTGTCTATTGTAAAATAAGTCCAACTACTGCTTTTCATTGGTGGCGACATGTCACTTAATATTTAAATCAAAATATCCATTAAACACGTAAAAACTGTGAAGTACACAGTAAACAAACACTCACTATAACCACTATAACAAAACCTGTAGGATCTTGTTACCAATGTGCGCCTTCCTATTCGTCGGTTACCGAATGAAGTTAGCAATTATCAAAACAGACGCGAAGCACGTGCCACTCTGGCTCCGCCCACTTTCTTTACATGTAGTTTCTTGTTGATGTGAATCTGCATCCGTAAAAACCCCGCATTGATTGATGCGGATGCGAATGCGGATGCAGATGTCTGAATTAATGCGAATAATCCGCATTTACGGATGCGGATGCGAATATTCGTTACACCCCTGATACACAGTAAACTATACTCCAGCGACTGTAGTTTGGGCGTCATTTGCTTAGAATTTGGTGCTATAAGTTACAAATCTGACAAATGTCATACTACTGTTTTTTATGTTAATATTTTTAATGTTTTCTTTGTTTTAAATTTATTATTATTAAAGCTTTTATTTTTTTTTTTTTAATTTAATGATTTTGTAATTGTCATAATATATTTTACGCTCATACTGCTCTAATCTATAATCATGTTGTGTATGCATGTTTTGGAGTACAATCTAGTCTATAAAATGTCATAACTTTTTTCTCTATCATGTATTGATTGTATTCTGTTATGTATGCCTGATAAATAAATAAATAAATTAAACTACTACTGTATGTAATAGCGTTTTTGAACTAAAACTGATGAAGAACACCCCAGACAAGCATCACAATTTTTGGGTTGAATTATTGAATAATGTTTTTAATGTCACAGCTTCTGTTTAGTTTGTAATTTAATTAGCTTGCATTGTCTCTTAGTTCTACTCTTTCATAATGAGGTATCATCCATTCTCTCGGTGTTATGGGTGCGTCGACCACTGCGAGCCTAAGCCACGAACCCGTAGTAACGGCAGGCGATCTAACAATGACAACTCATGAAAGACACACAGATAGCTTTTTTTCCCAAGTATTGATTAACCTAGATTTACAGCAGAAACGCATTTCAGACTGTCTTATTACCAACCACACATACAGTGAGGCTGACAATTTGGGACTAACAGGCACAGACAAATTCATCACATCGGCTGCGACTTATACAGCAGACTGTCATAACAAACTGACACATCAGACTGACACAAGATACTGACATTACCAGACGCCGAACAGACAGAACATTACCAGAAGGGCTTCATTTGCTTTAAATTTGGTACCATGAGTTACATATCTGACAGATGTCATAGTAACTTACTATTACTACTGTAGTAACGGCAGGCGATCTAACAGTGACAACTCATGGTAGACACACAGCGCTGTGGTATAATTTACTTTGCCACAGCACAAGCTGAATGGTGACCTTTTTTGTCACTTTGACTTAGTTCTAAGAATAATTTTATAATTTTGTTAACTGTCCGTAATAAGTGACAAAATAAACATATTTTAATCTTTATCTTATTATTCTAACAAATCACATTCTAAATCGACGTATCAAAGACGACATTGTAATTGTCAATTTCGCTAGGACCCCCATATAGACTAAGGAAGTTGTAGACCTAGGATAGATAATACAGGGCGAGAAGGCTCAAGTATGGCTTTCCAAGGTTACAGATTTGACTAATACCCGACTATGCTGGGAGGATGGTACAGGCCGGGCGAGCCTAATCCAGTTGCTGCCGCTGTATAATCATCATCATCATCATCATTTCAGCCGTAGGACGTCCACTGCTGGACATAGGCCTCCCTCATGGATATCCAGTTATTGCGGTTGGAAGCGATCTGCATCCACCGTCGACCTGCGGCCTTCACCAGGTCATCCGCTCATCTTGTTGGTGGACGTCCTACGCTGCGCTTGCCGGTCCGTGGCCTCCACTCGAGAACTTTTCGGCCCCATCGGCCATCTGTTCTGCGAGCTACATGGCCTGCGCATTGCCACTTCAACGTGCTAATCCGTTTGGCTATGTCGGTGACCCGAGTTCTTCTACGTATCTCCTCATTTTTGATTCGATCGCGTAAAAAACGCTGTATAAATCATGTGATAATTGACGTGAAAGACATATTTGACTTACCACTTCGGCTGCTGCGTGCGGTAGAGGCAGCTGCGCGGCGAGATGTGCAGCTCGGCGCCGCGCGCGCCGCGGTAGGCGCCGCCCGCGTGTAAGTAGGCGGCCTGCGGGAACAGTCCCGATAGCACGCATTTCATTACGCGCTCGCTTTTCGCTGGAAAGAGGAGGAATTCCATAAATCAATTAATAATAATAATCATTTACTTCAGACCACAGATCCATAGTTTTATTAGTAGTAATTACTTATGGCCGTGGGGCACCGGCAGTAGAATGTTGCCCCTCCTCTCTTGCCTGTGGATGCAGTATGAGCCTGCTAAGGGATATCTCCGGAAGATGGGCAGCAGCGTCTTTCCGTATATCAACATCCCGTACTGCGCTCACCAACCCGCCTGCCAAGCGTGGTGAGTATGGCAACTACCCCTCATGGAGATCCATGAGGGAGGCCTGTGTTCAGTAGTGGACGTTTAACGGCTGAAATGATGATGATGATGAATTAATTATGACTAGTGTTAGTAGGGCTTATAAATCTAAACAAACTACATCTACTGTGACACCTGACATGAGGTCGGCTTCAACACAGACATCCAGTGCCTCATGAGGTTTGAACACATATTTTGTGCAATAGCGGTCAGCATGCTGCTGGCGCTGCGGCGCGTGCGTTGTACCAGGGATGCAGTTCTTTTAATGCTATTAGCGTTAAGTCCAGCTATGTATATTGATTTTCATTTCTCATACTCGGAAAGTAGTGTTGTTTTGATCTGATTATTGGGCGGAAAATTTTGATGGAAAATGCTGCTTCCCTCCATAGAGAGGGAAAAATTCATACAAATTACTTCGCACCTAAGGGCCGGAATGAACTTTAAAAATAGAACTGCTGTCAGCTATGAAGAGTTTTATGTAAAAAAAACTAATAAAAAAAATGCTGCGGCTATGTGACTTTCTAAACAGCCAGTTTGAACTTAGCGCAAACTTCTTTGAGCGGAATAAGCCGACACAATTACGCCGTGAGTTCCAAATTTAAAATTTAAAAAGTCGACATAAATTGGCGGGATAGTAATCTGTTATGTATCTGTGACGGAATTCAAAAAAATAGGTCCTAATTTGACAATTAATTTTAAATAGGTAAGTACTACTAATATTATTATATATTATCAATAAATAGTTTAGATAAACAAGTAGTTTTATTTGCCTCATATTCAAAATGAAAAGTAGAGTCTTAACATGGGTAAAAGAATTAATTCCTACTCGGACTAATAGCCGTCTAAATACCTCGGGAATTGATTCTTTCGACCCTCGGTTAACAATCTACTATTTTGTGCGCAAAGTATTAAGTAAATAAAAAAATGGACCAAATGCGAGTCAGACTTTGGCTACCTGTTGCTGTTATTAATATCGAGATAAAACAGCATTAAATCAGGTTTGTTGTATGGGAGCTCCCATAGATATTTCATCATTATTTTTTTTCGTAAAACGTCCACTACTAAACACAGGCCTCCCTCGTGGATCTCCATGAGGGGTAAGTTGCCATACTCATCACGCTGTGCAGGCGGGTTGGCGAGCGCAGTACGGGATGTTGGTACACGGAAAGACGCTGCTGCCCATCTTCCGGAGGTATCCCTTAGCAGGCTCTTACTGCATCCACGGGCATGAGAGGAGGAATAATCTTCTATTGCCGGCACCCCACGGCATCAATAACTAATATGCTGCTGAAAATCCGCCTGTGCAGAGGTTGCGGGTTCGATTCCCGCCTCGGAACAAATGTCTGTACGGTCTGCAGATATTTGTTCAGAGTGTTCTGGATATTTTTCTATATAATAAGAAATTTATATGTATTTAATAATATAATGTACTAAGTTTATCAGTAATCTAGTACCCATAACACAAGCTCTGCTTAACTTGAGGCTAGATGATGCTGTGTGAATATACTGCCGTGGGGTGCCGGCAGTAGAATGTTACCCCTCCTCTCTTGCCTATGGATGCAGTAAGAGCCTGCTAAGGGATACTTCCGGAAGATGGGCAGCACCGTCTTTCCGTGTATCAGCATCCCGTACTGCGCTCGCCAACCCGCCTGCCAAGCGTGGTGAGTATGGCAACTACCCCTCATGGAGATCCATGAGGGAGGCCTGTGTTCAGTAGTGGACGTTTAACGGCTGAATTTAAATCTGTGACTTACCCGAGCCTAAATCGACGCCTGGAAAGATGTTATCTTCCATTTGAAACTTTCCTCTGATGAGTTTTTCTAGACTGTTTCTGATCTCGCACGCCTGTGAAAAATTAATTAAGTACAATTAGTTAGGTCTACCAAAGGGCCAATAAAGAGGGGATCGGAAGGGATCATTTAAAAAGGATTATGTATCGCGACGAACGTGTCCATAAGACATGCGATTGGTAAACTCACACTCCAACGCCAGCGACGCGGGAAGAAGAGGCGTCTAGACAGTTAAATAGAAATAGAAAATATTTCTTTGCACCTTAATTTAACATTGTACACATAATTATGATTAGTAAAAAAAACAATAAAATAAGACACAAATCGGTCGCCACTCAGCATTGCTGTAACAACACGAATGCTGTCGCGGCGCTGGTTTTCGGTGGCTTCGTAGTTTGCCTCACCCTTAGAACTCTATATACATATATACATATAATATAGATAAATAGAAAATGCTTTATTGCACACCTTAAATATAAAAATATTATATATTATTGTTTATACCTGTTTCTCTTGTATATTGTGAATTTTTACCGTGTTTCTTTGGATTATACTTTACCTGTCTACTCTTCAGAAATCTAAAACTTTCATCACTCAATCTCACGCTCAATGCTATTATTATTTTAAATTTCTGTCTGGCGTAAATACGTATTGGTATGCCTTCATTTATTTACGTCTCCTTTATTTAGTTTTCTTTTTATATATTATTTTATATCTCCATCTTTGACAAATGTGTACTTATCGTGTATAAATGTTATTGCATCCGTGGAGCCTGGTGACAATAATACAGGCTATAAGCCTATCTCTGGCACCAGTCTCTCATAACCAGGTTACAATATAACAATAAAATGTGCATTTGTCCACGTAATGTTGTATAACCCTATGACAGAAGTAAATATCAAGTCGCTGCATTGATTCGTTCGACTTCCGTTCCGGTCTCCAACGCCATCTGTTATCGAGTAGAGTGTAAAGTGGGAAACGTCAAGTTGACAACTGTCAGTGTCACTTGCGCAAGGTCAAGGCAGAGTGCTAGTTCGGTCGGGTCGAACAGGCAGTCGTCTCGGTGTATCGTCGACTTTCGAGCAGAGCACTGGTCCCGACTAGCCTCTGTGTTGAACTTGCCGCGTATCTAGAATTACCTACCTAGTGATAAGTGTGTCTACCATGAGTTGTCACTGTTAGATCGCCTGCCGTTACTACAGTGGTAATAGTACGTTACTATGACATCTGTCAGCTTGTAACTCATGGTACCAGATTCTAAGCAAATGAAGCCCAAACTACAGTCGATGTAATATAGTTTACTGCGAATTTTAGTACCAAACTATCCGCTAGAGGCGCTGTACAAGTTTTCATATTTTAACTAGAGTCGCTAGCGAGTATAGATTGTGAAAACTCATTGTAGACCAAAAGAATAATTTCGTAAGTGATTGTGATCGACGAATGAACACCTAAAAATTCACGTTGCATTTGTTCGGTTGGATCTGGAGACATGTCTGACGCCCCGGGAGGCAGGCCTCGGCCTCCCGACTCGACCCTCCCCGTCATATATATATAAATATTCCATACAACAAACGTGATTTTCTTGCCGTTTTTCGCTCGATATTAATAACGGCAACAGGTAGACGCTTCATACACTCGCATAATATTTAGTTGTCATATTCATTCCAAAAATAAATAATTTAATTAAAACAAAATAAAAGAATGGATGGTGCTACCCCAAGAACATGTTATTTTGCCAAATCATCATCATCATTTCAGCCATAAAACGTCCACTGATGAAAACAGGCCTCCCTCATGGATCTCCATGAGGGTTAGTTGCCATACTCACCACGCTTGGCAGGCGGGTTGGTGAGCGCAGTATGGTATGTTGATACACGGATAGACGCTGCTGCCCATCTTCCGTAGGTATCTCTTAGCAGGCTCTTACTGCATCCATGGGCATGAGAGGAGGGGTATCATTCTACTGCCGGCACCCCACGGCAAATATTGGTACGGAACCCTTCGTGCGCGAGTCGGACTCTCACTTGGCCGGTTTTAATTGCTTTGATATCTGCACATACCTTCTCCATGATCTTATGGCTGAGATACATCTTGTTGCACCAGTCTTTGGTCGCTTTCCGTTGCCTTCTCTCGTCGCTATGTTCAGACTTGATTTTCAGGTACGAATCCATTATATTCAGGTACATGATAATATCACCTTCTGCGACCTGTACAACGTCGAGAGATCAAACATAAATAAATTAATAAATAATGCTGGACAATTCACGCAGCATCATCTGGTCCCAAGCTAAGCAGAGCTTGCGTTATGAGTACTGGATGATTGATATACTTAATACAAGTTGAAACAACGGACACACATGACACCTTACAGCTCTGTCTCAGGGTGATGGGCGCCATGCAGCGTTGGTCACGTGCTCTGAGAACGTGATCACCGCGGCGTCTGACGACCTCTGTGGCGAAGAGGCAAAGAACCATATGCGGCGCAGGATGTTGCGGGTTCGATTACCGGCTCGGGACAACTGTCTGTACGATCCTGCTTCTTATTTGTTTAGATAGATAAACTCTTTATTGTGTAAATCATACTTACAGAAAAAAAACATAAATAAATAAAATTAGCTTATACTATAAAAACAACAGAAATACACAATGGGCGGTCTTATCGTTTAGAGCAATTTCTTCCAGACAACCGTAGGTGTTAGGGTTTACTGGATATTTTTTTCTATATACATAATACAAAATATCTATCCACGTAGTATAATGTACTAAGTATATCAGTCACATAGTCATCAGTCTACCCATAACACACGCTCTGCTTAGCTTGGTGCTAGATGATGCTGTCTAAATTGTCCAGCATATGTTTTTTTTTATTTCGGACTTTCACCACATGTGACGCTAAGCTAGTTTTAAATTACTTTTCATAGGTTCGTCCTAATCTTCCCATAACACAAGCTCTGCTTAGCTTGGGGCTAGATAATGCTGTGTGAATAATCCAGCATATATATTACTTCTTATATACTGTTAGGTAGCGCTGTGCGGTGCCGGCAGTAGAATGTTACCCCTCCTCTCATGCCCGTGGATGCAGTAAGAGCCTGCTAAGGTATAATACCTCCGAAAGATAGGCAGCAGCGTATTTCCATCAACATCCCGTACGCTCGCCAACCCGCCTGCCAAGCGTGGTGAGTATGGCAACTACCCCTCACGGAGATCCATGAGCGAGGCTTGTGTTCAGTAGTAGACGTTTTACGGCTGAAACGACAGGTCTACTGTTAGATCTTCGGCTTCTCTCGTCATCTAGTCGTATAAAAAATATTATTTTAAATAGCATTTACCTCGAAATTGTTCCTCCTAGAGACTCTGGCGGCCGCGGACTCTTTCCCGCTGGCTTTTGTGAACACGTTATCCACCTGCAGCATGGCCGCCACGGACAGCGCCTCGTCTACGCACCCGTATTCACCTGCAAAGTCGAATCACACGAATTCACATAGATAAATAAATAAACAAATTTAAATAAATAAATAAATAAATGAATAAATAAATAAAATAAATAAATAAATGAATGAATAAATAAATGAATAAATAAATAAATAAATAAAATAAATAAATAAAACAAACAAATAAAATAAATAATGCTGGACAAATCACACAGCTTCATCTAGACCCAAGCTAAGCAGAGCTTGTGTTATAAGTTAAGACCACTCTCGATCAAGTCAACATTCTGCTGCCGATGCCCCTTCACTAATTTTTATCAACTTATAATACGAATCTCACTAATATTATAAAGCCGAAAGTTTGTTCGCAAGGAGGTCTGTTACCTCTTCACGCAAAAACTAGCGTACGTATCCATACGTCCGTACGCCTATAATTAGCATATATAATAAGAACTGGTCCTTGCAATTTCAATGATGAATGTATTATATATATACTGTTGGCGTTCCTTTTATAAATAAACAACAGTCTCTTCGTAAAGCCGACGACAGACAGACAGACAAACCGAGGGTTTCTTGTTCTACTACGCAACCCTAAAAAGATCTTAAGCAACTTACCCTACGGCGCACAGATACGTACCGCTGTTACACAGCATCTTAGCGCACGTGGGCCGCAGCGGAAGCTCCGCCATCTTGGTTCCGATGACGTCAGTGAGCAGGCCCGCCTTGTCTATGGAGCCCAGCGCGTGCAGCGCCTCCAGCGCCGCCAGGAGACATTTGGCGGGCGGCGCGGTGGGGAATGGAAACCTAAAATCAATATTTTTTTTACTGAAATACCTCAGTATTTATATATTTAAAATTCAATGTCCTGACTGACTCACTAAATGACTCACTGACTGACTCACCGACTGACTCACCGACTGACTCACTGACTGACTAACTGAATGACTCACTGACTGACTCACTGACTGACTGACTGATATATCAACGCACAGCCTAAACACCTAAAGACTTGAATTTTGGCACACATATACTTTTGAGTATCCTAGAGCTGTAGTGCAGCTCTAGGATACTCAAAAGTAGGGTACAAATAGTAGAAGGGATTTTTCGAAATTCCCACGGGATTGGGAATAAATGGGATTTATATTATCGAATCAAAGTGGCTCCGCGTGAAAAAGGGGATTTTACGTTTTATGACTTCCACGCGGACGAAGTCGCGGGCAAAAGCTAGTATTATATTATACTAGGTGTCCCGGCGAACTTCGTACCGCACCTACTACGACCGCTGCTTACAACTACCCTATAGCCTTCCGCGATAAATAGGCTATCTAACAATGAAAGAATTTTTCAAATCGGACCAGTAGTTCCCAAAATTAGCGCGTTCAAGCAAACAAACAAACAAACTCTTCAGCTTTATAATATTAGTATAGATTATATCACCCATTTATTATTGTAGTATATTTATATATTTTATGTAGTTATAACTATGTCTATCATATAAGTATTTAGGCTGTTATGTATGTAGGTATATTTTTATCTATCTATTTTTGCGTATGTATTATTCGTACACCGCCGTTTTTTATTATCTTATACCCTGTCCATCCAAAGGTTGTATGGAAGAAATCGCTTTTAGCGATAAGACCGCCCATTGTATATTATATTTGCCTGTGTTTCTCTTTGTGAAATTTATGTTTTATGATAAATGTACAATAAAGAGTGTATCTATCTGTCTATCTATCTCAGTAATAAAATGCGTTAAAACCCAAGATTAAAATCGTTAGATACGCCCTTGCCGTAATGAGACCGCGTCGTTTTGTTTCCACAAAAATGAGCGCATTTGGAATCAGTGTACCTCTAACTAAACGCAGTGTTAGCTGGACATGGGGTACCAGAAAAAGGGGCGAAGGTCACCAAAGGTCAAACATGGCATTTTTGGGTTTTTGGACGTTTTCGGCCATTTGAAGACTTTTATTTTTTATTCAAAAGGTCACCATAACTCCGGCCCCTGTGACCCTAGAGTCACTAAAATCAATCAGTACCCTCCTCTCATTACGACGGTGCTAACAAAAAAGGTTTCACGTAAATCGGTCAACGCGTTCGGTTGTAATCGTCTCATAGACAGACAGACAGACAGCGCTATGCATATTAGGGTCCCTCAATCAGTACCCTTCTCTCACTAAGACGGTGCTAACAAAAAAGGTTTCACGTATATCGGTCAACGCGTTCGGTTGTAATCGTCTCATGCACAGATAGACGGACAGACAGCGCTATGTATGCATAGCGTTAATCGTTAACATAATCATTAACATAACATTAAATATGCTCTTATTATTGTAAGTGGACGCGTCTATGTTTTGTAATTGCAATTGTAATTGGAAATAAATGAATGAGTTTCAGAGTTGACTTTCAGAGTTTCTTAATACTCAGACTTATTCAAGAAAAAGAGTTATTTGATGTCCCATGTCCCGTTTACGTTACCTCAACACGTTATGGATGCCCAAAGCCTTCAGCTGCAGCAGCACAGACGCCAGGTCGCTGCGACACATCTCCGGAGGCACGCTGGGCGGCAGGCGGTCGAACTCATCCTCCGTGTATAGTCTGAAATAAATCACAGATTTGAATAAGTCTGAGTATTAAGAAACACTAAAAGATTGAAACTCATTCATTTATTTCCAACTACAATTGCAAGAAACTCAGAGAGACTGAAACTCATTCATTTATTTCCAATTACAATTGCAAGAAACTCAGAGAGGCTGAAACTCATTCATTTATTTCCAATTACAAATTGCAATTACAAAACATAGACGCGTCCACTTACAACAATAAAAGCATATTTAATATGCTTTTATTGTTGTAATGCTGCTATAAAGATCAAAGGGGTATTCAACAGGGTGGTTGGAACAGAACGTCGGAATATGTAGAATTTATTAAAAAGGTGATTAACTCCCTACCAAAGTACGAGTTCCATGACAGGAGACAAAATAACAATTACTGATTGTTATTTTTTGCCTAGTGATTGCCAGGACCTAAAACTGGGAATGACGATACAAAAAATTCACGAAATTTATGTGGAGAAATTCAAAATTGTACACGGCGAATCAATATTCAACTTAAATGTGTCTTGTTCTTCTTTTGTAAATCGAATATTCTAAGTGGCGTTTTGCTATATTGAATAAACACTTACTGATTTTGATTTTTTGATTTAGTTGTTTTTGCAAAAATCGGTAACAAACATCCATACATCCAAACAAACAAACTTTCCGCTTTATCATCATTTCAGCCATTAAACGTCCACTGATGAACACAGGCCTCTCTCATGGATCTCCATGAGGGGTAGTTGCCATACTCACCACGTTTGGCAGGCGGGTTGGCGAGCGCAGTACGGGATGTTGATACACGGATAGACGCTGCTGCCCGTCTTCCGGAGGTATCTCTTAGCAGGCTCTTACTGCATCCACGGGCATGAGAGGAAGGGTATCATTCTACTGCCGGCACCCCACGGCGGTTCCGCTTTATAATATTAGTGAAATCACTTCACCTATAACATTTCCCTTTCTGCGTGCGTCCCGCGCGGCCGGCGCGCTGCGTCGCGTTGTTCTTGGACATCGCGGTGACCGTGATGGAGTCCACGCCCACGGCTGGGTCGAAGTATGGCAGCTTGTGGAACCCGCAGTCTATCACTGGAATTAAGGAATAAATAAATAAATAAATAAGTAAATAAATAAATACATAAATAAATAAATAAATACATACATAAATAAATAATGCTGGACAAATCACACAGCATCATCTAGCCCCAAGCTACGCAGAGCTTGCGTTATGGGTACTAGATGACTGATATACTTAATACATTATACTACATAGGTAGATATTTTTATTATATAAAGAAAAACACCCAGAACACCCTGAGATCGTACAGACATTTGTTCCGAGGCGGGAATCGAACCCGCAACCCATTGCGTCGCAGGCGGACCTTCGCCCGCTGCGCCACAGAGCTCGTCAACTAGGAAATAACTTTATTTAAGTTTAAGCTCTCCGCTTATACATTTCTCCTGTGAGGGATTTCGCTCAGTGACTTGTGTGCTCAATTCTCTCCTATAATCACTAGGTTGTTTGATGAAATTGATTTCAGCGATAAGGCCGCCTGTTCTATTACCAACAGTTTTTGTTATGTTTTTAATTATACGTAATTTTGTGGTTTTGAATAAATAGTATTCTGTCTATCTATATATAATTGTATTACTGTGTTAATGAGTGTTGAAATTACCAAACACAAAAATGTAACTTAATTGACATCGAATAAAGTTATACAGGGGGTATATAACATGATTGTATCTTAGCCCAGAAGGACTTGGAGGGTTAAGTCCATAAAAACATTGTGAGCCGTCACGGGACGCCTGGCAGATGTGAAACATCGACATTATTTTACAGTACAGTAAAGTACAGTACTACAACATTATAGACTGTTTATATGTACCATCATATCGTACGGCATGCGTCGCCACGCCATAAATCGGTTTTACGTGCGGCTATAGATGTTTCACATCAAAAAGGCGTTTTTGAGGAGAAAACTTTGGGATTTCGTATTTTTTTTTTATTTTTACTAGTTTATGTGGTATGAACATGATCCTAAATTCAATATTATTATTTTTTTACCACATTTTAAAAATACCCCTGTGGTTTTAGCTACTTTTATTTATACCTGTACGGCAACTCTTAGCGAAGGTCAATGACCCTGACAAGAATCAGCTGGCGCTTATGTTGTCATTATCGTATAATCAGCTGTGGAAGTGAAAACTTTCGCGGTCTTTTCTTAAATGAAAATCACCGAATCCTGGATAGTAAGTAGAATCGTAAAGCTGAAGTTGTTGCTTGCTGTGGTCAGAATCGCCCCCTTTCTGCTCAAGCACATATTAATTATACATCTTGTATATTAAACGACTTTAAGAAATTATATTTTTGATGTGAAACATCTACAGCCGCAAGTTAAAGCGATTTCTGGCATGGCGATGCATGCCGTGTCGATGCGTCGCCACGCTATATGATGGTAAGTCCTATACATAAACAGTCTATAATATTGTAGTACTGTAGGTACTGTACTGTACTTTATTGTACTGTAATTTTCTGTACTGTACTGTATCTACAGTAATTTTTGTATTTAATGAAAATAAATGTTTAATGAATAAACAGTCATCATTTTCTGGAAAAAAATCGTAATATTTTATTTTATCATCCTGTCGTATTTAGTTCCTATCGCAATCTGTTCTTTTCTGCATATTACTTTCACAAAATAATGTCGATGTTTCACATCTGCCAGGCGTCCCGTGACGGCTCACCATTTTAATTCACTTACCGTACACAATCCCTGGTATGGTGACACTGGTCTCTGCTATATTCGTCGCTAAAACTATTTTCCGTACATTTTTGTCTGCAGTTTGAAAGACTCTGTAACAATTAAATAAAATCAAAGTCAAGTCAACAAGTTTATATTCAATAAAGCTAGATCATCATTTCAGCCGTAACACGTCCACTACTGAACATAGTCCTGCCTCATGGATCTGCATGAGTAGTTGCCATACTCACCACGCTTGGCAGGCGGGTTGGCGAGTACGGGATGTTGATACACGGAGAGACGCTGCTGCCCATTTTCCGGATGTATCCCTTAGCAAGCTCTTACTGCATCCACGGGTATGATAATGATAGGAGGGGTAAGATTTTACTGCCGGCACCTAGGCCACGATAGTTTTCACTTCAACAGCTGGTTATACGATAATGACAACCTAAGCGCCAGCTGATTCTTGACAGTGTCATTGACCTCCGCAAAGAGTTGCCGTAAAAGTACAAATAAAATCTATAATCAAATATAGGTGTTTTTTTTTATAAAATGTGAAAAAAAATCCGATTAGGACCTAAGGATCATTTTGAGATCACACCATGTAGTAAAAATTTAAATAAAAATAAAAAATGCAATAAAAATTTTGTCTTCGACGGGACTCGAACCCGCAATGTTCAGACGAATACCTTAAACGCAGGCTGCCTTAACCATTTCAGCCACGAAGACACTAACCGTCGGGTCGAAAATCTTGATTGCCTTTATTGGTTTTGTAGCACCGAGTAGCGACATCTAGCAGAAATCTTCGGAGATATTCTTGCCCACTGTCCGACAACCAGATGTCAGTAGCAGTCAAGTGATGTTGCTTTTGCTAAATTAGCAAAAGCGACATATAAGCTATTATTGTATGGTTTATAAAATTCAGGGATAATATAGCATTCTCATGATAAAAGAATTTTGAAAATCGGTCCAGTAGTTTTCGTGTTTATTCGTTACACAAAATAAAAACATAAAAAATACAACAAATGAATCTTTCCTCTTTATAATACAGAGTAAATACAGTGTGTGTACACGTGTAGTAACCCAAAAGGGCCCAGCAAACAGCCCATGAAAGCAAGTAGTTTTGGAAGGAAAAAAAGTCGGGAATTCGCATTTTTTTATTTTTTTAATATTTTTTCCTACTTATACTTATTTACTAGTTATGTGAAAATGATCCTAGGGACCTTCTTATGTGGTTCTAGATATTTGTATTTGTACCTGGCACGGCAATTCTTCGCGGAGTTCAAAAGACCCTAACAAGAATCAGCTGACGTGTAGATTGCCATTACCGTATTCAGCAGTTAAAGTTAAAACGTTCCTTGTCTTATTTTAATGTAAAATCACTGAATCCTGAAAAGTGGAACAACAAAAGTTGTTCCTTACGATCGTTAGAATCACCCCCTTTCGGCTTAGAATACATATTATATTACACCCTCTTTGGTATAGATGTTACCGGCTAAACCCGATTTCAGGACAAACTAGTTTTAAATTTTGCCTAGGCTAAACTAGTTATTTTCCTATTAACCTACTGTCTCTCCACCTCGGTTCTGCCACAGGCAGTGTTTTTATTTCATACATTTCCTAAATAGCTTCGGAATTGTATATAGGAAGAACTAGTTTAGCCTAGGCAAAACTAGTTTGTCCTGAAATCGGGTTTGGCCGGTAAAACAGATATAATTTCGGTTACTTACTTGATTTGACTGTAGTAAGGCAGGCTTCCGTACATGGGCAGTACGGCCATGTCGCAGCATTTGATGCCGCTAGGGAAATATTGCCGCTGTTTGTTTGTCTGGTTGTTCGTTGTCGCGTAGGCTTGGAGGGCTTCCAGCGCCTCGGTTATCTCCTCCTGGAATCAATCAATCATTTATTATATAAAACTTTATACAATTAATGGAATCAAGCGTTACTTTGCGGAAATCCATGACATAAAATCCATGCAACATTGGTTTGGGTATGCATGTTGCACTAACAACCTAGTTCTCCCTGCGTGTGCATAATTAGCGGGCGGGAGGGTGGTGCATATGCATCTCAGCATAAGCGGAATTAAAACTAGATATTTTCATTGCATTTTATATAAAACTTTAACAAAGTAATTATATATTTTTTCTGTATTCTATTTCTAAAGAAACATACCAACTAGCCGTACTCCTCGGTTTCACCGCGTAGTTCCCGTTCCCGTGGGAATACGGGGATAAAATAAAGCCTATGTTACTCAGGGATAATGTTGCATTGTTATGGTGAGAGTTTTGAAAATTTATTTTGTAGTTTTTGAGTTTATTCGTTACAAACATACAAAATCCAACAAACAAATCTTTCCTCTTTATAATATTGTGAGGTAAGCAACAACCTATTCACTTCTACTCATAAAATCCTGACGGAAGCCGAGTGAGCCCTTGCATCCACTTACAAGTGAAAACTTAAAATTGGAGCAAGGTGTTCATCTTATCTATCCATAAAGGTTTTTGCTACAAAGTACCTACTGATTTTTCTTTCTTGAAAAATGTATGTGCACACTTAACACGCGCTTTAACGGTGAAGGAAACATCGTGAGGAAACCCGCGGCTTAGTTAGCTTCAGACGTATTGACCTGCTCTTTCCTCTGCATAATAGCTGACTAAGCTGAGAGGATGGTATAGGTGCTGGGCAAGCCTAATCCATCTAACAATGTCCCAGGCACTGCAGCGTCCCGTACAGCATGATTACCAGTTGCTGACGCTGTATAAATCATCTATAATAGATGCAAAGGCCTTACCTACTGTTGTTGTAAAAATACTATTATTCTACAAGCTTTTATTTAGTTGACCTGTCCCGATGTCTGTCTGTAATCAAATCTAGCAAGCTAAATTTGATCACCTTCCCGGTTACCGATTGAGTTGAAATTTTGCGTGCATGTGTAAATCGGACGTCAATGCAATTTTTTTATGGCATGGAGCTGATCTGATGATGGAACCGGAAGGTGGCCATAGTAACTCGGTAGTTAAACGACACAACCCCATCGAGTTTGGACACGGTTGATTACTCGTCAAGACGAACACATTAAATACATTAAAATAACATTAAAATTCATAATTCACAATAACATGATGTCGGTAGATGCAACTTATTTTAGCTCCAGCCCAGTGGGTGAACTGCAGTTCTTCAAGCTATCTCCTAGGCTATGGAACAGCCTGTGTTTAGGAGGAACAGTCCCGAACTTCTGTGCCGTGGTGCCGGCAGTAGAATGTCACCTCTCCTCTCCTGCCCGTGGATGCAGTAATAATCTACTAAGGGATATGTCCGGAAGATAGGCAGCAGCGACTTTCCGTGTAAGAACATCCCAAACTGCGCTCACCAACCCGCCTGCCAATCGTGGTGAGTATGGCAACAACGCTTCATGCACTTGAATCTCTAAGTCAATGAGGAAGGCCTATGTCCAGCAGGGAATTTCTTACGGCTGTAATGATGATGATGAGTCCCGAACCTCTCTATGACGAGTGATTTTAAAACATTTGATTTTGTAAGTACATTGTCAATGAACTGTTTAATTTATTAAATGATGTCAAGCCGCGAAAATTTCTATAAAATGTATACTTTTTTGTAGAATTTTCTACATGTTTATTTTCATTATGTTACCTGTGAGGTCAGAAACGCGAGGACATCTCCAAACGGTTCGTTCTCGTGTATTTTGATAACTGTTTCCACAGTCGCCTTCACGTAATCCGGCACTGGCTCTGGGAATAGATTAATTATGCTGCACATCACATTTAATTAAGAATATTTCATCATCACAGCCGCAGGACTGCTGTCACGTCCACTGCTGGACACAGGCCTCCCGCATGCGTCTCCAAGATCACGAGGGGAGTGCTGCCATACTCGCCACGCTTGGCAGGCGGGTTGGCGAGCGCACTATGGGATGTTGTTACATGGAAAGACGCTGCTGCCCATCTTACGGAGCTATCCCTTAGCAGATTCTTAGTGCAACCACGGGCAAGAGGCAACATTCTACTGCCCACTCTCTACTCTACTACAAGCAGCTGATAATGCCAGCCTAAGCGCCAGCTGATTCTTGACAGGGTCATTGACCTCCTCAAAGAGTTGCCGTCGAAGTACAAAAATGTAAAAAAAAAACAGCAAGTCCAATTATGACCTCAGGATCATTTTCACATCACACCAATTAGTAAAATTGTAAATAAAACAAATACAAATATTACCATACCGAGTTCTGAAGACAAAGTGAGGGTAGTTGCAAAACTACCATCGCTTCTTAATGGAAACTCCAATGAAACCTCCAGTCAACCCGGGCCCACGATTGTTGAAACACAGTCGAAACGTCGGGAATAATCAGAGGTATTACGCGATAAATTCCCGTGTTTATGTTATTATATTATAATGAATACAAATATGACAAAAATACGATATGTTTTCCCGTCCAAAACTAATTGTATTCATGGGCTTAGAAACCCACCTTTCTGGTTAGATAGAGTGACAGATAAACTATTGTACAATCACCATAAAACATAAATTTCTCAAGGAGAAACACAGACAAAAATAACATACAATGGGCGGTTTTATCGCTTATAATATACGCTGTAGATAGATTTAGTTATTCAGTTTCGAGAGCTTGCAAACTAAACTATCGGGTTAGATAGAGATACACTGCCGGCCAAAAGTTTGAGACCACCTACATCTAAGTAGCAAAATGAAATAAAACTCAAAATATAAATCAAGAGGTTTAGATATTAATTAAAATGCTTATTTACTAATACACATTCATCAAGAAGAAAAAAAAAATCAAGAAATATCAACCATTTACGTTAAAAATGACGTTCATATTTAATAGAATCATTAAACGGATTTTTCGTCAAAAAAGCCTCCCTTGCATTTTATAACTTTTTTCACTAGTCTCGGCATACGAGCAATCAATTTATCAATTGTATCTTGTGAGATATTGTTCCAGCTTTCTTGTAAAGCCTTCCACATGTCTTCTTGTGAGGAGGGACAACAACTGCGCACATTTCTGTCAAGCTCTTCCCACAATAGCTCAATGGGGTTGAGATCCGGACTCTGAGGGGGCCACACCATGTTTTTTAACACCCTTTCTGTTTCTTTATGTTCTAAATAACCCCTGCATAATTTTGAACTATGTTTAGGATCATTATCTTGTTGGAAAAAAAATCCATTTCCAATTAATCTTAAACCAGACGGAACGGCATTTTGCTGTAGTATTCGTTTATAATGCTCCTTTTTCATGATTCCTTCGACTCGTACCAAATCTCCGGTTCCATGGCCCGAGAAGCATCCCCAGACCATAATGGAACCACCACCATGCTTAACTGTTGGCACCACACAATCTGGCATCATCTTTTCCTCGGCGGTACGTCGAACAAAAATTCGTCGTTTTGAACCAAATATTTCAAACTTGGATTCATCTGTCCAAAGAACTTCTTTAAAGTCTTCTTCAGTCCAGTCTCGATGGGTAAGGGCCCACTGCATCCGTTTCTTTTTGTTTTGTGGCCTTAGTAGTGGTTTTCGAACGGCGACGCGACCAAATAACTTAGCATCTCTCAATCGTCTTTTTACTAAATTAGATAATTAGATAAAACTAAATTAGACTAAAATAATTAGACTAAATTAGATCATAAGACAACAGAGGAAATCTCTAGCCAGAACAAGTCAAATAATATCTTGTGTCAAAATGAAAAAGCAATAAATAAAACATTTAAAATATATACAAAGGTTACCAACTTGGTGCACCAAAATATTCAAGGAATAAGCAGTAAATTGTTAGAGTTGGAACTATACATAAACTTGTATAATATTGATATTTTATGTATTACTGAACATTGGCTGAAAAGTCATGAGGTTATGTTCAGTTTCAACAACCATCTTGTTGGTAGCTCCTTTTGTAGATCACATGCTATTCGTGGAGGTTCTTTAGTGCTACTTAATAAACATCTTAAGTACAAAGAACGTAAAGACATTGTCTGTCTGTCTGTTGAGAGCCAAATCGAAATAGCATGTGTGGAGTTGGAGCAAGTTATTATCATAAGTGTATACAGCCCACCGTCAGCTTCGTTTGAGACATTTGAAAAAGTCATGGATGAAATCTTATTCAAAGCATCAAAGTCAAATAAAAACATAATTACATGTGGAGATTTCAATGTTAATCTCTTAGAAAATTACTCTTTTAGTACTAGATTAACATGCCTTTTTAATTCATATAACCTAAAACCATTGTTTATGGAGCCTACTAGAATAACTGAAACATCAGCTAAATGTATTGACAATATCTTTGTAAATTCTAATACAAAAATTCTCCATAAGGGCTTGATTAGCAATATAAAGTCAGACCATTTAGGCCAGCACATTCAAATTAAACAGCAAAAAAAACAAAATGTAAAAAGAAAAATTACTTTTATACCTGTGACCATGCATCGATCTGAACAACTGAAATGTAAATTGAATACAAAATTTCCACCTTACTACTCAAATAACAACCCTAATGAGTCATATTGCAATTTTTTCAATGCATTTAGCAATATGTTTAATTCAATATTTACATCAAAGTCGATAATGGTCACAGATAAACATAACTTTAATGAGTGGGCAACAGTGGGTATACATAGAAGTAGACAAAAATTATATGATCTTTATAGTGAAAAACATTATAATTTTAGTAAAGAATTTAAAGAAAAGGTTAAAAATTACTCAAAAATTTTTAGAAAAGTCTGCCATATTGCTAAGTCTAATTATATAAGTTCAAAAATTAAAAATAGTGATAATAAAATTAAAGCTACTTGGAAAATAATAAACAAAGAAACTGGAAATGTGAGTAACTTTAACAACCAATTCAAATTAAATTATAATAATACCACCTACAAAAGTGATGAAGATGTAGCCCAAGCATTTGAAACATTTTTTACTGACATTCCAATTTCTACCACAAAGTCTTTAAACTCTTCTCACCTGATCGCCGAGTCCTTACTTAGCGAAAATGTACCTAAATGTGATAGTAATTTTAAATTCCAATATGTGGACAGCGGCGATATAGTTAAAGCCTTTAAAATGTTAAATGTCAAGAAAACTGCAGATCTCTGGGGTATTTCTGTAAACATTGTAAAACCATTAGTAGACACAATCGCACCTGAACTGGCTTTTATATTTAATGAATGCATTGACTGTGGCGTATTTCCTGATCTAATGAAACACAGTAAAATAATACCTTTATTCAAATCAGGTTCTAAGTCGGATCCCACTAACTTTAGGCCGATATCAGTACTGCCGACATTTAGTAAAATTTTTGAAAAGCTTATTTTAAATCAGCTATCTAAGCACTTTAACGACAACAAGTTGCTTCACTGCAAGCAATTTGGCTTTACACGCGGTCGTTCCACTACTGATGCCGGTATAGAGTTAATCTCGCATATCTATGATGCTTGGGAGAAGTCGCAAGACGCTATAGGTGTTTTTTGCGACCTTTCAAAAGCATTTGACTGTGTACACCATGAAACATTGATCGGGAAATTGCGCCACTATGGTGTTAGAGATATCTCTTTAGATCTACTTAATTCTTATCTCAGTAACAGGATACAAAGAGTTGATGTTAATGGAAAACGTTCTTCGGGATCTGTAGTTACAATGGGTGTACCGCAGGGATCAATTCTTGGGCCTTTTCTATTTTTAATTTACATTAATGATCTACCTCATCTTGTCAAAAACAATCATGAGATTGTATTGTTTGCTGATGACACTTCACTTTTGTTCAAAATGAAACGACGTACCACCGATTATGACGAGGTGAATAATGCAATCTCAGAAGTTGTTAATTGGTTTAATGTCAATAACCTATTACTTAATGAAAATAAAACAAAATGCATTAGATTTACTCTCCCGAATGTAAAACAGGCTGATGCCAACATTAAATTGAAAGGTGAAAGTTTAAACCTTGTAGAAAAAACTGTATTTTTAGGCATAACTTTGGACAATAAGCTTCAATGGGGCCCGCATATAGAACAACTATCGGGTAGGCTTAGTTCTGCAGCATATGCAGTCAAAAAAATCCGCCTTCTTACAGACGTAGATACCGCTAGACTTGTTTACTTCAGCTATTTCCACAGCATTATGTCTTATGGCTTACTGCTGTGGGGATGTGCTGCAGATATAGACACCGTATTTGTGCTGCAGAAGAGGGCTATTCGTTCTATCTACAATATGGGTCCCAGAGAATCACTTCGCACTAAATTTAAAGAAATAAATATAATGACAGTAGCTTGTCAATATATTTATGAGAACCTGTTGTACACCCATAAAAATATTGCTTCGTTTAAGAAAAACAGCGACAATCACAATGTAAATACAAGAAATAAGAATAAACTCGCTGTGCCCACTACTAGGCTCCATAAGGTAAAAAAATCTTTTAAAGGGCAATGTATACGCTTCTACAACAAACTCCCAAGTGAGTTGCAGAAGTTATCATTAAATAAATTCAAAAACATTATTAAACGCAATCTGTGCGATAAAGCTTATTATAAAATATCAGATTACATAGAGGACAAAACCACTTGGGACGGAATCTGCTCCAACTCCGTCAAACGTAGCATAAGACAAAATCAAATTGTTAAATGATGACTATAACGACCGAGTTAGGTTCTTCTGTTCACTTCTTTTCCTAACTCGCGTGTCATCTGAAGTGGACAGGTTCAATTATGTGCTTTATTCTATTTATTTGTGTTGTTTTATTTTGTAAGTTGTGACGCGTCAATAAGGTCCATGCGGCCGCACTGAATAAAGTATTTTTTGAATTTGAATTTGAATTTGAACTGTAGTCAATGACACAGGTTCTGATCGGGATTTGTTCACTTCTGCGCGGATTTCTGGTGCGGTTAGGCGTCTATTCCGCTTGCTGGTAACGACGATGAAATTATCCTCGCTAGAAGTGGTAGCTCTCGGTCTCCCCGATCGCGAACGATCTTGATTACTGCCAGTCTCCTTGTATCGGGTTATTGCGTTATGAACACAAGTCTTCGACAACTTAAGTTGAGAGGCAATCGCACGTTCAGATTTGCCTTCGCCGTGTAAAACAACTATGGCAGAACGAGTTTCAGTGCTAATTTCGCGCACTTTTCCCATTTTAAGATGTCTTCACTGTAACAACGACGAGCTCAGACTAGTTAAGATAATGAAAAATTTACTCCATCAAAACTCAGGTAAAAAATATGTTTAAGGAAGCTAAAATAATCCGGAAGTACGGTTACCGCAAAACAAAACCAAAATAATTAGAAATGAGCAGGCCATAAAAAATATAACAATGACTCTATCACCTGGTAAGCGCGCGGTACTCATTTATGTTTTGAAACAATAGACCTTTAAAGGATGATAACTTAAAAATATACAATAAAAATGACTCTCAGAAATTCTTTGATAACAATAGAATACGCAGGTGTTCAAATTAGCTCTTTATCATGTGTACTTTTGAAATATTTTGGTGGTTACAAAGATTTTTACAAGTGGTCTCAAACTTTTGGCCGGCAGTGTATATGTAGATAAACTATTGTACAATCACCATAAAACATACATTTCTCAAAGAGAAACACAGACAAAAATAACATACAATGGGCGGTCTTATCGCATATAATAATACACGCTGTAGATAGATTTAGTTATTCAGTTTCGAGAGCTTGCAAACTAACCTTTCGGGTTAGATAGAGATAGATAAACTCTTTATTGTAAAATCACCATAAAACATACATTTCCCAAAGAGAATGAATGAATGAATGAATCACTTTATTGTACACCAAAATCGGAGTTACAGGAGAGGGAAGAGTTATTAAAAATAAACATAAGTACAATAGGCGGACTTATAGCTAACAGCGATCTCTTCCAGGAAACCTTAGAAACACAGATAAATATACAATGGGCGGTCTTATCGCATATAATTATACACGCTGTAGATAGATTTAGTTATTCAGTTTCGAGAGCTTGCAAACTAACCTTTCGGGTTAGATAGAGATAGATAAACTCTTTATTGTAAAATCACCATAAAACATACATTTCTCAAAGAGAATGAATGAATGAATCTCACTTTATTGTACACCAAAATCGGAGTTACAGGAGAGGGAAGAGTTATTAAAAATAAACATAAGTACAATGGGCGGCCTTATCGCTAACAGCGATCTCTTCCAGGCAACCTTAGAAACACAGATAAATATACAATGGGCGGTCTTATCGCATATAATTATACACGCTGTAGATAGATTTAGTTATTCAGTTTCGAGAGCTTGCAAACTAACCTTGTGTATAAAAAACGTCTATCGGGTGCGTCCGCCCATGCATGGACATGACCGCGGAAGAGGCCCTGCCGACCCCTCTCTCGGACAGATCGAAGAACTCCTTGAGGAACTCAGCGTCCATGGTAGCCGAGGATATCACCAGCTTCAGGTTTTTACGTTTCTGGAACATTAACATGTTTTCTGTCGACGACCTTTGTGGCGCAGTGGACGAAGGTCCTGATGCGACGCAAGAGGTTGCGGGTTCGATTGCCGCCTCGAGACTAATGTCTGTATGATCTGCAGATGTTTGTTCAGGGTGTTCTGGAAGTTTTTATAAATATAATAAGAAAAATAGCTCTCTATGTTTTAGTTAATTATATCAGTCATACGGAAAGACGCTGCTGCCCATCTTCCGGATCCCTTAGCAGATTCTTACTGCATCCACGGGCAAGAAAGGAGAGGTAACATTCTATGCAATGTATTCACTGTAGTGTATAACGTACATATTAGAAACCTAAGTAATCTTAAGTTAATTGGCAGTAATAAATCAGTCAGATCAATTCACCCATCTATTTGTTTGTTTTCTAAATTCATTAATTTGTTTCTCTCAACGCGCTTCCTACAAGACCTGGGTCTACCATGAGTTGTCACTGTTAGATCGCCTGCCGCTACTGCAGTAGTAATAGTACCATGATAGTACGTTACTATTACATCTGTGAGATTTGTAACTCGTGGTACCAAATTCCAAGCAAATGAAGCCCAAACTACAGTCGCTGTAGTGTAGTTTATTACGTATTTTAGTGTCAAACTATCCGCTAGAGGCGCTGTACAAGTTTTCATACATCCTCTAACTACAGTCGCTAGCGAGTACAGATTGTGAAAACTCATGGGAGACCTACTAACGCCCTGCAGTGGGGTGTATTGCGCATTGTCACCCAGACAACTTTCCGTCAAAAGATACCATAACACAAGCTCTGCTTATTTTGGTTTTATAAAAAAGTCAAAATGTTACCTTAGCTATTTTCTTCAGAAGTCCCATTAGAACATCAGTCAGTAGTGTTCTTTCGTGCACCTGTGGAAATATCATCAGATAACTATGTTATTTTTTATAATTTCTTATTAAAATGTCATTATAAAATTGAGATAATCGAGTGAGCAAAGCGAACGAAGTCCTTGATGTCAACTAGGCGTTACGACTGCATGTTTGTATGTATGTACTAGCTTGTGCCCGCCGCTTCGCATGCGTTGTACCCGGATAAAAAGTAGCCCATGTGTTAATCCTAGTCAACATCTACACGTTTGCAAAATTTCAGCTCGATACGTACGCTAGTTTTTGTGTGAAGAGGTAACAAACCTCCGTACAAACAAACTTTCGGCTTTATAATATTAGTGAGATGTCCGCAAATAATGTCCGCAAATGTTGCCCGAGGTTTATGATTTATGGGGTAGTTTAAGAGATTATGGGGGTTTACAAGTTTTTGTTTTGTGAGAGGTCCAACTCTTAAACGGATGATGCGATTTTGATCTTTGAATGAATGAATTTGAGATTACATCAAAGCGATTGTGTTGAATGTTTAATAAGTTACGTAGTTGTTGAGATATGGGGATTTATTCATCATGTTTTTCGTCCGAGCATAGCTCTTGAACGCAGGTTCTATTCCCGCCGCAAATCAAGTTCGAATGCAATGGCACTTGATTGAAACACGTCGCTCGCTCGTTGCGAGTTCGTCGCGAACCACTAGTCAGTTTACCTCATCAAGTACAATACAAGTGTACTGCATCAGAAGCGGTGACGCGAACATCTCTCGAAGCAAGACTCCTTCAGTCATGAACTGGAACAAAACAACGTACTATGCTGTAAGCATTCACGATTGGCCTCATGAATAAGCTCAGAGTCGCTCAACGAGCTATGGAGAGGGCTATGCTCGGGGTTTCTTTACGCGATCGAATCAGAAATGAGGAGATACGTAGAAGAACTCGGGTCACCGACATAGCCAGACGGATTAGCACGTTGAAGTGGCAATGGGCAGGCCATATAGCGCGCAGAACAGATGGCCGATGGGGCCGAAAAGTTCTCGAGTGGAGGCCACGGACCGGCAAGCGCAGCGTAGGACGTCCACCAACAAGATGAGCGGATGACCTGGTGAAGGCCGCAGGTCGACGGTGGATGCAGATCGCTTCCAACCGCAATAACTGGATATCCATGAGGGAGGCCTATGTCCAGCAGTGGACGTCCTACGGCTGAAATGATGATGCTGTAAGCTAAAAGTATTTGTATTTATTTATTGCATCATGTACAGGTTTGTATTAGGTCTAAGCAATACATATTATAAGTAATTAGATGAACCCTGTTAGGGCGCTGCAAATTTTAGTTCGATTTATGTTTTCATGCAATTTAATTAAAAAAAAATATTAGAAAAAGGAAAAAGTATAGTATAATTAATTTGTGTTCATGTCAATAGATGTCTAGAATTAGGTAAGTAAATAAATCACATAAGATCGAATTCAAATTAGGTCAAGTTGGTACATACTTACAAATTGAAGTCAATATAATGAATTTTTCGATAATTCCAATGTGGTGACTAATGTGGATGCAGTAAGAAGATTCTTCTTACATGGAGACTGCTACTTCCCATCCGGAAGATGGTAGATAAACCTAGATGTGCTTGTAATTGGGAGAACACTAGCCCATGCTTTTTATTGTTTTTAATAATTTTTCTTTGTGTATCTTCTGTTGGTGGTTCAAATAAATACATATACTAAATGACGAGACAAACCGAAGGCCCACCTGATTTTAAGCGGCAACCTCTACATATTACAACTGCAATAATAATGCAAAAATGCGGCCTGTGTCCAGCAGTGGACGTGGAGAGCAGTCCTTCCGCTGCGAGATGATGAAAAGTTGGACAGGGCTGGACATGGGCCTCCCTCATGGATCTCCAAATACCGATCATGAAAGGGTTGTTGCCATACTCGCTACGCGTGGCAGGCGGTTTGGCGAGCGGTGCAGGATGTTGATACACGAAAAGACGCTGCTGCCTAACTTCCGGAGGTATGCCTTGGCAGTATCTTGCACCCCATGGTGTCCTAATCACTAGCCGCACTCTGCGGTTTCACTCGCGTAGTTCCCGTTCCCGTGAAAATACGGGGATAAAATATAGCCTATGTTCATCATTTCAGCCATAAAACGTCCACTGATGAACACAGGCCTCCCTCTTGGATCTCCATGAGGGGTAGTTGCCATTCTCACCACGCTTGGCAGGCGGGTTGGTGAGCGCAGTATGGGATGTTGATACACGGATAGACGCTGCTGCCCATCTTCCGGAGGTATCCCTTAGCAGGCTCTTACTGCATCCATGGGCATGAGAGGAGGGGTATCATTCTACTGCCGGCACCCCACGGCGACAGCCTATGTTACTCAGGGATAATGTACCATTCTAATAGTGAAAGAATTATAAAAATCGGTTCAGTAGTTTATGAGTATATTCCTTACAAAATACAACATACACATCTTTGCTATTTATAATATTAGTAAAGATTATTGGAATATCGTCTTTTTCATCATCATCATTTCAGCCGTTAAACGTCCACCACTGAACACCGGCCTCATGGATCTCCATGCGGGGCAGCTGCCATACTCGCCACGCGGGTTGGCGATGTTGATAGTTGTAGTTCGAGTAGAAGAGGAGACATTCTACTGCCGGCACCCCATACAAAATAATTTCCCAGTATTTGAATGCCCGTCAGCTGTTCACAATCTTAATGGCCGATCTTGATGAACGATTCGTGTGTTTAAGAAGAAAGAAGAAGAAGAAGAAATACATTTATTGGACACACACAGTAAACTTAAAAATAACTATAGTAAAAACACAGACTTATTTCTAATTTTAGCCTAGGAGCACCTACCCAGCTATATATTCTGCGACATAGGTGACAAATAGATGGTAAGCAGCTCACTCAGCGGGTCAAAACAGTATAAATACTATTTCAAGAAGGGACCTAATGAACAAACCAGTTTACAAAGTTGTGTGAGTCCAAAGGGGCCTGACTCAGCATTATGCTCCCACACATAAGGAATGCTTGGAAGCGCTGGTTTTCAGTCAGTGTTTAAAACAAGTCGGTACTGAAAGGTCGTTCTAATCTTAATGGAGCTTATATTAACTTAGTTTATGTACCAATACCGTGCCAACAAGGCCGTGGGGTGCCGGCAGTAGAATGTTACCTCTCCTCTCATACCTCATGCAGTAAGGGCCTGCTAAGGGATATCTGCGGAAGATGGGCAGCGGCGTCTTTCGCTGTATCACCATCCCGTACTGCGCCCGCACACCCGCCTGCCAAGCGCGACGAGTACAGACTCCTCGTGACCTTGGAGCTCCATGAGGGAGGCCTATCTCCAGCCGTGGCCGTGGACCGCAGTCCTGCGGCTGAGATGTCTCTGTTGTGTAATTCGGATTTGTAAGTTTTTTTTTATAAGACCAAATGACGAGACAAGCCGAAGTTCTATCAATCATTATGTCCTATCCTCAAAGGTTTGCTGGAAAAAACTCTTGGCATGGTTAAGCTCGCCTTTGTACATGATATTTATTTAAGCTTTTATCTATGTTTCACTTTCAAAATTAACGTGAGATTATACTATTCATTTTGTAAAAATCTGTATAAAACTTTGTCTATGTATTTACTATGTGTACAATTAAGAATTAACAAATTATTTACTTTGTAATAAAATCCATGGGGAAGGGCTTTCCCTTCAAAACAAGATAAGACTCATTAAATAGACCAGGAAACAAATAAGTAGCTTCGAAGTAGGTCTGCAACTAACATAACAACCAAAGGGCTAGCAACCGGTAAACGGTAAAATTTCAATTTCACGCCCGAACGAGCACGAATGAATGGCGTCACGTAACGGAACAAAATATTTTCTCGATATTTCCTACCTAATAACCTAAATCCCAGGTAAAACTCGAAAGTGTTGACCGAGCGGTACGTACCACCGACTTACGATAGCGGTTACGTACCTCTCGCTCGGTACGATAGCGGGCACCAATAAATGTTTGTTTCTTGAAAAACGTACACTGCCGGCCAAAAGTTTGAGACCACTTGTAAAAATCTTTGTAACCACCAAAATATTTCAAAAGTACACATGATAAAGAGCTAATTTGAACACCTGCGTATTCTATTGTTATCAAAGAATTTCTGAGAGTCATTTTTATTGTATATTTTTAAGTTATCATCCTTTAAAGGTCTATTGTTTCAAAACATAAATGAGTACCGCGCGCTTACCAGGTGATAGAGTCATTGTTATATTTTTTATGGCCTGCTCATTTCTAATTATTTTGGTTTTGTTTTGCGGTAACCGTACTTCCGGATTATTTTAGCTTCCTTAAACATATTTTTTACCTGAGTTTTGATGGAGTAAATTTTTCATTATCTTAACTAGTCTGAGCTCGTCGTTGTTACAGTGAAGACATCTTAAAATGGGAAAAGTGCGCGAAATTAGCACTGAAACTCGTTCTGCCATAGTTGTTTTACACGGCGAAGGCAAATCTGAACGTGCGATTGCCTCTCAACTTAAGTTGTCGAAGACTTGTGTGTTCATAACGCAATAACCCGATACAAGGAGACTGGCAGTAATCAAGATCGTTCGCGATCGGGGAGACCGAGAGCTACCACTTCTAGCGAGGATAATTTCATCGTCGTTACCAGCAAGCGGAATAAACGCCTAACCGCACCAGAAATCCGCGCAGAAGTGAACAAATCCCGATCAGAACCTGTGTCATTGACTACAGTAAAAAGACGATTGAGAGATGCTAAGTTATTTGGTCGCGTCGCCGTTCGAAAACCACTACTAAGGCCACAAAACAAAAAGAAACGGATGCAGTGGGCCCTTACCCATCGAGACTGGACTGAAGAAGACTTTAAAGAAGTTCTTTGGACAGATGAATCCAAGTTTGAAATATTTGGTTCAAAACGACGAATTTTGTTCGACGTACCGCCGAGGAAAAGATGATGCCAGATTGTGTGGTGCCAACAGTTAAGCATGGTGGTGGTTCCATTATGGTCTGGGGATGCTTCTCGGGCCATGGAACCGGAGATTTGGTACGAGTCGAAGGAATCATGAAAAAGGAGCATTATAAACGAATACTACAGCAAAATGCCGATCCGTCTGGTTTAAGATTAATTGGAAATGGATTTTTTTTCCAACAAGATAATGGTCCTAAACATAGTTCAAAATTATGCAGGGGTTATTTAGAACATAAAGAAACAGAAAGGGTGTTAAAAAACATGGTGTGGCCCCCTCAGAGTCCGGATCTCAACCCCATTGAGCTATTGTGGGAAGAGCTTGACAGAAATGTGCGCAGTTGTTGTCCCTCCTCACAAGAAGACATGTGGAAGGCTTTACAAGAAAGCTGGAACAATATCTCACAAGATACAATTGATAAATTGATTGCTCGTATGCCGAGACTAGTGAAAAAAGTTATAAAATGCAAGGGAGGCTTTTTTGACGAAACATCCGTTTAATGATTTTATTAAATATGAACGTCATTTTTAACGTAAATGGTTGATATTTCTTGATTTTTTTTTCTTCTTGATGAATGTGTATTAGTAAATAAGCATTTTAATTAATATCTAAAAAACCTCTTGATTTATATTTTGAGTTTTATTTCATTTTGCTACTTAGATGTAGGTGGTCTCAAACTTTTGGCCGGCAGTGTATGTGCACATAACACAAGCTGCAAAGGTGAAGGAAACCCGCGGCTAGACAGATAAAACCAACAATAAAAGTGAACAAAACGCGGCAACTCGTTCATTTCATTCAGTAAAACGTTTTTTTTTTGCAATACTAACACCCATAGCCGTGGGGTGCCGGCAGTAGAATGGTACCCCTCCTCTCATGCCCATGGATGCGTGGAAGTAAGAGCCTGCTAAGGGATACCTCCGGAAGATGGGCAGCAGCGTCTTTCCGTGTATCAACATCCCGTACTGCGCTCGCCAACCCGCCTGCCAAGCGTGGTGAGTATGGCAACTACCCCTCATGGAGATCCATGAGGGAGGCCTGTTCAGTAGTGGACTTTTTACGGCTGGAATGATGAACGCCCATATTCTTAGACAATTCCTCAACTCCTCCTCCACTCAAACTCGACGGAGAGTGCCTCGAGTATTCCTCCAAAACATACTCGAGTTCGGTATGCTTAGTCGTTAATTTGGTTAAATCTCAGCTCCACTCGAATAAGGTCGAGTCGAGTCATTACATCATCAGTTCGAGGAAAATTGTATCAAACATGCATCAAGCCCCTCTTTATGGCTAGATGGCTAGCTTAAATTGTAGGGTTCATCGTCGTAAATGTCATAAATGTAATTGAGAAAATCTCCAAAATCCATTTTAAAAAACAACAAACACTTTCGAGGAGCTTTCGAGGAGCATTCAACGTTGGTCGCGAGGTACCTTGAGATGACAGTTCATTTCTCCACTCCACCTCCACTCGTATGAGAAAAAATTATAAGGTTGGTTCGAGTGGAGGAATTTTATACGATCAAGCATACCGAAACGCATTTGGAGGTTGAGTGGAGGTTGAGTCGAGGTCGAGGTAACGACTAAGAATATGGGGGTAAGGGTGCGCTACGAGTTATGTGCAACGTCTTTAAAGTTAACAAATCATTAGTATTAATGAGTCATTTACTAATGCCGTATGTTAAGGAAGCTTTCTGCAACTGGGTGTTAGCCAGTTTCAGATGTATTGACCTGTTCTTTCCTCTGACTAATAGCCGACTAAGTTATGAGGATGGTATAGGTGCGAGGCAGGACTTACCTAACTATGCCGCAGACACTGCAGCGTGCTACGCAGCATTAATACAAATTGCTGTATATATCGTAGGATGATTTGATAATTCGAATTATCGCGTAAATTCTAGAGACTGCGCAAACATGGATAATTAGACAATTATGATTACATTTAAACCCAATAACCTACTGTCTGTCCATCTCAGTTCTGTCACAGGCAGTGTTTTCGGATGGTTACTGTTTTCGGTTACCACTGGTACCAGTGATGACATATGGAACCGAGACGTGGTCCTTCACTATTGGCCTTATGAATTATGAATAAACTTAGAGTCGCTCAACGAGCTATGTAGAGGGCTATGCTCGGGGTTTCTCTACGGGATCTAACTAGAAATGAGGAGATACGTAAGAGAACTCGGGTCACCGACATAGCCAGACAGATTAGCACGTTGAAGTGGCAATGGGCAGGCCATATAGCACGCAGAACAGATGGCCGATGGGGCCGTAAATTTCTCGAATGGAGGCCACGGACCGGCAAGCACAGCGTAGGACGTCCACCTACAAGATGGGCAGACGACTTGGTAAGAACCGCAGGTCGGCGTTGGATGCAGGCCGCTTCCAACCGCAGTACTTGTAGATCAATGAGGGAGGCCTTTGTCCAGCAGTGGACGTCCTACGGCTGATATGATGATGATGATACTGTTTTCGGATAGTTACGTAATCAATCACAATTGTCTAATTATCCGTGTTTTCGCAAAATCTATAGAATTTTCAAGATAATTCGAATTATCAAACCATCCTACGACATATCTATATCATCTATGATAGATGTAATTAAAGCTTTTATTGTGCTTTCCTCATGCAGACTTTGAATCATCTCATCCGTTGCATACCAATGGACTCGCGACCGGTCTTCTACCATTCTCTTTCTTGGGTACGGTAAAGGTAATTTGTACGAATAATTGACCGTGCGTGGTTCACTGGTTGACCGCGCGGCATTCACTGGTGACAACGCGGCGTCCATCGGTGGACAACCCGTCGACAACGGGTAGACGCCTTTTCGGTCTGGTGCCGGGTGGTTCTAACGTCAGCCGGTAAACGTCCACTATTGAACACAGCATCATGGATCTCCGTGAGGGGTGTTGTCATACTCACCACGCTTGGCATAAATTAAGACAAATATTGTAACAATGAATAGAAGTAAAAAGAAGTACTTAATTGTATGTAAGTAACAATGAAAAGAAAGAGTGAGGTCTCTTGTTCGCTTCTTTCTCTCACTTGGAAAAAAAGATTTCCGAAGCGAACTAATTCAATTATGTGCTTTATTCAATTTAAATGTGTTTTGTTCTTATTTTGTAAACTAATCTAAGTAGCGTTTGCTCTATTTAATAAACACTTATTGACTTTGACTTTGAGTATTTTTATAGTGATCAATAAAGAGTTATCTACCTAGTTACGTTGTCTCACACTGGTGAGACAACGTAACTAGGTAGATAAGCCTGGGAAGCTGCATTAATGCGTACTGTGCGGTATCTATACTGATAGAGACCGCATAGTACTTACTACTGGACATTCCAGAGCATAGTACTTCTTTTCGGGATGACTCCTTTTCAGTGGAGGCTGTTCGACTTTGGAATGATTTACCCGTCGACATCAAAAAGGTACAATCAAAGGACTGTTTCAAGAAACTTACCCGCAAGCACTTTCTTGATAAAATATACCCGTAGGTTCATCATCGTCTCCCCTTGCTTAACCCTCGACTGTTCCATTGTGAAGTGTAATTTGATTAAATGTAATTTTGTTTGTTTAGTTTTTAGGTAAGTACCTTTATAGCACGCCTATCACACTCTAAACTACAGGTTTGGCTGGTAGAGAATGCTTTAGCATTAAGCCCACCTTTTGTAATTATGCAATAAAGTATTAAATAAAATAATAGGACGCATTAATGTAGCTGCTTCCCAGGCTGCATAGTAAGCACATTCTAGTTGATAAGATGTCTAGCGTATGATGACTTTAGGACTTAAAGGCAGTCTAACATCGACCATTGTATTAACTTATTTAAAAACCTATTTAGCCTTCGTCGCGTTTTGACTACCTACTATCTGTTCCATTATTTGTGGTCTCCGTCACCTAAGAAAGGACTTTCGGTTCTTCTACTATTTCTTCTACTATTAAGTCAGGTCAAGTAACACTCACCACAATTCCAGTGTCGACAGTTCTCTCCGAAGTCATACCCGCCGCATAGCCGACACTCTCGCCAATATGCTCGCCGCGCTCGGTCGCCACTCTGTTGGCGAGCGAGTAAGCGGCCGCGACACGCGGCTGCGTCACGCATACCTTGTGGCCGATCTCATATAGATACTGGAAAAAAATACACAATACATTGCAAACTTTTTAATTAGCACCTCAAATATATACTACCACACAGGTGCAGCGGGCGAAGGTCCGCCTACATAGCAAGAGGTTGCGGGTTCGATTCTCACCTAGGGACAAATATCACTTATTATTTAGAGTTTAGAGTGTCATCATCATATCAGCCGTAGGACTAATGTCCACGTCCACTGCTGGACACAGGTCTCCCTCATGGATCACCAAGATCATGAGGGGTTGTTGCCATACTCACCACGCTTGGCAGGCGGGTTGGCGAGCGCAGTACGGGATGTTGATACACGGAAAGACGCTGCTGTCCATCTACCTGGGGTAGTCCTCGGCAGATTCTTACTGGATCCGCGGACAAGAGAGGAAGGGCAACATTCTACTGCGGGCACCCCTCTTAATATAAAACATTTAATTTAATTTCGCCCGGTGACATAAACAGCCATTGTTAAAGTGGAAACCTTTGAACTGCAAGTTGTTAACACAATTACACAGCTACTTTCTGTGACTACAATACTTAGATCAAAGATTTAAATTGTTAGATACGCCCTCACCGTAATGAGACCGCACCGTTTCGTTTCCACACGAAATGAGTGAGCTTACCCATTTAGAATCGGTGTACCTCTTAACACAGTGTTCGAGTAACATGATAGCACAATAAATAAATAAATAACACATCATCATCTAGCCCCAAGCCAGAGCTTGAGTAGTACTAGATGACTGATATACTTAATACATTATACTAGATAACATAGATATTTTTTATTATATATGGATAAACATCCAGAACACCCTGAACTATCTGCACATTGTACAGACGTTTGTCCCTAGGCGGCAATCGAACCCGCAACCTCTTGCGTCGCAGGCGGACCTTCGCCCGCTGCGCCACAGAGGTCGTCAAATGGTGACAATAACAGTTTGGTTTATGTCCCAGACACTACAGCATCCCGTACATGATGATGATTACCAGCTGCTGACGCTGCATAAATCATCTATAACAGATGCAAAGGCCTTATTGTCAGTGCGTCGGCATTATTGCTAACAAACATATAAAGACAATGCCACAGTTTTTGATGTGTTTAATTAATTTATTTATTTAGGAACAATAAAAAAATAAAACCGGGCAAGAGCGAGTCGGACTCGCGCACCGAGGGTTCCCTGCCATCATACAATATCATCATCATCATTACAGCCGTAAGATATCCACTGCGCAGTTCGGGATGTTCTTGCACGGAAAGACGCTGCTGCCCATCTTCCGGAGATATCCCTTAGCAGATTCTTACTGCATCCACGGGCAGGAGAGGAGCATACAATATAATATATGACAAAGGCGGTTTTATATTTGTAGGAGAACCTTGACAGCGCCATCTCTTGTCTGATAGCGGAACTTATGTAGATTTTTTACACTTTCTATGATTTCTAAAAAAGTATGCTATGTAGAGAGATTGTAATAAATTTCCTCTAATCTTTACATATATTTCTAATAGCAATAATAGTTTCAGAGGTTTATCTTCGCAAACTTCGGAGATAAGGGGGGGGAACGCTATTTTTTCAACATTTTTGTAAATAACTCAAAAACTATACAATTTAAAGGAAAACTAAAAACTGTTTATTAATGTGCAAATGAATACCTTTCATATGATACCCTACATTACCTAGTAACTTTCCAAAAATTTTGAAAACGCCCCTTCCACCCCCATTGTCTAAAAAACTATGCAAATTAGAGTGTTCGCTATAATTTTCCTATAAAGTTTACATACACTTCTATGAGCTATAAAAGTATCACGGGTTTATCTCTGCAAACTTCGGAGATAAGGGGGGGGGGAACGGTCAATTTTTCAACATTTTTGTAAATAACTCAAAAACAATACGGCTTATAGAAAAACTAAAAACTGTTTATTAATGTGCAAATGAATACCTTTCATATGATACCCCACATTAACTATTTACTTTACAAAAATTTTGAAAACCCCCCTTCCACCCCCCTTGTCCAAAAAACTATGCTAATTAGAGAGTTCGCTATAATTTTCCTATAAAGTTTACATACACTTCTATTAGCTTTAAAAGTATCACGGGGTTATCTCTGCAAACTTCGGAGATAAGGGGGGGGGAACGGTCGTTTTTTCAACATTTTTGTAAATAACTCAAAAACGATACGTTTTAAAGAAAAATTAAAAACTGTTTATTAATGTGCAAATGAATACCTTTCATATGATACCCCACACGGCCTAGTAACTTCACTTAAAATTTTTGAGATCTTCTATCCGCCCCCCTGCAATCAAAACAAGAATATTTTTTAACATTTTTGAATATGCTATATTAGTAAAAAAGTGTTGTCTTTTACCATTTTAAATTTCAAGTCGATAGCATCAGTAGTTCTCGAGATATCCATGTGTGACAGACAGACAGACAGACAGACAGACAGGCAGAGTGATTCTATAAGGGTTCTTTTTTACCATTTTGGTCCGGAACCCTAAAAAGGCCTGTGCATCTATTATAGATGATTTATAGAGCGTCAGCAACTGGTATAATGCTGTACGGGACGCTGCAGTGCCTGGGACATTGTTAGATGGAACAGGCTAGCCCTGTACCTATACCATCCTCTCAGCTTAGTCAGCTATTATACAGAGGAAAGAACAGGTCAATACGTCTGAAGCTAACTAAGCCGCGGGTTTCCTCACGATATTTCCTTCACCGATAAAGCACGGAGGAACAATAAACAACCATAGTATACATTTTAGAAAAAGGAATGTCAAAATACGGGGTTGGCAATACTATGGCCCACAACATTATCCACATAGTACTAGTTACAAAAGTTACTAACTGCTAAATGATTAAATGATAACATAATAAATACACAAAAAGTTTACAAAGAAAATAGAGCAATTAAAAAGATAAAAGAATGAACGAAGTAGAAGAGTGAGATGCATGACTGTTAAAGTGAATTATAATCATTTGATAGCAGGACTGCAATAATGTGATAGCATATCTAAGGATTGAAATCTTTGACTTGGATCACTTCCGCGACACAGCCGTGGCCCAGTGGTAGGTTTGTATGTACGTCTTACGATCCGAAGGTCGTGCTCGATATCGACAGTGCACCGTTGGATCAAATCGAACGGTGCACTGTCCTCTGCGACCTCTGCGGCGCAGCGGGCAGAGGTCCGCCTGCGACGCAAGAGGTTGCGGGTTCGATTCCCGCCTAGGGACAAACGTCTGTATGATCTGCAGATATTTATTCAGAGTGTTCTGCATGTTATTATATATAATAATAATATATATATATATATATATATCTGTGTAGTACAAGGTATTTATTAAGTGAAAAAAAAATCATGCTTGGTTTTTTTTTTATTTCATAATTGAAAAGCTCACTTTAAGCGTCTAATGAATACAGAAAAGTTAGGTAAAATATTTCGTAAGATAGTAAAGCAAATAGTACCAATAATAATGCAATAGATGGCGCCGTTAAATTTAGCCATATCATAGATCTCGAGCTAGCTATCGCGAAGCCTTTTAGCTTTTAACTTGGTCGCCGGCATATAAACTAGTCTGGGTAGATGTCTGATGATCTTACGAAATATTTTACCTAACTTTTCTGTATTCATTAGACGCTTAAAGTGAGCTTTTCAATTATGAAATTAAAAAAAAAAACCAAGTAATTTTTTTTTTCATTGAAGAGTTTCGATTCTCATCTGTGGTCTTCTTCATCAGTTTCCGGTCACCAATGCAAACTTTCTGAATGCAAATGCTTGACTTGTTGCTGATATTATAATATCATATGATAGATAGAAAATACTTAATTGCACCTTGCACACCTTAAAACTAAACATAGTAACAAGAAACTAATACTTTAAGTATTTGAAAATTAAAGATGTTTTTAACCCCGAGAAACGACCAAGCTTTGGCTGATACATTTTTCAAGAAAGCAAATGTATGAGTAACCATAGCCACAGTCTTATGAACTATTTATAATGTATATGTCGTTAGAAAATTTAAAATATTTAAGTAGTGTGATAACCTATTTCAGAAACTTATAAATATGCCATTATGTAAGCAAATAATTTGATCGTTGTCCCATTCAAATAATTTCTCCAAAGATATACATAGATGTAGTGTGAGGGCAACATCTTCACATTCCTAACATCACCATAGCCAAGTAATAGTATCTTAAAAATGTATACATGAACAGAATTCATCGCACTGTCACATAATAAACACCTATCCACTACAATATAAAGATCTATTACTTCTGTAATTACTCTCAGCGTCGAATAGAAGTTACTACAGTAAAACCATCATTCCTTACACCGCCTGGGTCTTCCACGTCACTAGGTCAGGTAAAAATAAAAGATAATATTTCGAAACTTCACATGTGAAGGTGCCAATCTTTGCTGTAGGAGTCTAGCGTCCCTGCATCGCCACCTGGGCCTTCCACGTCACTAAGACAGGTAAACATAAAAAAATGTTTTGAAACATCACCATACATACCTCTATACATGGAGTACAGGAAACATAACAGGAGTGCTTCATCATTTCAGCCGTAAAACATCCACTACTAAACATAGGCCTCTCTCATGGATCCCCATGAGGGGTAGTTGCCATACTCACCACGCTCGGCAGGCGGGCTGGCGAGCGCAGTACGGGATGTTGATACACGGAAAGACGCTGCTGCCCATCTTCCGGAGGTATCCCTTAGCAGGCTCTTACTGCATCCACGGGCACGTGAGGAGGGGTAACATGCTACTGCCGGCACCCCACGGCAACTTGTACTTTGGCAAATAAATATTAAAGCCCATCTTTGCTGTAGGAGTCTAGCGTCCCTGCATCTGCCATCTCCACGTCACTAGGTCAGGTAAAAATAAAAGATATTATTTCGAAACATCACATGTAATCCAACGATTTTGATTTTGGCGAATCAACTTAATGTAAAAATATTCATAAAAATGAACTGGCAATCTATTAAATTTAAATATCTAGTATAGGATATTATAAACAAACTTCCATACAAACAAACAGCATGACGTTTTTTAACCACTGACAAAAAATAGGGGTGTTATAAGTTTGACCGCTATGTGTGTGTGCCTGTGTATCTGTGTGCCTGTGTATCTGTGTGTCATCGTATGTGGCATCGTAGTAGCTCTTAAATGCGTGGACCGATTTATATGCAAATATTTCTATACTTATATTTTTTTTATTTAAAAGCAGGTTTTCTTTCAAAAGGTTAATAAGTTATTAACACATATTTAACCGGGTATTTATCGCGTTATTTACCTTTATTATTGCCCGACGTTTCGACAGGATTGCAATATGTGTTAATAATGTGTCGTGATCGCGAAAGTTTTAAAAAAGTTAATAAGTTTACAAGATATGGGGGGTGAAAGAGGGAGTGAATAACCGAATATTTCTCGAGATGCACTGTCTAGCATTGTTTATTTATTTAATCATCATCATCAGGACGTCCGCAACGGCCTCCCTCATGGCCGGGTACTGATCCTCCACAGGATGTTAGATATTATTTCACGCAAAGAAAAAAAAAAAATTTTATTTACTTTTTAGGGTATGTTTCTGATGTTAGGGGTTACTGCCATACTCATCACGCTTGGCAGGCGGGTTGGCGAGCGCAGTGCGGGATGTTGATACATAGAATTATTTATTTATGGAACACTAATCTAAGACACATAAGGAAGACAACACAGACCTCCATCAGATGATATTATTATTCCACATCATTTATTTGTATACTCATAAAAATACATTTTTTACTATAAAGAAATACAAAAACAAATACTCTACAGTAAAAAATATATCAAAACGGTGAATCACCGGCCGCGAAGCAAGGCTCAAGCGGTCGGTGACTAGGGCTGCAGGGAGAGGAATCTCCTTACTATACGTGCCGAGTCCAGGAGTACTGCCTTTTGGATCTGGCTCTTGATCCAACTGCCTAGCGAAAGTATCTCGAGATGTTGATCGAGACTCTTCGCTATGAGTCCGTTAACGGAAACGACTATCGGAACAATAGTCGCTGAGTCAACATCCCACATGGTGGCAATCTCGTGGGCTAAATCAAGATATTTGCTGAGCTTATCTTTCTCGGCTTTGACGAGATTGGCATCATGTGGAATGGTGACATCAACGAGTATTGCCTTCCGCTCCAACCGATCTATCAGAACGATATCAGGCTTATTCGCAAGAATAGTCCTGTCCGTGATTATAGATCGGTCCCAATAGAGCGTGGCAAGGCCATTTTCAAGAACCGGCTCCGGTGCGTATTTATAATACGGAACTTCAGGGCCCGTAAGGCCATATCGAAGAGCAAGTTGCTGGTGAATGATCTTGGCTACTTGATTATGTCTGTGCAAATACTCAGAATTAGCAAGATGCGAACAACCCGAAAGTACATGCCTGAGGGACTCCCCAGGGTGGTGACATGCCCGACATATGTCAATTGTCCCATCTTTCATGATGTACTTTCGGTAGTTGTTCGTCTTGATTACCTCATCCATAATTGCACAGACAAACCCTTCAGTTTCTCCGAAGAGATCACCGAAACGTAGCCAATTCACTGAAGCTAGGAGATCTACATCAGGCCCCATAAGGGTCTTATAGAATCTCCCATGTAGCTCCTTGTTCTCCCATATTGCCCTACGATCCTGGATGCTCATCACCAGTGGTTGGCGCCAGTTCTCTTTAGCTAAGGAGAGAGGAGTAAAGTTTTTGTCAACTGCAACCACATCACGATGCACCTCGCACTCTGCTTGGAGAAAGTAACTCCTGAGATTGCACACCTCGCGGTTGTGGAGGGTTTTCGCGTTAAGAAAGCCCCGGCCTCCACATTTCCGCGGGATGTACATTCTCATAACCGACGAACGAGGGTGTCTCATGCGGTGAGCAGTTAGCATTTGACGAACTTTACAATCCAGGGCATCCAATTCTGTCTGAGACCACCTTAGTATGCCGAACGTGTAAATGAGTAGGGGCATAACCCAGCCATTGTAAGCACGCACCTTGTTACCGCCTGACAAAAGACTATTTAGAACTTTTGTGAGGCGACAAAAGAAACGTTCCTTCACTGCCTGTTTTATGTCCTTATTCACTATACCCAACGATTCAGACATACCAAGGTACTTGTATGTTTCGCCTTCGGAGAGACACCTGAGAGACATATTTTGGGAAAGCTGTAAATTTGTTGAATTTACAACTTTTCCATGTTGAATATGTATGATTGCACACTTTTCAACACCAAACTCCATGTTAATAGCGCTACTAAATATCTGTGTAATATTAAGCAGAGCTATCAACTCTGATTTTTTCGGCGCGAAAAGTTTGAGATCATCCATATACAACAAGTGAGATATGCTCTCACCACCTCTGCGAAGGCGATAACCTAGCCCTGAATCCTTTAGTAAAGTACTAAGCGGGTTCAGTGCTAGGCAAAACCACAAAGGACTCAGACTATCACCCTGGAATATACCCCTCTCAATCCTTATCAGGTCTTGCGTAGCAAGAGAATCCCATCTACTTCCTGGATGACGAAGTACTGTGGTCCACTGCCTCATACACGCACCTAAGAATGATCTTAGAGTAGTATCTACTTTATACAACTCTAAGACCCTCTCAAGCCATGTATGTGGCACTGAATCATATGCCTTCTTATAGTCAATCCAAGCAGCAAAGAGGTTTTCCTTGCTACGCTTGACCTTTTCGCTAATGGCCATGTCAATGAGGAGGAGCTCCTTAGTACCGCGAGACCCAACTCTACATCCATTCTGAACAGGTGCCAAAACATTGTTTGCAACAATGTGTGTGTTAATTTTTACTGTTAGAATGGATGTGAGAAGCTTATAGATGGTGGGTAAGCATGTAATTGGTCTGTAATTCTTGGGTTCCGCGGTACTACCGGACTTATGGAGCAAGAAGGTTACACCAGTTGTCATGAAAATTGGAAGAGACCCGAGTTCAATAGCTTCTTGGAATTGTGTAGCCAGAACGGAGTGTGAGCAACGAAACCATTTTACCCAAAAGTTATGCAATCCATCCGGTCCAGGACTTTTCCAGTTCTGGGCCGAACGGATTGCGCTAGTAACATCCATTGGACAGATGGTAATATTCTCCATGGTTTCGATTTGCTCACACTCTGCACTCACTACATTCATCCAGTCAGCTTCTGTGTGGTGAATAGGGACAGACCAGATGCTGCGCCAAAAATTATTGCCGGTTTCAGCATCTGGTACGTGACCATTCAGAGCACTTTGATCTGGTTTCTCCCAATTTCTGTAAACCTTCCTTTGATCACTTTGAAAGTTGCGATTCTGCCAGTACCTGTCAATACGTTTCCTATAGCGTCTTATTCGACTTGCCCACGCATAGACTTTTTGCTTTAGATAATCTATGCGTTCTGTGACACAGGCTAAATAATCTCGTGGATCAATGTCTGTTCCAGAGAAAGCCTGAGTCACAAAACGCATAACCCTAGGACGACGATTGCCCTCTCTAAAGCAAATTAGCTTTGCAATGAGAGTCCTGAACGTATTAATACGACGCTCTATCCTTAACTGCCAAGCAGGGGTATCACTCCCCCGGCGCGGTGCACGGTCAGTGTCCGGTAGCTTGACACGTGCAACGCGGCAAGCTGCGATAGCCCCACAATAAAGGATAGAGTGTGTATCAATAAGATTTCTGCTAGTCAACAAATAAGGAGCTAGCAGAGAGTCCAAGGCCCCCATTAACGCTAAATTTCGTCTATGGGTCGGCAAGCGAGGAAGACGTGGCTTGACTTCTACTAATATGTACTGAAGAATCGCATCTTCCAAAGCCCTCCTGAATTGCTCATTATCTTGGGTACTTACGTTTGTGTTTGCACTCACGTAATTGACCATATCATTAACGGATCCACTCCGAGAGGTCAACGGTGCCGTAGGTGTTGTGCTCGGCGGCGCGACACTTGGGTCACGTTGTGAATGATCAATCACTTGAGCACTTAACACTTCACGTCGGAGCTGATCAAGTACACTATCATCCAGTGTTTTCGAACGCTGGATCACACGCACTTGATCAGACAGTCGTTGCGCGGTAACGTTCAGGCTTGGTTCAAGAGCCTGAAACAAGGGAAGCATCCGAACTCGATACGCCGTCAGGTTAATTCCTCCCTCTGTAGCCCCAAAAAATGCGCGCATGACGTTTTTATTTATTTCTCTTGTCCACTTCATGCGCCGCACTATGCCATCAGTGACGGGGGCCGGGCGCGGGGCGGGATGCCCTGCAGGTCCCAAGCCAGCTGACAGCGGGGGTCGCCCACGTCGTACAGGTGGTCGCGGCGGCGGGGGTGATAGGGGCCCGTCCTCTTCGCTCGACACTTCACTCGTCTCCGGGGGTGTCACAAATTCCTCTTCATCGGACGAGGATGTGGAGCTTGGCGGAGCGGGCGGTGGTGGTGGTGGGAGTGCATTTTCGGCCGCTCTTGATTTTGATCTTGTTATCATTTTTTTTTCAAATTTTACGTTTCTGTTTACATTTTCCATCATTCTTGACAACGTGTGTCATCTTTTAATGTTCAATTATGGAAAATAAAATAAAATTTAAAATTAAGGAAAAGAGTCATGTTGTCCGAGCGGTGACATTTTTTTTTTTTATATATTATTATTATTATTATTACTAGCCATTTTCGTCCCACTGCAGGGCAAAGGCCTCCCTATCCCCCTTCCATTTATCCCGATCCTGTGCTATGGAGGACCAACCTTGTAAAAACAAGTCAAGTTCGTCGCGCCATCTCAGTCTGGGTCTGCCGCGTTGCCTCCTTCAGATGATAACTTATTGTAAATACATTTTCGGTAATTTTATCTTCGACATCTAGATTACAATAGGTAATAACAGGAATGCCTTTTTATACCACAAAAAAAGCGATATCTTGATCAATTTGCTAAATGTTATGGGCACCAGTACCACTGCCGGCAGTAGAATGTTGCCCCTCCACTCTTGCCCGTGGATGCAGTAAGACCCTGCTAAGGGCTACCTCCGGAAAATGGGCAGCAGCGTCATTCCGTGTATCGACATCCCGTACTGCACTCGGCAACGCATGATGGATCCATGAGGGACGCCTGTGTTCAGTAGTGGAAGTTTTACGGCTGAAATGATGATGAATTATGGGTACCAGATTGCCGTGGGGTGCCGGCAGTAGAATGTTACCTCTCTAGCCGTATTTTTTTTTTCAAATTAGAAATGTCGAGTGAATAATCGAATAAATCCATGGAGTTTTAATAAAAACGATAGCATGATAACGATGTCCGCTCACGGAAAATTACAATATCACCTGCAGGTTATTTTAGTAAACGAAATCGATAGACATTTGTTGTCTGTACATACAATGCATGGTACGTATACGCTATCGAAAGCGTTGCACAGTTTTAATGTGGATTCTAATGAAATAATAAATAATGCTGGACAATTCACACACCATCATCTAGCCAGAAGCTAAGCAGAGCTGTTATGGGCACTAGATGAAGTGGTATACTTAATACATTAGACTACATGATAGATCATCATCATCATCATTCTAGCCGTAAAAAGTCCACTACTGAACAGGCCTCCCTCATGGATCTCCATGAGGGGTAGTTGCCATACTCAACACGCTTGGCAGGCGGGTTGGCGAGCGCAGTGCGGATAGCGCAGTGCTAATCTGGAATTTTCTCAGCACAAACATAAGAATGATCTGAAATAACCCAAGAATTCGAATCGAATTCGAAGTTTGAAATTTAGAACTTTTTTTACTTAAGTACCTACTTTATTCAGCCAGTTTTCTTAATAGCGGATTATAGCGGATCTACCCATAACAAAAAGTTTGGCTAATTTAGAAGTTTGACTCTTTTACCGAAATGTATGGAAAAAGTGTTTCGCAATTTCTGACATTTCTAGTACTCAAACCACAGTCGGTCCAGTAGAGACTTGGTTCTAATAAGAATGAGGATCGATTGGCATCAAAAAAGTTTTTGTGTAAAATTACTATTTTCTTGCTGACTGTACATTTTTTCCAAAATCTGTAAATACAGTTCAGAATATCTTAAAAATTTATGGATAGTCTTCTAAAAACGTTTTCCTGTAACTATAACGGTTAAGGTACCTGCCCTTACTGTACCGTCTCAAAAATTCACCCTGTATTACAGAGGTTATACATAAGTATTTAGTAGGTTTTTGACAAAGTCTCGGAGGTTACCTGCTTGTTACGTGCACCTTCAGTTTAGCAATCTACACGCCGTTTCCTACCATTTGATACCAAACATTTCTATATTCGGGAACATTCGATTGTTCATCCCTATTAATTGTAAACGTCTTAACCGATTTTGATCAAACATGCGTAAGAATCACGGCTAGAAAACCTGCTTTTAAATAAAAAACAACTGCATACAATTAATGGAATCAGGCGTTACTTTGCGGAAATCCATGTCAATAAAATGCAATGAAAATATTTCGTTTTATCCGCTATGCATGAGCACCGCCCTCCCACATAATTGCATAATTAGTGCATAATTAGCGGGCGGGAGGGCGGTGCTCATGCATCTCAGCATAAGCGGAATTAAAACTAAATATTTTCATTGCATTTTATTTAAAAAAAACTGCATCCAAATCCCCTCGTTAAGAAATACGGTGCCACAATCAGACACACAGACACACATAACGGTTAAACTCATAACAACCCTCTTTTTTGTCGGGGATTAAAAAACATTAAATTTATATGTAATATATAAATTATACTTGTGGAAATCGTAGGTAATTTATGTATAAGTAAGTGGTAGAACTAATAAATCACCAATCTAGATTCTGCCATTTGAGCATGCAAACATTCTTTATAAACCACAATTTTATCTTATCAATATAAACAATCAGTTTAAAATTTAATTTTTATTATTTATATTTATTAAATACCTTACAAATAATTAATCACATTAATGATTCTATTGAATAGCAAAATAAAATATTACATTTTAACCCATTCATATTAAATATTATTCATATTTTATATAGGTACATAAAATCACAGATAATTATAACTATTATTAACATTCAATAGGTATTTTGTTAATTTCTAGGGAAAACACTGATTTATTTTGAAAATACAAGGCATGATTACAAGTCATTTAATTTTAATCATTATAACAAAGCTTAGCAAATTAATGCACTGATTTTAACCTATTTATCAGACATAGAGGATCAGTCAGCACATTAGTTTTCTCAAGCCATACGCGATCTAACAACATTATACACAATATATTTATATTTCTACACAAAATCAGTCGTGAAATCTAGCGATCCGTTACGTCACACCGCGGATGGCCCCACACTTGACGGCAATATGGCCCACATTGACGTCAAGTGTCGCTAACAATGGCGTCAATGTGTCCAACAGTGTCGTCAAGTATTGCCAACAATGGCGTGAACATTCACGTCTAGTATCGACACTACTGGCGTGAATGTGACCAACAATGTCGTCAAGTATCCGCCAACAATGGCGTCAATGCGGCCAAAAATGACGTGAAGTAGTCATTTGTTTGCCATACACAAATAAGGACCAATAACCATTCTAAAGATCACTCGCGTCTAAACCACAAATCTATAACATAGAGCGCGGTGTTGAAACTAAGGATGGTAATCTAGGTTTTACATAATGTAGACCTTTTGGGAAATACACGTTTTTAATTCACATTAAAAAGACCGTGGGTTACACTATTCATTGTTATGTTAAACGGGTGCAACGCAAGCGCGTGAGAGGGAAGGAGGAGGTACCGTGTAAAACTATGGAGTTTTACACGGTACCTTCTCCCTAGGGAATGGTCCCTGACGAAAGTTCCCCTGGGAGGAACTGAACACGTCAGAAACCTATTTTCTAGGAATTATTAACGTGAGTTGAAACCCCGTTTAACACAACAATAAACGTGTTTATGTATAAGGGACATAGATTTCAGCGGCAAGTGAGGACCCACACACGGTTACGCAATTTGACTAAATCATCCAATCCACGAAGGGATACCATGGTTAACTCCAAACGTGAACACTTAATGAACACCAAATTAATTAATTTTCGTTAAGCGTGAGATCAACGCGAAGCGTTAAATGATTTGTCACTAAATTAATTGGGGTCCATCACTCTGGTCAAATTACACACTTAAGTAGCGTCGGCTCAAATAAATTTGATTAACACTGAATAACCATAGCCTATCGATGGACTACATATTTTACGTAGAAGTTATAATGAGAAACCATTTTGTATCGAATAAATTAATTAAAATGTTATTTGTTTGTTTCAATAGATTGACAATATTTTGTAATGGTGGACAAGCTATCCGATGTAGGTAAGTTCTTTAATAACTTAATAATCTAAAACATAAAGCCGAGTCCAGGTTGAGCTATTCTAAAACCGTCACTATATCGACCAACAGTCAAGCTTAGAAGAAGATCAAATCTCCAAAGTAGTAGACTAAAGTCTCGCGAAACAAAAATCATGCAATCATGTTGGACCTTTCTTAACCAACCTCGAAAAAAACGAGGTTCTCGAGTCGTCAGTATTTTAAAAAATATATTATATACACTTTGGTACCGCAGTACTCGGGAAAATTATATTTGGGTTCGACTAGGTACACTTCCAGATTATTGCCATATTTTTTAAACTCAGCTCAGATGATGGGATTCATGAGGAATCGAGAGAACTCTTCAATAATTATAGGCATACATATATCTGCATTCAGAAAGTAAGGTTTGGTGAACTGAAACTAATAAAAAAGACCACAGTTGGAGCCCATCTTCAGAGTAAAAAAATCACAGTGATAACGAAACATAGTTATAAATTATAATGTATATCTATCCATTCACACCTACATACTCATCATCATTAAGGTCTTCAGGATCATTGAAGTCGTTTTTTTAGTAACTAAATAATTATTCCACATGTCGTTGCATCGGTCGATAACTCGATGTTGTTTTAATGGTTTTATGTGTTTTTATCAATGGTTCACTGCCAGACGTCAACCCTCTTTCATATTTCTTGATAAAATTTTCAATACCTTGTCTATTAAGTTAGGGATACCAGAAGCTGAAGATGTTGGCTTGGCGCTAAATTTTTGTTTTTGTTGTGCTGTCTATCGTGTTGTACAGACAGCGTCATAGATACGTATGCCCATTTGCACAAGACACTCACCATCAAATACCTACGGACGCGGCTGGAGGGTTACTAAATTGTGACGCCCACTGTGTACCTAAGCTATGCAATATTCGGGCGATAAGGCGCAAGCTCGCCAACCCGCCTGCCAAGCGTGGCGAGTATGACAACAACCCCCTCATGATCTTGGTGGTCCATAAGGGACGCTTTTGTCCAGCAGTGGATGTGGACAGCAGTCCCACGGCTGAGATGATGAAGGCGCAAGCTGTAAGCCCATTTATTTTTATGTATAAATAAAAATATGTTGTTTCACCTCTCTTACACTGCCTAAATTATCTTAACTTCGCTCTGAGATTTTGCTACATCAATTGATTCTTGCATATTCAACATATACAACCCAAACGTATAGAGAAATATTGACTAAGAATTGCACTTAGTCACAAGTAATCTTTCACCGTGATAACGATAACACTTAAAGATTAATTCGTTGTTGAGTAATTGAAATGCCTGAGTCAGAGGACTATACTGACACCTGTCCATACTATTGAGTGGTCCAATGAGGTCGTGGTTACTTAGTGTTGGTAACAATGTTGTTGGTTCGGATGGTCGGTCAAGGATTATTTGTACAGAGAAAAATAAGGTTCTAGTGGTCGCATGTAAGAGTGGCATGAAGTAGTCAGATACTGAAAGAAATCTTAGGAAATGTAGAAATAGAGTAAATAGGTTTTTGTAGATGACCAGCAGGCATAGATGAGCACTTAGAAAGGATTTTTGTAAATTAGCGGACACAGCCGCTCACTCCTCCACACTCATTAATCAGAATTAAGTAGGTTCAGCCGTGGGGTTCCGGCTGTAGAATGTTACCCCTCTTCTTATGTCTGTGGGATGCAGTAAGAGCCTGCTAAGGGATACCTCCGGAAGATGGGCAGCAGCGTCTTTCCGTGTATGAACATCAAAAAATTATTTGTATTTTGTATGTTGTACTTCGTATGTTTGTGTGTTTGTAACGAATAAACTCAAAAACAACTGGACCGATTTTCAACATTTTTTTACCATTAGAATGCTACATTATCCCTGAGTAACATAGGCCTTTTTTATCCCCATGTTCCCACAGTAAAGGGGAGCACGCGGGTGAAACTGCGAAGTGCGCCTAGTATATTGTATACCAAATCTAAGAAAACGTAAATTTTCCAAGAGTCCAACAATGTCGTCACGTATCGCCAACAATGGCGTCAATGCGACCAACAATGGCGTTAAACAGTAAGGTATGTCGTCAGGTAGTTCAAGTAATAATTATATCACAGATTCTAAACCATGACGAAAAAATCGGCCAAGTGCGAGTCAAACTCACGCACGAAGGGTTCCTTACTAGTCTGTGAAAATTTCAAGCGTCTACCGGTTGCCGTTATTGAGATCGAGCAAAAAACGGCAAAAAAAAACGTTTGTTGTACGGGAGCCTCCCTTAAATGTTTATTTTATTCTGTTGAGTATTTGTTGTTATAGCGGCCACAGAAATACATCATCTGTGAAAATTTCAACTGTCTAACTGTCACGGTTCATGAGATACAGCCTGGTGACAGACAGACGGACGGACAGCGGGTCCCGTTTTTACCCTTTGAGTACGGAACCCTAAATATGGGTCAAGGATTCGATGTGAAGTAAAGCTTAGCAAAAAGATTTAATGTGAAAAAAACTTGGCGCGAGAATTAATCATTTCAATACAATTCTTAAGATGACCTCGCGTACTAGATGTGCGCGACTTTGACAATACTAACTGTGACAAGGTCAAAGCAGTCAAGTGGGAGTAATGCAGTGCACAGGTGCCGTTTACAGTATACGGTGACGTCAATGGAAACTGAGAACAGTTTTTTTTTTATTCATGTTTATTAGTTGACTAGCCGCACCCCGGGGTGCCGACACTAGAATGTTACCTCTCCTCTCACGCCCGTGGATGCAGTAAGTGCCTGCTAAGGGGGCGTCTCCACGAGCAAGAGAATCGCGGCGATGTTATCGTCGTGCCACGTATACGTACCTCCGGAAGATGGGCCGCAGCGTCTTACCGTGTATCGAAATCCAACCCGCCCGCCAAGCGTGGTGAGTATGGCAACCACCCCTCATGGAGATCCACGAGGGAGGCCGGTGTTCAGTAGTGGACGTGTTACGGATTAAGTGATGATGTAACCCAGGTTCCAATTATCTCGTCAAACAACCGCCTGCGGCCGATCCACTTGCAAATGAACTCAATTTATAGGTCGGACCAAATCGTTCGATACGCCCTTGCCGCGATGAGACCGCGCCGTTTTGTTCCTACAGGAAATGAGCTAGCTCGCTCATTTGAAATTATTTAAACTAAAGCGAACGAATTCAATTATGTGCTTCGTGCAATTTGAATGAGTCTTGTTCTTCTTTTGTAAATTGACTATTCTATGCTGCCGTGGGGTGCCGGCAGTAGAATGTTACCCCTCCTCTCCTACCCGTGGATGCAGTAAGAGCCTACTAAGGGACACCTCCGGAAGATGGGCAGCAGCGTCTATCCGTGTATCAACATCCTATACTGCGCTCACCAACCCACCTGCCAAGCGTGGTGAGTATGGCAACTACCCCTCATGGAGATCCATGAGGGAGGCCTGTGTTCATCAGTGGACGTTTTATGGCTGAAATGATGATGATGATATATTTTTTTATTAACGAAAAACATCTAGACTATCCTAAACAAATATCTACAGATCGTACAGAAATTTGTATCGAGGCGGGAATCGAAGCCGAACTCTTGCTTCGCAGGCGGCCTTCGCCCGCTGCGCCACAGAGGTCTCCAATTGTTAACACACATATAAAGACAATGCCACAGTTTGGTGACAGGGCGCATCTAACGATTTAAATATTTGGTTCAGTTTTATTTCACTCATCATTTCAGCCATAAAACGTCCACTGATGAACACAGGCCTCCCTCATGGATCTCCATGAGGGGTAGTTGCCATACTCACCACGCTTGGCAGGCGGGTTGGTGAGCGCAGTATGGGATGTTGATACACGGATAGACGCTGCTGCCCATCTTCCGGAGGTATCCCTTAGCAGGCTCTTACTGCATCCATGGGCATGAGAGGAGGGGTATCATTCTACTGCCGGCACCCCACGGCGGTTATTTCACTCGGCACGGGTCAATACATCGGGTCATTGGATATGTGCCAATACTTCCTTCCTATACAACCTCTCTTCTAATCTATACTTCTATACTAATATTATGAAGAGGAAAGATTTGTATTTTGTGTGTTTGTAACGAACAAATTCAAAAACTACTAATATTATTTCACCATTAGAATGCTACATTATCCTTTAGTAACATAGGTTATTATCCCCGTATTCCTACGGGAACGGGAACTACGCGAAACTGGTGAGCGCTGCTAGCAATCTGTAAACTTAAACTGTTACCACAGCTATAGATTATTATTATTATTTATCATTTAAGTATTTAGGTTGTTATGTATGTAGGTATATTTTTATCTATCTATTTATGCGTATGTATTATTCGTACACCGCCGTTTTCATTATCTTATATCCTGTTCATCCAAAGGTTGTCTGGAAGAAATCGCTTTTAGCAATAAGACCGCCCATTGTATGTTATATTTGTCTGTGAAATTTATGTTATATGGTGAATGTACAATAAAGAGTTTATCTATCTATCTATCTATCTATTACCACTTTTTGTATTTATAATACCTTTATAATAACAACATGTGTGCAATAAAAACTTGAAACTAGACACGAATCATTCCCGGCATACCGAATTCTCGTTGATTGGAAATGAAACCAGATGGATGGAATAGGTACTGCAAAACGTTTTTTTTTTTGTAAAATAGTTACATGTTATACACAGACAACCCCCAAATCCGAGGCAAATTTCTGCAGCGTGGTGAGTATTGTCATACTCGCCACGCTTGCCAGGCGGGTTGGCGAGCGCAACTACACGGTCCAATCCGTACCATGATCCGAGGCTTGTGTTCAGGTAGTGGACGTTTTACGGCCGAAATGATGATGATGACTGTGTGTAGATTCCAGCATTATTTTTTTGCACTCGGCTCGTTCGGGAAATAATAAAATAAAGTAATTACGCGATGATTTCCCGTTAACCAGTTCAAAATTATTCATTTATTTATTGCTTAACTTGGATAGGAACAAGATTTCCCGTATACCAACACTTAAATGCGAAATTTCGCGTTAGAACTCAAAAAATATTTTATTCAGTGCGGCAGTGTGCATGGACCTTAATCATCATTTCAGCCGTAAATCGTCCACTATTGAACACAGGCCTCCCTCATGGATCTCCATGAGGGGTAGTTGCCATACTCACCACGCTTGGCAGGCGGGTTGGCGAGCGCAGTACGGGATGTTGATATACGAAAAGACGCTGCTGCCCATCTTCCGGAGGTATCCCTTAGCAGGCTCTTACTGCATCCACGGGCATGAGAGGAGGGGCAACATTCTACTGCCGGCACCCCACGGCTCTCATGGACCTTATTGACGCGTCACAAATTACAAAATAAAACAACACAAATTAATAGAATAAAGCACATAATTTAATCTATGCACTTCAGATGGCACGCGAGTTAGGAAAAGAAGCGAACAGAAGAACCTTACTCGGTCGTTATAGTCCTAATTTAACAATTTTATTTTGCCTTATGTTACATTTGACGGAGCTGGAACAGATTCCATCCCAAGTGGTTTTGTAGAGATCCAAACGCTTCAATCAAAGTATTGAAGCGTTTGGATCTCTACCATTGCTACGATTTTTCATCTATCTCCCATGTACATATATATCTGTCTTCTTCTATCTATACATATAATAAAATCGTAAACCTTCCGCGTATGTACATTTAATATTTTTGGGGGGCGAAGCTTCCTGACCGATTTACATGAAACCTTTTTTGTTAGCACCGTCTTACTGAGAGAAGGAGACTGATTTTGGTAACCACACAGGGACCGGAGGTAATGTGACCTCAAAAGGTCACCAAAAAAATAAGTCTTCTAATGGCCGAAAACGTCCAAAAACTCAAAAATTACATTTTTGACCTTTGGTGACTTTATGAGGCCTTCGCGACCTTTTCTGGTACCCCCGTATCAAAGCTTGTTTCAAATAAATGAGAGGGATACTTGAGGAAAAAGTAATAGAACGCTATTAAACTATGTTTGATTTTTTTCCTGTTTGTTATCGATATTATCGATGTAACGCGCGTATGACGGAAAATCCAATCGAAAAATAAAATTGGATTCAAAACTCAAATATAATTATCAAAAAACCCACAGAATCAAAATATATTCAGCTTTTAAACCTCAGAATAATAACGTAATAGAAACCTGGCTAAAATAGCAACCAAAATCAATCATTCTGTACTCTTTTTACTTATGACATTTTAAAGGAGCTGGAAAGAGGTGCATATACAGTTGTATCTTCGCTAATTTTCAAGGTTGGCGTTGAATAACTGTCAAATTCTTTGTAGTTAACTTTACGTCTAATAATGCTAGTGATGTAACTGTGTCGACTTTAAAATCGATAAAACTAATGTTTTGTTAGCCATAAGAAACAGAGGTTTTAATTTTAAATAATAGTAAGTATTGCTTACAATTTCTTACTTAGATATGGCTTAAAATTATTTCTCACAAAATAAAATATCTACCTTCACCATTTCAGCCGTAAAACGTCCACTACTGAATACAAGCCTCCCTCATGGATCTCCATGTAGTCGCTACCCGTGTAGTTGCCATACTCACCACGCTTGACAGGCGGGTTGGCGAGCGCAGTACGGGATGTTGATACACGGAAAGACTCTGCTGCCCATCATCCGGAGGTATCCCTTAGCAGGCTCTTACTGCATCCACGGGCATGAGAGGAGGAGAAACATTCTACAGCCGGCACCCCACGGCCATACATGGCAATATCTACCTTATTCTATTTAAACCCACTTGGAAAGCCTATTTACTTGTGCTTACCTTAAAGTATTTAATGTTTTTACAGGAAGAAAGTTGTGAATACGAATCTGTGGTCAATAATTGAAAATGTTATCATAAATTTTTATATTATTAATTAAATTTTGACCAAATGACTTTACCAGTTATAAACACAGAGAATAAAATTGTATGAAGCAAATAATTATCAAAATATTATTGAGGCCTTAATACAAAAGATAACAAATTAAATAAAGGAAAAGCTATAATTTATGTTTCGCTGTTATTAGATGAGAGCAAAAAGGGTTGAGAAAAAGTTAAATAAATTGGTTAAATAAAAGTTAAATAAACTTTATTTCAGTGAAAATAAAAAGCTACCGTCCACAAATTGCAGTCTTCAATTCTTTTATTCTAATCACTAGTTACTAGTTATCAGAACATTAGTTTAAAACTACTGTTATTAAATCGCAGTTTTAGCACGTACAGTGTTAATCATAATCAACTAAAAATCTTGAAATCAAAGGATAAGTAATATTTATCCAGGTACCTACATACATAAGCTGTGAAAAATATAATATTCTAAGTTTACCTGAAAAAATAGATACAACCGTTTGTGTCGCAAACGCATGTTTTGACATTCTCAAAGGAATCAAAATTCATAGGTCCTGTTGACCTAGAACTATGAAATTTGGCAAGGTATATCGTCATATACTGTAAAAATCCAAATACTATACATTTGCATTGTCCAGGATTAACATAGCCATAATAACTTAAATTATGGCTATCCCACTCTAAAAGTTTTCGAATCGCCATTTCGTCAATAGCTAAGGCACAAAATAGGGTTTTTTCAGGATTTTGCTGCACTCTCAACTCGATGGCATCTAATGCTCCGGTTGTGAAGCCTGGGTTACAATTCAATCCTTTATACCACGCGGATATTGTTTTTTGATGTGGCAATACATTTTGGAATTGCTCCCGTATAAACGTCTGCCTTTGGGGATAAATAATTTAGAGTAACTGCAAATTTTTTCAGCTCCAAGCTGTACTTCCTGCTTAAGGTTTCTCCTTCTAGTTTTTGCAATTATCTTTTCACCACGTCATTTTTATTAAAAGAACCCAAAAGTGCTAAATGATCAGGTTCAATGTTTTCCTGTTTGACGAGCTCTATGGCGCAGCGGGCGAAGGTCCGCCTGCGACGCAAGGGGTTGCGGGTTCGATTCCCACCTCGGGACAAATATCTGCACGATCTGCAGATATTTGTTCAGGGTGTTCTGGGTGTTTTTCTATATATAATAAAAATATCTATCTATGCAGTATAATGTATTAAGTATATCAGTCATCTAGTACCCATAACACAAGCTCTGCTTAGCTTGAGGCTAGATGATGCTGTGTGATTTGTCCAGCATTATTATTATTATTGTTGTAACTTTTGAACCAAAATGTCCCAGAGATCTTAATTTTTCTTACAACTCCGAAAACTTCTTTTTCAATATGTCTATTTTCCGGTGACGTTGTTCACTGACTTTCTTAACACTTTGTAATTCATTTTCCAATTTCGCAATTTTATTTTTATCTCGATACGCAGTTTACAATTTTTTTTGTATAAATCAGATATCTCCAACTGTGAATCTCTTTTTGATTCAGATTCAGATACTTTTTCTTGTTTATTGTCAATCAATGGTGTGTTTTCCTGAGAATCCAATAATGACCTCTGAAATATTTTTAAAAATAGATTATTACACCTCAACCACATTCGACATGATAAGTACGTAAAGCCATTTTACACTCACAAGCCACATTTCATCATCATTATCTGAGCCGTAGAACTGCTGCATATAGACCTACATTATGAATTTACTGATTATGACGGATTTATGCCATACTCACCACGCTTGGCAGGCGAGCTGGCTAGCGAAAAGACGCTGTTTGATATCTTTGTAAGATGGAATTATTCTTACTGCATAGTATACCCGGGCAAGATAAGAGAGGCAACATTCTACTGCCAACACCCCACGGCACGGTTTAATGTCTATTGTAGATGATTTATACAGCGTCAGCAACTGATAATCTTGCCGTACTGGACGCCGCAGTGAACAGGTAAATACGTCTGAATAAGCCGCGGGTTTCCTTAATATGGTTTCCTTCACCGTTAAAGCACGTGATAGCCTTTGGTGCACGGCCGGTATCAAGCCTACGAACTTTGGATTTAAAGAGGGCGGTAGGTTACCACCCGGCGATCAGCGGCTATTTGAGATAAATTCTTCATTAAACAGTCACAAGATATTTTACCTTCTAGTTCAAATGAGGTGTTTGAAAGTGGGAAATTGACCCACTTGGCCCTGCAATGTAACTGTTCTCAGGTAAATTTATTGAAGGAATGGCATCTTCCGTAAGACGCCGATATTTTATTTTGTCTGTTAGAGTAAATGGATTTTCCGAAAAATGGTTGGTACAAATGTTGGACTATGATTTTTCGCTATATTATTACTTCTGGATATCCGTTATAGCCATATATCTCCTATTTTTTAATCTTTAGGGAATCTAAAACAAGGAGCGGTGTCTCAATAATATCGATACTTATAATGATTATTTTTACAGCACTACGATAACCAAATAAGTTTGGAAAAAACGGAAGAAAAGGGAATAAAAATGGTTCAAATGTATCTAGAACTTCGATTTTAGAAGATTTACAACAATTTTCCGACCATATTTACACAATTTATGCAAATTTTACAAAAAAACTCACCGATGAAAGTTACCAACTTGTCCGTATTTTCTTTTCGTGATGAATGTGATTTGCAGTCTTTTACTACACACGCCATATTTAGCACATATCGCAAGAGTGTTTAAAGATTCTTATTATTCCTTTTCACACGCTTTTTTGTAAATTTTCTTACAAAATAAATAGAATTTACCAACAACACACCACAAATTACGAACCAAACAAAACGCGACCATGTTATGTTTATCTTACTTGACATAATCATGATCGTGTCAGAACGTCATTTTAATTTACTAGCTTTATACGTCATAAGTCGACCAAATTTATAACCATTTGACAGTTCATTTACGCCAACCTTGTAAATTACGAAGATACAACTGTATATGCACCTCTTTCTAGCTCCTTTAAAATATCATAAGTAAAAAGAGTACAGAATGATTGGTTTTGGTTGCTATTTTAGCCAGGTTTCTATTACGTTATTATTCTGAGTTTTAAACTGAGTGACGCAAAGAAAAATAAAAAAGAGGAAAAACAATGATTATGGTTTTCGAAACACACATGCATGAGTAAATAGCTGTTTAAATTTGAATTTGGAATTCTTAACCACAGAGGAGTTATTTGAGATCAAAGTGGCCAGTACGACAAAACGCCAATTTCATATGTAACGAACTAATATTATAAAGAGGTAAATTTTGTGAGTTTGTGACGTTGTAGGGGGGGTAAGCTCTGGACCTACTGAACCGATTTTGAAAGTTTTTGTGTTTCGCTATAAATTTACCCGAAAAATTAAAAGACTTTTGTGGTAGTCGAATTTGCAAAGTAAGTCGGAGAAAACACGGTTGAACGAAACCGTTTCTTACAAACGCTGCCCTAACAATGAGAGGTATATGTTTGAGTTCTAGAGAAAAGTTTTAGAGCTTGATAATGCCTAGAATAAAGTCACGGACAAGCCTATGTCTAACTTTTATATTAAGGTTACAAAAAGTAGTATTTTATAAAGGTGTTTTGTTGGTCATATTATCTACAATTATGAATTCTTATCAATATATAAGTAAATTTACTGTCTCAATTATCAAAAAACAAAAGACTTTTCTCTTTTACTGCATTTAATTTGGACAAATGGTTAGAGATAATACGGCCTGGGTAACCGCGACCGTGTCGTAATCTCATCATCATCATCATGTCAGCCGTAAAACATCCACTACTGAACTCAAGCCTCCCTCATAGATCTACATGAGGGGTTGTTGCCATACTCACCACGCTTGGCAGGCGGGTTGGCGAGCGCAGTATGAGATGTTGATACACGGAAAGACGCTGCTGCCCATCTTCCGGAGGTATCTCTTAGCAGGCTCTTACTGCAACCACGAGCATGAGAGGAGGGGTAACATTCTTCTGCCGGCACCCCACGGCTAGTGTCTATGTCGTAATCTATTGAGTGATATTTCTATTAGACGGTTTTTTTTCTTAAACAACACGTCAATCTTTTAATAAGGCTACAGTATCCTGTCAAGATCTCTTTTGCCCTTACGATTAACAAGTCCCAGGATCAAAACGTTTTTCCTATGGGCAGTTATAAGTTGACTTATATATATCTCGGGTTGGAACTCCTGAAAGACAATCATCACAAGTAAAAATGTTTACCGCCCCACGAAGTGGGCTCGGGCCAGCTAGTTATAACTTAAATTCATTTTCTCATAGAAAAAATATATACATATTTGAACCATCCAATTTTTTTTTAATAATAAAATTTTTAAAAATATTTTTTTTAATAATAATTTTTTTTGAAGGAATAAAATAAATTAAAACTTTGAAAATAATCTTTTCCATGTGTCCGAAATATAGAAACTAAAATATATTAACTTAATTTTAGATGATGTCGTGTTTTGGTTGTCAAATATTTTTAGGTGCGTTCAGAAATTTTATTTTGTGGCGATAATTAAACTAAAGTTTATAATTTTGGTTTAACAAATTAGTAATAGAAGTATAGTAGTAGTTAGTTGTAGTAGAGTAGTGTAACAGTAGTTAGTAGTTGTAGAGTAGTAGTGTAGAAGTAGTAGTAAGTTGTAGTAGTTAGTAGTTGTAGAGCAGTAGAGCAGTTGTAGAGTAAGAAAGAAAGAAAACATTTATTTACCACAGGCACAAATAACAATACAATACAGCCACAAAAAATAATCAACAAAGAAAACAAATTAAACTGTCAATATTTAACTTAAAAATAAGTTTCTTTCTGTTGGTTTTTGTATACATTCCTCAAGCATTGGGAATATGTGACCACTCCCTTCAATATAATTTACTATTAAATTAGTCAAAACACCAACCCTTAGGAAGCAATTCAATTTTAAATGTGAGTTTGTTTACAAACATTCTATGTACATCGAAAGTGGCTGGAGTATAGATATACTCTATCTAAGCCTCCTATGCCATTTGTATAGCGTTACTAGGTGCTTTATCCACATTGTACATTTTGATACGGATTTGTTAGTTATATTTAAATTACTAATGTCCCAGGCACTGCAGCGTCCGATGCCAATTTCTGACGCTGTATAAACCATCTGTAGAATATGTGTAAGGCCTTTCGTTTTACTACGATCGATCCACATGTTTGAGATACGAATTAAACTCGGTGAGGCGGCATGTTGCGATAAACAGTTTTGCTATACGCGATTTTTCAGGCGTGAAAATAGCACGTGTATTATGGCAGTGAGGATTATCGCGGAATTGTACCTGTCAATTCACCGCTAGAGGCGCCACCGTAGCGTGAGGTCTACGAAACGCAAGTCTCAAAACAGTAGACCTAGGGCTAACTGCGAATTTTCCGGTAGAGGCGCCAGCGTAGCTCTACGAAATGTCAAGCTACTAAACAGTAGTCAGAGGGCTATCTGAGAATTTGCCGCTAGTGGCGCCAGCGTAGCGTGTGTGAGGTCCACGAAATGTCAAGTCTAAAAACAGTATACCAAAAGCGATCTGTGAATGTGCCGCTGGAGGAGCCAGCGCTACAGCGTATTCTAAGGTCTACGAAATGTCAAGTCTCTAAACAGCAGATCAAGGGCGGTCTGTGAATTTGCCGCCGGAGGCGCCTGCGCTGCAGCGTATTCTAAGGTCTACAAAATGTCAAGTCTCTAAACAGGAGACCAAGGGCGATCTGTGAATTTGCCGACAGAGACGCCAGCGCTGCAGCGTATTCTAAGGTCTACGAAATGTCAAGTCTCTAAACAGCAGACCAAGGGCGATCTGTGAATTTTCCGCCAGAGGCGCCAGCGCTGCAGCGTATTCTAAGGTCTACAAAATGTCAAGTCACAAAACAGTAGACCAAGGGCGATCTGTGAATGTACCGCTAGAGGCGCCAGCGCTTTAGCGTATTCTAAGTTCTACGAAATGTCAAGTCTCAAAACAGTAGACCAAAATTTTCTGCTGGAGGCGCGGCGCCAGTGGAGCTTCAGGTCTATGAAATGTCATGTCACAAAACGGTAGCGGACTTTTTATGCAATTCTATTCGTCAGCTCTCTTTCCCTCTCCGCTCCAGTAGACAGGCAGCCTAAGGATCCCGCTCGCTAATACACGACACAACTGACAAGCGTATGGCATGGAGGAGCGTTTATGATCGCAAACTCAACAGTTTTATCTAAGTATTGATTAAAGTTATCTCAACAAATTACTGTGATCACAAATGAGCATACCTGAAGCGCATTAAAACCGACTTCAAAAGAGGAGGTTCTCAATTCGTCTGTATTTTTTTATCTTTGTGGCCATAGATGAACCAATTTAAAAAAAATATTTTTTGAATCAGATTGGTTCCATTTACAAACCCAGTTCTGATGATTTGATTCATAAGGAATCGACGGAACTCGTCAAATATTATCATCATCATCATCACAGCCGTAAAACGTCCACTACTGAACACAGGCCTCCCCCACGGATCTCCATGAGGGGTAGTTGCCTTACTCACCACGCTTGGCTGGCGGGTTGGCGAGCGCAGTACTGGATGTTGATACACGGAAAGACGCTGCTGCCCATCTTTCGAAGGTATCCCTTAGCGGGCTCTTACTGCATCCACGGGCATGAGAGGAGGGGTAACATTCTACTGCCGGCACCCCAGATGGCCATCGAAAGTCTTCGGTTATTTTTGGTGCAAATAAAGGATACATCATCATAATAATGCAGCCTGTTGAACTACCCAAAATTGTCTAATTGTGTCTCTGTTAGTTGTTATACCTCGGTATATTATAAGTTACATTTGTGATCAATAAAGTGTAACCTATATATCTATCAACTCAACTATAGCACCAGCCGTAGAATGTTGCCCATCCTCTCTTGCCCATGGATGCAGTAATAATCTGCCAAAGGAGGATGGACTGCAGGGTTTTTCCTTGTATCAAAATGCCGTACTGCGCTCGTCAACCCGCCTGCCAAGCGTGGTGAGTATAACAACAGTCCCCTCATGATCAAGTACTCGGTTGTGGACTCGGAGTGAGGCCTATTGTCTTTTTTAAACTTTCGCGATCACGACACATTATTAACACGTATTTAAGCTATTTAGTGAAAGAGTAGTCTAAAGATTGAGGCTTCTTGTTCGCTTCTATACCTCACTTGGAAAGAAAATTTTCCGAAGCGAACGATTTCAATTATGTGCTTTATTCAATTTAAATGTGTTTTATTTTTTATTTCATTTCTCAATTTAAATGTGTTTTATTTTTATTTTCTAAACTGACTTATCTAAGTAGCGTTTTGCTCTATTGAATAAACAGTTATTGACTTTGACTTTGATCGAGGTCCCGGGAAGACTGTCTTCCCACGCAAGACAGTCTATGTCCAGCAGTGGACATCCTACGGTTGATATGATGATGATGACCTATTCACAGGTCAACGTCATTATATAATTATGGTTAGGAACGTTGTTATTTTTAATATATGTATATGAACAGAAAGGCCAAATGCATGTAAGAATAAAATAAGTTTATTTGTGCATGTGTTCATTGCCCGAAATTTCGACAGAATTGTGGTCACGGGAGGACTTCATTAAGGCCACGATATTGGAAATTAGCCAACTTTCGGTTAAATTTTAAACGGTAAAATATCCTTTGTTTTGATCGGAATAAAATATATGGTATAGTTGAATAAACGTTATTGATTATTCAACGGTTTTAAAACACGATATTTGATTACTTTACCTCATAATAAAAAAATACCAAGGATGGATAGTTTTTCTCATTTTTGTGATTTTACTTCAAGTGTATCAATGTTTCGAATACTCTCAAAAAAAACTTCTCGGAAAATAGGCAAAGACGTTTAGAGGAATATTCAACGGTTAGTTTTTTGAAAACCTAATAAAAATTTTGTTAAAACAATTTTTATAGAATTTAAGTAGGCCACGCCCGCTCTCCTTCAGAAACCTGTAAGTATCTTTGTTGTCTAGAGAGAAGCATCAAAATAACGTATTTCATTAACTAGCACTAAGTACTAGTACATGCCGTACAACTTTGTAAGTAGGTGTGAACAACAAAAACCCGACATTCTCAAAGGTTATATTTTATAGCCTTGAAGAGATTCGAACACCTTCACGATAGAACATTCTGCCTGAGGTGTTGCGCGCTTATAACCGAGATAAAAAAAGAAAAGCAGCTTAGATAAATGAAGCTTAAGTCATTCAAAGAGAGAGATGATGATATAAGTTTTGAATCTACCATGATTTGAGTCTTTTTGAGTTTCCCGATATTTTGACGCAGTTGCAGTTGCAGTCGCGTCATGATCACGGATAAACTGAAGTGTTGTCAGTACTGAAGTAGTAATTGGCAGACAATGGTTTACTTTCGAACGCAACTCGATCACGGTCACTCGAAACTCAAAAAGGCTCAAATCATGGTACATCCCGTAAATATTGCAAATATTGAGAGATGATGATGATGTTTCCTAGCTGATTTCGGCCATGGCGACTGAGTCAGATAGGAAGTCTCGTAAGAAGGTTTTGGTTTTTCGTGTGCTCTAAGCTCTAAGGTGACTTGTGTACCCAATCTTATGAGAGATGATAATAATTATCATCTCTCTTATAAGAGAGATGGCTGAAAGGATGACACAACTGTAAGGATTTGGGGACCTCTGCCCAGCAGTGGGACGAGACAGATGAAAAATAAAGTTAGTTTTAGTTTTTACCAAGGTCGATGTTGTAGAGATCATTTAGTTATACTTAATATTTATATTCTTCCAACCGTTTTTGGCCGTAGTGACTTAGCTCGACGTCATTTAGTGTTTGATAAATAAATAAATAATGCTGGACAATTCACACAGCGTCATCTACCCCAAGCTAAGCATAGCTTGTGTTATGGGTACTAGATGCAGTCATAACACCCATAACACAAGCTCTGCTTAGCTCAGTATATAATATACTTAATACAATATACTACATAGATAGATATTTTTTATTACATATTATACAAAAACATCCAGAACAACCCTGAACAAATATCTGTAGAACGTACAGACACTTGTGGATGTTTATATCTCGTGACGAATGTAATGGTTAAGTCGTACTGGCAATATCATCAGATAACGAGAATTCTTTAACCACGCTCACAATGGACTTACTCATGTTTTTATAAACATCACCCGTTGGAGATAAAACAATGGATGCAAATACTATACTAGCTATACTGGCTATTCGAACCATAGCTTTAATATTATATGATTTAGACTAACTTTAACCGTGATCATGACGTGTGAAACTGCGTCCAAATATCGGGAAACTCAAAAAGACTCAAATCATGGTAAATAAAAAATCCCGTAAATATTTCAAATTCAAATTCAGGAAATACTTTATTCAGTGCGGCCGCATGGACCTTATTGACGCGTCACAACTTACAAAATAAAACAACACAAATAAATAGAATAAAGCATATAATTGAATCTGTTCACTTCAGATGACACGCGAGTTAGGAAAAGAAGCGAACAGAAGAACCTAACTCGGGTCGTTATAGTCATCATTTAACAATTTGATTTTGTCTTATGTTACGTTTGACGGAGTTGGAGCAGATTCCGTCCCAAGTGGTTTTGTCCTCTAGGTAATCATACTACAGTATAGCTATACATATATTGCATTATAATGTTAACATCCATGATAGTTTCAAAAGTTATATCATAGCTTTAATACTTCAGCCAAGTTCTATGTAAACAATAAGTAGACAAACGACCTAACATAAAAATCACTTTTCTCTTATTGATATAGAACTCCCAAAAGTAGCAACTCCCATTGTATAATGTAATCAATTCTGACAATGAACAATGCTAAGCAAGCAAAGGCAATGCCCAAGGGTCTATGGGGATTAGGTTTAGTATGATTGTTGTTGAAAATCAACGAAATATGCGTGACTCTTGAACCAGTACCTACTTTACATAAAAATCTCTTCTCACTTTGATATAGAGCTCCCAAAAGTAGCAACTCCCATTGTAGATTGTAATCAATTCTGTCAAAAAAACAAACTAAGCGAATTTTGATTGGTTAAGTTTTATTTAGTTTTAAAATTACAGGATTTTATCGCGTACTTTTTTTAGAGTTCCGCAGTACAACAAGGAACCTTATAGTTTCACTTTGTCTGTGTGTCCGTCTGTCTGCGGCTTTGCGAAGAGACTGTGAGATCTAGAAAGCTGTAATTTTACACGGACATATAAAACATCACGCCGAGATAATGGTAATAAAATCTATAAAAAAATATTCATTTAGGGCACCTCCCATACACGCAAGATGGGGATGATTTCCTTTTCCTAATTTTTCCATCGTGAGTGGTATTGTTGGATAGGTATTTAAAAACTATGTAGGGGGATTGCGAAGAGGGTTCCGTTTGCGAATTATTAAAGTTTCTACTGTTTTCCTCTCTAAAATGTTAGATTTACAAATCTGAAAAAAATAATGTAGTTTTAACCTTGAACTTTCTAGAAAAACTATGACGGTTACGCTAGATTTTTTAGTTTCGGAGAATATTTCGCTTAAATAAATAAATTAATTAAATAAGTGATACGGTTAACCAAACATACCGGAATGCTTTAAACCGAAAACTAAAATAATACATAACACGTGGCCCAACATGCACCTTGCCTAATTTACTTATTTTTAGGACTTCCCTGTCCTTTCGCGACCAAGAACGCTGTAACGAGTTCGAAACGTCAGTCAGGAAAAATAAATTGGCTTAGGTTTAAAACGTGTTAGTCTAGCGTCGACTAATATTCAAAAAAACCTAGGGTTCAAGAAAAGAGTCATCCACCGTCCGCACCATTAACGATAAAAGTTTTCGAATACTCCACTAGATATTCCGTTAAACCTACAACAATAACAAGAAACATATAACCGGCGTAGTGCACAGCTTTCAGGAAAGGCCATGTCTTATCACAAAATATCGCCAGCGATAACAAATGCAGATAACTATGAGGATTCGCAATCCTCCAAAGTCCTGTTGCGAAGAAAAATACACCCGACTTGAACATCACCTCGCGCCTACTCGCGTCGTAATCGGCATTATTCTCTAGCACCTCTTGATAGATATCGATATAACGATTCCAAGCTAATGACGATAGCACCATTTGCCCGGAAAACAGGCCTATAACTTGCACAATCCTTTGATAAGTCACTTTGGTTTTGTAGGAAATGCCTATGTCCGCCGTGTGGTCCTTTTCAATATCTTCGCTAGTATTCATCTCTTTCAACTGATGGTAGGGGAGCGTGCTGACAGGGGTGCCTTTGTAGCCTCGCCTAGGAGGGTTGTTTTTCAAATACCACAGCAACCCTAACACCATGGCTACTACACCAATAAGATCGCAGATCCCATCGACGAAGTACCCAAGGGTCCCGACTTCGGACCTCTCCCCCTTAATATTCTTTCTGTGTCTAGCAACGTGCCCGTCAAGGTCATCGAGAAACATTCTCAACTGGAAGAGAACTACCCCTAAACGTCTGATTGCAAGATTCTGATCGGTCAACAACTTTGCGCCGACGAACGCGATGAAAACATGAAAGAAGGATATCATATTCGGCGTTACCAAATGCCATTGGTCTGATATACCCAATCCTAGATCGACTATTGAGCATAACGGACCATAAATATAGTGATTTATGTGATCTACCATCAAAGCTTTGACTGTAGGATGACACAGTGGGTTTATACTACACGGTACCCAAGTTTCGTGCTCATAACTAGGCTTATTTGAATTCCGGGTGGATATTTCCGTTACATTACTTACATCTATATCATCAAATATATCTATCTCATAGTTCTGTATTCTTAGAAATAGAAATGTGTCCATATATGCGCAGTATAAGACTATGAATAGGAGTAGAAAACTCAGGATCTTGCTTGCTTGCGATGAAGGCCACATCATTTTGAGTCTTTTTCACGTCATAAAGGAGCAGTTTTTGTCGTCCGACCCAATATTCAGCATCTGGTCGCCCGATGCGATAAAAGCTCACTGAAACTGCACTATTATAACGGTATTCCAAAGGGATCACGTAATGTTTTCATCTCCAAAACGCTCTTCCCAAAATAAACTTTACACCAAAACTTCGCGGGTAGGCGCACTCACTTGCCTTTAAATTCACTTCACATAAAAGTGCATTTTTTCGTATTCCATATTCCTCGTATTAGGCTCAGGATCAAAACACTGCGAATCGTATTGTTTTTTCAACAATGAATCAATTATCGGATGTTATACACCCATCGCACTCAATGATATTGATAACACATAGCACTTGTTATATTTTCGAGTTTTTCGTTTCATTGCGTTGACACAGTTGATTTGTTATTAAATTGTAAAAATGGCATGGTTTTACATGCGCACTCGACAGAGGCTCGCGGTCGTCTGAGGTCTCGTCTGAACTGACGTGACGTTAGCGGCAGGATGTGGGGTGGGGAAAGGGCTCCCGCAGCGTTACCGAAGAGTGTACAATAATGTTACAGCGGTCGCGAAATAGAACGGGTGAAATCTAGACTTCTATCTAGAAATCTAGACTAGAATAATTTCGCTACTGTTTGCTGAAGTTGGCGCTATGTTTCTGAGTTCGCTTTACATTACGTCTTACGACCAATGAGGACAATTTTTTTCGTATCCGATTTTTTATTGACACGTGCTTATGCTTTTAGGGTTTCGTAGTAAAACTCTTGTAGTCTCTTGTCGTGTTGTGTGTCTCTACCTTATAGTTTCGTTTTGTCTTTATGTCTGTCTGACCGTCTGTCCGTCATCGGCTTTGGGAATAGACTATTAGTCCTAGACTGAGATAATGAACATTTTTTCGTTACAGGGTTTCGTTTACGAAATATTAAAGTTTTAATTTTTTTTTCGATCATCCTTTTTTTTCATAATGTTTTATCTCAATGGGTATTTTTAGTGCCTGTAATGAAGAGTGATTTTATTATATTTATTTATTAAAGCGTCTTTAAGCCGTGGGGTGCCGGTATAAGAATGTTGCCCCTTCCATCTTGCCCGTAGATGCAGTAAGAATCTGCTAAGGGACACCTCCGGATCATGGGGAGCAGCGTCCTTCCGTATTGCGCTCGCCAACAGTTACCACAGTTAGATACTTGTTTTACACGCGAAAAGTTACCGTACCTGTGAACATTTTCGTCGTTATATCTTGTAAGATATTGATTAAAACTATATAGTTTTCAGGGCAAATATATTCTTTAATGAACAGCTCAAGTTGTTAAAACATTTATACGATACAAGCTGTCCCCGCAAACTTCTTATCGCACCTACTACAACCACTGATTACAACTTACCCTACAACTAGCCTGCAACTACCCTACAACTAGCCTACTACTACCCAACTACTACCCTACAACTATGCAAAATATTGTAAGTTTTTAAAGTGAAGAATAACTATTTTTCCATACAAACTTTCACCCCCCATTTTAACCCCTTCTGATTTAATTTACACAACGAAAAGTAGCCTATGTCCGTCTCCGTGGTATAATCTACTCCTATACAAAAATTCGTCTAGATTCGGTTCAGCGGTTTTGACGTGAAAAGGGAACATACATACATACATTGTTACTTTCACTTTTATTTATTTATTTACTATAATTATAACGGTACAAAACCAATTACAATAATTAAAGACAAAAACAAAAATGAACACAATTAAAAATAAAATAATAATCATCATTTTTCATAATAATAAAATTAATAAAAAAAATATAACAATTGAAAAAAAAAACGTAATCATCCATCCTTCTCACAGAAACACAAATATATATTATTTATATTATGATAAACAAAGAAAAATATCTAGTTTTAATTAATATATAAATTAAATTTATATATTAGTAGGATAAGTACCTATATTAATATCATATTGGGTAAAACGACATTAACGCATTATAATGCATACTTTTTAAGCAAAATTTATATTAGAAAAATGTTTGCTATGAATTATCAATAAAAGGCATATATCTAATGATGTCGCTAACTCTTTTGTAGACCTTGTTCCTCTTGAAAAAGAAGAACGATTCATCTTTACATAATTTGCACATAAATTGAATGGTTTACGCGGCCTGCGCCAAAACAACTCCCAACCGGCATGACATTTTCCGATAACTTCAACATAGTTCAGCGAACTTACACCAAACCACAATTAATTTTATTGAAGGTTTACTTCTAAATCTTCCTCTCACTCTTGACGACCTCCGTGGCGCAGCGAGCGAAGGTCCGCCTGCGACACAAGAGGTTGCGGGCTCGAATCCCGCCTCGGAACAAATGTCTGTATTATTAAGAGGGGCCAATCCAAATTTCTATGAAACTTTTGATCTAATAGGTATCTTGTGCACTATATCCAGGTTTCTATCCAAACAAAAAATCAAAATTTGGAGAAACAAATTCAGTATAAAATTTAGAAAGATCTATTATGACGCCACACCCACGTACGAGCGGTTGTATGAAAAGTAAGTTGGATTGGCCCCTCCAAGTCTATAAGTTCCGCTACATAACTGATATAATAACATAATATGGAACATTATCGAACTAACACACATCATCATTTCATCATTTCAGCCGTAAACCGTCCACTACTGAACACAGGCCTCCCTCGTGGATATCCATGAGGGGTAGTTGCCATTCTCACCACGCTTGGCAGGCGGGTTGGCGAGCGCAGTACGGGATGTTGATACATGGAAAGACGCTGCTGCCCATCTTCCGGAGGTATCCCTTAGCAGGCTCTTACTGCATCCACGGGCATGAGAGGAGGGGTAACATTCTACTGCCGGCACCCCACGGCAACACACATCACGTCCAGCTAAACACTGTGTTTAGAGTTACACTGATTTCAATTCAAATGAGCGTGCTCATTCATTTCGCGTGGCAGCAAAACGGCGCTGTCTGATCACGGTAAGGGCGTTCGAGTATCTAACGAATTAAATCTTTGTACAAAGTAAGACTATTCATTAGTTTCCATCCAAGAACATGAACTGACAAAAAGTAATACCTGACGATTTAAAAAATGAGATTAAAGATCAACTATTCATAAAAAAACTAAAAAAAATCCTCACAAAAAATGCTACTATACGATTGATGAAATTGTATAGTAATAATTTTGAATAACATTCTAATTAATATTATAATAGTAAGTTTTTTGAGTTTGACCTACACTAACCTGACCTTTAGTTATTTAACTTTTAAATGACACAAGTTTAACTCCCACGATAATACGTTAGATTTTTTGTTATTATTAGATATAAGTATCATGTTCTTAGACGTTATAGTTATTTGATTTTTTTATTATTATTTTTAATATAGGCCGATGATGATGATGAAGAGTATTGATACCCATCTGTGGTCTTCTTCATCAGTTCCACTTTACCAAATCATACTTTCTGAATGCAAATGCTTGAACTTGAGCTCAATATGCCGAAATCGCTATATTCCCTACAACATTTGGGGAGTTCCCTCGATTCCTCATGGATCCCGTCTTCAGAACTGAGTTTCGGAAATAAATGGGCCCTAATTCGAGTATCTAATCGAACCCAAAACGGATTTTCCAAATCGGTTCATAAACGACGAAGTTCTGAGGTAACAAAGATAATAAAAATACAGACGATTTGAGACCCTCTCCGTTTTTTCTTTTTTTGAAGTCGGTACATGAGGAATCGAGGGAACTCCTCAAACATTGTAGGTTGGGTGAACATATCATAGCGATTTCGGCATATGGAACACATTTAATAGGCACATGAAATATCATTTGGGGTAGAGCGCCGTCGGGGGGTCCAGCTATCCTGGTTGTATGTGAAGCTTGTCCGAGAATCATTGTCGGAGGATAGTGATGTATCTGTGTTTGGGTTTATTAGTGTTTCAATAGCGCCATCTTTGTTTCTTGTTGGGTAGAGGTATTAATCACTTCGTTTGTCTTCCTGCATAATTAGTTCTGTTAGTAGCCTGGAACGAAAACGAATTTTCGTTCCAGCCGCCGACCAGTCAACACCTCAGCGTCTCACCTGATGAGGCGAAACACGTGTCGTCGTATAGGTTTGGGTATGCATGCTGCACTAACAAGCTAGTTCTTCCCTGCATGTGCATAATTAGCGGGCGGGAGGGTGGTGCTCCTGCATCTCAGCATAAGCGGAATTAAAACTAAATATTTTCATTGCATTTTATTGTCATGGATTTCCGCAAAGTAAGGCCTGATTCCATTAATTATTAAAAAAAATTGAATCTATGCTATAAAAATTGTATTGTGAGCACGTAATACTGTACTGATAATTAATGTTAAAGGTTTGTGATTTTAATCAAACAAAAATAAATATTTGTTATGGATCTAAAATTACACTACTTGTTAATTTGATTCAGGTAGAACAATAATAATATTTTGCGACCATTTCGGCCGGATACAATGGTTTAGTAAGAGCCTGCTAAGGGAAACCTCCGGGAGATGGGCAGCAACGTCTTTCCGTGTATCCCCAACCCGGCTGCCAAACGTCAAACGCCAGTATGGCAAAAATCCCCTGATCTTGGAGATGTATGAGAAAGGCCTATTTCCAGTGTCCAGCAGTGCACAGGAGTCCCACGGCTGTAATGATATAGATTCAAGCCACATGCCGGCTCCCTCATCACAGTTTACAGTCAAGTAGCACATATTTAGTAACGCAGATGCAATTCTTGCTGTAGGCCAACCTCCGCAACCAATTTTTGCCTTCGATAAAGCCACGTTGAAGATTGGTGGTCATGATCACCATTAGACATTGCTGGCATAACATGTTTTTGATTGATTGTTCTATTAGTGAGTGGTGTACTGTACTGTTACATACCTGGGGCACCTGGGTAGACTTTCCGCAGCCCGTCTCACCGACCAGCACCAGTGTCTGATGCCGCTCCAGCAGGTACAGGATATGGCTGCGGTGCTGGAACACCGGCAGCCGCTGCCTCTGAGCCTCCATTGGAAGATGGTGGTACCGGTTGTATGTGAAGCTTGTCCGAGAATCATTGTCGGAGGATAGTGACGTATCTGTGTTCGGGTTTATTAGCGTTTCAATAGCGCCATCTTTGTTTCTTGTTGGGTAGAGGGATTCATCGCCTGGAAATTAAGATTTTAATTGTAAATTGAATCCCGTTATTACTACTGATTAAATTACTCAACAGTTTATTAACATACATATAACCGGGTATTTATCGCGTAAATTACCTTTATTATTTCTTTTTATTGTCTTCCCGGTACCATGCTTTGTGCAATCCAAGCGAAACGTCGGGAAATAATAAAGGTAATTTACGCGATAAATACCCGGTTATATGTATGTTAATAATGTGTTGTGATCGCGAAAGTTTAAAAAAGAACCAAGAAACTCAACAGTAACTGTTGTTAATCAAATAAGTTTTTTTTGACATATTTTCATACAAAACTGTTTTATTATAACCCTGACAATAAAGTTTAGAGTAGGATATGTCATTTATGATATGTTTTGTTTCCCAAACTTGGGAATTTCTTATCATCAATTTCCTACTTTATATGGGGTGAGCCCAACATAATTTCCTCCATTTGTCAAGATAAGATTATGCTATATAATATATATACTTATTGTTTGATGTATGTACATTCTGGACAGTGAACCTTAAAATTAAGCATCTCTCTGATCTGTGTGTCTGGCTTATCTACAACTGTTATAAACAATAAATAAATAATACTGGACAATTCACACAGCATCATCTAGCCCTAAGCTAAGCAGAGCTTGTGTTATGGGTACTAGATATATACCTATGCTATGTTTTAAGTATATATATTTTTTTTTATTTATTTGTTTTAGAAGATTTTACAAGGTTTTTGTAGTATTGCACCTAAAAACCTTTAAAGGTAAAAAGGTTCAAGGAAAAATATAGACTGATATACTTAATACATAGCATAGATAGATATTTTTTAATAATTTTGGAAAATATCCAGAATACCCTGAACAAATAATAAATAAATAAATAATAAATAATGCTGGACAGATCACACAGCATCATCTAGCCCCAAGCTAAGCAGAGCTTGTGTTATGGGTACTAGATGACTGATATACTTAATACATTATACTACATAGATAGATATTTTTATTATACACTGCCGGCCAAAAGTTTGAGACCACCTACATCTAAGTAGCAAAATGAAATAAAACTCAAAATATAAATCAAGTGGTTTAGATATTAATTAAAATGCTTATTTACTAATACACATTCATCAAGAAGAAAAAAAAACAAGAAATATCAACCATTTACGTTAAAAATGACGTTCATATTTAATAAAATCATTAAACGGATTTTTCGTCAAAAAAGCCTCCCTTGCATTTTATAACTTATTTCACTAGTCTCGGCATACGAGCAATCAATTTATCAATTGTATCTTGTGAGATATTGTTCCAGCTTTCTTGTAAAGCCTTCCACATGTCTTCTTGTGAGGAGGGACAACAACTGCGCACATTTCTGTCAAGCTCTTCCCACAATAGCTCAATGGGGTTGAGATCCGGACTCTGAGGGGGCCACACCATGTTTTTTAACACCCTTTCTGTTTCTTTATGTTCTAAATAACCCCTGCATAATTTTGAACTATGTTTAGGATCATTATCTTGTTGGAAAAAAAATCCATTTCCAATTAATCTTAAACCAGACGGAACAGCATTTTGCTGTAGTATTCGTTTATAATGCTCCTTTTTCATGATTCCTTCGACTCGTACCAAATCTCCGGTTCCATGGCCCGAGAAGCATCCCCAGACCATAATGGAACCACCACCATGCTTAACTGTTGGCACCACACAATCTGGCATCATCTTTTCCTCGGCGGTACGTCGAACAAAAATTCGTCGTTTTGAACCAAATATTTCAAACTTGGATTCATCTGTCCAAAGAACTTCTTTAAAGTCTTCTTCAGTCCAGTCTCGATGGGTAAGGGCCCACTGCATCCGTTTCTTTTTGTTTTGTGGCCTTAGTAGTGGTTTTCGAACGGCGACGCGACCAAATAACTTAGCATCTCTCAATCGTCTTTTTACTGTAGTCAATGACACAGGTTCTGATCGGGATTTGTTCACTTCTGCGCGGATTTCTGGTGCGGTTAGGCGTCTATTTCGCTTGCTGGTAACGACGATGAAATTATCCTCGCTAGAAGTGGTAGCTCTCGGTCTCCCCGATCGCGAACGATCTTGATTACTGCCAGTCTCCTTGTATCGGGTTATTGCGTTATGAACACAAGTCTTCGACAACTTAAGTTGAGAGGCAATCGCACGTTGAGATTTGCCTTCGCCGTGTAAAACAACTATGGCAGAACGAGTTTCAGTGCTAATTTCGCGCACTTTTCCCATTTTAAGATGTCTTCACTGTAACAACGACGAGCTCAGACTAGTTAAGATAATGAAAAATTTACTCCATCAAAACTCAAGTAAAAAATATGTTTAAGGAAGCTAAAATAATCCGGAAGTATGGTTACCGCAAAACAAAACCAAAATAATTAGAAATGAGCAGGCCATAAAAAATATAACAATGACTCTATCACCTGGTAAGCGCGCGGTACTCATTTATGTTTTGAAACAATAGACCTTTAAAGGATGATAACTTAAAAATATACAGTAAAAATGACTCTCAGAAATTCTTTGATAACAATAGAATACGCAGGTGTTCAAATTACCTCTTTATCATGTGTACTTTTGAAATATTTTGGTGGTTACAAAGATTTTTACAAGTGGTCTCAAACTTTTGGCCGGCAGTGTATATAGAAAAACACCCAGAACACCCTGAACAAATATCTGCAGATCGTACAGACATTTGTCCCGAGGCGGGAATCGAACCCGCAACCTCTTGCGTTGCTGCACCACAGAGGTCGTCGATAAATTATAAGTAAGCATCATCTCTCTGTGGTCTTCTAGACTTGTATGTTTCACAGAAATATGTATAGTTTATCTACATTTTTAGATACCACATACTCTTAGAACATGTCTGAATAGGAAATGCCTCTAAACTACTTAACCCTTGACACGCTTTATGCAGCGACGGGTCTCCATAAGGTTTGAACACTCTGCGCGCTTAGTGTACCGACAGGTGTACATAAGTTAAATCAGGTTAGTTATTTTATGTTTTGTAGAATACATAAACGTGTAGAAAATTTCAATACAAATCCAATGGTGCATGATTTTTAAACATATTATTATGTGGTGCTTCCATAAAATTAATTTTTATAAAATAAAAATATATAATAAAAAATAAAAAAGTTGAATAATCCCACGGGTTAACTAATAAAACTAGGTATTGCCACAACCCTATCAGGTGGTAATTATACTAGACATATTTTTTATCAGCCTATACTTTGATTCCCCTATCTAGCAACCAACCGCTAGCTTCCTAAGCATCTCCTCTAGGGTACTGATAAACAGTTTCTGAGACAGTGGGTCATATCATTAAATGTAGCAAGAGTGGTCAAGCATAGAGATGCTTGACCACTCTTGCTACATTTAATGGTGGACTTACAGATTCCAAGCTTATCCAAGATTGATGCTGTGTTATGAGGTTTTTGTTGTAATGTATATAAGTAGGTTCAATATGTTGTTTACAGTGGTGAGGCATCAGAATATAAATGTATGTCTATACTGTCCCAATGCTGTGCAAAAGACTCCCCTGTTTCTCTCTATTTGTATCTGTTCAGAGTGATTCCTTTAAACTGCCATGGAACATCTAGGTCAGCGTGCGAGTGTTTTGGCTTGCCTCGGCATTGTGTCCGGAGTCAATGTATAATTAAGTAAAATTCAGCTTATACTTGTCAAATGGCCGATGGGGCCGCAAAGTACTCTTATTGAGGTTACGGACCGGCTGGCGCAGCATAGGACGTCCGACAACAAGATGGGCGGTGGTTTGTAAGAACCACAGGTTGGCAGTGGATACATGCCGCTTCTAACTCCAGTACGTAGAGATGGGGGGGGGGCCTGTGTCCAGCTGTGGACGTCCTACAGGCTGATATGATGAGCCTTAACTTTGTACCTAACCCAATTAGGTCTATCTGTCTTGTGACTAGGAAACTATTAGCTATTGAAATAATTAACCAAGAGAGTCCTCTGATGTGGACCAGTGTGATGGGTAACTAAATACATCATCATCATTACAGACAGACTGCTACAACATTTGCTGTGTATAGGCGTCCCTTAGTTTTGGCATTCACTATGGTCTGTGAGTCACATCCATTGACGCCCCGACGTACGCGACGTAAACTGTCGTCGACCCATACGTATAGTGCGGAAACGACAGCCTATACGTATAGTGTGGAAAAAGGGACTCATTCTAGTTATAAAAGTTACTGTGCATTTGCAATATTTTGTAAACACAAACATAACCTCTGTAGATAATTCCACCGGTACTTACCAGGTTTTATGAATCTAGGCCTTTGGGTCGACATTTTAACACACAGCAACAGCACAAAATACACAAATCTCGGTGAAACCAAGTGAAAAATAATGTTTTCTTTTTACGACAATAACAAATACAACATGTCTTCTTCTTCTTTTTTTATAGCTTTTTGTGTGAATAAGACAATTCTGCTAGTGTCAAATATCTTAAATAATCTATAAAAATGTCAAGATAAAGGTTTCAAAAAACCTTAGCCGAGATACTCCTTACGTTAATTTTTTCGCTCCTTTCGAAGGCTACCGTCAAATCCTCCAACATTGCCCGCTTTTTACACGTTTTTGATCACTGTCAAAAAGTACGTATAGTTTGCAGAACTGAGGCTGATGTTCGTTAAGCAAAATTACTTTAGAATAGTAAAATATGCTTGAAAACCTGATTTAAAATTGAGATTCTTTGAAAAATAAGAATGAAGGGGTGGTGCACAATTAGGTTACAAAGTGCCCAACATTGCTCGCCTTCAATGAGCCGTTTTCAGTAACAAAACAAAAAGAGTTTTCTACTAAACCTAACAGATGGAGCTGGCAAGCGGAGTAAGCAAGTTTGTGATTATTCCTGTCATTGTCAAATTGTGCCTACCAGTAAAAGAAAATTAACGCCATCTATAAGGAACGAGGTAACTATTTTTGAAGTTTTTACTTTTTAATGAAAACGCCTCATTACTAAGCCATTTTAAGACTTATTGCGCTGAGTATAAGAGACTAACCTCAAAAATATACAAAGATACGAACGTCATTTAAAAAAAAATACTTATCTTCCTTCAGTATTTGGCAAATTGGGTGGGTAAAGTAAGGCAACTTTTTTTAGAGTCTTCATACAGAATAGAATAGAATAGAATAGAATAGAAATAGAAAATATTTATTGAAAATTGTTGTACATAAAGATCTTAAAATTAGTTTGTACTGTTTTTAACAATTTGTCCTTATCAAGACGTACAATATAAGTAATTTTATTTAATTATAACTCTAAAAATATCTAAGTACAGAGATGTGCACCTATTTCTAAAATATAAAAAGAGTTTAATCTTAAATAATACTTTGAACTACCTACAACAGTCATCGTTCAAAGTATTCCCCGAGACTATAGAAGGAACCAGCAATTAACCATTTCCTTAATTGGTTTTTGAATATGTTACCTTCTAATATTTTTAAATCATTGGGTAGGCTATTAAAAATTTTAATTGCTGTGATATATGTACTTTTATGGTACATCGTATTGTTCACCTGGGGTATACAAATATTATGTTTATGTTTAGTTCGTAAGGAGGAAGAGCGACATGATATTTTTTCGAAAAAATATTTTTTATTGTTTTTTATAAAAATGCAAATTTCTAAAATGTATATACAAGTAAGCGTAAGAATATTCTCAGTTCTAAAGATGTCACGGAGTGAATCTGTACTTTTTAAGTTATATATGCATCTCAATGTTCTTTTTTGCATCAAAAAGGTTGTTTGGACATCTACAGAGTTTCCCCAGAATATGATCCCATAACTTAATTGAGAATAGGTAAACTAAACCATAATATGCCTGTTTTGAAATAGTTTTTGATGATATTGAGCTGAGAGTAGATAGTGCGTAACAGTATTTAGATATTTTATTATTAAGTTTAGTCAAGTGAGATTTCCAGTTAAGGTGGGAGTCAATAGTGAGGCCTAAAAAATGGCTTCATTAACTTCTTTGATATCATTACCATTGTAAGAGATTTTGATGTCTAATGGCGGAGTTTTATAATTTTGAAATCTAAGTATGTTTGTTTTACTGACATTTACTTTTAAGTTAATTTGTTCAAGCCAATTAACCACTGTTTTTAATGTGAGATTAATTTCTTTTTCCAATTCAGAAGCTGTTTTTTTATCTTGGGGAATGTAAATAGTTGCATCATCGGCAAACATTACACATAAATTATTTGTTATTTTTGGAAGATCGTTAATGTACAATAAAAATAATAGCGGGCCCAGTACACTGCCTTGCGGCACGCCTAGTAACAGTTGTTTGAACTCTGATTGGATGGATTCTATTGTTTTAGTTTTTCTGTTGTAAGTATCTATTATTGTAGCCTGACTTCTGTCTTTTAAATAAGATTCTATAAGTGATAGTGCAGTTCCTCTTATACCGAGTTTTTCTATTTTCTCTAGTAATATGTCATGTACAACACAATCGAAGGCTTTAGACATGTCTAAAAGTAAGGCAACACCATAGGATTTATTATTTATACCTTCCCAGACATTTTTTAGTATTTCAAAGACAGCTAATGTGGTGTTCTTATCCTTTTGAAATCCAAATTGATTGTTGTGAAGGATTCTATTGCAATTAATAAATGAAATTAACCTCTTGTATATAACTCTCTCGAATATTTTCGAAAAACTAGGTAGCAATGCAATCGGTCTATAATTTCCCATTTCTGTTTGTGAACCTTTTTTGTGAAGTGGTTTTATTAAAGCTTTTTTAAGGTCTTCCGGAAAAATTCCATTTTCTAATGTTAAATTAAGTATGAAAACTAATGGATCTACGATGTATTTAATACTCGCTTTAATTATTTGCATTGGTATTTGATCGTGTCCTGAACTTTTTTTATTTTTTAGTTGTTTTATTGTGTTAATTATTTCAGAAGCATCAACTGGTGTCATAAAAATAGTGTTACAATTTTGCTGAGGGACATGACATGAAGATAGATTACCAGATTGATTGGCATTAAGGTTTATAAAATATTCATTAAATGTTTTGGCTATTTCAGTTGGATCAGAAACTTCTTCATTTTGATTGTTTATACTTTTTATACTAGTTTTGATGGTATTATTTGGCGTTGTATAATGTTTAATAATTCCCCAAGTGGCTTTAGTTTTATTAGTGCTATTTTTTATGTATTTGATATTTATTAGCTTTTTTGAGACTCTAATTACTTTTTTCATTATTTTACAATACTTTGTATATTGATCTAAATCTTTATTAGTTTTGTTAACTAAACAATCAATATATTTTGCTCTTTTATTTTTGCTTGATATTTTAATACCTTTGGTTTTCCAGTTTGATTTTTTTTTGAATGTGATGGTTTTCCGCTCAACTGGAATGCAGAGGTCGAAAATGAGACAAAAGATTTCAATAAAATTCTTGTATGCCGTGTTTGGATTTGTATGATCATAAACTGAAATGAAACTTATTTGAGATAGATATTTTAAAAATATTTCCAAATGTGTGTCAATATTGCGTTTTTTTATAAACCAATATTTTTCTTTAAAGCTGAATGTTGTTATTACTTTTAAAATTTGAGCTGTGTGATCTGATATACCTAAATTTATTACTTGAGCATCATAACGTTTAATGTTAGTTAAAATGTTATCGATGCATGTCTTAGTCAAATGTGTGATTCTAGTAGGTTCATGTATTGTGGGGTGAATATTAAAAACATTTAATGTATTTATAAAAGCTTCTGTTTTTTTGTCTTTCATTAATAAATTTATGTTGTAATCTCCTAGCAGAAAAACCTTTTTTACATTATTTTTTGTTATCTTAAGTTTGTAAAGTACTAATTCTAGAGAAGATAAGAATAACTTGAAATTGCTGTCAGGGGTCCTGTATATACATAATATTGTGTAGTTTATTTCTGGTAGTGTGATCCCACAGCATTCAAAATGTTTTTCAATTGAAAGTTCCTGAAGCCAGTCAATTTTTTTATGACCAATAGATTTTTTTGTATATATGCTAACTCCTCCTCGTGTTATGTTTTTAAGGGACTTTTTTTTCCTACTAAAATGTGCTGCTTTGTTATATCCATTTAAGGTTATTGTGTCTATGTCATGGTCACTTAAAAATGTTTCGCTAAAGCAACAGATATCTATTTCCTGGTCATGTGTGTACAATTCTAATTGGTCTAGCTTAGATCTTATACCTTGAACATTAAGGTGCATTAATTTTATATAAGTTTTTTCATTATTCACGAAAAAGGTCAGGGCTTGATGCCCTGTTTTTTTTGGGATTTTGGGGTTCATTTGTGGGAGGGTTATCAATTATTTTAGCTTTATTGATATTTTGTAATTGTTTTTTCTTTTCATTTAATTTCTCATTCATTTTTGCAAAAAAATATGGTATAGTATAATTTCTAAGCTTAGATGCTTGGGTTTTTGGTTTTTGGGTAGTTTTGGATACTAATTTATTATTTTTTACTACATTTTTTGTAAAGTTTTTTATGTTTTTGCCAATGTAACATTCATTGTAATCTCTTGTATTTATTAAATTATTTATACATTTTATTGCATTTAGTTTTCCAGTTTTAAAATTCTTTGTTGTTTTCATAGAAACATATTCACAATTATGAAAGTTACTTGCTATATGTTTTAAGGCATGATGTAATTTATCCTCACTTAAGAATGAGTTGTTTGTTATTTCCATTAAGATGACATTGGTATTTGGAAGAGCGTTTAACATTGCAGATAGTTCAAAGCAAAGTTTTGAGGTATTTATATTATTGGATCCAATAGAAATGACAATCCAATCATCTACATGTAACATCTCTTGGGAAAATCTTGTATTTCTTATGATGTGTTCAGCACTTGCACCCGGATAACAGTTGTTTGTTATGGTATATTCCTTTGCATTTTTGTACTTGCAGCGTTGTTTAATCATGATGGATGCAAAATCCTTGCAGGTCTGGTCTCCAATGATATTTATTATTGGTTGTCTAGTTTTTGTGCTATCATTTATTACAGGAATGTTACATGTAGTGAAGTTTTGTGAGGAAAAACATTCAGTAGCAGATGGTAATGTATTGATTTTCATATTTTTTCTAGGTTGAGCATATTTTTCCAAATAAGTTTGATCATCCTTGGCTGTCAGTAGCTTTGTTCTTATTTCTGTAGTGGAAACTTCAAATTTTAATTCAGCATTTTCTTTTTGAAGCATGTTAATCTCTTCTGTTGCTCGTGTAAGTTTGTTGGTTAGTTCTTGAAGGTCAGATTTAAGTTGGTTGATTTCGGAGTTCTTGTTGCAATTGCAAGTTGCTTCAGCTTCAAAAGATATGCTAAAATCTAGGTTTTCATTTTGGGTTGTGGCATCATTTTCAGAAATAGATAGGTCAGTACATAGTTGTTTCAGTATGTTTCGTTTTCCTGCAATTTGGTAGTCCCTTGCAGCATGTTCAAGACCACATCTTCCGACAGGAGTATTGGTGTTGTCACCTCTTCGCACTCTTTTTTGAATGCACCATTGACATTCCCATCGGTCTTTACTGGCTCTTGTCATGACATCCCGAAAAAATGCAGTAGATACATTGCCACATAGCAGGTCGTAAGTAGTTTTGCATACAATGCAGGTCAAGAATTCTCTATCAGAGAGTTTTTGAAGACATCCACCACATTCGGGGTAAACAATTGGTGTTCTTTGTAGGGCCATGTTAGTAGTTGGTAAATAAAGTATGCTAGTAGGGTCCTGGTATTTCTAAGCTATTCCACACATGCAGGTCAACCATTTAGTGTTAGTGAGTTTTTAGTCTTTGAAAACACTGTAATGTTAGTACTAACAAAAAGCCATCACCAGAAGTGCAATTTTAAAACCATCACCAAAAGCATTGACCAAGACCTTCTTTATCTAAGCCAAGCATTCAGGGTTCCTGTTCCTGGGTAGTTGTTGTAGTTTGGTAAGATGCGGGCGGAAAAAACATTTATAACCTAAAAATTGTTTGTAATTATTATTTTTTTGTTTCAAAAGCACTTTCACTGAGCAGACAAGTCTTTTTCTGCTGTCCCATGATGAGACACTTGTATTGATAAGTACTTAAAAATGTAAAAAGTTAAATTATTTACAAGAGAAAACTTTAGTAGCTGTTGTTTGCGCCAGTGTTGCCAGCAAAACTAAATACAAAAATATTTGAAGAGCAGGGTTGTCACAAATCAAATGCAGAAACTCGATAATTTTTTTTTATTCATATTCAGTCTCAGTAAGATTTTTATTACTTATTTATTAGCTTCTTCTTCTGTTAATTTCGTGGGTTTTCCGACAGCTTTGGGATGATAATTTTTTAATTTATTATTAAGCGTGCGCCTTGGAATACCGAACTACTTTTCAGCTTCGCTAGACGACATTGATTTATTCGCCACATAAGTACTCTGCCGCGATTTGTAGCATTTCCGGCGAATAATTTTTGTAAGCCCTGGCTCCTAACTTTCTCCGAATCTTTCGTTTTTTAGTCGCGGTTTTGGTTTCACCATCCTGAAAAAAAAACATGACGAGGGATCAAAATTTCTGGCCACTCTAGGTATAACTCTGAAGTGGAATAAAATGGGCAACCCGAAAAATATCATTTTATCTTGAGGTCGAAGATTTTGGGCCTAACATTTTGTTTTTTTTTTCTAAATCGCCTCGTACAATAAAAGTTATTCAATTGGATATAAGACACTAAAACAAATAAAAAATGTTGTATCACTTCAGGTCTTAAAGCGTCAAGTTTTTGAGATATTCACATATGAAGAAAAATTATAGATATTTTCACCTGTGAATATTTCAGAAACCTGACTAGGACATTATTATAAAAGAAATTTGTTAAAGTGTAAATTATATAAATTTTATTTGATATAGTGCCTTAGATCCAAATACCTATATAAATATTATTATGCGCGGCGATTTCGAAAAAAAATATCGTAGGGCAGTGAGTATACTTCAATGTCGTAGGGCCTTTTATCTTCCTTCGAGTGGCATAAAATGTGACAGCCCTAGCTACTAAATACGGGTGTGCAAAGTTGGGCTGGTTGATCTGCGTTTATCTGCCTAACATTACCTAAGGTCAAAACTTCTAGTAAACATTAGACTAATTCTTGGAAATAACAAAATACCTTCTTATTTACAGGCTATTTTAATATGATGGAAGCAAAACTTACGTATTTTCGGTGCTTCCTATCAATCACCACAGTTTTTTTCGGAAAAATTGGCACCACGAAAACAGACCTCACTTCGTCAACATGTGGCACACAACTGTTTGAGGATATAGACGCCAAACCAACGTATTAGTTTCTGTAATCTGTGCTATTGGTGCCATACTTAGACTTAATTTTTTACCAAAACAATAAATCACGGCTTCAAACGTCATACTTTTCAGATAAATGTTTTCAAAATTATGTTTCCTTCTTGGGCAAAGATAGGGCAGAAGGGAAAAGTTGGAGGATTTGACGGTATAGTTTAAAATAATTATCGCCTAGTCTAACGTTATGTTATTCCCTATAATTAATTTTGCAGTTTTTGTCTTGCGTGGTTTTTACTTGTTGGCAGCCATGTTTACTTCCGCCTCGAGATACTTACAAAAAATTCTGCCATTTTTTGCGGGGATGGGGGGGAATGGGGGTGGACAGAAACTGACTTATACCCATTGAAGTATTATTACTAGCGTATAGAATTGACACCCGCGAACAACAAGTTTGCGCCATGAGTTGTTGCCGGCCGGCAACAACTCATTTAGTCGTTCGTCGACGCCCATCGCGACCGCATGCGAATAAACCCAAATTAAAAATGCCGTCTTGCGTGTTAAAAACGTGTAATTAATCAATCAACTGCGAAGAAAAAAGATAGTGGCGTGACTTATCATCGGAAAGTAAACAGAATATCAACTAAAACCAACTAAAATTAATTTTTGTACATTATTTTCTATTGTACTGACATTTTGTTTGAAAATCATAGATTATGAAAAGTGATTCGTACAGATGGGATGTGTAGGTACCTACTAAGGGTTGGCGACAAAGGTTTAACTGATTATTTTTAACTCATATTACTCGCCCTATGCCGTCTGTCTGATCAGTAACAGTAGGTACTCTAGGTACCTACTGTAGGTATCTTTTGCAATCGTCATTACTTATAAACTGAAGCTGTATTATACCTATATTGTTGTCTGAACAAATTCTTAATGTAATAGATTGACGACCTCTGTGGCGTGGTGGGCGAAGGTTCGCCTGCGATGCAGGAGGTGGGTTCGATTCCCGCCTTGGGACAAATGTTTAGTGATCGCTGCAGATATTTGTTCTGGGTGTTCAGGTCATTTTCTACGTATAATAATAAATAAATAGGTATTTATGTATTGTATTTATTATATCAGTTATCTAGTAGCCATAACAAGAGCTCTGCTTAGTTTTGGGCTAGATAATCATCATCATTTCAGCCAAAAAACGTCCACTAATGAACAAAGGCCTCCCTCATGGGTCTCCATGAGGGGTAGTTGCCATACTCACCGCGCTTGGCAGGCGGGTTGGCAAGCGCAGTACGGGATGTTGGTATATGGAAAGACGCTGCTGCCCATCTTTCGGAGGTATCCCTTAGCAGGCTCATACTGCATCCACGGGCATGAGAGGAGGGGCAGAGTGAAATAAAGTGTGGGGTCTAGTTAGTGTAGGTAAGTACCTACCTACCTATGTACGTACTTGTTGGATAAAATACCAATTTATTTAAAAAAAATGACTTTAAACGCTTAACGATTCGTTTTAATTTAATGTACTTAAATATTTTTACGTTTTGAAATATAATATTCATAGGTACCTACTGCATTAACATTACTGCATTAATAGCTGTCTGAAGTGTCCCTTCTGCGATGAAAAAAATCTATTAGAGCGACATGTTGTTACACTATGTTGAACGAAACGTGTAAGCGCCACGAAATTCACGGCGCTTACGACGTTTTGGTCGCGAGAAAACTATTCTCTATTAGCGATCTAGCGCTGCATGTATTGATGGTATGGATAGACGACATTCTAATCGTGTAGCGCTGCAGCGAATACCAGGGTTGCCAGATAAAAGCTAACTCAATTCGCCTAATTTTACCTACCGAGTAGCCTAAATCGCCTAATATATTTTTTCGTTCGAGTAGCCTAATTCGCATAAGATTTTGAGCTAAGGAGCCTATAATTAGCTCTTGATTTAGCTCAATTAAAATAAGACACGTAAAAAAAGACTACGTAAAGCAAAACATTTTTTTTATTGTAGGTAATATTAAAATACGGTACCTAACAATATTATGGATAAACACAACGCAGAATGGTGAACTTCTTCGTTTTATTCCTCTTCTAATAAAACAATAACTTCCTGTAGAAGTTCACCATCTATTTCAGCGGGAGAATCTTCATTCCTAGAAGTGGTGGCTGCATCGAGCTGTGGCAAAGTCATATCATAGAAAAACAAGCTTTATTATATGACAATAAACTTGAAATTGCATAAATTGCAATTTCATGTCAAAAAGTGCGGCAAAATATTATGATATGATATGACTGATTCATGTTTGCATATTTTTGTTATACCTTCAATTCAATAAAAACAAAAAAGGATAATGTTGTGTGTATTCTCTAAGTGATGAGTAGGTAGGTACTTACTTTTGAAACAGGGAATTTTCTCCCATTCATCGCGATAGTGTTTTACATATTTACCGTGTTTACCTATTTGAATTTTCAATCAGATCAAACAGACAAACAGCACAAAACCTTCACAGTCACACAATAAAATAAACAATATAGTGTATCAAACTTTTCATTTGATGTTATCAACGACGAAACAAGCAAAATTCGCGTCAGTGTTGCGAGTTAGTTGCGTTTCACTTTCTTGTTTAGATTTTGAACTCTGTCTCTGTCATACAGCGAGTTAGAATGAGTTACTACCCGGACGAATTAAATTGACACTTGAATTCGAAACATCTCATTTCGGCGCTCTAGGTAATTGCATCCTAGTGAGTTGTCACTTATTTTGTCCGGGTAGTAGCGTAGTAGAATGGGGAAAGAACCGGAGAACGATGGACGTTCATATTACGTTTCTTTACAAGCATACAATTACGAAGAAATTATTTACTAAATTTGGGGTAGGTAGTCCTGAAGTAGCCTAGAGCGCCCGTTCATTTTTTTCTAGGTAGCCTAAATGGCTACTGGTAGCCGATTGGATTTTTTGGTCGCCATTTGACCCTCCAAAGTAGCCTAAATGGCGATAATTCGCCTAAACTGGCAACCCTGGCGAATACTTGTGTGCGGGGGCGAGCGCGCCCCGCGCAGGCACCCCCGCTGTCATCAAGTTGCGACACGTTTTTTGTTTGGTATAGCTACTCTAACTATTTACAACTCACTGCTTATACCACTACTTTTTATTAATCCACCAGAATAACAGTCACATCCATAACGTTTTTTAAAAATATATTTGTAATTTTTAATAAATTTTTACATGCGTCATCAGCACATAATAGGATACCTATTGCTCTGGAGCACCTGTCTCAGCGAAAGCGATTCTGTAACTGGCAAATGGCAACGGGTTTATGAAAATTACTGAAGTAGGTATGTACTTTTTATAAACACGTTAGATTTTTTGCGTATTTACAGTATTGGCAGAGGGTAAGGGGCCGTCTCCACGAGCGAGGGAGTCGCAGCGATGTTATCGTCGTACCACGTACCTATTTCTACAGCGCGGACTCGTCGCGATTCTCTCGCTCGTGGAGACCGCCTCTAAGAGAGTGTATAGAAATACGTGGCACGACGATAACATCGCCGCGATTCCCTCGCTCGTGGAGACGGCCTCTAAGGTCCGTATATTTTTACAAGCTTTTATTTAATTTCCACTGTATGTATGTATGTAACTATGTTTGTTCGCGGAATCTTGCAACTCAATTTTGAAGCATATACATATCTTCAACCAATTGAGCTGAAATTTTGTATACTTACAAACATGTTTTCTTTGGATGACAATGCATGGTCTGCTATGTGACGTCACTCTGTATCCAACATGGCGGAACACCCAAGATGGCGGACTGTACTGGATGTACTCCTATAATATGGGTATCAAATGAAAGAGCTTGCATGCAATAACTCAAAAAAATACTAAGGTATCCGATGATATACGCTGGGCCACAGACAATAAACAGATGGCTGTTTTAGTTTTACTAGACTTTAGCAGTGCATTCAACTCAGTCGATCATGACACCCTTTTATCTATCCTGTCCTCCTTTAACGTTTCTCCTTTAGCTATTTCATGGTTTAAATCATATTTTTCTGGGCGGTTGCAGTGTGTTCGCCTCGGAGTCTTGCTCGGACTGGTGTAACATTACGGCGGGTGTACCTCACGGTGGTGTTCTTTCTCATCTCCTCTTTTCCATTTTCATTAACGCTATCACTAAAGTAATTTCTTCTAATTTTCACCTCGAATACTGTACACAGTACAGTACCGTACAATACAGTACAGTACAGTACATTACAGTACAGTAAAGTACAGTACAGTAAAGTACAGTACAGTAAAGTGCGGTAAAGTGCAGTACAGTACAGTGTAGTACAGTACAGTGTAGTACAGTACAACACAGTACAGTAAAGTAATGTACAGTACAGTACAGTAAAGTACAATGCAGTACCAGTACAGTATAGTAAAGTACAGTGCAGTAAAGTACAGTTAAGAACAGTACAGTACCGTACACAGTACAGTAAAGTACAGTACAGTAGTGTACAGTACAATTGTATGTAAACCTTACTTAACTGAACATAGGAAAGTTATAGCGACCTTTCTAATTTGCATAGTTTTTTAGACAAGGGGGGTGGAAGGGGGTTTTCAAATTTTTTGTGAAGTTACTAGATTGTGTGGGGTATCATATTATGGAAGGTATTAATTTGCACATTAATAAACAGTTTTTAGTTTTCCTTTATGCCGTATCGTTTTTGAATTATTAATAAATAAACTAAAATAATAAATGAACTTTCTAATTTGCATAGTTTTTAAAAAGGGTGTGGTTTTCAAATTTTTTGTGAAATTACTAGATTTTGTGGGTGTGTATCTTAAGATAGATATTTATTTGCACATTAATAAACAGTTTTTAGTTTTCCTTACAAATAAATTAAAAGTAAACAAAACTAATACTAATAATCTCAATTTGTTTGTGGTAAATTCCATAGTTTACCTATGTAAAATTCTATGTCTATGGTAAATATAAAAACTCATCTGTTCCTCATTGTGTTTGTTGCTTAGACAAGATAAATCAAGACAAGGCATACACATACATATATGTAGTACATATGTATTATGTACTATATTGGTAAGATCATGCCCTCATGATCAGTACTTGGAGATTCATTTTTTGTTGTTGCCGTAATCACCACGCTATGCAGGCGGGTTGGCGAGCGCAGTAGGTACGGGTTGTTTATAATGATACACGGAAAGACGCTGCTGCCCACATCCATCTTGCGGAGGTATCCCTTGACAAATTCTTACTGGCACCCCGCAGATAAGCAGTAAGCTGGCTACTTACTCGTACGTACACATTATTAAAGCTTCAAAAAAAGTAAGGCCTTTGCATCTATTGTAGATGATTTATATACAGCAGCGTCTGCAACTGGACTTCGAGCTCCTAAACAACGCTGCAGTGCCTATGACATTTCTAGATAGATTATGCTTGCCCAGCACCTAAACCATCCTCTCAGCTGAGTCATCTATTAGCCAGAGGTAATAACAGATAAGCCGCTGGATTTTCACGACGTTTTCTCTCACCATTAAACGTGTTAAATGTTTAAATGTATGAAAGAAAAATCTATTGGTGCACGGCCGGTATCGAACCCGACTAATACTTTAAAACATTAAGGCTTTTTATTAAGCTTACCACAATGTTAAATAACTATGCACGGTCTGTAAAGAAGGTAATTCAATAAAACGATTTTGCTTAAACATTTAATCGATAAATCTCATAACAAGAAGTTTGTATTCCCATCGACCTGAGTAATATTAATACTAGAGCTGAGTTTAATAATGAGACTACCTAAGGGAAAACCTTTTAACCCTCATCGTATAAAGTATAGCAAACTCCGCCTTACTTTCTGATCTAAAACAGATCTGTATGAACGTTCTTAACACTGAGTCTGTTTGAGTCTCAATTCTAGCTTGTCTGGTCTAAATTTCGCCGTTTTCTCGTCCATTGTTTTCTTATGGAGTACGATTTTTTTGCACAATCGCATCTTCGTTGCGAGGTTCTTTGGAATCCTCTTTTTTCTGATCACCCCCTGTAGCATCAACAACAATTGTATCGAGCGCTTGCTCTGATACCTTGGCTTGTTCCCTCGTGTTAGAGTTTTCAGTGGTTATATCTGATACATTATTTTTTATTATTATGTTATTTATAGATGTGCTGTCAGCATGCTGTTCAATTGGGTTTTGAGTAGATATTAATTCTACTTCCATAAGATTGGATACCGTCGAAACATTTATACTAGATGATGTTACATTTTGTGGGTTCGATGTTGGTGTTGACGTTATTACTGATGAGCTTGTCGTTGATTTCAATTCGGACGTATTAGTTGTTAAATGTTCTGAGCTTACTGCTGTTCTTAAAGGCAATACCGAAAAGAGATCCTCTTTTATCGCTTGAGATGCTTGAGAGGCTTTTGTTTCGTTTTGGAATATATCAGTATTAGTGCTATTATCTTGTTCTGTTTTACCAGATTGTACGGCCAGATTACTGGATTTAATCTTTGATCTCGCAGTCGGGTCAGCTTCTATTACATCGATTCGAACTAGGTCATTTTCATCAGAATTGTTTTTCATGTTTCTTCGAGTATTAACCATCACATCACGCTGATCATTTCCATTTCTTTTGTTCTGGTATACAAATTGATTGTCACCGTTGATTAAGCCGGCATGAGAAAATTTGTTTCCTTGTGCCTTCCAAATATCATCTTTTGCATTCAAAATCGGAACTACCTCATATTGGTTATCAGTTCCATAGTTTAAGGCTATATCTTGGGTATCAAATTGTTCAGAACCGTTTAAGTTTATAGAATACGGACGTAAACGCTGGTGAGAGTCCTGCGTTGCTTTGATAAGTTTTCTTAACACAACATAACTAGGATTTATTCGAGCATCTTCTACTTTCTGGTCGTTGAATGGATGACGTATTATTTTCACTCTTTGGGAATATGGTAACACTACATTACCCCGTAAAATATCGTGACGCAATTGCCCAGAGTCAAAAGAAGATGAGTTAGTTTCGATTCTGCTCGTTACATTTTGCTTTTGTTCCAAAATAGTTTCATTACTGTCATGTAAAACCACTGAATTTGTGGATACATTATGTAAAATTTCTTCATTGCTATAGTTCGGAACTTCATGATCAGCTTCTTTTTCAAAGTCAAGAATATCATCAGCTGAGAATTTGGAGGTAATTTCATTCGAGACATTCAACTGTTTTGCTAATGTACCATTTTTTTCAATCGTTTCGGTATCGACTAAGGTTTGGGTTTCGACTGCCTTGTTACGGAAATCTTCTTTGCTTACATTCATCACATCTGGCATAACGGGCCCTACGTTAGAGAGATCCAATAACTCTTCGTAGGGTTTTTGCGTTTTATTTATATAATCGTCAGGTTTTGGTCGTAAAAAAATATTCTCATTATTTTTATAAGGCACACCATAGTCTGGGTTATAATTAGGATAATATATGACAGGCTCCGATGGCTTAAACATGTATTTTATATCACCAAATTTTTGCGTTTTTGATTTATAATCATTTGATACGCCACGAGATTGAGTTTTATCAATTATTTGGTAATAGTATTCTGTATATTTGATATAATCTAATACTTGCTCAAACAAATCGAGAATGGTGAAATAATTTTCATAGGTAATGGCTTCGTCATTAGTAATAAGTAAACTTTTAATTGTAGCGATGTCCTGCAATGTTGCATGGTCTAATTTCATCTCAGGTATAACTTCCTCTATTTCTGCGATCATTTCTCTTATCAATGGTATCACTATCTGTTTGGGATATTTTAATTGTGTATCGTCTGGATTAGCTGGTGTTTTTACATTTGGTTCATCGTAGGTATTTGGATTTATATAATGTTTTAGATATGAAGGATATTCAGGAATGGTGTTAGGAACTTCTTGACCAGAAAATAATAACTTGTGATTTTGGTCTTCGGGTGATGCATCGTTCGGAAATGGGTTAGTATCCCAAGACAAAATTGGATGAGTTGTAACAATTGGGGTTTCCGAGTCTCGGTAATGCGCTGGTAGATCGTATTCCAAACGATTTGATTCTGGATTAAAGGTTTTAGGATAGGCAATTTCTTTTATTTCAATTACTTGAAGAGGTTTGCAAGTAGACACTTGTGCGTTGATAGGAATTTCATTGTTATCCTCAAAACTGTATTCATGGGGCAAAACATGAGATATCCGTAAGTTTGGAATTGTGTCTGGTTTTAGATAAGCAGGATGGTTGAGTATGTTATAAGGAACCCCTTGACTCCGTAATGACGGATGTATGTATGGACGGAGGAGTTTGTAAGCTTGAATATGCAATTGAATTTTGTGTAGTATTTGGTTGAAATGTTTGAGACGTTGGACATATTCCATTAGTTTCTCAAATAAAATGAGAATAGAAAAGTAATTATCTTGCGATAAGTCCTTACCGCCGTTGAGATTAAAGATATCTTTAATTGTAGCAATAATATGCAATGTTGGGCGGTCAAATTCTACGTTAGGTACAACTGTCTCAATATCTTTAATTACATCTAATAAAAATGGCATCACAATGTCTTTTGAATATTTCATATAAATATTGTCTGTATGTGTTGGTACATTTATATTTGGTAGAGAGTTTTTATTAGGATTTGTGTTCGGATAGTCTTTTATGATCTCATGATTCGGGTAAAAAGGATTGTCAATTTCATTTTGGCGTGGTACGCCATTTGAAAAATTGTCTGTCTCCAAAGGCAAAACTGGATATAGGGATTTCGGGGTAGGGTAATATGAGATATTCATCTTAGGTTTATACGAAGGAAGGTCCTGGTCCGCGAATAACGGATTATGTGTTTGGTCTTGAATATACAATTGATTTTCATGCATGATTTGGTCGTAGTTTTTGAGATGTTTCAAATTTTCTAACAGTTTTTCTGATAAAACTAGAATGGCAAGGTAATTTTCTTGTGGTATGTCCTTACCGTTAGAAGGATTAAGTATGTCTTTAATTGTAGCAATGATCTGTAGTGTTGGTAGATCAAATTCTACATTGGGAACATCTGTATCAATATCTTTTATAACATTAATAAGTTGTGGTATTACTGTCTGTTTTGGATATTTCAAATAAATATTGTCAGAATTTGGTGGGGAAGGTACATTTGGCGTAAATATCAAATAAGGATTCGAGTCAGGTTTGAGATAAATTGGAATTTCGGGTGTTTGATAAGGAACCTTTTGACCCGAGAAAAACGAAACAAGATTAGGGTTTTGGGGCAATGCTTCGTACGGAAGATTATCATTATCCAAAGGCAATATTGGATAAGTAGGATCATTTGCGATTTCTGGGTCTGGGTAAGGTTTTAAGATATTATTATCGGGTTTATACGAAGGAATATCCTGATCCGAGAATAACGGCTTGTGTTTTTGGTTTTGAGTATACAATTTAAATTGGTCGTTATTTTTGAGATGTTTCATATATTCCATCAGTTTTTTCAACAAAACAAGAATAGTAAGGTACTTTTCTTGCGGTATCTCCTTGACGTCAGCAGAATTAAGTATATTTTTAATAGTAGCGATAGTCTCCAATGTTTGTTCATCAAATTCTACAGAGGGTCCAACCGTCTCAATATCCTTAATAACTTCTTTTAGGAATGGTATCACTATATGTTTTGGATATTTCGTATTAATATTGTCTAAATTTGGTTGTGAAGGTACATTTACTTTTGGCTGAGATATTAAATTGGCATTCGAGTCAGGTTTGAGGTAAATTGGAAATTTGGGTGTTTCGTAAGGATCCTCTTGACCCGGGAAAAACGGGTTAAGATTTTGGTTTTGGAGTGATTCATCGTATGGAATATTATTATTATTATTATACAAATGCAATTTTGGATAAAAGGGATTATTTAGGATTTCTGGTTTTTGGTTTTGGGATGATCCATAGTCTATCGAATTGGGATTAGAGTCCGGTTTGAGGTAAATTGGAATTTCCGGTGTTTCATAAGGAACCTCTTGGTCAGGGTAAAACGGATCAGGATTTTGGTATTGGGGTGATCCATCGTTTGGAATATTTTTATTGTCCAAAGTTAGATAAGAGAGATTGTTTAGAATTTCTGGATTCAGGTGAGGTTCTGAGTTATTATCTTCGGGTTTAAACGAAGGAACGTATTGATCTGGATATAATGGATGGTGATATTCGTTTTTCATGTACAACTGAATTTTATGTAAAATTTCGTCGTAATTTTCGAGATGTTTCATATATTCCATCAGCTTTTGTAACAAAATAAGAATAGTAAGGTAATTTTCTTGCGTTACCTCCTTACCGTCAGCAGTATTAATTATATTTTTAATAGTAGCGATAGTCTGTAATGTTGGTTTATCAAATTGTACAGAGGGTCCAAAAGTCTCAATATCCTTAATAACTTCTTTTAGGAATGGTATCACTATCTGTTTTGGATATTTCGTATAAATATTGTCGAAATTTGGTTGTGCAGGTAAATTTATTGAAGATATCAAAGTGGGATTCGAGTCCGGTTTGAGGTAAATTGGAATTTCCGGTGTTTCATTAGGAATCTCTTGGTCAGGGTAAGACGGATCAAGATTTTGATATTGTGGCGATGCTTCGTACGGAAAATTACTATTATCCAAAGGCAATATTGGATAAGTAGGATCATTTGCAATTTCTGGGTTTGGGTTAGGTTTTAAAATAGTGTTATCGGGTTTATACGAAGGAATATCCTGATCCGGGAATAACGGGTTCTGTTTTTGATTTTGAGTATACAATTTAATTTGGTCATTATTTTTGAGATGTTTCATATATTCCATCAGTTTTTTCAACAAAACAAGAATAGTAAGGTAATTTTCTTGTGTTATCTCCTTACCGTCAGCAGAATTAAGTATATTTTTAATATAAGCGATAGCCCGCAATGTTGGTTCATCAAATTCTACAGAGGGTCCAACTGTATCAATATCCTTAATAACATCTATTAGGAATGGTATCACTATATGTTTTGGATATTTCGTATAAGTATTGTCTAAATTTGGTTGTGCAGGTACATTTACAATTGGTGGAGATATTAAATTGGCATTCGAGTTAGGTTTGGGGTAAATTGGAATTTTGGGTGTTTCGTATGGAACTTTTTGACCCGGGAAAAACGGGTTAAGATTTTGGTTTTGGGGTGATCCATCGTATGGAATATTATTATTGTCCAAGGGCAATTTTGGATGAGAGGGATTATGTACGATATCTGGGTTTTGATTTTGGGATGATCCATCGTATGGAATATCATTTTTGTCTTGTGTTAGTGAATAAATTGGAATTTCTGGTGTTTTATATGAAACCTCTTGACCCGGGAAAAACGAATCGAGATTTTGGTTTTGGGACGATGTTTCGTGCGGAAATTTGTTATTGTGCGATATTTGATGAGTTGGATTATTTGGGATTTCTGGGTTTGGGTAAGGTTTTTGGATATTATAATCGGGCTCATACGAAAGAATATCCTGATCCGGGAGTAAGGGCTTGTGTTTTTGGTTTTGAATATACAATTGAATTTGATGTAGAATTTGGTTGTTATTTTTTAGATGTTTCATATACTCCATCAGTTTTTTCAACAAAACAAGAATAGTAAAGTAATTTTCTTGCGGTATCTCCTTACCGTCAGCAGAATGAAGTATATTTTTAATATAAGCAATAGTCCGCAATGTCGGTTCATCAAATTGTACAGAGGGTCCAACCGTCTCAATATTCTTAATAACTTGTATTAGGAATGGTATCACTATATGTTTTGGATATTTCGTATAAATATTGTATAAATTCGGTTGTGCAGGTACATTTACATTTGGCGGAGATATCAAATTGGGATTAGAGTCCGGTTTGAGGTAAATTGGCATTTCCTGTGTTTCATAAGGAACCTCTTGGTCAGGGTAAAACGGATCAGGATTTTGGTACTGGGGTGATCCAGCGTTTGTAATATTATTATTGTCCAAAGTTAGATAAGAGAGATTGTTTAGAATTTCTGGATTCAGGTGAGGTTCTGAGTTATTATCTTCGGGTTTAAACGAAGGAACGTATTGATCTGAATATAATGGATGGTGATATTCGTTTTTCATGTACAACTGAATTTTATGTAAAATTTCGTCGTAATTTTCGAGATGTTTCATATATTCCATCAGCTTTTGTAACAAAATAAGAATAGTAAGGTAATTTTCCTGCGTTACCTCCTTACCGTCAGCAGTATTAATTATATTTTTAATAGTAGCGATAGTCTGTAATGTTGGTTTATCAAATTGTACAGAGGGTCCAAAAGTCTCAATATCCTTAATAACTTCTTTTAGGAATGGTATCACTATCTGTTTTGGATATTTCGTATAAATATTGTCGAAATTTGGTTGTGCAGGTAAATTTATCGAAGATATCAAAGTGGGATTCGAGTCCGGTTTGAGGTAAATTGGAATTTCCGGTGTTTCATTAGGAATCTCTTGGTCAGGGTAAGACGGATCAAGATTTTGATATTGGGGCGATGCTTCGTACGGAAAATTACTATTATCCAAAGGCAATATTGGATAAGTAGGATCATTTGCAATTTGTGGGTTTAGGTTAGGTTTTAAAATAGTGTTATCGGGTTTATACGAAGGAATATCCTGATCCAGGAATAACGGGTTCTGTTTTTGATTTTGAGTATACAATTTAATTTGGTCATTATTTTTGAGATGTTTCATATATTCCATCAGTTTTTTCAACAAAACAAGAAGAGTAAGGTAATTTTCTTGTGTTATCTCCGTACCGTCAGCAGAATGAAGTATATTTTTAATATAAGCGATAGCCCGCAATGTTGGTTCATCAAATTGTACAGAGGGTCCAACTGTCTCAATATCCTTAATAACATCTATTAGGAATGGTATCACTATATGTTTTGGATATTTCGTATAAGTATTGTCTAAATTTGGTTGTGCAGGTACATTTACAATTGGTGGAGATATTAAATTGGCATTCGAGTTAGGTTTGAGGTAAATTGGAATTTTGGGTGTTTCGTAAGGAACTTTTTGACCCGGGAAAAACGGGTTAAGATTTTGGTTTTGGGGTGATCCATCGTATGGAATATTATTATTGTCCAAAGGCAATTTTGGATGAGAGGGATTATGTACGATTTCTGGGTTATGATTTTGGGATGATCCATCGTATGGAATATCATTTTTGTCTTGTGTTAGTGAATAAATTGGAATTTCTGGTGTTTCGTATGAAACCTCTTGACCCAGGAAAAACGAATCGAGATTTTGGTTTTGGGACGATGTTTCGTGCGGAAATTTGTTATTGTGCGATATTTGATAAGTAGGATTATTTGAGATTTCTTGGTTTGTGTACGGTTTTGGGAAATTATTATCGGGTTCAAACGAAGGTATATTCTGGTCCAGGAATAACAACGGGTTGAGTTTTTGGTTTTGAGTATATGATTGAATTTGGTCGTCATTTTTAAGATGTTTCATATATTCCATCAGTTTTTTCACCACAGTGAGAATAGTAAGGTATTTTTCTTGCGGTATCTCTTTACCGTCAGCAGTATTAAGCATAGTTTTAATACTAGCTATGGTCTGCAATATTGGTTCATCAAATTGCACAGACGGTCCAACTGTTTCAATATCCTTAATAACTTCTTTTAGGAATGGTATCACTATATGTTTTGGATATTTCGTATATGTATTGTCTAAATTTGGTTTTTCAGATACATTTACATTAAGCGGAATTGTTAAATTGGGATTGGAGTCAGGTTTGAGATAAATATGATCCATAGATGGTGTATTACAAATTGGATTTCGCGCTAGATCAACGTACGTTTGATGAACAACTTTGATTATTTTGAGAAGTTGTAGAGTGCAATACATATTCGCCAACACTGGAACCTCAAAATTCTGTATATCTACATCATCTTCATTTTTAAGTGCATTGTTAAGGCTGATTCGGTTATTGACTGCTCCGCCAGGGTCTTGGTACTTTTGTAGCGTTCTCACCAGATCATCAATTTTAAACATTACTTCCTCATTGTCCGCTGGCGTGTTTCTTAGTAGAACTTTTAGGCTTTCCAACACACCAGTCGTTGTGGTTCTTTCCGAAACAATATCCGTTAGCAACGATAACATTAGTTCCATATTCTTTCTTAAGGTGACAGTTTTCTCACATTCTTCAGCCTCTTCAGTATTACCAATATGTGTACTAAACTGAAATGAGAGAAATAAGTAGAGCATAAAAATGTTTAAATTTTTTATCACAGGTTTATTTTTAACATATAGCCCACTGAGACGCAGGAGGTAGCGGGTTTGATCCCTGCCGAGGGATAATATGTTTGCTTTGTCTACATATAGTATTTAATATTTAGTTTGCAACATGTTAATAGTATCATCATTTCAGCCATAAAACGTCCACTGATGACAACAGGCCTCCCTCATGGATCTCCATGAGGGGTAGTTTGCCATACTCACCACGCTTGGCAGGCGGGTTGGTGAGCGCAGTATGGGATGTTGATACACGGATAGACGCTGCTGCCCATCTTCCGGAGGTGTCCCTTAGCAGGCTCTTACTGCATCCACGGCTAGGAGAGGAGGGGTAACATTCTACTGCCGGCACCCCACGGCATAATAGTATAGTATTTAATATTTATTTAGTATGTAAGTATTTTCTATAAATGAGAAGTAAGTAGGTATTTACAAAAAAATTAACACACAACACATAAGTTCTCCTGACTTTGGGGCTAGACTAGGGTGTTGTATGAAATGTCCAGAAATGTTTCTATTGATTTACTATGTATTATAATATGTGTACTAAGCCCAAAAGGGGGTGATTCGGACCATCCCAAGAAACAGGATTTGAACTTTTCAGGATTCCGTGATTTTCATTCAAGAAAAGACCACGAAAGTTTTCAAAGTTCAAAGTTCATTTATTGCTTACATACTGTCATAATAAGGTGTAGATTTAAATTTGAGAACATAATGTATTTTACCTATCCAGGCGTGCAATTAAATAAAAAAAAAATTAAGCTTCAACAGCTGATTATGTGAAAATGACAATCTAAACGCCAGCTGATTTTTGACAGGGTCATTGAACTCCGCCAAGAGTTGCCGCACAGATACAAATAAAAATACTTATAACCACAAAAAGGTTATTTTTATTAAAATAAAAAAAAAACAATTTTGACCCCCGGATCATTTTCACATCACACCAACTAGTAAAATTGTATATTTAAATATTTATATGAATTCCAGATTTTTTCCCTTCTAAAACGACTTGTTTTCATAGGCTGGGTGTCAGCCCCTTTCGAGTTAGTAGATACACATATTATAATACTCCCTGTATTGTTAAGACAATTTACATGTCCAAAAAACTAAATTATGGTTTTGTTTTGGCCTATACCGTCAAACTGAAAGTCCAAATCTTTTAATTTATAATTTTTATTTATTTTATTTATTCATCTTAGGGAAACTATCAGCACAAGATACACAATAGTTATAAGTATAATAATAAGTGGCTATTAATAAGTTTCCACTTATAGATACACAGTAGTGGTTTACAAAGAACAAATTAAAAGAAATGAACAATAGTAGGCTAGTAATTCACACATACCCGAATAGATCCACATAATTCCACATTGTCTTATAAATGATCATATATATAATTAGGCATTCGCATCTGTTTTAAACTTTTCAAAGAAGGAGTTATTAAGTTTGGTTTTTAAACTACCAATGCTGCTATGGAAAATATCAAGGTCAAGCTCACTATCTAGGAGGTTAAATTTCTTCTGTGCTCGGTACAAGAAAGAATTTTGACAATAGTTAGTCGATACTAAAGGAAGATAAAATAGATTGTTTTTACGAAAAGATCTAGTGGGAATAGAAAAATTAATTTTGCTCAATAGCTCTGGACAATCAATTGATGAATTTAATATTTGTCCTAAATAAACAGCATCAGCAAAGTCACGCCTAAGATATAGCGGAAGAATATGTTGTCTGGCACAATTAAGAAGGTAGTCAGGTTCATTATATCGAAGTTTAAAGTTAATATATCTTAGGAATTTTCTCTGAATACTTTCTATTCTATTTATATAAACAGAATAGTTAGGGTTCCAAATCTGGGAGGCATACTCCAAGTGGCACCGCACATAGGTGCTGTAGAGAATCTTGATCGTCTTGATATTTTTAAAATCCTGCGAGGATCGCATTATAAAACCGAGAGACTTGGAAGCTTTACTGACTATGGAAGAGATATGAGCATCAAAGAGGAGCTTGGAGTCATGAATGACTCCAAGATCCTTCATTTCACTAACATATTCGACAATTTGGTTTTTAAGCTTATAATTGAATTTAATCTGGTGGGATTTTCTTGTAAACGTTGTAACTTTACATTTATTAACATTAAGATCTAACTTGTTTTTGAGACAGTATTTATCAAGACGATCAAGATCCTCCTGTAGAAGTTGGGCATCTTCACAGCTGGATATCGGGCGGAAAATTTTCATATCGTCAGCAAATGCTAATACACGCGAGTTACGAAAACAAGACCCAATATCCGATACAAAGATAAGAAATAAGAGTGGACCTAATAACGAACCTTGGGGTACACCACTTGGGACACCCATCCACCCAGATGAAAAGTTACCCAGGACGACTAATTGCGATCTATTATTAATGTATGACGTGAACCATCTTAGTAGATCTCCTCTGATTCCCACTGCAGAGAGTTTTGACAAGAGAATGTGATGATCTATACGATCAAAGGCTTTAGCATAATCAGTGTAAACGACGTCGGTTTGATACTTGCCACCATCCATAGAATCAGTGAGAACATCATTTAGAAGAATGAGATTAGAAACTGTAGACCTGCCGGAGAGAAACCCATGCTGTGATGAAGGGAGGATGTTTCTAACTGGTCCAATTATGCGCTCATAAACAATACGTTCAAACACTTTTGCTAAAATACAGAGTTTGGATATAGGACGATAGTTGGCTACATTGTTTTTTGCACCTTTTTTGTGGACCGGGGAAATAAAAGCCGATTTCCAGATTTTAGGAACATATCCCTCATTCACAGACCTGCTGAAGAGCTTGAATATGGGAATAGATAGTTCATCTGCACACTTGATAAGAAGAATAGGTGGTATGGTGTCAGGACCCGCTGATTTATTTATATCTAATTTTAACAATTTACTTTTTATTAGGGGAATCGATAGTTCAATTTTACAGAGATCACAATCAATAACGGGCTGTTGAGTAGAGACTGAAATATTTTGTGAAAAGGAAGAATCAGGAACCGAGTGATGAGAGGAAGAATCCTGCGGCAAATATGTGGAATGGAAATAGTAATGGAAATAGTAAAGCTGTAATAAGTAAAGCTGTTCTGTTTTTTTCTCTCTTGTCAAACGCTGCCGGACAAAAGCCTGCCTTCCCTCTCTCCTCACTTTCCTGTCTAGGATCGACAATCATCACACTCTTCGCTGCCTTAAAAATATTAGAGATAAAAAAAATAACTTACATTAGGTGTATCGAGAATTGAAGAGCTGACATGATTCTGATTTACATAGGCATCGAAGTCCTCTCCAAGTGATCTGTGTACCTATAAAAGTTACAAACCTTAAAAATCTATTGCTACACATTAACACCGTGCCTATAACGTTCTTTATTAGTCCACTGCTGGACGCAGGCCTCCCAAAACTTCACAATTTCATCTTGTGTAACGCTTGCCGCATCCAGCATCTGCCATTGACCGTTCGCAGGTCGTACTCCATCTAGATGATGGGCGTCCTGCGCTACGCTTGCAGAGTAACGGTATCCACTCAAGAATTCGATTACTACATCGATTCTCGGTTCTTCTATATCGGCTAGCGCACTGTCACTTCACGTAATTAATATTATAACGGTCGCTTACTAATATAAAACACAAGAAAATATAAAGTCTCTTTAGTGACATCTCGTCCGTCGGAAAGACAGAAATGAACTTTAAAATTTAAATTAAATCATGTTGCAAATTAGTATGTGTGAAATTGTACACCCGATAATGCTATTGAAACTCTTGTAGGTATTGATTTGTTTCACCGTTTCAAAGTTACTATTGTTTAAACGCGCGTGGATAAAAACAAGTTAATAAAACAAAAAGTTTATGGTACGTAACTTACATTATTGGCAATTAGCTTATAGAAATGTGTTAGAACAGTAATTTAGGAAAGGCAAGATTTATGCAATCTAAGAGAATTAAATTAAAGATATTCTTATGCTGTGTTGTCAATATCAATAGGTACTATCAAAATACAATACTGTGGTGTTATGTCATGAACATCATCAGTCAGAGTCAGTCCTGCTGGACATAAGACTTGCAACAGATACTAGACGGCCTTGCAAGTTCATTTCAGCGAACCAGTCTGTGGATGAACTTAGGTAAAACCAAGGTGATCTGCTGAGGACCGGAACCGTAAATGGAGTCTCCCTCGAAGTTATTTCCGAGTATGTACATACTTGTACGTGCACCTAGGGCGGTTACTACAACTGGGTAAAAACAACTCTGATGTGGAGGTGAGCAGCATTTTGTAAACTTCAAAGGGTTTTCAAGGGATCGAATCCAGAACTAAGTAATTCGCCAGGGATCCAAGGTCACCAACATAGCTCAGCAAATAAGTAAACTAAAGTAGCAGTGGTCAAGTCACATAATGCCACAGAACCGATGGCCGTTGAGGCAGACTGGTTCTTGAGTGGAGACCGCGTGTGGGGCGCCATGTAGCTAGGAGGGGCAATGAAAGTTGGAGGTGGAAAGCTGAAAATCGAGCTCAGTGGGGTCCAATAGTAGAGGCTAATACCACCATTGGATTTTCCATTTCACCTTGCTTTTCTTAAGATAAGTGTCCCTAAGAGAATTTTTAATTTTCAAAGTTGTTTTTAATATCGTAGCCTTGTTTTGTTTCTGATTGATCTTCCGAACTATGTCACATTATCATGAAAATCAATATATCATATATCAATAAACATATTTATACTGAACTAGCTTGTCTACTTAATTAAAATTTGATATCAAGTGTTTATCATGAACACTTGTAATTTTACATGACGTGAGAGACCAACCAACGATTATACAGTGATTTTCCAGACGCTATAGAATAATATGAATAGACCCGTAAATTGACAAATAATGTATACCTACTTTTTCTTTCAGTAACTCGAGCAAAATAGCTCTTATCAAACGTCTTCTCTGCCAGGTTCCACTGAAGATGTCGTCGTTGTCTTGCTTTATTTGTTGGTCCTGTAAATGTATGATTTCAATTACTTGGAAAAATAAGGTTTTAGAAGCGAACGAACTGAATGATGTGCTTTATTCAATCTTAATGTGTTTTGTTTCTATTTTGTGAATTGACTATTCTTAGAAGTTCTTAACTTAAACGAATATAATATAGTCATTTGGATCAAAAATCAACAGAAATGTCCGATGTGAGAACTATTATTACCTAATCCCATTAACAATGCTTATATTACATAGGGTGTTTGGAAGGTCGATGCAAAGCCGTGAGGGGGTAGGTAGGTCACCTCGTTAGGCATCTATCTTGACTAGATTACCTTAGTCCAATGTCGTCGAATTGCAAGTTACCATAATATCCATCATTTTTAAAAAATATACCAAAATCATATGTATCGTAATCTTATATTCGTTCATAGTGTTCAAACAGACTGTAACTAGTACCTAAAAATTATTTGCGTCCAGCTTAATGCGTATTCAATCGATACACATCAATACAATTATCTGTATCCACATAACTGACTAAATGGGAGGTGTTTAATAATTAAATATTGATAAAAAATAAAAATACTTATTAAAATAATGCTATTAAAAAAATAGAGTAGACTAAAACATTCAAACATTTTTAAAAACATCCAGTATCCCCTTTCAATTGGTGTATGATACACCAATTGAAAGGGGATACTGGATGTTTTTAGATACCTGACTAATTCTCAGAACTAGAGCACATAAACCCAAACTCCCCGAGATTCAACAACAAAATGCCTTTTTTAACAAAGGACTCAGAAGGCGTGCCCGAGAGCACGGTAGGCAGTTTAATAAGACTATTTGATTATTCTGGGGTCGAGCCAAGGAGCTCGTTTATACTGAAGAAATAACGTCACGGGAGCATTTAGGGAAAAAAATTGTTAAAGGCTTTGAAACAATGAAAACAGAGATGCTATTAGGTAAAAATAACAACCAATGAAGTGCGAAATAAGGCCCGAAAATGTATTAGAAACCAATGATCACATTTTGAAAATGAATGATAAACGATTTGATAATTAATAAATGTTTAATTTATTATTAGGCCACCAAGACCTTTCTTTGAAACCGGACTTAATTTGGGTTTATGTGCTGAGTTTAGTTCTCAGAATCAGGTAGGTATCTACGTGTATGATACACCAATCGAAAGGGCATTTATTAATGGATGTTTTTAAAAATGTTTGATGTTTTAGTCTACTGTATTTGTTTTTAAATAGCATTTCTTTTTACTCATTATAAGTATTTTGATTTTTGATCAATGTTTAATTATTAAACACCTCCCATTTAGTCAGTTATGTGGATACAGATGATTGTATTGGTGTTTATCGATTGAAAACACATTAGGCTAGGACGCAAATTAATTTTTAGGTACTAGTAACTGTCTGTTTGAACACTATGAACGAATAAGCATATGATTTTAGTATTTTTTTCAAAAATCATGAATAATATCCATGATAACTTGGAATTCGACGACATTGGACTAAGGTAATCTAGCCACGATCACCTCGTGTCACCCGTCACCCTCACGGCTTTGCATTGACCTTCCAAACACCCTGTATTAAGTCATGCGTTAACAATTCTCGCGCATGATATTTTTAAATTCTAAAGTGCACCGTGTCATCTCCAATCATCTTAACTAATTTAGACACTCAACACATTCATTTTCTCAGTGAAATGTCCTACAAAAATAATTGGCGCAGACAATTTGTAGAAAAGTGTTGAAATGGTTTGCATAAATAAGGTTAAATCTAAGGCGTAAAAAATATAGGGTTAAAAATCAACGAAAACATTCCATATAAACATATAGAATGGATTTTTAACCTCTTACCTCTAAACTGAGTTTTAGGAATAATTCGTCTAAAAATGATTTTATAATCAGTCCGTGTTGTATATTTTCATCATCAGTCATACCATGAAGTTCCTCCGATTCTGATTGGTTCTAAAATATAAGTTATATTAGTTTGACATCGTTATTTATTTTGATTTGACTATATTTTGGGTCAAAATTAACTGAGATAATGCGTTAATTTGCGAAACACTTACTTGTAATTTAATTAGTTTGTATAAGTATTCTAAATATTCTACACTGTTCGTTATTCGTTTAATTTTTACATCCACTGTTATGCTCTGGTCGTTGGCCATTTCTATTAGCTGCAAAATAAACTTTTTATTATTCGTGTTTAGATTAATTAGGAGGGTGTAGACTCTGCTACGCATTTTTCCTCAAACTTTTGCAATGTCAAGCGTCAACGTTTCGATTATGTTATTATGCCATATCTTATGTTCCTACATAAAAGCAATAAAAGTACTTGTTTTTATTTAATATGAACCACGGGTATGATTTAGTAACATGTTTGTAAAATTTAAAAAAATATGTAACCCTCTACACTAAGTAAGAGCTAGAAAGCCTGCTTTCTAATGATCATTAATTTCCTTTAATTTGTTATTGAACTTAGTTTGCTTTGATATCAACTTACAAAACATTCGATTGCTGATCCCCAATTTCACCCCCCTATGTCTTGTAAAAGTCTTAACTGATTTTGATCAAACATGTTTAAGAACCACCGCTAGAAACCTCCTTTAAAATAAAAAAGTGCATTCAAATCAGTTCACTCGTTTAAGAGCTACAGTGCCACAGACAGGCACACAAACATAGCGGTCAAACCCATATTTTTTGTCGTTTAAACCTTAGTTACACATTCACTTACCTTTTTTCTGACATAATCTTGCAATTTTTTTAGTAGGTCAAATCTAAATAACTTTTGTTCAGACTCTTTTAGATCTAAAGTAATCCAACCTGGAACCTCGTTACTGCTTTTGAGAATAGGAGAGGATTCAGTTTTCGCTACATACTCCAGATGTTGTTTTACTTTACCATCGTCTGCTGTAACTTTAAGATCGTCATCCGGATCATTTACAAACGGGACAATATCTTCATTACTGTCACTTTCACCGTCTGATTCAGGCACTAGCCTGTAACGAGTTATTTCGTGTGTAGCTCCATCTTTTTCTATAGTCTCAGTTCCTGCTTCAACTAACTTTACTCGTTCGGCATCCTAAAATTAAAAATTTAACCGATGTCACCAAAGATTTTAATCGTATCATTGGATGTCACTACACCTTCTTTATCATTTCCTTACCCCTATCTCACATAAGTGGTCCATAAGAGGAAGTTAGGACCACTTTTTGATCGTCTAAGTACAACCCATTTTAGAAATTCTTTGATTTAGCTAATATGTTCTTCTTGTTCTTCATTTTGTAAACGGCAGGGTGATTACGTATCTTGCAACAAGCAAAATCTCGCGATAATCGCTGTCAAATGTCAACTCCTTGGTGTTCTCCAATACAAAATTTAAGTTTAACAGCAACGTCGCTTGTTGCAAACCTGTCGCGAGATACATACGTAGGTAATCAGCCTGCGGGAATTGCTCACGTTGTAATTGTAACGTCGAATATTATTCCGACACGTTGGTTTTTACAAGCTTTTATTTAGCTTGCCTACATGCATGTATGTATGTATGTATGTATGTATATATGTAACTATGTTTGCTCGGGTGGAATCTTACAACTCAATTTTAAATATCAAATATCTTTTTTCAGATATCTTCAACCAATTGAGCTGAAATTTTGTCATCACTCTAAATCCAACATGGCGGTATACTCAAGATGGCGGACTAGTTATTCTTAATGCACTCTTATATCTTATATTCAATATGAGTATCAAATGAAAGGCCTTGCTGAGAGTTACTCGAAAAATTATATGACATCACTCTAATTCCAACATAACGGTATACTCAAGATGGCAAACTAATTCGAAAAATGAAATAAGAATACGGAAAGGACGCTGCTGCCCATCTTCCGTAGGTAGCCCTTAGCAGGCTCTTACTGCATCCACGGGCATGAGAGGGGTAACATTCTACTGCCGGCACACCCCACGGCAGGAAGGTAACCTATAACTTAACTAACTTTTTATATTACCAGGAAGGTAACTTAGTACTTTGGTATTATACCTAATGCAATTGTCAAGAGCGTGAAATTAAACTTTATTACGCACGTAACGCACAAAATCGATAATTTCCGTGAATAATAGTTTTCTCCGTCTTGGCTCAGAAATTGCTACATTATTTAAATAAAAAAACATACGTCAATCTGCTCATTTTTGTACATCATCAGTTCAACCATAGAACGTCCACTGCTGGACAAAGGCCTCCCTCATGGATCTCAGTACCGCTAGACCGCTAGAACAACACAACGGTTTGTTGCCATATACTCACCACACTTGGCAGGAAGGTTGGCGAGCGCAGTACCGTATGTTGATACACGGAAAGACGCTGTTGCCCATCAACGTCAAAGTAAAGTCTTTATACATTTGGACACAAATGCTACATTGAAGCAATTTACGGTACAGCGAGGTTAGGTACACATTATCTTACATTGGATGTTTTTAGATACCTACCTACAAGATATAATTTAATATTGTAGGTAATGGTTGGCCAGACCAAGAATTTGGTCCGGCGATTCTTGGTCTGGCCAGCCACATGTGGAGAACTATAGAATAGAATAGAAAAAACTCTATAATGCACACCACATAAAAAAAATAGAACATTAAAATAAAACAAAATATGAGTATATTGGGCGGCCTTATCGCTATGAGCGATCTCTCCCAGGCAACCTTGGGATGGACAGGAAAAAGAGAACGCTACAGACAGTGGTGTAAAATTAAGAGGGTATAAATTATAGCAAACAAACTTACATACTAATAAGAAACTATACAAAGGAGAAACATAACAAACATACATAAACATAAAATGAAAATTAAAAAAGTAGTAGTAAGGCCTTTGCATCTATTATAGGTGATTTATACAGCGTCAGCAACTGGTAATCATGCTGTACGGGACGCCGCAGTGCCTGGGACATTGTTAGATGGATTAGGCTTGCCCAGCACCTATACCATCCTCTCAGATATGTCAGCTATTATTCAGAGGAAAGAACAGGTCAATACGTCTGAAGCTAACTAAGCCGCGAGTTTCCTCACGATGTTTCCTTCACCGTTAAAGCACGTGTTAAGTGTGCACATATATTTTTCAAGAAAGATAAATCCATTGGTGCACGGCCGGTATCGAACCCACGACCTTCGTATTGAAAGTCGGGGGTACATACCACTCGGCCAACACGTATCTACTATACCACTAGGTACTCTACTATTCGACAATAAGGAACTTCTTTTTCAGAATTTCAACTATGATGACTTGAGTTTTTCTGGGGTTTACTGAAAGTCCATGAGCTTTACTCCAGGCAAGGAGACGTGAGAAATCGGCGTTCATAGTTTGTATTGCTGAATTTAAACTAGTAATTGGAGCTTGGTTATAGATCTGTAGGTCATCAGCGTACAGGTGGTAAGAACAAGAGATTTAGAAATGGAGTTAATAAAGATAGCGAATAGGAGAGGTGAAAGAACGTCGCCCTGTGGTACACCAGCAGTGACATCACACCATGATGAATACTTTTCATCAAGGCAAATGCGTTGTCGGCTACCAAACAGGTAACTATGAAAACAGTCAGTAACGGTTGGAGATACGTTAAGAGAACGTAGCACTGCAAGAAGAGTGTCAAAGTCCTCATTGTTGAATGCGTTGCTAAAGTCTAGCAATGACAACACTGTCACAAGTCCACCGTCCATACCCTGACTAATGTCATCCATAATTTTAGTTAGGGCAGTAACAGTACTGTGACCATGACGGAAACCGGATCGGAGAGGATTCATAGAAGATTTTGAGACAGGAATAGGTTGAGTTGGTTGTGTACTAAGCGCTCAAGAACCTTTGAGAGGAAAGGAAGAATAGAGATGGGGCGGAAGTCAGAAAGTGTTGATGGTCTAGACTTTTTGGGACTATTTATACCGGGTGTTAGTGTAAACAGTCTTATCCTTGAAACCACAGGCTAGGTATCAGGAACAGAGCCCAAAATCGATGAAAAAAAATATATTTATTTTTACATAATTTCTGCAAAGAAAATCCTCATAGATCATAAATGCGTTTCACCCTACACACGCTACAATACACGAGAGTAGGTGCAATGCGGCTTCTCTGTGTGTCAAACACGCCGCCCGCCGCCTTTCGGCAACTCGCCGTTTCTTTGATGCGCCGACAAACACCTGCCCTCGCGAAAATACCTAAAAGCCCCGCACGCGCGCCCGCGCCCCTGCTCACTCGCCAGTCTCGTACAATCTCGTGCGTGAGTTGGACGCATCGCGTCGCGATCCTTATGTGTGCCGATTCGCGGTAAAATGTAAACTATGTAACTTATCTGTGCTGTGACAATGTCGTACACAAGCGAACAGTGGACTGAAATGGTACGGCTTTATGCCATAGCTGGTGACAACTTAACCTTGGCACGTAGGTTGTACGCAGAGCGGTTTCCAGGACATCGTGTGCCAAGCCGGGAAACTATCCTAGCTGCTACACAAAGGCTACGTGACTATGGCCAGTTCATCGTGCCTAGTCATGCACAAGGTCGTGGCAACCAACAGTTGGCGGTCAACCTTCAAGAGCAAATCTTGAATTTTTTCGCGGAAAATCCAGAGGAGAGTACCAGAAGGGCAGCTCGTCTCTTCCATGTTTCGCACTGGACGGTTTGGAAAATCCTTCACATCGATGGCCAACACCCCTATCATTTCCAGCCGGTTCAAGAACTGGAAGACCGCGACTACCTACCGCGGGTGGTTTTCTCTCAATGGCTCTTAGATAACCTGGACAACGCTTCCATTCTCTTCACGGATGAAGCTACGTTCACCAGGTCGGGCTTTTACAATGTTCATAATGAACATTACTGGAATAGGCACAATAAATAAAATAAATAAATAATGCTCGACAAATCACACAGCATCATCTAGCCCCAAGCTAAAAATGAACACAGAGTGCGGGAAGACCATTTCCAGCGTAGGTTTTCGGTGAACGTGTGGGCGGGAATCGTGGACGGTATTCTCCTCGGTCCACATTTCATAGATGGAAATTTGAACGGAGATACCTACATGAACATTCTTCGTCGAGTTTTGCATCATATGTTGGAGAATGTGCCTCTCCGTTCATTAAGGAACTTGTGGTACCAGCATGATGGGGCTCCTGCACATTTCCAGTTGCAGGTTCGGGCTATGCTTGATGCGGAGTTACCTGGGCGATGGATTGGTCGCGGAGGGCCAGTCGCGTGGCCAGCGCGTTCACCTGACCTCACGCCTTTGGATTTTTATTTGTGGGGAGACATTAAGCGCAGGGTTTACGCCACTCGTTTTTACAATACAAGACAATTAAAAAGACGTATTCGTAAGGCGTTTAGGGAGGTGAAAAATAACCCATTTGTGCTTTCCCGAGTGCGTGATAACCTAAGAAGACGTGCGGAGGCTGTAAATGGAGCCCATTTTGAAAACTTGTTACGTGTGATGTAGGTGTGTGTACATAAAACTGTAAATTTAAACTGTAATTAATTTGTAAATAAGACTTGTTTGTTAATGAACTTTTTAAATACGCCTAAAATAACTACTTTAGCCATAAAGCTTTTTTGATTCAATTTAATTATTTTACTTGTCTTGAAATAACTTAATAATGTGCTAGAGTAGTTATTTTTGCCTGTCCTAAGCCAGGAAAAGTATGAAGGGAAAGTTCTATGCAAGCATCCATTCGTTTTGATACGTACATCAGCCCGAGCGCAGCGACATTTGCGGGCGACGTACGACAGTAGGTAATTAGGGTGTCCAAAAAATCACGTTCCTTAGATGAGAAATGAATTATCAAAATGTAGCGAAACGAATTGACTATTATTTTTAATTATTACTTGTATCAATTCATTTTAGGGTTATACATTTGTGGTTTAAGTGATAAGTGTGTTCACACTAACATCCTGTATATTGTAATCGTAGAATGCGTATTTTTTTAAGTTTAGGACGGGCCCAACGAGAGTCAACGAGAGGCTTTGGCATAGAAATAGCGACAGAAGACTGTTCTTGTTGTTGTCTTGCAAAGCTTTTTAGCTAGCTTTTTTACAGAAGAAAAATAACCCTTGCTGACGGCAGTAGCTCTAATTGCATAGACATCAATGCTGGTGTCCCGCAAGGCTCCGTACTGTCCCCCATGCTATTTTTACTGCACGTGAATGATATATTTCTTCTTTCTTTAGTCTTTACTGTACCGTCAAAATGGAGATATGTGGAACGTACACCATTAATATAAGTTATTTGACTAATTATGTTCTGTCTAAATAGCGTTCGACAGTAAAACAATGTACTTACTAAGTCAGATACAAGCAGGACAACGACACTTAAACACATCCAGACAACCATCGCACATTAAAAACGCATTCATACAATCCAATGCCTTTATAAAATATAACTTTTCATTTATTGTAACCTAATAAGCGAACAATATATTTTATATTTAAAGGAGCATACATAATTGATTTATAATAAACTAGAAACCCCGCCCCGACCCCGCCTGTAAACATTTGAGTTTCCCGATATTGTGGAGCAGTTACAAACGTCATAATATCGGTAGGTTGTCTGGAAGAAATCGCTTTTAGCGATAAGACCGCCCATTGTATGTTATATTTGTCTGTGAAATTTATGTTTTTATGGTGAATGTACAATAAAGAGTACTGCTGGACATAGGCATCTCCAAGATCATGAGATGATGAGCTGATTGTTGCCATACTCGCAACGCTAGGCAGGCGGGTTGGCGAGCCCAGTACGGGATGTTGATACAAGGAAAGACGCTGCTGTCCGTCTTCCGGAGCAGAGCAGATCCTTAGCAGATTCTCATTACATCCACGAGCAAGAAAGGAGAGGCACCATTCTAATACCGGCGCCTCACACCATAATGGTTATTATATGCGAAGCTTATTAACCATTTTAACTGGTTTCCGCTATAATTGTAAAATTTACCGTGGAAGAAAAATCTCGCTCTTAACATCGTTAACTTCATTTTCATCATCATTACAGCCGTAAGATATCCACTGCTGCAGGGCTAGCATGGGCTGGGGATAAAACTTTTGTCCACTGGTTATTTCCACTGACAAGGGATAAAATTATTTTATCCACCTGCCAAAGCACGGCAACAGGGGGAAAGAGAATTATATCACTTTTTGACATTAGACGTGGATACTCACCCTCCGCCTATAATTTCGGGGACAAGCGTTTCTCCTGGTTTGTCCACCGTAAATAGTTTATCCATCCGTGTCGCCATGCTCGGAGGGTGGACAAAATTGACAGAGGGGAATAGTATTTTGTCCTCTCCCCGTGGATAAAATATCTCCGGCCATGCTAGCCCTGCTGGACATAGGCCTCCCTCGTTGACTTAAGATCCAAGTGTTACGGAAGATCAGCGCGGACTGGCCCTGCAGCCCGCAATATGCTGAGTAAGGACCCTTTTGCAGCGACAAACCTATATCATAACTTTATTAAACCTGCCTATGTAATGTTTGTTTTGTAGTTGCAAATAAATGATTATCTATCTATCTATCTAAGTGCATGAGGGGTTGTTGCCATACTCACCACGCTTGGCAGGCGGGCTGGTGAGCGCAGTTCGGGATGTTCTTACACGGAAAGACGCTGCTTACACGGAAGATGGGCATCTTCCGGAGATATCCCTTAGCATTCTTACTGCATCCACGGGCAGGAGAGGAGGGGTGACATTCTACTGCCGGCACCCCACGGCAATCGTAAACTTAAATCACAGTAAATATTTCTTAGACATTATTTTACATTTGTAGTAGAATGTTGCCCCTCCTCTCTTGCCCGTAGATGCAGTAAGAATCTGCGAAGAGTACCTTCGGAAGATGGCAACAGCGTCGTTCCGTGTATCAAAATCCATGGTTACTACGGAAGACCAGCGCTCTGGTACGACTCGTTCTGCCACAGCACATGCTGAGTAGTGACCATTTTTGTCACTAGTTTTAATACCGAATCGATGTTTTTTTTTTATTTGATTGTAAAAATGTGATAAAATAAACGTTTCTTTATCTTTAAAATCCCGTACTGCGCTCGTAAGCCCTGCCAAGCGCGGCCAGTACGGCACAACCCCCTCATGACCTCGGAGGTCCACGAGGGAGGCCTAAGTCCAGCTGTGGGCGTGGACTGCAGTCCTGCGGCTGAGATGATGATATATAAATAATGCTGGACAAATCACACAGCATCATCTAGCCCCAAGCTAAGCAGAGCTTGTGTTATGGGTACTAGATGACTGATATACTTAATACATTATACTACATAGATAGATATTTATATCATATAATATATAAAAACACCCAGAACACCCTGAACAAACATCTGCAGATCGTACAGGCATTTGTCCCGAGGCGGGAATCGAACCCGCAACCCCTTGCGTCGCAGGCGGACCTTCGCCCGCTGCGCCACAGAGCTCGTCAATGCTGATGATGCTGAGTTATCAGGCGATACTCCATCGTGCATGTGATTATGTATTACACTACACGGTATTCAGGGCCCGGTAGTTAGGGCGATTAGGGAGCAAGGCTTGCCGCGGTCGCGCTAGTTAGAGTCCCTTACGCTCTAACTCATATTACACCACTCTTTTTATTTATTTATTTATTCATCTTAGGGAAACTATCAGCACAAGATACACAATAGTTATAAGTATAATAATAAGTGGCTATTAATAAGTTTCCACTTATAGATACACAATAGTGGTTTACAAAGAACAAATTAAAAGTAAGTACTTAGTTAGGGTAAGGGTCCCTGTATAGCGTGTAATGTAATACAGGCTTTATATCTACATCTACACTCATAATAAAGAGGAAAGATTTGATTGTTTGTATGCACTGAATAGACTCCTGGATTAGAAAAATTATTTCACCAATAGAATCCTACATTATTTGGACGTCCACTGCTGAATAAAGGCCTCCCTCATAGATAACCCAGGTGTACCATGGATCATAACAAGTGTCTGTAGTCCACCCAGGTGTACCATGGATTATAACAAGTGTCTGTAATCCACCCAGGTGTACCATGGAAAATAACAAGTTTCCGTAGTCCACCCAGGTGAACTTGTGAGGTGGACCGCGGGTAAGAAACCATCTCCGAGTATTGAACATAAATAAAAAAAATGCTGGACAATTCACACAGCCTAATCTAGCCCCAACTATGCAGAAGTTGTGTGACTGACTGATGTAGGTACTTATTACCTATGTACCTTATACTACATAGATAATTTTTTTTTTACTATAAGTATAGGTACTTAGAAATCCAGTACACCCTGAACAAATATCTGCAGGTCGTACAGACATTTGTCCCGAGGCGGGAATCGAACCCACAGAAGTCTTCAAAGATATTACACGAAAAATTCCCATGTTTTTGTTATTATATTATAATGAACTAGCCGCACCCCGCAGTTTCAACCGCATAGTTCCCGTTCCCGTGGGAATTTAGAAAAATCCCTCCTTATAGGATCCCTCCTCTAGGATACTCAAGGTATATGTGTGCCAAATTTCAATTCTCTAGGTCCAGTGGTTTAGGCTGTGAGTTGTCTGTCAGTCACTTAGTAACGGAATAGTTATATTATATTGATTATGATCGCGAAAGTTTACGTAAAACTATTGGTGAAATATTTCATGAAATCAGACGTAAAGTTTCGGACATACAAATACCTATCGCCTTCATTGTAAGTATTTATGGTTTATATACCATGACTTTATACATAATTGGCGTAAATGTAACTAAAAGCATGTAATTGCGTTATTAGGTGATACATAAAGCCAAATTATACGCATACTAAACCGTATGTAATTCTTGATAGCGATATGTAAAGTTGAGAACAATAAATTTTTCATGGCGATTTTTCTACGCAATGTAACTACAATAGGTATAATTAATATCATCATCTGCCGCAGGACGTCCACTGCTGGACATAAGCCATCGTGGATCTCCATTATCATGAGGTTATCGCTATACTCGCCAAGCTCGCCAACCCGTGGCGAGCGCTGTACGAAATGTTGATACACGGAAAGCCGCTGCTGCCCATCTTACGGCGTCCCTTAGCAGATTCTTACTGCATCCACGGGCAAAAGAGGAGAAGCAACATTCTACTGCTGGCACCCCACGGCAAGTCCCATTATTACCTGTCATAATTTCCAAATCTTTAGTGACACCACAGATAATATAATACATAGTGTATCACTACTAGTGACTTGCCGTGGGTTGCCAGCAGTAGAATGTTGCTTCTCCTCTTTTGCCCGTGGATGCAGTTAGAATCTGCTAAGGGACGCCGTAAGATGATATTATTTCGTGCCCGTGGATGCAGTAAGGCGGTTCATACACTGTCACGCATCACGCTGCATGTTGCGTGAATGCGTCTTCTAACGTTGCTTGTAAGTATATCCGTTTGTATAGAAAACACGCACAGTCCAACACACCGAAAATGCATCTACGCGCGTTCATGCAGATCACGCGCGTAGGTGCGGAGAAGCATGCGCTCACGCGCGTATGTGCGGCGCGAGACGCAAGGTATGGCACACCGAGTCCCGCAGTCTAGCGAACAGCTTCGAATGAAATGAGTCAGAGCCGCCGTGAGTCCACAAAACGCAACTACGCGCGTGAATGCTTGAAAAACCCGCACGATGATGCAGATATGCACTCCCGCAAGTACGCGTAGGTGCGTCGACACGCAACATGCAGCGTGGTGCGTGGCAGTGTGATAACCGCCTAAGATCCTTCTAAAGGATACCTCCGGAAGATGGGCAGCCGCGTCTTTCCATATATCAACATCCCGTACTATGCTCGCCAATTCACCCGCCAAGCGTGGTGAGTATGGCATCTACCCCTCATGCAGGTACGTAATGGCCTGTGTTCAGTAGTGGCCGTTTTACGATTGAAATGATGATATTAAAACATTCAGCAGGTTGCTAATGATGATGATGATGGGGAAATAGCTTTCAATGAAACTAGGTAATAAATAAATATACATGTAACCTTTAATATTAATTTCACACATGATAATATAATTGCACATGGTAACATTGCACAATCCAATGTAAACCCATAATAAATATCAAATTAAAATGGTGTTATATTACAATAAAATCACAATTTCACTTTTCCTTACATTATAAAACATAATACGCTCGTGATAAACAGAGAAGTAATCAATATATATAAAACTCTTCCGTTACTGACTAAGTGACTGACAGACAACGCACAGCCTAAACCACTGGACCTAGAGACTTGAAATTTGGCACACATATACCTTGAGTATCCTAGAGGTGCACTAAGAAGGGATTTTTCTTGAAATTCCCACGGGAACGGGAACTACGCGCGTGAAACTGCGGGGTGCGGCTAGTATTTTAGAAGACTTTTTTGTTTTATAATATGGACGCGAATTTTCAGTTTTGGCAAAAGCTTTCTATAACGTTAATTTGCAGTCACTGTGTATCTTCGACAAATATGTTTCAAACCTCTACAAATCTATCTATACTTATAATAAAAAAAATCTTTAACCTTTCGAGTCTGTACATTAAATATTTTTTGCAAATAAATAAGTGGGATACATGAGGATAAAGTAATCGAACGTAAAAAACTATTTTTTTAATTTTTGTCGTTTGTTTGTTTGTTTGTTTGTGCGCGCGCGCATCACGCAAAAACCACATGATTGGATGCAAAATATTAATACAGAAAATTTCAAGCATTTTATATAACACTAGCTTTTGCCCGCGACTTCGTCCGCGTGGAAGTCATAAAACGTAAAATCCCCTTTTTCATGCAGAGCCACTTTGATTCGAAAATATAAATCCCATTTATCCCGTAGGAATTTCGAAAAATCCCTTCTTAGTGCACCTCTAGGATACTCAAGGTATATGTGTGCCAAAGGAGATGTTTCAAAATGGGCTAGGTCTATGTACCCAGACTGAAAAATTGTGCAAAAATCGGTGATTTCGGAAAAAATACTCTTTATTTAATTTAAACTAAAATGATTGTTTTATTAATGTTTTAAATACGAGGCATAATTATCACTGGTAACATTTTTACTAGGCAGCCAAGACAGTTTCTAATAAATTCTTGTAACTGTCACTGCCTAATGATTTTGACAGATGGTTGATTGGATGATTTTGACGTGTTTGAGTTGAAGATTTTAAAGTTTTTTAACAGTAGCTAGGCTCTTAATGTAGTTTACGTAGGTAGCCTGAGGTACTTAGGTACTCGAAAATTGAAATACCTCAGGTTTACTTGATTTAGCTTCTATCATAAATCATTCATTTCACTATTATGTCAACAGCTGTCAAAATGACGTCACCAACTGTATTGGTCCGCTATATTGTTCTACAGTTTTGTGTTGCTCGACTTAGGCTAGTTATTTTTAGGAAAATGCATCAAACGAAGCAATATATTAAAAAACTGATAGTGGGAAAATGTTTAATAAATATTTAGCCATGTTTGTGCACATGTACACCTAGTTAGCCTAGATTCCATACATTCGTGAAACATCTCCTTTCAAGTCTTTAGGTCCAGTGGTTTAGGCTGTGCGTTGATATATCAGTCAGTCAGTCAGTGAGTCAGTCAGGACTTTGAATTTTATATATATAAATACTGAAAATGTCAAGCATTTTATATAACTATTGGTGTTTATTTCATCAAAATCGAATGACAGAATCAAAACAATTATAAGTATTTAAGTTTAGTCGAAACTTTTAAATTTAACTTTTTATTTTTGGCTGAACAAGTTAGTAGTAGTAGTAGTGTAGAGTAGTAGTGTTTCAGTCTTCCCGGGACCATGCCTGGTGCAATCCAGGCGAAATGTCGGGAAACAATTAAGTAGTAGCAGTTAGTAGTTGTAGTAGTGTAGTTGTTAAGTAATTGTTAAGTAGTGGTAGAGTAGTTTTAGTAAAAATAGGTGGTTCTGAGGCGGGTCGAAGCGCGGCAGGACAGATAGTTATAAATAAGATACATTCTGGTTAAAAGCAATTGACTCTTGTTACTTACTTTTCAATATATTTAGTGGAATCCCTCTAGGCACTAACCTAGGACCCTTAGTTTACATGGTGCATACTGCGTACCAAATACGCATAACTGAAACCAGTATCTATACAAAACATAATTTATACAAGAGAAAATATTGAGAATATGCCTAAAATTAAAGATGTACATACCTATAACACCAGGAACAGGGATCACCTTGTCGCTCCCTACACTAGACTAGCCAGGATTTCTAAGAGTTACTACTGTACAGGAATTAAATTATATAACAGAGTTCCAACCAATGTGAAAACCATGTCTGACGTTTCATTTAAATCTTATATAAAAAGACATTTAATAAATAAGAATTATTATAATTTAAGCGAAGCTTTTGCTGATAAAAAATTGTTTAAAGATGATGAAAATTTGACTTTATAATTATAATTACCTATGTTATTTATTAAAGATATTATTATAACATCCCTTTACAATTTGACGATGCTTTTGCTGATAATATTAATAATTAGGATTATCTATTCTGTATTGTGAATTTTTGTTTTTATTATTTATTGTATTCAAATTTCAAAATTAATATTATGTTACTTTTATAAGTAGGCTTACATTTATTTTTATTTTAAACTGACTTGTCCAAGAACATGTAATTTGTCAAAGGATATGAATAAATAAATAAATAAATAAGTGCGTTTTAGTGTAGTTTACATTAAATTACTACAACTATAATAGGTAATAAACTTAAACATTGTTTAGGTAGAAAAATATGCTATATTCTAAAATTATATGTTTCTATATAGGCGTTTCTACAAACAGATTTCAAATATTTTCAGTCGTACATACATACATGGCGTTGTTACGATCCTCCGGGATTCTAGAAAATTCTGTCACGGTAATCTGAAACAAGAGAATACCTTGGTAGGTAAGCGGCAAAACTGCATAATGAACCGGAGTCTGACACATTTCTTATTTATTTATTTATAGATAGTGCTCCGCCAAGATGGCCGCTGTGAAGCAAGCTCCTCCCAACATTCCGGGTCAATATTACAAGCGTTAAGATGTCGCTTGAACACGTCCTTGTACCGCAGATGCTGACCGCCGTGGTTTCGCTTACCGTCAGCCATCTCCGAATAGAAAACTGCTTTAGGTAACCGGCGGTCATCCATGCGCAGAACGTGTTCACACCATTTAAGTCGCCGTAGTAGTAGTTGTTAATGTAAAAGCCTTTGAAGGCAATCGCCTTCACGAGCTAGACACCAAACGCCAACTAAGCAAAGATAGGCCCAAGCCCTCCTACATATACATACTCCTGCAATGACGCCGGTCAGCTCTACTGTCACTCCTGCTGTAGAGTTTTTAAAACCAAGTTTGGTCTGGCCAGCCATATTAGAGATCATTACAGATAGTAAAGTAAAGGTCGCCGTCATCGAAATCGATGAGGACTATATTTATTTATATAAGTTGCATTAACAAAGTGAACATTAACAAAATCAAATACATATCTTTACTTACAATTTAAAACCAAATGTCACCTTAATTATAAATGCAAACATCATGCAATCACAACAAAAAAAAAGTAATATAATTCAAGTTAGTAAATTTATTTAAGGAACAATTTTATTTATTAAATTAACGTAAACAATAGATAGAAATTAAATTATATTTTATTTCTACACAGTATTTCTACGCCAACCTTACAAAACAAATAATGCTGGATAATCCACGCAGCATCACCTAGCTCCAAGCTAAGCAGAGCTTGTGTAATGGGTACTAGATGACTGATATAGTTAATACATTATCATCATCATCATCATCTCAGCCGTAGGACGTAAACTGCTGAACAAAAGCCTCCCTCATGGATCACTTCGTACTTATCATGAGGGTTTGTTGCCATACTCACCACACTTGGCAGGCGGGTTGACAAGCGCAGTACGGGTGTTCATACACGGAAAGACCCTGCTGCCCATCTTCCGGAGGTATCCCTCAGCAGGCTCTTACTGCATCCACGGGCATGAGAGGAGGGGTAACATTTTATGCCGGCACCCCACAGCTAATTAACTTTAAATCTTTGCTCGCAGGCCGTCTGTGCTAGGCTTAATGTACCTAATTCTAATTCTAGGGGGGGTTACCAGATCTGCACTGACGTCCCGCATTGGGGTGTATTGTGCATTGTCCCCCGAGGTGCTGCCTCGACCCTAACCTAACCAGCCCAACTCCTTGAAATACCGGAGAAGGACTCGGGGTCGCCGGCAGCATCCCATGAGCATCCCCGAAGGGTATGCAAATGTTGTGGAAGAAGAAGGGCATGACTCCATGTACCTATATCTGAAGATCGTTAGTGGTGAAGATCTCGATCCAGTAACCGTCCGGGTCCTGGATGAAGGCCAGTCCCTTCATCTTGCCGTCGTTCGGCCGCTTGATGAATTGGACGCCTTGCTGTTCGAATCTGAAACGGAAAATGACGAGTCAGAGTAGCTTCAAATGGAGTCTTTCATGATTTGAGCCGTAGACTGCCCACGTCCACTGATGGACATAGGCCTAAAGAATCTCCAAGATTGCGAGGGGGTATTCAGTATTCAGTATTCAGTATTCATTTATTAACCATTCCGTTACATTTCATAACATTGGCAAGTCATAAAAAATACAAATTAATTTCATCAAAAATACAACATAACCTAATTATAAACATCAGGGTAAACAGTGGGAACTTTTTTTTTTTATGTGCCTAGAGATCAGAAAATGTACAACTCATATATTCATTGATATGATAAAATGGATGACACTCAAAGAAACATTTTAGAATTGATTTGAATTTATTAAAAGGCAGCTGAGTAATTTGTAGATGTAACTTATTGTACATTTGAAGCTTAATGCAAAGTCCTTGATTTTTTGTCTTGACAAGTCGCGTTCGGGGTATATGTAGTTTTTCTTTATTTCGTGTATTATAGTTGTGCTTTTGCTTTTTCATAGAAAATTTGTCCTTATCTAAGTGAATTTCTAAAAGACAGTTAAAAATGTAAAGTGATATCACCGTCAAAATTTTAGCTTTTTTGAAGTACGCTCTAGCTGAAGTTAATCTATGCAAGCCATGTATTATTCTTATAGATCTTTTTTGGCAAATTAGAACTTTTTCTATGTGAGACGCATTTCCCCAAATCGTTACAGAGTAGCTGATTATGGAGTGACAATAGGCATAATAAACAGAAATAAGGGTTTTTTGATCAATTATAGGTTTGAGTTTAAACAAAACATAATTCGCACTGACCAACCTCTTGCATATGTTATCTATATGGCTGTCATAGCAAAGAGTGGAATCCAAAGTACACCCTAAGAATCTTACTTCTTTTATGTTATCATTTCTGGACTTCCTTTTACTTGTGTATCTCAAAATAGTCGTCTTATCAGCGTTTAGAATGATACCATTACTTTCAAACCACTTTCCCAACAATCGGATAATCAGATCGGTTTGTTCTTCGACTATCTCGACTCTTTTGTTCTTAATTCCAACATGCGTATCATCTGCAAAAAGAGTCACTAAAGCCCAATCCGGTAAAGAGTGTGTAATGTCGTTCACATAAATTAAAAATAGTAGTGGACCTAGAATGGAACCTTGTGGAACTCCTATGTTACTAACTTCTAAATCAGAGTTTATATTATTAATACTAACCGTTTGAATTCTATTTTTAAGATAAGATTTTAAAATTTCTAGTTCCCTCCCTTTAAATCCATAAAAATCAAGTTTATGAATAAGAATGTCATGTTGCAAACAGTCGAATGCCTTAGATAAGTCACAGAAAATACTAGATACTTTCTGCGACTCATCCAATGCGTCTAAAATGTAATATACCGTATTTCTAATAGCCATTTCCGTTGATTTTTTTTTTCTAAATCCATATTGACTATCTGTAAATAATTTATTTGATTCGAAATATGTCGTCATTCTAGATTTAATAGCACTTTCCAAGAACTTTGAAAAAACTGGTAAGATACACACTGGCCTGTAATTTGAAATTTCCATAACTTCACCCTTTTTGTGAAGTGGGACTATTTTTCCCATTTTTAGAATGTCAGGAAAAACACCTTCAAAGATACAAGCATTAAAAATTTTCAAAGTTATTTTAAACAGATCATCATTAAATAAAATCAATTCCTTAATCGTTTTAGTGTCCATATCGAATATGTCTTTAGATGGTTTACTTTTAACATTTTTAATTATTTTTCTAAATTCTGAGGATTCTAATTTTTGGGAACTGTATAATACTGCTTGGTGGGATACCTAAGTAAAAATCACAGTTTTCTACCTGTACTTCTATATTCTTTGTAAGGCTGTGGGCAATACTGTTAAAAAAAATGTTAAAATTATTTGCTATGTCCTTACTTTCTGTACAAATTTGTCCATTACCAATACGGATTTTTTTAAGTTTTTGTGTCTGATTGTTTAAATTTTTATTTTCCTGTTCTTTTACTACCTTCCATGCCATCTTGGTTTTATTAACTGATCTTTGTATTCGTGTAGCATTAGTTAATTTTTTGGCTGTGGACAGAACTTTTTTAAAGATTTTTTTGCTTAATTTTATTTTAAGTTTAGTTGTCTTACATGGATATCTACTTTGCAATATCTCTAATTTTCTAATATTATGTTTTGACTTCTCTATACCTCGAGTGCTTAATTTAGTTTTTATGTTATTGTTGATTACCTTTGATTTCAATGGAAAAGCCGTGTAATAACAGAATTTTAAATGTTCCATTAATATGTTCATTTTCTGATCTGCATTGCAGGCTTTATTAACAGAATTATATACAAATTGATAATCTCTGCAAAACAGGTAGTGAAAATAAGCTTTGTTATTAGGAGACATAACTCTGTTTAAAATCTTTTCCTGCAAAATTTTAAGTTTCTTACTATTTAATTTATAATGCAGGAGAATGACATTGTGATCGGACAATTTGACATCTAAAACTTTTCCTATATGATATTTAAAATTAGCATCATCAGGGGGTTCTTGCCACGCTTGGCAGGCGGGTTGGCGAGCGCGGCACGGGATGCTGATACACAGAAAGGCGCTGATGCCCATCTTCCGGATGTTGCCACGCTTGGCAGGCGGGTTGGCGAGCGCGGCACGGGATGTTGACACAGAAATGCGCTGATGCCCATCTTCCGGAGGTATCACTTGGAAAATTCTTACTGCATCCACGGACAAGAGAGGACGAGGCAACAATATATTCATTCATACGTTAGTTATTGTTAGAAAATATGTTTTAAAAGTGTTCAGTTCCTCCCAGGGGAACTTTCGTCAGGGAATGGACGCGGTCAGGGAACGCGTTTAACATAACAATGAAAGTGATACAACTAGTGGTGATCAGTGTTCTGTGAAGAAGTGTTCTAGTCTGAAAGTGAAAGTGTTTTAATCTGCTGTGAGATTATTATTGGTGTGATTTTTATTAAAATGTTTAATTTTGGATTGGACTTTGGACAGATGTTTAACCTCGAACCCCATCTCGTAACAATCTATATATAAAATTCAAAGTCTGACTCACTGACTGACTGACTGATATTATCAACGCACAGCCTAAAACACTGGACCTAAAGACTTGAAATTTGGCACACACATACCTTGAGTATCCTAGAGGTGCACTAAGAAGGGATTTTTCGAAATTCCCACGGGATAGGGAATAAATAGGATTTATATTTACGAATCAAAGTGGCTCTGCGTGAAAAAGGGGATTTTACGTTTTATGACTTCCACGCGTATAATATCAAATAGGTAAATATTGCAGATTAGTGACAAATCTACAACAGAGTCCCTTCCCGCGTCTGTCTGTCTGTTTGGCTGCTAACTCCTATCCTATCCTCCTGAACCATTTGATGACGCATATAGCTGTAAATAGCAGCTTTGATAAAGCTGTGGAATACTCACTTCTCACACGCCTCGTCCACATTAGGCACCCAGACCCCGATGTGTCCGAAGCCGCGCGGGTCTGTATTTCCGTTGTGGTATCTCGAGTCGTCGCTCTCGGAGCCCCAGTTACTGGAAACACGATATAAGTATTGTCTAAGTGACATGATTATGCAGAGATCAAAACTAGGCTTAAAATAAATTCTGTAAAAGAACACCAGAAAATATGGGAACGCAGACCGGACTGCAAGCATACAAAACTAATGCTACCAGAGAGAAACAAAAAGATAACCAACACTCTGCTCAAGATGACAAGACAAGACCTACGGATGATGGTGGGCATCATCACGGGACACTGCGATCTAAACCACCATCTTCTAAAGACAGGGGCCACAGACAGTGGACTATGTCGCGGGTGTCTTGAGAAGGAGACAGTGGAGCACGTGCTATTGCATTGCACCGCAACAAAGGACGCCAGATCGGAGACGGGACTGCAGGAGCTCATAGAGTCATGCCCTTCTTCTTCTACAACATCTGCATATCCTTCGGGAATGCTCAGGGAATGCTGCCGGCGGCCCAGAGTCCTTCTCCGGTACTTTAAGGAGTTGGGCTGGCTAGGGTCGGGCTATCATCACGGGGGACAATGCACAATACACCCCTATGCGGGACGTCAGTGCAGATCTAGTTACCCCCACTAGAATAAGAAGAATAAGATGATTATGTAGTAACATGGTACCTAAATCTGTCATAATTTTAAGAATATATCTTTAAAGTAAATAATTATATTAATAAGCTGCACAGTAAAATGAGTTTTCTCCTGTTTAATTATTTTTTTCTTTTGCGCTTGAGTTATTTGATAGACTTGGAAGTTTTACACATTATTAACACCTTTAACGTTGTCCGTATACATTTATGAATCTCCAACCACTTAGAACCGGTCTCAAGGGCTTCAACGGAAGACCAGCGCAGGTTATCCCGTAACCTGCATATGCTGAGTTGGGACCATGTTGCAGCTTTTAGTATTTGATTTTTATTTTAAGGCTAAAATCCTCTTTGTGTGTTTGCTATAACGACCTATTGTTTGTATTGCCTTTTAAAGTGTATTCTGTTATGTACTTATGCGTTTCTAAGTTGCAAATAAACGTTTTTTGATTTTGATTTGATTTGAAAATACAATTCCACTTCACTACATAGTATAAAACAAAGTCGCTTCCCGCTGTCTGTCAAAATATTAAAAAACTGATAGTGGGAAAATGTTTAGCATATATTTAGCCATGTTTGTGCACGTGTACACCTAGGTAGCCTGGATTCCATACATTCGTGAAACATCTCCTTTCACAGATGATGAGATTCTGTTGCCGCATTACTAAAAACAGAATAAGGTATATATTTAAGGCTCCCATACAACAAACGTGATTATTTTGCCGCTTTTTGCTCGTTAACGGCATCAGGTAGACGCTTGAAATATTCCTAGAATAGATATTTAGTTGTATGTTTATAGTAATATATAACCTATAAATAATGTAAATTATGTATAGTATACAATGTAATTAGTTTAACCTACATGTACACCATTATAACCCCTTGTCATATATTACAATCCAATCCATGCCAAGGCTGCCTGGTAGAGATCGCTCTTTAGCGATAAGGCCGCCAATTGTCACTGTTTTTCAGTGTTTCTTGTTATTATGTTTAGTTTTAAGGTGTGCAATAAGGTATTTTCTATCTATCTCTCTCTATAGTACTGTAGTCGTTTTGTCAAATAACGGTACGGAACCCTTAGTGCGCGAGTCGGAATCGCAACAAACCCATTTTTTTTAATTAAGGAATTATTACTTTACTTACTAAGTGAGTTCCAAGGTAGCCTTCCTCGTAAGAGCCCAGTGTTTCCTCGCCTCCTCATCAGTGGGGATATCAGCTGGGTTCTCGTATCTAGGATGAAGAGAAATTATCAACATCATAGCCGCAAAACGACTGAACACAGGCCTCCCTCAAGAATAACCATGAGGGGTAGATGCCCTACTCACCACGCTTGGCAGACGGGTTGGCGAGCGCAGTACGGGATGTTGATACACGGAAAGACGCTGCCTCTGAAGGTATCCCTTAGCAGGCTGTTATTGCATCCACAGGCATGTGAGAAGGGGTAACATTCTACCGCACCCCACGGCATACTTAATGGCATTAATTTAATTCAAGAGAAATATACTTAATGGCATTCATGTTGCAGCGGGCTCGTTTAAACTCAATGACGAGACAAGCCGAAGGCCCATCTGATGTTAAGCGGTAACCTCTAGCTATAACAATTGCAATACCGCGGTGGTCACGATCACTAAGCACGTGACCAACGCTGCATTGCATTGCGTCACCCTGAGACACATAGATTTGTTAAGGTCTCATGTGCAACTATCCTCCTACTAAACCTTCAAACCAGATCACAGCGGACTTTACTGCTTGGCGGCAGAAATAGGTATGGTGGTAAGTACTTCCCAGGTGAAATCTTCACAAAAAGTTCTACTACTCTTAAACTTGCATAGATGTTAAGGCCAATGTTGTTTCAATAAACAAAAATAAGATGCCGCGGTGTCCCGGCGGTAGAATGTTACCACTCCTCTCTTGCCCGTGGATGCAGTAAGAATCTGCCAAGGGATACGTCCGGAAGATGGGCTGCAGCGTATTTCCGTGTATCAACATCCCGTATAACGCTCGTCAACCCGCCTGCCAAGCGTGGCGGGAAGACGCTACTACCCATCTTCCAGAGGTATCTGTTACGATGCTATTTCCCATCAAATGCAAAATAATGAAAGTGCATCGCAAGCATTCCAGATACTTATACACAAGTTGCACACCTGTGGGAAGTAACGCGATCTGTTAGTCAGTTCGGGATTGGTCTTTGTCGAAGTCACACTGTTTCACTGTTTTTGCCATTTTCCAATAAATTCTATTTCTATATGGCAAACTCTTACTCCATTCACGTGCAGGAGAGCAGAGGCAACATTCTATGTCAGCACTCCGCAGCAAGTCAACATAATACCAACCCCATAAAGAAGAGTGAGAACTTCATAGCAGGGAAGTGGAGTTGCTTCAGCAGAGTCATACCAAGCACTCCGGTGTAGAACGGAAGAGACTTCTTTGGGTCCTTGATGCGGTACATGGTTTGCTGGAAGAAGAAGTCCTGGAAACCAAAAGATATCTATTTAATAATAGGCATTTTTCACATATGCCGTGGGGTGCCGGCAGTAGAATGTTACACCTCCTTTCATGCCCGTGGATGCAGTAAGAGCCTGCTAAGGGATACCTCCGGAAGATGAGCAGCAGCGTCTTTCCGTGTATCAACATCCCGTACTGCGCTCGCCAACCCGCCTGCCAAGCGTGGTGAGTATGGCAACTACCCCTCATGGAGATCCATGAGGGAGGCCTGTGTTCATCAGTGGACGTTTTATGGCTGAAATGATGAATGTGTTGTGATTTCGAAAGTTTAAAAGACTACTGGACCGATTTTAAAAATTATTTCACCGTTAGAATCCTGGAAAGACATAACTCATTGTGGTTGCGATCCTCAGCATTGAGGGAACAAGGAAGAAGAAAGAAGAAGTTAAAGTAAATCAGAGATAAACAAAGACTTGTTCAGTGAAAGACTGCTGTCCGTATCCACAGCTGGACACGGGCTCCTCATGGACCTCTAAGATCATGAAAGGGTTGTTACAACATTTTGAAGGTGGGTTAGCAAGTGCATTATGAGATGTTGGTACACGGAAAGACGCTGCTGCCCATCTTCTAAAAGTATCCCTTGGCAGATTTTTACTGCATCCACTGGCAAGAGCAGGGTAACATTCTACTGCCGGCACCCCATGGTATGGTAAATGGTAATAGTCGAACTAGTTAAATATTTAAGCAATTAGGTAGATATAATTAATGAGGCCATGACCTCTTTTAGATAGTTTCCTTATCTACACCTACTTGACTACATAATGGTGTTGTTGTGCTTAGTAACTATTGATCTTATGTTAGCAACCTAAATATTTAAACAGTGATAATCCAAAGTTAGTTGTGCAGGCAGTAGAATGTTGCCTCTCCTCTTGCCCATGGATGCAGTAATAATAAGCGTCTTTCTGTGTATCAATATCCCATATTGCGCTTGCCCACCTGCCATGTTCTGCAGATATTTGTACCAGGTCTGGGTGCTACAGCAGATAGCAAAGTTTTATGTTAGTGCCTCACTATTGGTCTTTGATACTACTAATACAATATGATAAGTTCTTTCACTATTTCAAACAGACTTAGCAAGGCTCTTTTTCACTGTCAGAAGCTAGTTTACAAAATAGGTAGGTACTTATATAACCTTTAATGGTGAAGGAAACATTGTGACGAAACCTGCGGCTTAGTTAGCTTCAGACATATTGACCTGTTCTTTCCTCTGAATAATAGCTGACTAAGCTGAGAGGATGGTATAGGTGCTGGGCAAGCCTAATCCATCTAACAATGTCCCAGGCACTGCAGCGTCCCGTACAGCATGATTACCAGTTGCTGACGCTGTATAAATTATCTATAATAGATACAAAGGCCTTACTTTAGGTACTTATAACAAGTTTCAAGCCCCGGAGGTAAATCAACAACAGCAAGTAAAGAACTACAGATGGACTTACATAAAAAGTTTTATGTTAATCTTCTTAGTGGGGAAACACGAAACATCACACAAATAATACCTGTGCATCTTCGCTCTCTTCTTTCCTTCCGTTTACGATTAGAAAGTTATGTCAACATACCTTAGTTCCTGCATGTGGGGCTTGGCACAAAGCCTCGACTTCTTGCGGGGAAATACCTTCACCAGCCATGGTTCTGAAATAGGCACGAAAACAAAAATTTAAACAATAACATAACCTCAAGACTGTTTACGATATATCGCAAAACTTTTAGAGCAAGCATATTATTTTATCTTGTGCACTTGTTTTTAAATCAATACTAACTTAGATGTAAAGAAGTCGTGAAAATATCAATATACTAAACTAAACCGATCAACTTCAGCAACTTATGACAGCGAGCGACTGCAACAGACATTGACATTTGTTATCTTATCAGTATCAGTGCTGCCGCCGCCGCCGGCTTTGGAGGCCATATTGGAGTACCTGGGAGTACCTATAGTGTTCTGTGATTGGAGTTTATGACGGATGAAAAATTATGCGATTTGGGTTCTGCAAAATATTGAACTAAAGGTTTTTTGTTAAACTAATTAATTAACAGGTATTTAATTGAACGTATTAATAGAAAGTACGTAGACACCTGTGTACATTATCTTTTTTATTTTATTTATATATTTATGCCACCAATAGATGATTACAAAGGTGAAAACATTATAAACATGAGCTAAGTGTTCCTCCAATTACAGACACTACATCTAGGTTACAGATTATAGGTTATTATTTCTTAATTAATAATCTTATTAGGGATTGTTATAAACTGTAGGTACAAACTAATTCTAGATCTTATTAGGTAGGTAGGTATAGGTACTTACTCAAATTTTTTTCAAAAAATTGTTTTTTTTTTAATATTTTTTAGTGAACACACAGTAATACACTCGAAACTACTCGGAAGGAGGATTATATATAGTATAATTAATATCTAGTGTATTATATTATCTGTGGTAGTACTTACATAATAATTTACAAACTTACAGATGGGTGAGTAGTGACTGTGTAGGACTTACTTTAGACGTACATTCAAAATAGGCATACAGAACCGCCTGCCTACTTAGACAGATTTATCTCGTCTAAGCCTGCCTAGCGCGATGAACAGCAAATAATCTACTGATCTGCAAGTAATTGTTAAAAGTACCTAGCATATTATCATGCTGAAACTGATTGCTTTATGTATGTTATTTAGATTTTTCTTTTTGGTATATATCTGATATTAATTAAACTAGGTGCGACACTTAATAACCTATTTATAATTATCTTTAAATGCTTCATCATTTTGCACCTATATGCCATCGTACAAGCACTATTGATAAGCTGAGAAATAGGTTATCTAAGTCACCAGGCTCTATGGTAGTTTATTTACGCAGATAGCGCGCCGGGGCGCCTACACCATGCCAGTTCATTTGTTTATTAATTACATATATGTACATTTTAAAATCCTTCCGTGTAAAAAATCTGATGAACTTTAGCATATTGAGTTGGAAATACTAGGTCACTGACATAATTTCGGGAAAAATGCAACCAAGAGACTCTCTTGGTTGCATTTTTCCTCTCTTGAAGAGCGCGCTAAATGCAATAAATTAGGCCAGGTGCGTGTCGGGCCACGCGCTATGTAGGGTTCCGTAGTTAACCGTAGAACTGTTTTAAAAAGTTGGTGTACCTATATTTTTTTATGTTTACCAAAATATATTATCAGGAATTATTGAGTTTTCGGTGTAAAGTATTCCGGTATGTTTTGGTAACCTTACTTATTTGAGCGACGATTTCTCCGTAACTAAAAAAGCTAGCTTATCCCATAAAGTTTTCCGAAAGAGTTCATGGTTAAAACTACATTAATGATATTTTTAAAGCTACCAGTTTAGTTATGAGACGCTCGAAAAAAAGTTTAAAACTTTAATATTTCGCAAACTGAACCACAAATCGAAAAATTGTCTTCGCCGGTTGCGAAAACTACAAGTTGGGTGGTAATTTTTTGAAAATAATGTTAATTTTAATAGGGTTTATAAAATACTAGATGTCCCGGCGAACTTCGTATTGCACCTACTACAAGCACTACTTACAACTACTCTTTAACTACTAATTTACGAAATGAAAAGTAGCCTATGTCCGTCTCCATGGTCTAATCTACTCCTAAAATTCATCCAAATTGGTTCAGCGGTTTTGACGTATAAAGGGAACATACATACAGACATTCTTACTTTCACTTTTGTATAATAATAGGATGAATAAATAATAAAAAAATATCAATGAATTGTGTAGCTGTTGGCATCCGTTCCTGTGTTTGGAAGATGACTTGAATTGAAATGTAGCTACAAATCTTTCTTACTCATGTATTCTGAGCATTTAGGTAACAGGTACCTACCATTAAAAATAAAAGTAATGATATAATCCAACTACAATATATACACAAATAAAATTTATTACATAATTAATTAAGTTTCTAAAAAAATAATTGAAATAATATTGGAATAAAATTCTCTGGCCACTTTTACAGTACACTTTGTAGTTTTTTATAGTCTATGTAATATACTGACCTAAATGTATAGGTACTTTCTACAAATTATAATAGTTGTGTAGAAGGGAATCAAAAGTACCCACAGAACAATCACTTGAGAATAGTAGTTGTGCCTTGGGTCCGGAAGGATCATTTCTTCATTAAAATATTGCATTGTAAGAAAATCAAGATAACTTTATATATTTTGTAAATATCCTTATTGACTAGTTAACAAAAGTACAAACATTACTAACTACTTAAATTTTATCAGTATCACCCTCTTTTTTAGTCCACAAATAAAACTTATCATACAAATACCTAAGCTCTTCTAACCACACAATATCTCTTTCTATGCTCGTAGCAACGCAATTATACACAGATACCATTCTTTCACCTTTAGCATCCAAAAATATATCTCCAACTACACTAAGGTAGCTTCCTTCCTTAATATCCAGCTTTTTCTTCATAGTTCTCTGCATTAACTTAGACATTATGTCGATGTTTGGATCGCCAAACTTAACAGAAGCTACAAAATGGTAGTTGAGGTTGTTGAGCATGTCAGTTTTGGGGGTAGAATTACTTTTCATTGAGTCATAGTAACATTGAACAGTACCAGTTGGATCACTCAGTTCTAAGTTTGTGGATCTGTCGGTGGTGTTGTAAACTGACGTTACGACTCCGTGAATCATCACATTCTTGAATTTGAGGTCTAGAAACCTGTAAATGTATTTGTTTTCGGTTTGTTTCGCGCGGAAAATGTCTTGGATGAAGAGCTTCAATGGGTCGGTTTGGACGTTCGTCATTTCCTTCTATTTCAGCTTCCTTTCCGTAATTAGATAGAACAGAACTAAGGATAAGATCACAGAAATAAATTCAGTTTGAAACGGATCGGATAGAAACCAATCAAAATAAACATTGAAAACTAAAATGTCCTTCTTCTTCTTCTTGTCTTGTCTTTTTATTTTATGGCTTTTTGTGTTTGGTTTTACACAATTCCGCCAGTGTCAAGTTTATAAATTCTTATGTTGTCTTGTCGTCTTTTTATTTTATGACTTTTTATGCTTGGTTTTACACAATTCCGCCAGTGTCAAGTTATTTAATAATTTTTAAATATATTTTATTAGAATTTTACAACAAATCAGTCATGACAAACTTGACTGATTTTTCAATTCTTATGTTATTTGGCTGGCCATGTTGGCGGCGAGATGCATCGTTCTCCTTTTTCTTCTTCTTCTTTTGTTAATGGCGTGTGTGACATGAAAGATATCACCACTGCCAATGTCTGTTTATTCGACAAGATTTTTAACAATAAAACAATGGGGCTGAGTAAAACGAAAAGAACACAAAAAAGGTAATATTAAATACACACAAGTTGATTGATTTTTAAAAACTGGAACCAAATAATCTATACCGTAAAAACAACATCACATACCTACCTACTTTATAATTTAGATTGTTGCGGAGTAAGGATTTGAATAGTTTGAAAATTTTCATTTTGCTAGGTACCTCTTGGTTGAAAAATATGACAATATTTTTCAGTTAGATTCATGAATTTAATTTGCTTTAGCAATACCTACTATAAACTTACCTACTCTAGATACCAGAGGTATCTGGTAGTTAGTGCTGTACCTAATGTGTGAAATATTATGACACTAGATTCTTATGAGGATCCTAAAATTGTTGTGCCCTAGCTGGGTCCATGTATGTAGGTATGATACGTTTATGGTATAAGATCTTTATGTTACAACATGGTTACAATACTAAATACAAGGTAAACGAATAACTTTGAACGTAGGCCTCCAAAGTGGAGGACGATTCAATAAGGTGTTACTTAGTGTTACTCGCCTTTATCTTTAAAAAGTATGCATGTAACATGGTAGGTACCAACCTGATACCTTTTTTTTTAATTTCTAGTTTTGTCTTTACCTGTCTGATGATACCTTTACTAGACATAAAATGTTTAATAATTATCTAGGTTTGTGAAACACAATAGTACAAATGATATCAAGCCCTCACTATAACATCAATAGCGACACTCCAATCATACTGAAACGCATTGAAATTGTCTCCTTTCGATAACGTCTTCGTTCGTTATTTCGCTACTTCAAGGCGTAATGGAGTTGTTTTCGCATAGCAATTAGGTTCGATTGAATCGGGGACGGGGACGGGTATTCTAAGGGGCCGTCTCCACAAGCGAGAGAATCGCGACGAGTCCGCGCTTTAATCGTCGGGTAATCTCCACGAACGAGCGATTATTCCGCCAACGTATCGTCGTAACGGAATCACAGCGTGTCCGCAATGACTCGTAACGGAATCGCCGCGTGTCCGCAACGACTTGTAACGGAATTGCCACGTTTCTTTGACTACGCGTTGTGCTATTATTTCGCTCGCTGCGAGAGCGTCACGTTCCGCGGCGAGCGCGCGGTGAGCGCTTCGCTAGTAGCGACAGGCTCGCCGCGATGTAATGACGTTTCGCGCGCACTCAACCACTCGTCGCATTGCCGCGATATCATCTCCGTGTGGAGACAGTCATGCTAAGAGAGTGTATAGAAATACTTGGCACGACGATAACATCGCCGCGATTCTCTCGCTCATGGAGACGGTCCCTTAGGGACTTTACAGAATCAGACAATAACTGGGTATATTGGAACAAACTCTTGAGCTGAATTTTATAGTTTGTAATTTTTTTAATGTTAAACGACACGAAGTAACATTTCAAGTAAATAAAAAACCATATCAAACTTTCGTCCTCCTTAACGCAATTGGAATATTTTGATAAGGTTTTTCATTTTCTCGAAATTCTATACAGGGTGTATTATACCTAAATTATAATATGTGTATTACCCGAAAGGCACACTCCCCCCCCCTTTCGGGTTAGTACACATTTTGTAGGCGAAACATGTTTGTGTCGATTTATTTTTGAGTGTTTTTCAAGGGCTCATTAGGTATAGATATGGGTTAGCGGATTTGTTACTAAATAATTGTTGCTCATTTAGATATTACTCACTTTAATCTAGTTCGCAAATCCATGTCCCATAAAGCTGTGAGAACGGAGCCGAGCTTAGGTTCTCATCATCATCATTATCTTAGTCGTAGGACGCCCACTACTGGACATAGCTCATGGATTTCCAAGACCATGAGAGGGTTGTTGCCATACTCGCCACGCTTGGCAGACGGCGGCCGGTTGGCGAACCTAGTACGGAAAGTTGATACACGGATTGACGCTGCGGCCCACCTTCCTGAGATATCCCTTGGCAGATTCTTCTACAAGAGGGCAGGGCAAGAGAGGAGGGCCAATATTCTATGCCGGCACCCCAGGGCAAGAGACATTGCTAACGGAAAGCTTAGATTCGGTTGGTTAATTTTTTTTGACACAGCACCGTTCCTCACCTCCCTTCTCCGCTTCAGGGGACAGGCAGTGTATTGGAGTTGCCGTCGCTTACCAATTATCATCATTTCAGTAATTGAACACAGGCCTCCCTCATGGATCTCCATGAGGGGTAGTTGGCATACTCACCACGCTAGGCAGGCGGGTTGGCGAGCGCAGTACGGGATGTTGATACACGGAAACACACTGCTGCCTATCTTCCGGTCGTGTCCCTTAGCAGGCTCTTACGGCATCCACGGGCATGAGAAAAGGGGCAACATTCTACTGCCGCCAACCCACCATGCCGGCAAGGGATACCTCCGGAAGATGGGCAGCAGCGTCATTCCGTATCAACATCGTGTACTGCGCTCGCTAACTCGCCTCCTAAGCCAAGCGTAAAATGGCGATAAATGGCAACAACATCCTCTTGGACTTGGAGATCCATGACGGAGGCCAGGCATTGCAGATGGACAGCAGTCCTACTGTTAAAATTATGATATTATTTTTTTGACCTATGGTCAAGAACAATAAGCGGTCTAGGAGACCTCATTCACAACTACATCGCACCTCCAGTCGTAGACTGACTCAATTCAAAATTTGGGTAAATTAAGTTAAGTATACAGAACGACTTAAAAAAAGTGCGCTTTATCGCCTAGTAAATCAGAAACCGTATTATATAAACTGTAATAGCTCTCTGTTTCATTTATAGTCAAGTTATAGTGTGATTTATCAAAAACTGTCAAGGACCGAAACACGTTTTCTTCATTTCCCAAAAAACATGAATTTTGGATTGAGTCAGTCTACGACTGGAGGTGCGATATATGCATTATTTACGGGATATTTACCAAAATTTGAGTCAGTTTGAGTTTCCCGTAAATATGGCATATAATGTTGTTAACATTATATGCCATATTTACGGGAAGCTCCATGATGGTGGAAAAAAACTGATTTAGATAAGTATAACTATTTATTTTATTCTTTTCTTTAAATTCTCATCTGCTTCTGTTATTCGTGGCTCGTGCATGACAGAATAGTCAAAACGTTGTATTGAGTAAGGGCAAAACAGGTCAATTTAATGACATAATATTGACCACAAAAGGATGGGTAACAATATCAATTCAACAACATCGTGAGCTGTCGGGTCGAGTTTAATTCCGGTTTCATTAATTGTGCAATGAAAGTGTTACTGTGGTGTACAGAATTGGATTTTTAATAGCCACGATAGCCGAGTGGAATTTCCCCCAACTTTTAATCCGGAGGTCGTGGGTACAGACCGTGCACCAATGGAGTTTTCTTTGTTAACAATTTTTGAGTCCTTGCTTTAACAGTGACGGAAAAACATCGTGAGGTAATCCTTAAGACAACTTTAGACGTATTGACCGGTTCTTTGGTCTGAATATAGCAGAGAAAGCAGTAAGGCTTGTAAAGGGTCTGGACAAGCAGTTTTTATACAATTTGTGTTAAACCGGTGTTATCCGAGTGGTATGTACAACCGTCTTTCGATCGGACGTCGTGAGTTTGATACCAGCCGTGTACCAATCGATTTTTCTTTCATAAAGTATATGTGCACATTTAACACGTGCTTTAACGGTGAGGGAAACAAAAATCCATTGGTGCTTGGCTGGTAGTGAACCCACGATCTTCGGATTGAAAGTCGGTAAAAGTACCTAAATAGCTACCTACCACTCGGCTTACAGAGCTTCAAAGTTTGCATTACCTACTGAAGCAGCCAAGCGGAGCGGGTCTTAGCGGTGCATGAATTGACCAATAACAATGCTCAAACAAAATTGATAAAATACATGAGTATTACTTATAAATAAATAAAATAAATAATTCTGGACAATCCACACAATCTAGCACCAAGCTTAGCAGAGTTTGTGTTATGGGTACCTACTTGATGGCTGATATACTTAATACATTATACTACATAGATAGGTATACGAAGATAAACATCCAGAACACCCTGAACAAATATCTGCACATCGTACAGACATTTGTCCCGAGGCGGGAATCGAACCCGCAACCTACCGTCGCAGGCGGACCTTCTCCCGCTGCGCCTCAAAGCTCGTCAATAATAGTATTGTTATCTACTTACATTTTCTTGTATATACATATATAGTTATCTAATCACGTGTATAAATAACAAAGCACTTGCGAGAAACATAACAGTAATAGTAGTTTTTAACGAGCATTTCTAAATGTACAATTTCGTTGGAAATATATGTAAATAATAGAGTACAATAAAAGTATTCGTAGTTGAAAATATAGGTTATTTTATACTTTTATAATACTTAGCATTATAATTTTATAACGTAGATTATTGTGCATAGCTTTTTAAAATGTGATGTCGGCTTTTGAATTCATTCAAGGTTTTAGAATCTTCAATGTTCGGTATAAGGTGAGCTCATCCTGTAAAAACGGGAATTACCCACGTAGTATTGTAACGTCGAAGATTATTTCGACACGTTTCGACGTTACAATATTACGTGAGTAATTCCCGTTTTTACAAGATGCCATAAAGGTTCGAGTCTTATTTGCATTAACGTTAATGATAAGAGCTACGTACAATAACGCACTAAATGTGATCGACGTAGGGCAAATCAATATTTATAAAACTCTTCCGTTACTGACTGACTGACAGACAACGCACAGCCTAAACCACTGGACCTAGAGACTTGAAATTTGGCACACATATACGATGAAAGGATTTTTCGAAATTCCCACGGGAACGGGAACTACCTACGCGGGTGAAACTGTGGGGTGCGGCTAGTTATTGATATAATTACAGTGCGGTACGGTGATGATGTTTTATCATTTTTATATCTCTATCATCTGTTTTATTATCATTTGTAATTTTTCTTATGCTATATGATTTTGTAAATAACTCTTGTAGGTACATCTCAGTTTACCTCTAGTTTAATAAGTGCTTCTTTTAATAAGTTCCTACTACCTCCTAGTAGTAGTAGTAGCGAGCCATATCAGAGCTAATTTAAGAAATATTTGGTATTAATTAGTTTAGAGTCGTCGTCATTGACTTGTGTATTGTCGCTGCACAACCAGTCACAAAATTAAAACCTGAACAGTTGGATAGTGAAGTTATTAACGTGCATAACATTTTTACATAAACGCTCCTATGGTTTATTAAATTAGTTACATTATAATAACAAGTGTCTGTAGCCCGTTTAAGACTAGTTGGTCTCCCAGACCGCAATTAAGTCTCGTCTTGGTGTCGCAACGCGATGGGGCTCTAAACTTATAACGATGAGAGTGTAGTCTATTGTAGTTGTACTGCAAGAGCAAGTAGGAAGTCTGTAAGAAAGTATTCGTACAATCCCTCACTTTTAATATACAGGGTGTTTGGTGCATCGTGTGCCAAATTTAAATGGTCAACTGGGGGGGTCATCTTTCAGAGCCCTAAACATTTCTCATGCCCTGTGGATTTTTGTAGCTTTTTTAGTTGTAACATGGACAGCTTTAGGCATTTTCTAGGGAAGCTCGCTCCATCGTCGATCTCATTATTGCGATAGCAAAGCGTGGAAATATGCGAGTAAATTAAAAAAAAAACTAGATGGCTAATGTCACTAATTTTGAATTTAAACTTACTGTATTATAAATACATCTTACTAAAATTAAAATTCAGAGTCTACGACTTATACTTCTTTTTTATTTGTATTTGAATATAAAAGGAGATGTTTCACGAATGTATGGAATCCAGGCTACCTAGGTGTACACGTGCACAAACATGGCTAAATATATGTTAAATATTTTCCCACTATCAGTTTTTTAATATTTTGCTTAATTTGATGCATTTTCCTAATAATAACTAGCCTAGGTCGAGCAACACAAAACTGTAGAACGATATGGCGGACCAATACAATTGGTGACGTCATTTTGACAGCTGTTGACATAATAGTGAAATGAATGATTTATGAAGGCTAAATCAAGTCAATCTGCGGTTAAAATCAGGTTAAAACCAAACACAAAAGCCAAAAAAAGAAGAAGAAGAAGTCAATCTGAGGTATTTTGATTTTCGAGTACCTATTACCTAAGTACCTCAGGCTACCTACGTAAACTACACTAAGCTATGGATGGAGTCGAACGAGAATAATTAATCGAACGCTAAATGTTGAAGACCTATCTACCTACTGATAAAAAACTTCAAAATCTTCAACTCAAATGCGTAAAACCATCTGTCAAAATAATTAGGCAGTGACAGTTACAAGAATTTATTAGAAACTGTCTTGGCTGCCTAGTAAAATGTTACCAGTGATAATTATGCCTCATATTTAAAACATTAATAAAACAACCATTTTAGTTTAAATTAAATAAAGAGTATTTTTTCCGAAATCACCTATTTTTACGCAATTTTTCAGTCTGGGTACATAGACCTACCCCATTTTGAAACATCTCCTTTGGGTATTTTTACAAGCTTTTATTAGCTACTAGCTTTTACCCGCGACTTCGTCCGCATAAGTTTTTTGTTTTCTCCCGGCTATAAGTCCCCCTGCAACAATGTCCCACTATCGTGTTCCAGTCCTCAACTTCACATCAAAATTTGTTCAAAAGCAACCTAAGCTACATAATGGATAGCTCCGAATGTTTCCTTAGTAAATATAAAAATTAAATAATGTAAATCGGTTTAAAATACTACTAACTACCTACCTGCCAACCCCCGATGTTAGACAGTGTGACATCCGTAACATCGTCTGCGTAGGAAGTACTAACTTAATGTAAGTAGTATAATAATGTAGGAAGCTAAAAATAAGAGGCCTTATTACTGTAGTACATTTTTGTAAACTATGTTCTTTGTTTTTCCCTCTGGCCAACACATGGAGATTCTGTGGACTTGAAACACGTGAGCAAGCCACGTATAATTGTCCGTGAGAAAAACAACTCTTTTCTAAATTAATGCCGGCTACTTTTAATGTTTGCCCCTGAGCTTTATTTATCGTCATAGCGAATGCGATTTTCAGCGGAAACTGTAATCTCTTAAACTGGAATGGCAAATCTGTCGGAATTATGGGTATACGGGGGATTAAAACGTTCTCTCCTTTTGCCATTCCAGTCATAATGATTGCTTTTACAATATTGGGACCGAGGTGTGTCACTTGCAACCGTGTGCCATTACACAGTCTTGGTGCATCTAAATTCCGCATTAAAAGGACAGGAACGCCTACTTTCAGCCTCAGTTTGTGTGAAGGTACTCCCGACAGTTCTAAAGAATTAAGAAATTCTACAGGGTATGATGTTACTTGTTCAGTATCCATTACAGTGTCTACAGAGAGAAACTCAACAATATCACCTTCCACGCGTGACATAATTTGCTCGTTTATCTGTCCCACCATTTCATTCGTCGGCGCTAAAATTGCTCTTTCACATAACCAGTCTCTATTCCTCATATTAGTTAGCAGTTCGCTATAGACGAAGTTATTTAGATCATCTGGATTATGCACAACATTGCAGAATTCACGATCCAATGTAATCATGCCATTACCATCCTTTGCCATACGATCTTCTCCAATTTTAAGAAGAGCAGCAGCATATTGTCCAGATTGTACATCATTGTGTAGTTGCACTCTCATATTTGTAGACAGACTAAACGTTTTTACGTGCACCCATAACGTTGACGCTTTTAAACACGCATTTATTTCATCTGCAGGGGTGCCTTTAGTGATAACCGGCAAAGTCTGTCTAAAATCGCCCGCTAAAAGTACCACCATCCCCCCCATGATATTTGGATTACTCTTGATGTCTTTCAAAGTCCGATCTAGAGCTTCAATTGCTCTTTTATGGGACATAGTACACTCATCCCAAACTAATAATTTACATTGCTGCAACATACGTCCACGCTCGCTGTTTTTACTTATATTACAGACTGGCATTTCTTCATGGGCTAAGTTTAATGGCAGTTTAAGCACCGAATGTGCCGTTCGACCACCATTGAGCAGAGTGGCGGCTATTCCGGAAGAGGCAACTGCTACAGCAATTCCTTTATCTTTTCGGATTTGCGCTAAAAGCAAGTTTAAAAGAAAGGTTTTTCCCGTGCCTCCGGGAGCATCCAAAAATAACAAACCACCTTCGCCATCTTCGATTTTTTTGAAAACATTGTCAAATACTAACCTTTGTTCTGGGATCAAACGTGGAACAGACTCTGTCAATTGTTGTTGTAAGGAAGCAGTATCGTAATCTAGTTCCCGTATTAAATCGCTACTGATTTCCTCGGTTCTCTGTGGTCTGATCATTCCATAATCTGATAAATCCATTCTAGAAATTGTTTTAACCTGGTCTTCAATTTTTGTCAGACCCTCATTGTAAATTAAATCACGGTACGTGACATTGGGATTTTGCTCTTGTAATCTGTGCAATATATCGTCGGTCATATCATTTTTGTATTTATCCCACAATTGTTGAGGATTTGAAAGACCACATGTCGCTACTAATACAGCAAATAGCTCTCTCATCTTGCCTGCTGATCTACATTGAGCAGCTTCTTCCAGTGTCACATCCCAATGGTTGTCATTCTCCAGTAATCCTCTTGCCTCACATGCCTCTCGAAATGTAGGATAATCTTGTGTGTTGTATTTTTTTAGATCATTGAAAGAGGTAGGTCCGCGCACATGGTGTAAAAGCATGCGTAGACAAAAACATTCCATGTTACTAACATGAACTGTATAAACTCGTCCTAAAGCATCTCCAGATTTGACGCCAGGCCAATCGTGAACTGAAGTACCTTGAATGCGGCGTTTCCAAGTTTTCCTACTTGCATCCCAAGTATAATACCTCGGCACCTCGACATAAAGAAGAGTTTTTGCAAACTCATCTCTGATACAAAGATCAAAAAAAGCAGTGAGTGTGGTTTTTGGCGGAGTAGTTATTCGTTCGTGGAAATTGTGTTCATTAAAATAAACGCGTTCACCATTTTCTAAATGCACGCTGAGATGTGTCACGGTGGGATGCCTTTCGTGCAACGGAAATGCTAACAGACGCCACACGGCTTCGTTGCTGCTGACATACCGACCAGACTGATAAGTTTGTACCTCATCTACGGGATTCGCAAGATCAGTATTTCTAAAATTTAAAATAGCTTGATCACTACCCTTGTTTATATATTTGCAAATATATTTGATGGCGCGTACTGAACTGCATGCCTCAACATTTATGTGGGCGTTAAACATTTTTGATAAAATTGGTGAATAGGGGACTACCCAACTATTATCAACCGTAACGTAGCTACCATTTCGGAGCTTCACGGTTGCTGTTCGACCTCCGTCTGCTGGCGCTCTTCTACGATACTGCGGGTATCCGTGGTCGTTGTGAACGGTCTCTTTCACTAACTTGCGAGGAAATAAATTTTTTTGTGCATTTTCCGTCTTTCATGCAGTGGCACTGTGGATTTTCGGGTCCACATGGACCGTGAATCATATTTTTTACAATAATGTCATGGAGAGTCTTGTCAATGTTAGGATCCGGTATTTCAGCGCTGATTATGTTATCTATTTGATCGGGTCGTAACTTATCTTTTAACCACAATAATATATGGACATGTGGCAGTCCACGTTTCTGCCATTCGACAGAGTACATAAAGCAGCGCGCTTCTCTGAACACTCGGCCTTTATTAATCACATCCATTAGTTTTTTAACTTTTAGTCTAAAAACTCTTGCGACTACATCATGTCTATCTATTGCGCTTTGCCCCGGCATCAACTGATTGACAGATCAGTTAGTAGACAGTTATCGAAACAAAAACGACTAAAAATCACTAACTCAATTTAGTTATCTGCCTACTGCCTACCCCCTAAGAACGATGGCGTGATTATTTATAGCCTATGACCATTTCTAGGTTATCATCTATCACCATACCAAATTTCATCAAAATCCGTTCAGCCGTTTAGGCGTGAAAGAGGAACAGACAGACAGACAGACAGACAGACAGAGTTACTTTCGCATTTATAATATTATAGTATGGATGTACATATGTTTGTTCGCGGTATCTTGCAACTCAATTTTGAAGCAGATATCTTCAACCAGCTGAGCTCAAATTTTGTATACATGTTTTTTTTTAATGACAATACATGGTCAGCTATGTGACGTCACTCTGAATCCAACATGGCGTAACACCCAAGATGGCGGACTAGTTATTTTAAATGGACTCCTACAATATGGGTATCAAATGAAAGGGCTTTCTGAGAGTAATTCGAAAATGAAATGACATTGCTCTGAATGCAACATGGCCGAACATCCAAGATGGCGGACTAGTTATTCTTAATACACTCCTATAATATGCATATCAAATGAAAGGCCTTGCCGAGAGTTACTCGAAAAATTATATGACATCACTCTAAATTTGCCGTGGGGTGCCGGCAGGAGAATGTTACCCCTCCTCTCTAACCCATGGATGCAGTAAGAGCCTGCTTAGGGGTACCTCCGGAAGATGGGCAGCAGCGTCATTCCGTGTACCAACATCCCATACTGCGCTCACCAACCCGCCTGCCAAGCGTGGTGAGTATGGTAACTACCCCTCATGGAGATCCATGAGCGAGGCCTGAGTTCAGTAGTGGACGTTTAACAGCTGAAACGAACGAACTCTAAATCCAACATGGCGGGCATGAGATGAACAGACAAGAAACCAACTGTCCAGTGATAACTAAAAAGTAAGAGGTAAATTATAAGTAAAAATAACTTTTTAACTGCACCAAACATCCTGTATAATCTTTTTTATTCGCATAGTGATGACCTATTTTTAGTCTGACCTATTTAATGACTATCTACTTTTAAGTGTTAGACGTACCGTATCTACATACATTATGTCGGTACGTCTAAAAGGTTATGACAAGCCCAAAAGTGTTGGGCATTTTGAGTGTATTTTAGCTTAGGAACTTTTTTTTCCTACTAAATAAATACAAAATAATGACGGGATTCAGTACGATGATGTCGTATAAATTTTACACCTTTCATATAAGTTCTATAGCTAGTTTACAGCATTAGCTGTAATTAGCTGTAAAATAAAATAAAGCTGTAGTTTCTTCATCTGGCTGTCCACGTCCACTGCTGGACATGGACCTCATGGATCTCCAAGATCATGACGAGGTTGTGTTCATATTCACCACGCTTGGTAGGCGGGTTGGCGAGAGCGGCACGTTGATATACGAAAAGACGCTGCTGCTCATCTTCCGGAGGTATCCCTACTGCTCGTATTACACAGCATTATTGCATGTATTTCCTTACCTTAAGCCGTGTTGGCCGAGTGGTATGTACCCCCGAATTTCAATCCGAAGGTCGTGGGTTCAATACCGGCCGTACACCAATGGATTTTTCTTTCTTGAAAAATGTATGTGTACACTTAACACGTGCTTTAACGGTGAAGGAAACATCGTGAGAAAACCCGCGGCTTAGTTAGCTTCAGACGTATTGACCTGTTCTTTCCTCTCAGCTGACTAAGCTGAGAGGATGGTATAGGTGCTGGGCAAGCCTAATCCATCTAACAATGTCCCAGGCACTGCAGCGTCCCGTACAGCATGATTACCAGTTGCTGACGCTGTATGAATCATCTATAATAGATACAAATGGCTAGATGCAAATGGCCTTCCTGTTTTTTTCCTTATGAACTAAGAATAAGTGAAATAAAAAGCCATGACCAGACCATAAGGTCTCACAGACCGCAATGAAGTCTCGACTGAGTGTCGTAACACGATAGGGCTCTAAACTTTTAACAAGGAGAGTGTAGTGTATTTTAGTTGTAGTGCGAAACCTCGAAGGCAGTTATGTTATAATGCTTAGTCCCACAGTGACGGAAAACATCGTGAGGAAATCCGCGGCTTAGCAGCTTCAGACGGTCTTACCTCTGACTAATAGCTTGCAAAGCTGAGAGGATGGTTTTGATGCTGGGCAAGCCTTACCTAATCATAAAATGCCCCAGGCACTATGAGGAGTCCTGTAACATGAATACCAGCTGCTAACGCTATAAAGATCATCTAAAATACATAGATGTAAAGGCCTTACTTTTTTAGTACCATTTAATTCTACATAGGTGATTTAAGTCTTAGGTCTTGTGCATATTAAGCACAGATAATATAAATATTAGGAAACCATTACATACATTTCATACCATTGTAGGTAAGAGGTAATCGCTTGTCTGGATTATGATACCGGTACAACTTAATTAAGTATATTCGTATATAAATCCCGTACCTCAGAACTCCGTCGCTTATGAACCGATTTGTACAATTATTTTTGAGAACTTACAATCTCGTAACGCATACAATCGTACACACGCCTAGCACTTTTTGTAGTTATGTACTTAGCACATTAGTTTAGAGCCGTGATATCCCGGCCCACTAGCTTCGGCCCATCAAAACTCAATTTCTGTATATTACAACATATGTAGGTATTGTTAAATAAAGGTTTATTAAATTGAAAACACTCTTTATAGTACAGTCGCGTTCATATTACTTAAATCCTTACCTTGCCACCAAGGTAATAGGTAATTAATTTTCCACTAAGTAATATCCCACTAAGGTAAGGATACACTAAGGTACCACTTAGGCTCATTGATACGAGTATCCTTTACTATGATCGCGACTGTACGTTTGAAAAACATAAATCGATTGAAATGTTACAAATAAGAGGGACAACTTATCGCTATAAGCGATGATATCAGGTAACCTTTAGATGGATAACTCATACCTTCTAACGTTTACTGTCATCAAAACACCTCGTTCTTAGTAAAAAGAGGATGACTTCCTAATTTCAGAAACGTACTGTCTCGTCAAATAGTAGTCGTAAAGATATAAAGATTTTATTGATAATTTGTCACAATTATAGGTCCTTAATGCGTATCAATTACAATCACGTCATAAATTAATTAATAATAGGTACATTGAAAATAACAATACAATAATAATTATAAATTCAAATGTCAGTTTTAAATAAAAATTATAAATCGTTATTAGTCACTAAAAAAACTCGTCAAGAGAATAGAACGTGTTTTCTACGAGCCAGCGTTTCAGCCTCCACTTGAAATTCGTAGTACTTGGTGCATCCTTGACGCTATCAGGAAGTCTGTTATATGTAACTGGGCCCATCATGTGCGTCAGCTTATCGGACTTCACCAGTCGTGTGGCCACAGGTATCCACTGGATGCCACTACCACATAGGAAGTCCACTGCTGGACATAGGCATCCCTAATGGAACTCCAAGTACTGATCATGAGGGAGTTGCCATACTCATCACGCCTGGCATTGGTTGGCGAGGGCAGTACTTAGAGGCTTATAATACTAAGCTAAAATATTGCATTCCCGTAACAAAGATCACTCTCAACAAAAGGTCCTATAACTTTTCCCCACCTGTCTCCTGCACTACTCCGTCTAATAAATAAGGCTTTTCTGCGGGCCACCATCATTGCCCTGTTAACCTTTCACCCGGCGCCGGCTTGATTAGAACATTAAATAAAAACATTTTTTAAAGTTTGTGGTTGTGCAGTGATAGTGCTTGGATGAGTTGACTTGGGGGTTTTTGTAAGTAAAAGTTAATTAGTTTATTAAAGACTAGCTGACCTGGTGCCCACTTCGTTGGGCGGTAATTTATAACCTATGACACTCACAAATACTGTGGATTTCTATTGGTAAAAGAATTTTGAAAATCGGTTCGGTAGATCCCGAGATTTCCCCCTACAACATCAAAAACTCACAAACTTTACCTTTTTATAATATTAGTATAGATAAAGATATGTTTATTTTGTCACACAAAATTAATTATCTTACAAATATTATAAAGCCGAAAGTTTGTTTGTATAGATGTATGGATGTTTGTTACCTCTCCATGCTAAAACTACTTAACGGTTTGATCTGGAACTTTGCACAGGTATAGATGTTGACCAGGATTAACACATAGGCTACCTTTCATCCGGGTACAATGCATGCGAAGCGGCAGTCAAAAGCTAGTTCAATATAAATTAATTATGTTTTAAAATAATATTAATAACAACCTTGCCGTGTTGCCATACGCGCCACGCTTAGCAGGCAGGTTGGCGAGCGCAGTACAGGCTGTTGTTACACGAAAAGACGCTGCTGCCTAACTTCCGGAGGTATATTCTTACAGCATCCACGGGCAAGAGAGGAGAGGCAACGTCTACTGCCGGCAGCCCAAATAATGAATTTCTTGAACGAATTCAGATTATAAGATGAGTTTTACTTGGGAGTAAATGCATACCTAGGCATGCAGCATATTAATAGCGAAATAATTATTTAAATGATGAATAAATTAAAAGTAAAAAACTTTTTGACAAACAAGCTTTTGTTTAAACGTACATACTACAAGTAATAATATAAACATTTAACATTATAGTTTAATGTCAACTTAAAACGTCTTTACACAATTTATGTGTTAAAAAAGCTTGTCGCGTGATAAACCTGTGTACCTGTAACTTGATCTAATATATATTTTTTAAACAATGTAAATACCTTCTTAAATCTCGCGTGTGTTTATTAATATTATTTTTAGTATGTACGTTTAAATAAAAGCTTGTTTGTTAGAATTTTTTTTTTACTTTTAATTTATTTTTTTACCTTTTAGTTATTACTGGACAGTTAGTTTCTTGTATTGGACTTAGAGTGATGTCATATAATTCTTTGAGTAACTCTCAGCAAGTCCTTTTCTTTGATATTCATGTTGTAAAAATGCATTAAGAATAACTAGTCCGCCATCTTGGATGTTCCGCCATGTTGGATTCAGAGTAACGTCATATCATTTTTGAATTAATCTTAGCAAACCCTTTCATTTGATACCCATATTATAGGAGTACATTAAAATAACTAGTCCGCCATCTTGGGTGTTACGCCATGTTGGATTCAGAGTGACGTTATTTAATTTTTTGAGCAAGCCCTTTTATTTGATACCCATATTATAGGAGTATATTAAAAATAAGTAGTCCGCCATCTTGGGTGTTCCGCCATGTTGGATTCAGAATTACCTCACATAGTTGACCATGCACTGTCATCCAAAGAAAACATGTATACAAAATTTCAGCTCAATTGTTTGAAGATTTCTGCTTCAAAATTGAGTTGCAAGATTCCGCGAACAAACATAGTAACATACATACATATGTACATACATACACATACATACAGGGTAAGCTAAATAAAAGCTTGTAAAAATGCTTAACCTTTAGCTAAATATGCCAAAAAAGTCGATCTTTTTTTTTTTTATGTTAGATAGGTTAGCTCTTGATTTCATCCTTGCTATCGCAAGAATGAGATCGACGATGGAGCGAGCTTCCCTAGAAAATGCCTATTAACTCTTTTCTTAAACGTAATCGGGTCATAAGAGGTTGGAAACACAGACGATGGTAGTTTGTTCCAGTCGAGAGCAGTGCGCATTATAAAAGACGATTGGAAGCGTTTAGCGATCGCGACATATTAGTTTTAAACGTTATCTGTTTTCTCTAAAATCTAAGCTTGAAAAAATCGTGAATGTTGTTTTAACCATGAACATTATGGAGTAGGTAGAGTCTTCCCGTGACCGCAAGAGCTGCAAGGCACTCGAAATTTCAGGAAATAATAAAGTACTTTGAGTGGCGGTATTAGAATGTTACCTCTTCTTTCTTGCCCGTGGATACAGTAAGAATTTGCTAAGGGTCTGCTCTGCTCCGAAAGATGGGCAGCAGCGTCCTTCCGTGTATCAACATCCCATACTGCGCTCACCAATCCAACTGCCAAGCGTGGCGAGTATGGCAACAATGCCCTCATGATCTTGGAGATGTATGAGGGAGGCCTATGTCCAGCAGTGGACGTGGACTACTGTCCTACGGCTGTGATGATGAATCAATCAAAAATTACAGCTACAGATCGCAAAAGTTTACAAGGTACTAGCTTTTTTAGTTTCGGAGAATTGGTCGCTCAAATAAGTGATACAGTTAATCAAACATACCGGAATACCTTATCGGTTTAAACCGAAAACTCAATACTTAGTTATATGTTTTGGTCTGCCGTGCGGTGCCGGCAGTAGAATGTTACCACTCCTCTCATGCCCGTGGATGCAGTAAGAGCCTGCTAAGGGATACCTCTGGAAGATGGTCCCGAACAGCGCTCAGTTAGGAAGCTCATCCTGAATTGCGCTCGCCAAACCGCCTGCCAAGCGTGGTGAGTATGGTAATTACCCTTCATGGAGATATATGAGGGAGGCCTGTGTTCAGTAGTAGACGTTTTACAGCTGAGATGGTGGTAAACCTAAAAAAAACATACCCCAACTTCTACCTACAGGTTAACTACCTACGGAACCATACATAGCGACACGCGTGGCCAATGGTAATTTTGGTTCGGAACTCTTATACCATTCAATTATTGAAAATACCAAATACAAACCAATAAATCTATGAATCAATAGTTAACGCCAGTCAGTCCGCGACAAAAACTCTTCACACGGATAAATTCGCTAATTGTTAGCGTGAGACTGCCATAGATATATAATGTTGCCAGGCCAAGGAGAATTGGCTAGATTTGACCAAAAAGACGACTAAACATAACTTGTGTGTTCATAGTGACGCAAAATGAGCCCTTATGTACCGATTTTATGTGGGGATCTCGGGTGCCCATTTTGTCACCGAAAAACGATTGTTCGAAAATCACAATCAATAACAAGTGCCTCCGAAACATCACCAATATCAATAAAATTATGGTCCCATAAATATCATTTGCATTTAAATATTGTTCATCCTAATGCTCCTTACGTATAAAGTTATATAAAATTATATTAATTCTAAAATTACCTAATATATAATTTCCATAATTTTCATCGTTATAAAAATTATGTGTCATAAATAGTCATAATAATAACGAATCATAAAACATATTATCCTGAATATTTTCGAAAGATTATAAAACCTTTCAGTCGCAGAATCGAGACAGAAGGACAGGTAGGTTATCAAGTTTTTTTTACAACTATCTGAAAACACTGCCTGTGACAGAACCGAGATGGAGAGACAGTAGGTTATTAGGTTTTTTGTATAACCATCCAAACACACTGCCTGTGGCAGAACCGATATGGAGAGACAGTAGGTTAATAGGTTTTTATATAACCATCGGAAAACACTGCCTGTGACAGAACCGGGATGGAAAGACAGTAGGTTATTAGGTTTGCGGCCGCCAACAAAATATTATGGAACATGAAAATTATTCAAATAAATAATTATGAGAATAATGTTTATGAGTTAATAATGTTATGGATTTCTTTACTTATTGCGAAATATTAGTGGAAACTATTTATGATATTATAGATTGTGATTATTTGGGCAATCATTGATTATGAAATTAAATTTTACGGATTTTCAAAACGGCGACACGAGTTTTGGCGTAAACCCGGTGAATGAGACCGGCGCGGCGTCACCGATCAAATGGTCAGTACTGAACTTCTATAGATTTTTTTTCTAGAATTATAACAGGCTTTGTTTATTTTATATTTGTTTCTCGTATCAAACACTGATAACTGCTGTTTTAGTTATAAAACACTACGATTGTAGTAAGCTGATAGTCTTTAAAAAGTATGTGAAAAAACATGGTAATTTTAAGTGTTTCAAGTGCAAGTGTATAACGAGTAATTATGGAGGTGTGATTTATAAAGTAACTTATTGTCATAAAAATATTTATTTTTAAAACTGAGCCACTTATAAGTAACATGGTATATAAAAATATTGAAAAAACCTTAGGTGAAAATTCCGGTGCGTGGCCATTTGTGATTGTAGATTGAAGTGCCGATCAAATTTATTAATATTAATATTTATTAATATATCTCAGACGTAGGACGTCCACGGCTGGACAAGTACTTTACTTATGAATCTCCAAGCACCTAGGTACCTACTGGTCATGATGATCAGAGGGTTGTTGCCATACTCATTCCGCTTGGAAGGCGGGTTGGCGAGCGCAGTGCGGGATGTTGAGTGAGACACGGGAGGACGCTGCTTCTCATCCGGATAAATTCCTCAGCAGATTAATACTGTATTTACACTGCATTCACGGGCAAGAGAGGAGAAGCAACATTTTACTGCCCCATCCCACACACAATTTGAAGGAGGGCACTCAAAAGTCCTTATCTATCTGTAAAATCAACCCCGCATCAAACAAAAAACATTTCCTCAAATGGCATCCCTAACCGTGCGATTTTCCGGTGGCCATATTGGCGTTGTCATGGCAACCGATTCCCGCGCGTGCGAAAGACCAACCAATTAGCATTCACTTTTGTTTACGTATAGGGAACGTACTTACGGTTATTGTGTTCCTTTATGCTGTTATCTTTTTACCTTGGCATGGATTGAAAGCTGATATGTGAAAAGGTTTAAGTAAATATAATTAGGTCCTTAGTTATAAAGGGATTTCATCGCGATTGTATTACGCAGGTGTTAGACATTTTCCGGCGTTTCGAGGAAAATTTTGAGAGTAATGTTTCTACGCTTTATTTGTTTTAATTCTAGCTATATTGTTACTTGTGTTACTTCCATACTAATATTATAATAAATTAAAAGTAAAAATTTTACAAACAAGCTTTTATTTAAAAGTACAAGTAAAGTAAAGTAAGTGTAAGTGAAAATAATAAAATGAACATAAATAAAAATAAACATTTTCCATTAAAGTTTAATGTGGTATATGGTATTATATAATAGGTTGGGGAAAAAGTTTCTTCGCATTTTTTAAGAAAATTCAAAACATTTTTTAATATAGTATAATTACATTTAACTAAAGTATGTAGGTATCATTTTGTTCGATAACTTTTTGCCATCTTGTAAGTAGGGACATGATCCCATTGCTATAGAAATTTGGGGCTTTTGATCAAAATACCGCCACAAGTGGTTTTGGCAGTCCTTTCGTGATGTTAACCTGACACTGCCTAAAGAATTCTGAAGAGACCGAAACAGATGGAAATCTGAAGGTGCAAGGTCAGGACTATACGGCGGATGCATTAACACCTCCCAGCCAAACTCTCTTAATTTTTGCTGAGTGGCTAAAGATGTGTGAGGTCTAGCGTTATCATGATGAAAAACCACACCCCTTCTGTTGATTAATTCCGGCCGCTTTCTCTCAAATCCTTGCTTTAATCTCATCAGTTGTTGATGCGATTAAAGCAAGGAGTTGAGAGAAAGTGGCCGGTATTATATCGGTATATAATTAATCGGTATTATAAATTGGCATTATTAACTGACTGGGTCCCAGGCAGACAACGGTCACGTGGAAGGCCTAGATGGAGATGGCGAGATGAGCTCGACTCCTTTAATAAGGAATGCGCCCTTGTTGCGGAGGACCGCAATGAATGGAAGGAAGGGAGGGAGGCCTTTACCCTGTAGTGGGACACTACAGGCTCTTAATAATAATAATAAATTGGCGCTTTTACATATCTTACTGTCTTCAGTTCATCATCGTTATGATCATCTACAGCCCGCTTTCATTCACTGTGTAGGCATCCCTTAGTTGTACCATTCAGCATGATCCTGTGCCAGCATCCATTGACGCCCCGGGATGTATGTGTATGGACACTTGTATGCCCCACCTCGGCCATCATTCTGTTATCTTGCTCCACTAATCATCACCACGCCTTGCAAGGTGTCCTGCCCAACTCCACTTTAATCCATTATCCTGGTTCCGACATCTTGGACTTTTGTCCAAGATTCGGTATCAAAGTAATCGACCGAGTCTTCAGTTCACTGACAGTTAATTCTGGCTTTAATCTTTTCTTATACTTTCTCATTCCCTCAATGCTGAGGATCACGACCACGATGAGTTATGTCTTTTCAGCATTTTCTATTGCAAGTGGCGTGGACTGCCTGATGAATTGTGCCTTCATCATCATATCGGAGCCTTGGTGGAATTCTTCCCCTAGTGCGCTTGCCATTCGGCTTTCCCAGGATTATGAGCTTCTCTAGGCTATGCTTACAAGACCGCATTTAATATGCCCAAAGAAGCTGAAAGACTTCACAGCATAAGCCCTTATCTAGGTTCATTTTAATAATTACTTAACTTCGTCAGTGTGAATGTCGTAAGATAAATACCGAATAAGTACCGTCTATTGTAACTAACCCTGAGAACTGTGGCAGCGCTCACCGGTGGCACAGATAACCTAACACTATGGTGGCGCAAAGTCGTAAAGATGATGGTGAGAAATTTCTCATTGAGAAGACACAAGGTGTGAGGACGGTGAAAGAAATACTGGCATTTTACTTATGTCATCTGAGCTGTAGGACTGCTGTTCACAGCCACTGCTAGACATAGGCCTCTATAACTCCAAGACCATGAGGGGCTTGCTATACTAGCTACGCTTGGCAACAGCGTCTTTCCGTGAATCAACATCCCGTACTGCGCTCGCCTGCCTAGCGTGGTGATCATGGAAATAATTTAACCCCCTCAAGATCTTGGAGAACCATGAGGGTGAGGGGTTTAGTAGTAGTAAAACATTTTGTGAAGAGTTCATCCGGGGAAGTATTATCACCATACCTATTTCTGCCGCCGAGCAGTAATTTTGCGCATTGCTGTGTTCCGGTTTGAAGGGTAAGGGGGCCAGTGAAATTACGGGCACATGAGACCTTACAACTCTATGTCTCAGGGTGACGGGCGCAATGCAATGCAGCGTTGGTCACGTGTTTAGTGAACGTGATCACCGCGGTAATGCAGTTGTTATAGGTAGAGGTAAGCTATTAGTATAAAAAAGGTTTATGTCCCAACAGTGGACGTCCTACGGCTGAAATGACGATTTTTAATTTGTCGATAGTTTCCTAGCTGTGATACCTTTTTCTAAGTCTATGGTGTTCTAAACTGGTCCTTCGTCCCCAGCACATCATCACCATGGAGTATACTTACCTCCTCATCCTGCTTCTCCCGTCCTCCTGGAGCCAGGAGGTCTCCACCCCGTCCAGCCTTCTCCGACCGAAGAACTTCAACCACCACCCGTTTGATGCAGTGGAGTACCTGAAGAGTTTGAGGGCAGAGCCGACGAAGTAAGTATAGTAAATTGGCCTTTCACATCTTAACAGATGCTTTATAAAGTATCTAAATAAAATAAAATAAAAACCATTTATTCCAGACCACATGATCCATAGAACAAAAAAAAAAAAAAATTACACAAAAAAAAAAATAATAATAATGCAATGACCACAGATAAAATAAAAATAAGAAATAGTAAAATAAATAGGAAAAGAAAACAAATCATTGAGACACTAGGCAGGACACTGGTTTCAGCACAGCTACCCAGTGTTTCAAGATGGCAGAGTAGTCTAAGCAGCGGGCAAAGCTCCCAGTATTCCAAATTTCAGAGTAGTGAGATTTCTGGAAGTACCCTAAAAGTTTTCCATTATTGTCATTTTCATAATATAAAAAATTACACTTCTCTCTATAACTTCTGAATGCCCCGAGGTAAAATCTTGATAATAAAACATTAACTACCCGCCGACCTTGATATTTGGTATAAATTTAGCCGTTTTGGAATAAGAGTCTCGAAAGACAGTCGAGTGATTAGAAGAAGATACGAGATTCCTCCTGAGGGTCGGAACCCTAAAAAGAATTTTACTTAGACTTTTGGGTTTACACAAAGATTCCGATCAATCCCTGTTTGAGCTGGATCTGCTTCCAGTTAATAACTGGAAGCCGATAAGTATATGAAATTGAAAAGCGTTGACAAAACAAAAAAGCCAAGATAAACAGAATTTTATGAAGGTATGTATATCTTTCAGACAAGGCCCTGTCCTCTTTCCGAACGATGCACCCCCGCCACCACGACCCCCACTTATCGTCACATCTCGACCCCTCGCTGAGTCCATCGCCCGCAGCGAACTCGGGGCTAAAGGAGCCAACAACACGCAACAGACTGCGCATACGCAGATCAATCCGGTTTCGTTCGTGCCGTTCTTGGCGAGGGTGCCGGACTATACTGCCCTCCTTATGAAAAGTGCAGTAACTAGCATTTTTGGCAAAATTGAGTTAGATACATATTCGGAATCGCCTAAAAAAACTGTAATTTTTGTTTTCACTCACATATCAAAATTTTATCAGGAACTCAGAAAATCAGGAAGCAAGAATGCAGCAACTCGTGTGACAGTTAATAATTTTCTTGTGAAAAGTGCAGTTTGTTAAGTTACTACGTGCTAAGTAACGCGATGATTATGTCATTCTTGCAAATAATGCAGTATGTAATCATACTGCGATCTTAAGTTTCGTATATTTAAAATATATTATTCGACAATCCAGCTATAAATGCAGTATCTATTAGATACTGCACTTAGTCTGAGTGTATTTTAACATAAAACTAAACCAACCAAACATAAGTGCAGTATCTGTTAGATACTGCAATCAGTCTAAGTGTATTTTGACATAAGACTAACTGAACCTTATCATAAATGCAGTATCAGTTAGATGCTGCGGTTATGGTAAGTAAATTAAGAACGAATACTTTGCAGTTCTGTGTGTTCTCCTTACAAAGAGTGCAGTAACTAGCATTTAACTACAGTTGCATAGTGCCTGACGGTGTGTGCGGGGAGGGGTTATTTATTTGAATCGAAATCAGTCTGTGCCCAACCTCCAGACGGGATGTGCGTGTCGTTGGAACCAATTTTTTCCCGCGGTAAGTGATTTTATGTGAATATTGATTAAACTAGTTCTATAAATCAACAATAATAAACTCGGCATAAAAAGTAGGTAAGTAATTTCTTTGTCTTAATAATATTAAATTGATAGATAGATAGATAAACTCTTTATTATACATTCACCATATAACATAAATTTCACAAAGAGAAACACAGACAAATATAACATACAATGGGCGGTCTTATCGCTAAAAGCGATTTCTTCCAGACAACCTTTGGATGGACAGGATATAAGATAATAAAAACGGCGGTGTACGAATAATAACATACGCAAAAATATATAGATAAAAATATACCTACATACATACATAACAACCTAAATACTTAAATGATAAACATACTTATCACTACATAAATATATAAATACTACAATCATAAATAGGTAACGATATAAGTATTACATCCTAGAGATTAATACATAATGCAATTTTTAACAATATACTTATATTATATATACATATATATATATATATGTATATGTATACTACTGCCAAATTTACATTAAGTAACAATGCATAATGCAAATTTGGAAAAAAAACAGTTTTACGACAAGGATAAGTAATGACAGTGTACCTTAGATTTAAAAATAGCCAGAGATTTTGTTATTTTCTACAAGCTTACCGTTACAGATTTAAGTAATTTTAAGATAGAAAGAAAATTCTAAAACTTGTTAGAAGTTAGAGACCAGAAAAAAGTGAAAGAGAAATCTTTACCTTTTGGTACATTTGTTTGGATCCAATGTAGAGACTGAATTTAAACTAGTTTTCTTAACCAATTGAGTAATAGAAATTAGTATTTAATGCCTACAACCATCTTAAGGTAACATTATTATGACGCAATGACATCGAGCTGTTTGATGGAGGCAGGAGCTGTTCAACGGAACTGGAGTTACTTGATTTTTTGCATTTATATGTTTTTAGGTATGTGTAGTAGGTACTTACCTACTATTATTTTGCTTTTGTGAACAATGTTATTTCAAATAAACTAACTTAAGTTAATGGTATTCGATCTGTTAACGAATCAGCCCGTGAATGTCATAAAAGCCAAGTAAGAGATGTCACTAAAAGAAGGACAGCAGATTACTTTGTGTACCTTTACTACCATCACCAATTCACCTGCCGAGCGTGTGTGGGAGTGGGACTGCGACTGGTGGGATATTAAATGATCATCTATTCTCACACAATCTTTAAATTAAATGCTATTGTTGTAGGTATCTACTAGAAGACGATGTTGGCATAATATTTTTAGTAAGTGTTAGCACAAATTATGGTTAAATCATTTTTATTGATTTTTCTTTTATTTCAGGTAAAAATGTCAAGTAAATTTTCAAGAAAAGACAAAATATTAGCACTAGTATCTCAAGGAAAACCAACACGTTCTACGAAATCGTCAAATATCACCAAAATAAGTGATGACACCGCCGGTCATAAAAAAGATAAACCAATGGTTTTCACCAATATTAACAAAGTCTGGTCACGACCTTATGACTTCAAAGATTTCCCATCGATTTATAATAACAGAAAAGAATATGAAAATTCGTTTTCATTCATTCAAACATGTGATTTAAATCAGATGCAATCCAAGTTGTGGGAAGAAATGAAACTTAACAATGATGTTAATCTACAAACGGAACCTCCCAAAACAATTTATATCAATTCTAATACCCCATAAATGGAGTCCATCGTTATAAACTTATTTTCCCAGCAAATTGATCACACTAGCAGAGGTGCTCTATTAGCACCGTCAAATACAATGGACGCTACGGAAAATCAAAAAGACATTGATGCAACTTCCCAGCAAACAAATATTAAAGCTGCTCCTCAGAAAACAGACATTGAAGCTCTCCAACAAACGTCAAACACAATGGACGGTACGGAAAATCAAAAATTTATTGACGCAACTTCCCAGCAAACAGATATTGACGCTACTCCTCAGCAAACAGACATTGAAGCCCTCCAACAAATAGACATCGACGCTACTCCCCGGCAAATACACATTGATGCTACTTTTCAACAAAAAGAATCGGGTCCTATAATAGCCGTCGCTGGCCCTTCAAAAAAAGCACTTAGTAATAGGAACAAATCAACGAGACCAAACTTGAGATGTTATGAGACGATGATATCTTCAGACGAAGATGAAGATTTGTACACCACAAAGCATGACTTTTTTGAAAATTCCGACGACAGTGTCCAAGATAAGAATTACGAACCGAATTTCTCCGATTCCGATTTAGAATGTCCGAACACACAGCTCGATAGAAACCAAACACACGCGGTGGCCGTTAACGTACATACACCTCAAAACGAAATACATCCTGTTGATGCTACTGTTGAGTCGTCTTCCGATATAATAACGGAAGTAGTCATGAGAAATGCAAATGAATTAAACATTATTGACAGTGGAAAAGGATTCACGAAGGCAGGTTTGCCTAGAAAAAGGCGTATGTTTGAAGAGCCATTAATCGAACGAGTAAAGCAGAAGAAACAAAAAGAAATGGAAAAACTTTCGTTAAAACCTCCGTGTGGTGCCACGTGCCGTAAAAAATGTTCAACAAAGTTCACGAATGAAATCAGAAAGGATATCCATAAACGGTACGTAAATCTTAACTGGGAAGGAAGAGGATTGTTCATCAAGGGGTTTGTGACATCTGAAGAAGTCAAGCTTAGAACTGCTGGAAAGGAATATAAAAAGAGACAAACGACCAACAAATATTACTTTAATAAGACTAATACTGAGAGAATTGAAGTGTGTAAAACATTTTTTCTTACAACTTTAGGCTATGATCCTAAAAATGATAGGCACCTTCATTTGGCTTTGAGTAAATCAGTTGATTAACAACAAGACAAACGCGGAAAGTACGAACGTCAAAACGTCATAGATAGAGATTTAATAAAAGAACACATACAAAGTTTCCATCCATCTATATCCCACTACCGCCGAGAACATGCTCCAAATAGACTCTACTTACCAAGCGATGTAAATATTACCTTAATGCATGAAGAATACATGAAAAAATAATCTAGCAAGCCAGTGTCATTGGAAACATATCGTCAATCCATTAAGCAGATGAACATTTCGTTCACCAATCTAGGCCATGAAGAGTGTGAAGCATGTGCTATACATAAACAGCATATTACTATTGAAAATGGTTGTGAGCAAGAGTCATGTGAAACTTGTATTAATTATAACAGCCACAACATAAGATACGAAGCTACACGAAAAGAATATAGTAACGACAAGATCCAAATGAATCAGACTGACAATGCATGTATTTGCTATTCTGTTGATTTGCAAAAAGTAATAATGCTTCCCCGCATGGACCAATATAAAGCAGCAATATTTTGCCCTAGAATAGTAGCTTTTAATGAAAGCTTTGTCCCATTAGGACCTAGTAAAAATGAAAATGTACCATACGCTGTTCTTTGGAATGAAACGGTAGCTGGAAGAAACCAAGAGGATATTATTTCAGCGTTCAGAGCCTTTCTGTTACACAAGCGAGACGTAACCGAGATCATTCTATGGGCTGATAACTGCGCGGCCCAAAATAAAAATTGGGCTTTGATGAGTTTCTTGGTGAATATTATAAATAGCGACTTAATAGCAGCTGAATGCATTACAGTAAAATATTTTGAGCCCGGTCATTCCTACATGTCCGCAGACCACTTTCATCAAAGTGGAAAAACAGTTAAAGAAAATGAAGAAAGTGTTTGACTTTGATGACTTTGTGGACGCTGTTGCGGCGTCAAACGCAAAGAAGAATGTGGTTAAAGTCATGACTATAGCTGATTTTTTCAATTTTGGTGATTTAAGTTCCCAACACATAATTCGCAAACGCGAGCCAAGGGTCTATTTTAAAGACATAATGGCGATAAAAGTAAATAGAGGTAATTATACATTAAAATTTAAACATGGTCATGAATCAGAGTGGCAAGAACTTAACTTTCTTCAGCAAAAAACTCTGAAAAGTGGCATGTTCCCAAACACAATAATGAAATCAGTACCACGAGGAATTACTTCTGAACGTAAAACTGCAATAATTTCAAAACTGTTGCCACTAATGCCAGAAACAAGAAGACTTTTTTGGGAAAATCTACCTGTTACTAACAATGCCTCGGATCTACTATAAAGATGTTTAAAGCTGCAGACAGTTAATTAAAACACATTGATCTCTAATTATTTTTGAATCAGGATATTGATTGATCTCATTATAAGAATAAGAAAAGAATAAGAAACGTTTATTTTGTGTCACAAAATATATTATCTTATTTTAGGTTAAGGTGTCTTAACACTTTTTTTAGTTTAGTTAATGTTTTGCAATATTAAATAGTGAAGACAAAGACTGAAATAATAATGAGTAAGACCAAGTTATTAATGTTAACGATTAATATAACTAATGTGATTTTAAAACGTTCCTATAATTAGTAAGAAGTTCCTTATAGAATATAAGATGATGTATGAACCCACTTTCCAAAATATTTACTTGAATTTAAGCAAATAATTAAGAATACTATAATAACTAGAAAAAGTTTGCATAGCAAACTCTGTTCCCAATTAACAAAAGTTTTGCATAGCAAACTTTTGTACCTAAATTTAAAAATAAATAATTTAGTATTACTTAGTGCCTTCAACGATTAAAAGACTGACAAGGTTATTTGAGCACAAGTTATATTTAAAAAATAAGGATTTTATATAATTACTTAGCTAGTTTTCACGCCATAATGCCATAATGGCTTTTAAAATTTGTAACTCTTGTGTTTTGTTTCTTATAAAAACTTTTTATTTTGTGTTTTTTATTGTGGTTTTGTGTTTTTAGTTTTGTAATAAATATTTTTGCATTTTATTATTCTATGGTTATTATTTTATCCCACCATCGATAACTAGGTCTAGTCAATTCTGCAGTATCTATCTGCAGACTACAAGTTATGAATGAGTGAATTTGTAATAATTAGTGCAGTAACTCCACAGTTACTGCACCTATAATTAGAAATAAATTAGTTATAATATTCGACGTCTGTACGTAAAATTGCTGTAAGTATTTTTTCTTCATAAAACTGCAGTAACTATGGCATTTACTGCAGTTATTGCTAGGATACATAGCTGCGACAGTTTATATAAACTAAGCATGTGTATATTTTTTGAAATTATTAATATAATAATAAATATTATTTGAAAAAAAAAGATTTGATAAAACAATTGCTTTTTCCCCTTTCTTTTGACGTATTTCATGTCGCAATAGGTTGATTAGTTTTAGAGTAATAACAAAAACATTTTTATTTTTTTTAACCGCGTTTTTCTTTAAAACATGTTTTATCGAGTTACTGCATTCTTTTTATGGAGGGCAGTATAGGTAAGATGGATTTCTGTCTGAATGTTTATTACTGGATTGCTATGGGGTGCCGGCAGTAGAATGTTACCCCTTCTCGTGGATACAGTAAGAGCCTGCTAAGGGATACCTCCGGAAGCTAAGCAGCAGCGTCTTTCCTTGTATCAACATCCCGTACTGCGCTCACCAACCCGCCTGCCAAGCGTGGTAAGTATGACTATAAGCTGTGTTCAGCAGTGGACGTTTTACGGCTGAAATGATGGATCAGTTTAAAATTATGTCTACAGATAGCAAAAGTTTACAAAGTACTGAATGCTCTTATGTCATTGAATCGCGCACCGAGGGTTCCGTGCCATCATACATGATGAAGGCAGTTTATATTTGTTGGAGAACCTTGACAGCGCCATCTCTTGTCTGATAGCGGAACTTATGTAGGATTATTACACTTTCGATGATTTCTAAAAAACTAAGCCAATTAGAGAGTTTGTCATATTTTTTCTTTACACTCCTATTTGCAATAAAAGTTTCAGAGATTTATCTCTGCAAACTTCGGAGATTTAAAATATTTTTCAACGTTTTTGTAAATAAGTCGAAAATTATACGGCTTAAAGCAAGACTAAAAACTAAACAGTTTTTAGTCTATTTTTGTGCAAATGAATAGGTAGAGTTCGCGCAAAACTTCTTGAGCTCTGTGAACGTTGCGGCAAATGAAAAGTTGCGCATGTTGACATGTTCATTCAATATTGCCAACTAGGTTATAAATAATCTTGCCACATAGTAGAAATTTTGTATTAAAAAATTGGCTTCTTGCGGTAATAAAGTTGAATTCATTCTAGCATTTAAGTTTTTATTAATCCTTAATTTAATATAATAATTGATTTTTAAATGTGTTTGTTTTAATAATTGAAAAATAAATAAATGCATAGTAAAATGTGTGCAAAATAAAACGAAAATACACCAAAACTCGCGCTGGCAACCCTAATTTTACAGACTGAGCCCCTCACGAACCCCTTTTATCATTCCTTCCCCTCAACGCCCTAAAAACTGTGTACTGCGCAGTCACTGAAGCTAACTTCACAGAGCTCAAGAAGTTTTGCGCGAACTATACCTCACATATGATAACCCACATCACCTTCACAAAAAAAAATTGAAAACCCCACTTCCACCCCTCATAGTATATCTATAAACTTTTCATACACTTCTATTAGCTATAAAAGTTTCACGGGTTTATCTCTACAAACTTCTGAGATAAGGGGGGGACGGTCGTTTTTTCAACATTTTTGTCAATAACTCGGAAACGATACAGCATAAAGAAAAACTAAAAATTGTTTATTAATGTGCAAATGAATACTTTTCATATGATATCCCACACGACCCAGTAACTTCAGATAAAAATTTTGAGATCCCCTATCCGCCCCCCTGCAATCGTAATAAGAATATTTTTTAGCATTATATTATATGCTATATTAGTAAAAAAGTATTATCTTTAACCATTTCAAATTTCAAGTCGTTAGCATCATTAGTTCTCGAGATATCCACTTGTAACAGACAGACAGAATCACTTTGATTCTATAAGGGTTCGTTTTTACCATTTTGGTCCGGAACCCTAAAAAATGGGACGGAATTGAAAGTGTATCTATTCGAACTCAAAAATAATTTACCAAATCGTTTCATATACTATTAAGTAACAAAGATTAATTAAAATTCAGATGACTTGACATTCTCCTCCTTTTTTGAAGTCGTTTTATAAGTGGAAAGGGTCATGCCACTCTTAAATCTTGTGTAACACAAACACAAAGAACTTTAGTAAAAAATAGTTGTACAGTATAGTAGATTGTTAACCGAGGGTCGAAAGAATCAATTCCCGAGGTATTTAGACTTATTTTACCCGTGTTTTAACACGGGTTTAAACACTCTACTTTTCATTTCGAATTTATGGAAAATAAAACTAGTTGTTTATCTAAACTATTTATGGATAATATATAATAATAATAATAGTACTTCATCATGTCAGCCGCAAAACACCCACTACTGAACTCAAGCCTCCCTCATAGATCTCCATGAGGGGTTGTTGCCATACTCACCACGCTTGGCTGGCGGGTTGGCGAGCGCAGTATGAGATGTTGATACACGGAAAGACGCTGCTGCCCATCTTCCGGAGGTATCTCTTAGCAGGCTCTTACTGCATCCATGAGCATGACAGGAGGGGTAACATTCTTCTGCCGGCATCCCACGGCTATGTACCTACCACACTCTATCCTATCTAGTACTTCCTATTTAAAATTAATTGTCAAATTAGGACCTATTTTTTTGAATTCCGTCACAGATACATATCAGATTACTATCCCGCCAATTTATGTCTACTTTTTAAATTTTAAATATGGAACTCACCGCGTAATTGTTGCGGCTTGTTTCGCTCAAAAAAGTTTGCGCTAAGATCACACTGGCTGTTTAGAAAGTCACATGTTACATAAAACTCTTCATAGCTGACAGCAGTTCTATTTTTAAAATTCATTCCGGCCCTTAGGTGGGAAGTAATTGTTATGAGTTTTTCCCTCCCTATGGAGGGAAGCAGCATTTTCCACCCAATAATCAGATCAAAACAACACGACTTTCCGAGTATGAGAAATGAAAAAATATTTCCGTTTCCCAGGCCCTACAATCCATCGCCTACCTACAGCAGTAACTACAACTTCATTCCGACGCAGGTGCCATACGCGGAGGCTGCGAGGAAGAACAAACTCCAGGATCTCGAGGGAGGCAGCAGATACAACAACTATGAGGTATTTTTTATTTATTTTGAATTTTATTTTATTCGGGAAACAAACAGTACTTAATACTTAAAAATAAACCTTAAAGTAAACAAAAACCAGCAAAGTTTCCTCTAATAAGTCACATAGATATACATACATTATTAACAGAGAATGCAGAACGAACAAAAAATAAAAAAAAAGTATTGTATTAGGAAAACCAAACAAACAAAGGAACGAAAGTGATAATAACATAACAATGTGAGGTAGATTTGTTAAAATCACTTTAAAATTTTAAGAAAAAGACAATAACATTAAAAGAAACAATATCATTCAACTAAAGAGTGGGCAAGCCTTTGCATAGTCTCTTTACGATAAGAAGGAAACCTTAAGCTGAATATATCTGTATCATAATAATATGGATTTCCGCAAAGTAACGCCTGATTCTATTAATTATATCTGTATCAATAAGTTTCTCATTATATATTTCACACACTCGATTCAAAAACATATTTTTACTATAATTCATTTTAACAGTAGTCGTCTTAAAAGTTTTTTTACGAGCAGAAAGACCGGGCAATGGAATTTAATAATTTTACTATGATAGCTATGGTGAATTATCGTTTATATTAAATATCGGGAAAGTTCACGTACTTGTTAAATTGGTGGAGGCACCAACTGTTTCGAGCATTATCGAGGGCCTTCTTCAGGGTGATGACAGTCCAGTCATCACCCAGTCGGTGCCTCGCCTGCTCGTCTTCCTGTCTAAGTATAAATACGACCTCTGTGGCGCAGCGGGCGAAGGTCCGCCTGCGACGCAAAAGTTGCGGTTTCAATTCCTCGGGGCAAATGTCTGTATGATCTGCAGATATTTATTCAGGGTGTTCTGGATGTTTTTCTTTATCATCATCATCATCATCTCAGCCATAGGACGTCCACTACTGGACATAGGCCTCCCTCTTGGATCTATAGATCAAGAGGGGCAGTTGCCATACTCACCACGCTTGGCAGGTGGGTTGGCGAGCGCAGTACGGGATGTTGATACACGGAATGACGCTGCTGCCCATCTTCCGGAGGTAGCTCTTAGCAGCCTCTTACTGCATCCACGGGCAAGAGAGGAGGGGCAACATTCTACTGCCGGCACCCCACGGCAACTTAAGTTTTTATTTAATTATTTATTTTTAAAATTAATTTACTACTAAACTGTGAATATTTCAAGCGTCTACCTGATTATTATTATCTAGCAAAAAACAGCAAAAAATCACGTCAAAATGGCAAACCTCTAGCTTCTAGAGGTCCTACGACTCTGAATAAGAAATGCTGGGAGCCTATGAGGCACAAGTAAAGGGAAATTCTGAAATTTAGGAACATTATTTTTTAACCCTACGATACCCTGTTTAATTTTGAAGAGAACGCGTTTAAATTTTGTTAAGGCCTTGAATAATTAAACAATTATTTAAAGAGAGGTCATTATTATATAAGGGTCGAGATCAAGAGATATGTAAATCGAAGTCTTATTCATTCTAAAATTAAGTAAATATTCACACAATACCAACTAGTAAAATTTTAAATAAAAATAAGTTAAAAAACAAACATTTGACCGATTTTTTTCCCTTCTAACACTTGTTTTCTGGCTAAAAACCCCCTTTTGGGTAAGTACACATAATATAATACACCGCGTATATTGTCATTAAATTATTGCTCATTTCTTTCCGCTCTCGAATCACATCAAGGGAGCTGAAGGATCTCGTTATTCAATTATAAGTACTTTTTTTTTGTTTTTTTTTTGCGGAAAACTCATTAAATGATCTTCAGTTATTGTATCTATTAATCTTGTTCCATTTAACATTAAGACAAGTTAATGTCATGTTGCCGCCGTGGGGTGACGGCAGTAGAACGTTGTCCCTCCTCTCTTGCCCGTGGATGCAGTAAGAATCTGGCAAGGGGATCTGCAGTAAGAACCTCCCTTGCCAGATTCTTATTGTGATTCCAGAAGATGGTCAGCAGCATCTTTCCTTGTCCCGTACTGCGCTCTCCAATCTGCCTGCCAAGCGTGGTGAGTATGGCAACAACCCCTCATGAGCTTACTTAGAGATCCATCATCATCATTTCAGCCGTAAAACGTCCACTACTGAACACAGGCCTCCCTCATGGATTTCCATGAGGGGTAGTTGCTATACTCACCACGCTTGGCAGGCGGGTTGGCGAGCGCAGTAAAAGATGTTAATACACGGAAAGATTCTGCTGCCCATCTTCCGGAGGTATCCCTAAGCAGGCTCTTACTGCATCCACTGGCATGAGAGGAGGGGTAACATTCTACTGCCGGCACCCCACGGCCACTAAGAGATCCATGAGGGAGGCCTAAGTCCAGCAGTGGACGGCCTACGGCCGAGATGATGATGATAATAGATGTCTGTAATACGAAGCACTCCCTCAGCATCTCTAGATCTCGGAACAATGGCGGCATCGTCTCGGGCGCACGACAAATGCCTTGTATTTGGGTCAGCGCTCGATTCTTTTCACTGTGACTTGCGAACAGAATGCTGTGTGGCTGTGAACTCGGCGCATTACCTCCTTACTTATAAACGCTTGGATATAGATAAACTCGCGTTGCCCACTATTAAGGATGAACGAGTCGCTCATCTTTCCATACAAACGTGGAAGGGTAACTACTCCACTGTTTGACGTTAACCATCCAACACTAAGAATAATATCAATGTATCTCGTCATAATCTATGTCTGTATACACCCCAAACCGTAAAAAAAGTATTTATTTCAAAAATACAAGCTTTTAAGCTTTCGTATTTCAACACTGATTGTAGCCTAACTTTGGACGAAACTAAATAATAAAAGGAGAATAAAACTCAAAAATAAACGCCAATCCGACATAGTTTAATTATTCAAAAGTTGAAATAAATGTTATTTTGAAAAGATTTTACTCAAGTTTTTCTATAATAACCCTTGTGCTAAAAGTCTATTCACATATTTTTGCACGGTCGGTTTAGGAATTAATCATTGTGCATTTCATTCCAAGGCGCGGGTAAACATGTGTATATGTCGTAGGAGTGTCTTAATAAATAAATAAACACACTATGTCAGGTGAGATAGCATACATTTAGGCCGCGCTCACTGACGACTTTGCCTCCGCGACTAGTTGGACCTTAAGACTACGTAAGGTTAATGTATCTTTCAGAGGGCAGAGTACACGCTTCTACAATAAAATTCCTAGAGAAATGCAGCAATTTTCTATCAATAAGTTAAAAAAAAGTATAAAATGTACTTCACTTACATAAAGCTTACTATAAAATATCTGATTATCTAGAAGATTAAAATGCTTGGAATTAAATTTGCTCCAGCTCCGAAACAACTACCTATTAAAAAGAACTGTGTTTTCTAATCGCTTCTCATCACAGTGCTTAAAACAGGGAAGCGAATAGACTCATTCATCTGCCTTATTTCCTTTTAACATAAGATTTAATAACTTTTTATTTTTGTAAGTTGACGTGTCTTTGTTTTGTAATTGCAAAAGGAAATAAATCTAGTCTTCTACATTTCATGCTGGGGCATTATCGCAAAAACCGTTAATAATCAAGCCGAAAGATCTCAGAGGTCAGTCTTAAAAATAATGTTTCGTAAGCCTTATCGCTATGCGACTTCAAGTGTCTACAAAGAAGCTAATATTCTTAGTGAGCGCCAACTATATATGTATATGTACATCGTAAAAACGTCCCTTTCAGTACTTAAATTAACTATCTCTTCCCCTGAGCATCAGTCATTATATCGCAGTACCTATGTACATACAGGCTAAAAACCCCAACTGTCACGAATAAATTTGCCCAAAGGCTAAAACTAACTAAAAGTTAAGTTCGAGACCTTAGCTTAAAGATTACATAATTTAAATGCTCGCTTGTTCTAGGGCCCATCTGCATTGTTATTCTTTCTGAATGCTATGATTGATCGTGTATCGTGGCAACGGAACAGGTGTTACCCAAGCCTGTCTTATCTCGACTCCTAATGATTCATTAGGGTAAAGAGTGTTGGGGAAATAAATAAACTAACAAAACATCGTCTACAGCCATATCAGCATCGTAGATAGATAGATAGAAAATGCTTTATTGCACACCTTAAACTAAACAAATTAACAAAAAAAGAGAAACACTACACATTAAGTGACAATGGGCGGTCTTATCGCATATCGTTATACATTTAACGTTTTATTTTATTTTTATTTTATTTATTATCTAAAACTCACAGTTACATTATTGTTTTCTATTACAATGTATAAATATGTACTATTCATAAACCAAATCGAGTCTACATTATATTAATAGCACTTATGTCATTATATCAGTAGTAATTCGTAGTACGTCCACAGCTGGACATACATATACCTCCCTCATGAATCTCCTAGATGATGAGGGGTTGCCACCACGCTTGGCAGGCGGGTTGGCGAGCGAAAATCGACCAAACCGCTCGACGTAGCTGTGGACGGAATATTGCTCGGTCATGACGTCACTTCGCTGTGTAAACAAATGGCACAAGAAGCAAAGGTGTTACCCAAGCCTGTCTTATGATTATCAATATCATCATCATATCAGCCGTAGGACGTCCACTGCTGGACAAAGTCCTGCCTTATGAATCTCCAAGATATTAAGGGGTTGCCATACTACGCTTGGCAGGGTTGGCGAGCGCAGTTCGGGATGTTGATACATGGAAAGAGGCTGCTATCTCCCAGAGGTATCCCTGGGCAGACTTTCCTCTGTGCAGCGGGCGACGGTCCGGCTGTGACCCAAGAGGTTGCAGGTTTGATTCCCGCATCGGGACAAATGTCAGTGCGATCTGTAGATATTTGTTTAGGGATCTGGATGTTTTACTAAATAAGAAATATCTATTTATGTATAAAATAATAAATAAATAATGCTGGACAAATCACACAGCATCATCTAGCCCCAAGCTAAGCAGAGCTTGTGTTATGGGTACTAGATGACTGATATACTTAATACATTATACTACATAGATAGATATTTTTAATATATATAGAAAAACACCCAGAACACCCTGAACAAATATCTGCAGATCATACAGACATTTGTCCCGAGGCGAGAATCGAACCCGCAACCCCTTGTATATATATATATATATCAGTCATTTAGTACCCATAACACAAGCTCTGCTTAGCTTGGGGTTAGATGATGCTGTGTGGATTGTCCAGCATTATTTATTTTATTGCATTCACGGGTAAGAGAGGAGCAGCAACCTTCTACTGTCGGCACCCCACAGCAAAACCAAAAAAGAAATAACCAAGATCCTACTTGTATGAACGCGAAAGTTTGTGAGTATGTATGAATGTAAGGATGTTTGTTACTCTTTCACGCAAAAACTAGCCTAAGGATTGAGCTGAAAATTTGTACACGTTTAGATGTTGACCAGAATTAAAACAAACAAAGGCGTAAATTTTATCCAGGTGCAACGCATGCGCCGTGAGGTGCCGGCAGTAGAATGTTACCCCTCCTCTCCTACCCGTGGATGCAGTAAGAGCCTGCTAAGGGACACCTCCGGAAGATGGGCTGCAGCGTCTTTCCGTATATCCACATCCCGTACTGCGCTCACCAACCCGCCTGCCAAGCGTGGTGAGTATGGCAACTACCCCTCATGGATCTCCATGAGGGAGGCCTTAGTTCAGTAGTGGATGTTTTACGGCTGAAATGATGAAGAATTAACACATATGCTACTTTTTATCCGGATACAATGCACGCGAAGCGGCGGGCAGAAGCTAGTATTTTATATATTGAATGTTTCAGGAGCGAACTGCACTGCCGCCAATTTACAAGGTGTTGTCAGATTACGCCCAACAGAGGGCGCAGAAGTTTAAGGACAACCGTAACTACAAGGTAGAGTACCCGGCGATACATTCAGCACATTGACCTTTTGCCGTGGAGTGCCGGCAGTAGAATGTTACCCTCCTTTCTTGCCCGTGGATACAGATACTGCCAGAAATCTTCGGAAGTTGGGCAGCAGCGCCTTTCCGTGTGTCAACATCCCGTACTGTGCTTGCCAATCCTGCCAAGCGTGGTCAGTATGGCAACTGCCCCTCATGGAGATGCGGGTGGCCTTTTTTCAGTAATGGACGTATGACGGCTAAAATGTTGATCATGATCTCAGTAGATCCTGTTTTTAAATTATCAAAAAGTTTAACTGTATCTATTCAAATTGTATCCATGATCATGAGGCCACGCTTGGCAAGCTGGTCGGCGAGCACAGTACGGGATGTTGATACACGGAAAGACGCTGCTGCCCATCTTCCGGAGGTATCCCTTAGCAGTGTCTTACTGCATCCATGGGCATGAGAGGAGGGATATCATTCTACTGCCGGCACCCCACGGCGGATACATCTATATCTTTTATGAAATTGTAAATGTACCTAATATTAAAGTTGTCAACAAATACAGTACGCTTTCGTCACTAACATCAAATTCCTGATACCCTAGAACAATTTATTACCAGAAATAAAAACAAATATATATATTTATGATTCCAGGCCCCACTCCCCGACTACAGCGAAAACTATCAAACCAACGACATCAACGACGAAAACGGACAGGATCAGGTAATAATTCTTTTATTTTTAAACAAAAACAATCAACTCTAATGATAAAATCTCAAATGTTGCTGGAAACAAAGATTTAAATCGTGAGATGTGCCCTGACACCAGGAACTGTAGCATTATCTTTATAATGTGTGTTGACAATAACGCCGACGCACGCACACTGGTTTTGCCAATAAACCAAACTGTTAGGGGCCGTCTCCACGAGCGAGGAATTGCGGCGATATTATCGTCGTGCCACGTATTTCTATAGCGCGGACTCGTCGCGATTCTCTTGCTCGTGAAGACGGCCTCTAGAGAGTGTAAAGAAATACGTAGCACGATGATAACATCGCCGCGATTCTTTCGCTCGTAGAGGCGGCCTCTATGAGATTGTATAGAAATACGTGGCACGACGATAAAATCGCCGCGATTCCTTCGCTCGTAGAGACAGCCTCTATGAGAGAGTATAGAAATACGCAGCACGACGATAACATCGCCGCGATTCCCTCGTTCGTGGAGACGGCCCCTTATTGTTACCATTTATTGAGCAATCATGCTGCACGAACTTTCATGAAAAAAATAACGCACACCACGTCCGGCCAACACTGTGCTTAGAGGTACACTGATTCCAAATGAGCGTGCTCACTCATTTACCGTCATTTACCAGAACCGGGCGTAAAAACATCCAGTTTGTGTAAAAGTGCATTTTTTGACTGGCTTATGCTGTTCCACTGCTGGGCATAGGCTTCCCCCGTCTCTGTCCAGTGCGCTATCCCGCCAACTTCCATCCAAAAATTTAAAAGTGACACAAAAATCCCAACCGCAGTTTTAAATTCAGGGCATTTAACTATGCCGTGGGGTGCCTTCGGTAGAATGTTGCCCCTTCTCATGCATGATGCAGTAAGAACCTGCCAAGAGACACCCCGGAAGGCAGCAGCTGCGTCGTTCCGTGTCTCAACAGCCCTTACTGAGCATTGCAAAAGAAAATGTGATTAATTGAAAGTATTCAGAATCATAACTTTTTGATAAAGTTTTTCATATCCTTGAAATGTTCTACCTAACTGTGGTTTCATCATCATCATCAACACAGCCGTAGGACTGCCATCTATGTCCACTGCTAGACATAAGCATTCCTCTTGGATTGTTGCCATACTCGCCACGCTTGGCAGGCGGGTTGGCGAGCGCAGTACATGATGTTGATACACGGAAAGATGCTACTGCCTTTCTTCCGGAGGTATCCCTTAGCAGGCTCCTACTGCATCCACGAGTATGAGAGAAGTCACGAGCATTCTACTGCTGGCACCTTACGGTATTAATAATGCTGGACAGTTCACACAGCACCAGATAAAAGATTTTTACGGATTACCGTCGCGTTAAGGAATTTTCTAGGAATCCATTTATTTTTTGTCGAAATATTTAGTTCAATAGCTTCTGAAATTAGTTTTTTCTCGGATCTGTTTCCAACGAATTTTTCCCTTACCTAATATTTTAATGATATTCTTAGGTTCTTGGCAACAGCTATAAATCTAATAATACCAATGCCGTGCGTGCCGGCAGTAAGATGTTGCTTAACCTCTCCTACCCGTGGATGCAGTTAGAATCTGCCAAAGTTGGCCATTGGCGCTTACGACTTTTATAAAAGAGCCAAATTAATCCGTGAGTTGAAAGTGATCCTAAGTTATCAGCAATATTCTATTAAATAAGTTTCAGTATTATCTACAGAACTTGGCGATTATTACAGAACTAGTATTATTACAGAACTCTAAAGGATTAGATCTCAATTCTCTTGTGGGTGAAGTCACACGACATTTTGAATATTGAACTCGGCTCCCATTTACAAATTTATGTTTTTGATAGGATTATGAATTCGAAAACAGGCAAAAAATAAAGATCGAAAAATCGATAATGCCTGGAAAATTTACTGGTCCATGAAGGGTGACCTTCCTATATCACTAAAACGCAAACTCGTCGACATTGTGTATCCTGCCCGTCCTACCTACGGTGCCCAGAAGTGGTCTTTGACTGAGTTACACAAGAGCAAACTCAAGATTTGTCAGAGGGCAATGGAACGCAGCATTCTCGGGTTTAAACGAGTCAACCGAGTTTGTACCATCATGCTGCGTTCCCTTACGGGCATCACAGATGTCGGTAAGAAGGCTGCAACGCTGAATTGTCGGGGTCTACAGAGGAAGTGTTGGCGGGATAAACTTGTTACCTTTGACAGCGGATGGTGGGAGTCTGCAAAGGATCGGGATTGTTGGAAGACTTTAGGAGAGAACTTTTCCCAGCAGTGGGATAACATAGGTTAAAGAAAAGAAAATGAATACTTAACGGCACAAGAGACATCATGGGTTCTCAGGGGCAATCCATAAACTACGTTACACGCTATGGGGGAGGGACTATCCGATACATGAACCCTTGCTAAAGTGCTAGTCCTTCATAGATAGCTCCAATATTGCAATCTTACCCGATATTAGAAGTCCTTCAAAGATAGCTCCAATATTGCAATCTGTCCCGATATTATAAGAAGTCCTTCAAATATAGCTCCAATATTACAATCTGACCGACATTAGAATAAGTCCTTCAAAGATAGCTCCAATATTGCAATATGACCCAATATTAGAAGAAGTCCTTCAAAGATAGCTCCAATATTGCAATATGAGTATCTTTTCACCTTTAATATTGAATTTTCTTGTATTTTCAGAATGACAACTACGCATTTTCATATAGAGTGAACGATAAGAAGACGGGCGATGATTTCTCACACTCACAGCACAGCAGTGGTTCGGCCACCAACGGAGAGTACCGCGTTCGACTCCCGGACGGTAGAATGCAGATAGTCTCTTACACAGCCGACGAGAACGGATATAAAGCAGATGTGAGATACGACGATGAAGAAAAAAGAGGAAATAAAATTGATTACACCAACGATTATTCTAATAACTATGTCGATAGACAAAAATATGTAGATAGGAATGTTTACGATAAGAATAAATATATAAACAGAGTTAACACGTATGTTGAAAGAAACACTGTTAGAAATAACATAAATAGTGATGTATATGGGAATAATGTTATAACTGACAATATCAATAGCGATGTATACAGAAATCATCTAAATAATAATAACGATGCATACAAAAATAACATCGATTACACAGACAGAACTATCCAAAACGTAGAATCGAAACCGGTTAACGAAAAAGACGAATATTACTATCCAGATGTATCGAAAGAGTATTACACTGATTACTCTTCAGAATACAACAGTAACTACGAGCCTCACAGAAGTAAATACAATTTCGCTAAGAATACTCACGATAGTGATACAAATGTTGATAAGGCGACAGTGAGACCATCTTACGAAGAACTAAAGGACTTATTCACAAAAAGGTACGCGAAATACGACCCTGTTGAACTGACAGTACCATCCACCACTCCTATACCTTACGAAGGTACAACTGAACGAGTGGTAGTTATAGGAACAAAGGCTCCTAATTTGTACACTAACATTAGGAACAGTATCATTCCTAGCTATTCGACTCCTAAAGTTATAGTGGCGACAACTCCTAGGAGCTATTTGGTATCTACCATCGCCAGTTTGAAGAATAAAGTACATTTGGTTTCTAAACCAGTTTTAAGTGAGGCGTTTGTTAATAAAATTAATAAGTATTTAACTTTTAACTAAGTCTGTTTAGCTTTAGTCTATTTATTATTATGTTTAGCGAATAAAGTGTTTCTTCGGTGTTTATTGTTTGATTTGGACATTTGTAATTAAATCAGATTGAAAGCTTATTTTCTTAACATTATTAAGGAATCCCTAAGTCAATGTTTTGACTGCCTTCGTAGTTGGTCTAATAGCTGACTGAAACGCAGGAGGCAGCAGGTTCGATTCCCGCCACGGGACAAATGTTCTATAGATATTTGTCTCGTCTGTCTGTCTGTCTGGGGTTTTTTTAAGTACTCACCGATCTCTCCGTCGATTATAGACCGATATAAAAAAATCTTTTTTTCTTTGAGAGTAGACCACTAAAGACCACCTGCCAGATGGGCGGACGATCTAGCCAGGGTAGCCGGACAGTGTATGAGGCTTGCACAGGACCGTTTACGTTGGCATGCTGAAGAGGAGGCAGTGGGTGTCCTTACCTTCGCAATATGGGCAGCAGCGTCTTTCCGTGTATCAACATCCCGTACTACGCTCGTCAACCCGCCTGGCAAGCGTGGCGAGTATGGCAATAACCCCCTCATAATCTAGGAGATCCATGAGGTAGGCCTATGTCCAGCAGTGAACCTGGACAGATTCCTACGTCTGTGATGATGATTTCTTCAAATCTTAGTAACGATTTGTTTTAAACTTAAAGACGGATAAATTATTAAGACCTCAGTGTAATCCCGAGCCTTAACGGTCAACCCTTGAGAAGTTTGATTGAACACAATTGATTGAGATCAAAGTTCGGCTACGTTTGAAACTCCAAGTAATATCGAACATTATCATACCGAGCAATAAGCGCGTCTATTGTACCGGCAGGGTGATTACGTATCGCGCGACAGGTTTTGCTACAAGCAATTGACAGCAATATTGCTGTCGAAAGTCAATTTTGTATAAGAAAACAGTAAGGAATTGACATTTGACAGCAATATTGCTGTCAATTGCCTGTTGGAAAACCTGTCGCGAGATACGTAATCACCCTGCGGGACACATTCCCTTTCCATTCACAGTCGTGGAGTCCCGGCAGTAGAATGTTACCTCTCCTCTCATTCCCGTGGATGCAGTAAGAGCCTGCTAAGGGATACCGGAAGATGGACAGCAGCGTTTTCCGTGTAGCAACATCCCGTATTGCGCTCGCCAACCCGCCTGCCAAGCGTGTGGCAACTACCCCTAATGAAGATGCATGAGGCCTGGGTTCAGTAGTGGACGTTTTACGGCACTGAAATGATGATGATGACACTGCCTTTCCGTCAGAACTGATTGCCATGGGCATGTATAATGTTGCCTCTCGCCTGTGAATGAAGATAATCTGCCATGGGATACATCTGGCTAAGCAGCAGTGCCTTACCGTGTAACCCGCCTGCCAGCATTGAATCAACCCCCTTACCTTATGATCATGACATGGTGATCCACGAGGGAGGCGTTTGTCCCGCTGTGGACGTGGGAATGGCTGAGATGATGGTAGAATAGTTAACCCTTGAGAAGTTTGATTGATTGTATTTTAACTAACATTTTCCCATTAAATTATAATAGTTGTAAAATATCTTTAATAAAAACACTTCAGAGCATGTCTTATGATGATACAGAAAAGTTATTAGCAATAACTAAGAACTAACTGTTACTCTACTATCACTATCACCATGTATTCCAAGAATGAAATGTTACGCAAGCGTTTTTAACGAACATAGGTGTAAAAATTTAGCTTAGTTTTAGTTTATCTAAGTCTTCTAATTATAATGATTGTTATGTTATTTACCTACAATAAGTAAATGTAAGTCCCACAAGTCTGAAACACAGGTTTTATCCTAGTTCAGACACGGATATTTTAGTACATTTAAATAGCTACGGCTCTTTGTAATTTATTGTGAATTTATATTGATTTTTGAATAAATTATCTATCTATTTAATTGACATGATTGAGAGGAAACCTACACATTGCTTTTTTCCTGTTTATTATTGTTTAATGTATTTGGCTTTGATAGTTCTTGATTGATAATTGATAAGATTGTTCTCTCTTAAAGATTCTAACGTTTTGGGGTGTATACTCTGAAATATCTTTGCCTCAGATCTTTGTAATTATTTTGTTTTATGAGGTAATAATAACTTATATCAAGACCTCAGTGTAAACCATAAAGGTCAATCCTTGAGAAGTTTGAACACAATTGATTGAGAACAAAGTTTGTCTACGTCGAAACTCCAAGTAATATCGAATATTATCATACCGAGGAATAACCGCGTCGATTGTACCGGGACACACTGCCTTTCCGGTAAAAAAACTGATTGCCGTGGGTCTGTAGAATGTTGCCTCTTCACACTTGCTCGTGGACGCAGTAAGAATCTACCAATACATCTGGAAGATAGGCTAAAGGTCAACCCTTGCATCAGCGCCTTTCCGTGTATAACCCACCTGCTAGTATGGAATCAACCCTCTTACCTTATGTTCCATGAGGAAGGCGTTTATCCAGCAGTGGACAAAGGAACGGCTAAGGTGGTTTTCAAAGAGTGTTGTGTTTGCCTATAATTGGCATATAATAAGAACTGATCCTTGTCATTTTTCTTTGTTGAATGTGTTTATATATGTCAGCGTTCCTTTTTATAAATAAATAAATAAATAACGGTGATGATGATGAAATTTTATTTTATTTTATGTTGACCCTATTATGACGTTGAAAGAAGAGGAGCCAGCCAGCCTATCCCATTTATTGTTATTTTTTGTTAATATTTTACGACGATATTTGACGTAGATATGTTGACATATTTTTTGCGTTTTTTGTTCGCTAAATATTTTCAGTATCATGGTCTGATTGCAACCCCCCAGCTTTCGGTAGTAGTCTGGTTACACGGTGTATATTTTAAATTGCTAAATATTTAAGTAATATAAATTTAGACACATGAAAAATTAACAACTCCAATTTATTACACCTTTTTCAAAAAATATTACATCTGATGATTAAACAAACTAAAGATACGGCAACTGCTTCAGTTTTGTAATTAATGTTTTTACTATCCTTTAGTTATTAACATACATAACCGGGAATATAACGCGTAAATTACCTTTATTATTTCCCGATGTTTATTATTACGCGATAAATACCAAGTAATATCATCATCATCATTTCAGCCGTAAAACGACCACTACTGAACACAGGCCTCCTTCATGGATCTCCATAAGGGGCAGTTGCCATACTCACCACGCTTGGCAGGCGGGTTGGTGAGCGCAGTATGGGATGTTGATACACGGAATGACGCTGCTGCCATCTTCCGGAGGTAGCTCTTAGCAGGTTCTTACTGCATCCACGGGCAAGAGAGGAGGGGCAACATTCTGCTGGCACCCCACGGCAAATACCAAGTTATAGTATGTTAATAATGTGTTGTGATCGCAAAAGTTTTAAAAAAACAATTCTATCCATTAGTTTCTGAGATTAGCGCGTTCGAAAAAAACAAATTATTGAGCTTTATAATTTTGATTTAATATAAATACTCATTGACTTTGAGTTTTATTTAGATAAATATACATAAATACTCATTGACTTTGAGTTTTATTTGGATAAATATAAATACTCATTGACTTTGACTTTTATAGACATAGTGACAGCCCAGATGAGAACCAATCATCTGTATTAGCCATCCTACAGAGCTGAGTGTCCGCATAAATTGGCCAGGCTCAAGTCTCAACTTTAGTAACAGTTGTAACACAGCGCGTTGCTTGTTAACCTTAAACTACCCTAATTTAAAAAGGTAGCCCAACGCTAGTTCTGCTTACTTTATGTGCAATATTTACGGGATCATCATCATCATCTGAGCCGTATGACTCGAAATAGGCCTCCCTCGCTGGTTGGCGAGTGCAGTACGGGATGTTGATACACCGAAAGGCGCTGCTGCCCATCTTCCGGTGGCGCTCGCGGCGCTCGTGGCAAGTATGGCAACAAACCCCTCATACTCTTGGAGATCCAAGAGGGAGGCGTATGTCCAGCGGTGGACGTGTGAACCTGAAAATCGGTGCGAAATAATATATTATTTTAAATTAAGCATAAACATTATATAACGCCGTGGGGTGCCGACAGTAGAATTTTACCCCTCCTCATTCCCGCGGATGCAGTAAGAGCCTGCTAAGGGATACCTCCGAAAGATGTGCAGCAGCCTCTTTCCGTATATCAACATCCCGTACTGCGCAGGCCAACCCGCCTGCCAAGCGTGGTGAGTATGGCAACTCTCCATCATGGAGATCCATGAGGCAGGCCTGTGTTCAGTAGTAGACGTTTTACGGATGAAATGATAAACATTATAAACAATCAATGTCTAATGGACTCTTTGGTTGGTTACGCTATTGGTCACTTTCGTTTTAACAGTTAAACAATGCGGGTTCAAGTCCTGCCGGTTTTGTTCTATACTATTGCAATGGCAGACCTCGAACTGGACTATGATACGAGGCATCTTCCATTATGATTTTCTGGCAGTATGCCAAATTCTAACAAACTGCATGAAGAACGTGGTCGACATTTCTCTTCAAGGAACCCTCGTTAAAGCAAATAAGATCACGTAATTTTAACACTCGATTTCACAAAATTGAGTTTCAAACATGAAGTGCACAAACGGTTACTCTATTATCAGACGGAACCCAAGAAAATTGCAAGTCTATTCAGTCGTAGGGGTTCAGACAAGGACAGAGATAAGGAGTAGTGCGGTCTATGGGCTGGCGATTATTGCCAACGATTCTTGTAGGGATGGGGTAAGGATGTGATTGTTGGTCGATAAAAATGCGGAATAATAATCAAAACTCATGAGCGGCCCCCCCACACTATGCAAAGCTTGCATCGTGGAGGCTAGTCAGATACTAACAGTTACGGTATTACAGACTCCCTATATAATTATTTCCCGCAATTGCTATCGATTTCTGCCTTTTGGGTAGCATTAATTTCAATGCTGAATTTCAAACCGATTACAAAAAAGAAAAAAACACTATTAAAATAACCATTAAAAATACATCCTAAGTTAACAGAAAGAGAAACGACGGCAAAAAATTACAGCAATTGCGGGAATTAAATGATGACCTTATTCGACAATAGTTTATAAGAGACTAACAGTAACAACAATAAATAAATAAACACGACCAATTTTGACAAACTGATTAATTTCAATTTATTTATTTTGCCAGAATGTATGTACAATAACTTCTTACTTTCTTCTAATATTACGTATAAATACAATCTACCTTAGATAGGCGTGCAAAAATGACGATCGTTATAATTTATTAAAAAGATTTTAAACATTAAAAAAATAATACTATTAATTAAAATAAATCAAAAATAAAGTCAAAAACAGAAATCTTATGTTACGAAAATTCAAATATTTCTTAACGTCATAAAAACATTTCTCTAAAAGCCATTTTTTATTTATCGTTAAATTCTTAAAATTACCTAGTAATTTATTATAAATAGTTATTGCGTGGTAGTATGAATTCCGTTGTATCAGCTTTAACCGGCATGGAGGGACATACAGTCTATTTTGATGTCTTGTGTATACTATGTGAAATACTAAGGATGTTGTTTGACGAAAACACAAATATCCCTGATGTACATTAAAAAAATAAAGTTATCCTTAAAACATACCAATTGCATTGAAGTATCCTAAAACTTGTTCATAACTCGTCACTTACATTATCACTGATGCTGGACCTGTCTTCATCGATAATTTACGACAAAATTTATTATATTTTGTATTAGTTTTCATCGATATATCGTAGAATTTTCATCGTAAAGTCACAACCCCAGTTGCATCCTACATGATCGGTTGAGTATTTGGCTGGCACACGTCTACTCTATAGTGCTGGCGACAGGAGGAAGATCAGTGTTTGTCTGTTTGCCTAGCAAATTGCCTCAATGGTAAAGCATCAATTAAACTTACACATTTTATCGAAAAGTCCCATCATTTGTTACATCTCTCGTTTTATTTTGATCTGTTTTGTATAATATATATATATATATTTATAACGTTTTGTTGCATTTTCTGAAAACATCGATTCGTTCCATTCCCGGTTGCATCTCACGTGATCAGCTGAGTCGTTGTCTGGTGGGCTGCCAAGGATGCACGGCACTCGCTTACTCGTTACTGTATCATAATGAAACTAAGAATTTTCATCGACAAGTCTAATAATTAGTTGCAACTAAAGTGTTATGCTGAACGACGAAATTAACATCTTAAATTTTATCCTAAGATTTTCTTTAGCGATAATATCAAGTTACTTTTCATCGATAAACGTAGAATTCGCATCAAACCCAACTCTAGTTGCATCTTACATGTTTTGCTGAGATTTTCTGTATCGATAACTATCAAGATATTTTTGTCGTGGGGTAGAATCTTAGAATGTACATATGTAGTAGAATGTTACCCCTCCCCTCATGACCGATGCAGTTAGAGCCTACTAAGGAATACCTCCGAAGGTGGGCAGCAGCGTCTTTCCGTGTATCCCGAACTGCGCTCGCCAATCCGCCTGCCAAGCGTGGTGAGTAGGGCAGCTACCCCTCATGGAGATCCTGGAGAGGCCTGTGTTCAGTAGTGGACGTTTAACGGCTGAAATGATGGTGAATGATGATCAACATATTTTTCATTGATAAACGTGTAATTTTTATCGCCTAGTCCCAACCCTAGCTGCATCTCACGTGTTCTGCTTCGTTGGCTGGCGGGCTGCCAAAGATGCACGGCACACGCCTACTCTATAGTGCTGGCGACAGGGGAAAAAGTGTTTGTCTGTTTATCGAGAGACGAGTTTGTCTGAATGCTTTTAAATTTTAAGTAGGTTTTGCCTTTTTGTGTGGTTTTGAACTTTAAGATGTATGAGGGAGGACTATGTCTAGTAGTGGAGGTGGACAGCAGTCCTGCGGATGCGATGATGATAATGACATTTTTTAATTATAAAAATCCTTCTGATCTAATGTTGGGGTTGCATAGTACTCGCCAACACAGTGGCTTTTATGGCCCCCATTCTTTATAAATCCCGTGGGGTGCCGTCAGTAGAATGTCACCCTTCCTCTCTTGCTCGTGGATGCAATAGGAATCTGTTAAGGGAGAATCATCTTCGGAAGATGGGCAGCAGCGTCGTTCCGTGTATCAACATCCCGTACTGCGCTCGCCGACCTGTCTGCCAAGCGTGGTGAGTTAGGCAACCACTCAAGATCTTCAGATCCATGAGGGAGGTCCAGAAGAGGACGTGGACAGAATTTCTAAGGCTGAGATGATGATGACGACATTTTTCCAGAACGATGAACCAATTGGGTGCTCGGCTGGTATCAAACCTATGACCTTCTACTGTTGGGGTTGCATTGTACTCGCCAACAAACCTGCTCTTATAGACCCTCATCCTCCGAAAAGAAGAGTATCCTGAGACGAAGGGGAAAAGGGGATCCTCTGAAACTCTTTTACCGCAAGCTGATTACGTATCTCGCGACAGGTTTGCAACAGGCGTAAATCTCGCGATCACCGCTGTCAATGGTTTGTAGTATTTAAAAGCAAAAAAATTACGTTTATCAGAGAAAATCGTGAGATATACGCCTTTTGCAAACCTGTCGCGGAATACGTAATCAGGTTGCGTTAATATATCGTAGGAGGCCTGTAGACTCCGACATAGGAACTTCCAAAGCCTGTGCCGGGACTTAATAAAATAAGCATCGGGCAAAGGAAAAGTTATGAGTTGAAGAACATTCCCACAATTGTGGCTTAGAGCAGAGGACGGTTTCCACGGAGCTTTAACGGGCCAGGTAGCAGAGGTTGGATATGGCGTATAGATAACGATAAAATAATAAAATGCAATAAAAATATTTAGTTTTAATTCCGCTTATGATGAGATGCATGAGCACCGCCCGCTAATTATGCACATGCAGGGAGAACTAGGTTATCAGTGGTTGACTGGTCGGCGGCTGGAACGCAAAATGTTCCAGCCGCCGACCAGTCAACACTTCAGCGTCTCACCTGATGATGCCTCGCGGAAAGGTGAAACACGTGTCGTCATATAGGTTTGGGTATGCATGCTGCACTGACAACTTAGTTCTCCCTGCATGTGCATAATTAGCGGGTGGGAGGGCGGTGCTCATGCATCTCAGCATAAGCGAAATTAAAACTAAATATTTTCATTTCATTTTCGTGTCATGGGTTTCCGCAAAGTAACGCCTGATTCCATTATTTAAAGATAAAAGAGATAAAATGTGTAATACCGTAAATCACTACTATGAATATCCCATCTCTGTGTTACTCTGTGTTTCTTTCCATCTTTTTTGCTCAATGATTATTGCTACTCACACCTTAAAATTTGTTTTTTTCCCATAACTTTTTTATCCAATTCTTTGTGCCTATCAGTGTTATTATAATTATTATTTCATAGCAGGAATCAAAATCTGCAAATACCATATCCATTCTATGAGCAGTTCTAACGTCCATGTACAATTTAGTACTTAAATATTCCACAAGTGCGTCTAGGTACGTAGTAAGCTTAAATAGCTTACTTAATTCGGACAAAGCATGTTCTGAGCTGTTTTTAACTTAATTGTATGAGTTACTTTGCTGCAGTGGTGTTACTTTTAACTGGCGCAATAAGGGTTTGAATTAATGAATGAATGAATGAATTAACACTTTAATAATGCACAAAGAACACACACATAATAGAAAAAAAACAAGAGAAAACATATGTACAAACTGGCAGCCTTATTGCTCAAAGCAATTTTTTCCAGGTAAAAATAACTTAGGTAGTGCACAAAAGAAATAAGGAAAATCTATAATGTACTTAAACCTAGATGTATAAACTGGTAAATAAATAAATATAATGTCAATTTAACATATGTAATATATACAAATATTAATATATATTAGTATATATATATATATATATATATATATATATAAAGTAAGCCTTTGCATCTATTATAGATGATTTATACAGCGTCAGCAACTGGTAATCATGCTGTACGGGACGCTGCAGTGCCTGGGCCATTGTAAGATGGATTAGGCTTGCCCAGCACCTATACCATTCTCTCAGCTTAGTCAGCCCAGTTAGTATTATTCAGAGGAAAGAACAGGTCAATACGTCTGAAGCTAACTAAGCCGCGGGTTTCCTCACGATGTTTCCTTCACCGTTAAAGCACGTGTTAAGAGTGCACATACATTTTTCAAGAAAGAAAAATCCATTGGTGCACGGCTGGTATCGAACCCACGACCTTCGGATTGAAAGTCGGGCGCTGGCAGTTGGATCTTGCCCTTGCCCATGCAGAAAGAATCTGCCAAGGGATAACTCCGGAAGATGAGCAGCGTCTTTTCGTGTATCACGTACTTACATCCCGTACTGCACTCCCCAATCTGCCTGCTCAGTTTGGTGAGTATGGCAACACTCTCATGGTCTTGGAGACCCATAAGGAAGGTCCACGTCGACTACTGGACGTGGACAGCGTGACTTAGCAGTCCTTCCTATGATAACGGGCAAAGCCGCGAGCAGAAGTGGTTCATAAAATTAGGAAAGGTTAAAGACATAAATGGGTTAGTTTAGGATAAATAGTCGCTCACATATTATGTAATGCGATTTTCAAAACATACCGGAATCATTTAAGAGGAAAACTGAATTAATAAGCTCAGTTCACACACTGCCACGCATCACGCTGCATATTGCGTGAATGCGTCTTCTAACGTTACTTGTAAGTATCTCCGTTTGTATGGAAAACAACCACAGTCCAACACACCGAAAATGCATCTACGCACGTTCATGCAGATCACGCGCTCAGGCGCGGAGAAACATGCATCCACGTGCGTAGGTGCGGGGCGAGACGACAGGTATGGCACACCGAGACCCGCAGTCTAGCGAACAGCTTTGAATGAAATGAGTCAGAGCCGCCGTAAGTCCACAAAACGCAACTACGCGTGTGAATGCGTTAAAACCCGCACGATGATGCAGATCTGCACTTCATCAAGTACGCGCGTAGGTGCGTCGACACGCAACATGCAGCGTAGTCCGTGGCAGTGTGCTTACCGCCTGAGGCCTTTGCATCTATTATAGATGATTTATACAGCGTCAGCATCTGTAAATCATGCTAAACGGGACGCTGCAGTGCAGACATTGTTAGATGGAAAAGGCTTGCCCAGCACCTATACCATCCTCTCAGCTTAGTCAGCTTTTAGTCAGAGGAAAGATCAGGTCAATACGTCTGAAGCTAGTCAGATACTACCGTCTATTATTAAGAAATACAGCCTTAATAAATTCCTTCTTTGAAGTTGGTTTAAAATAAAAGTATCCGCTGTATTCCGGCTTAAGCGGAAAGGAATAACTTAAACCTCATTTAGTACTAAAATGGTAATACATTGAGGCTTTGACTCATTATTATACAGATAGAGGTTTTACAAGTCAAATCTCTAATGAATTTTACGGTTGTTATTCAAGAGCATCCATTTGCAGACGGAATCAGTCAAGTGCGAGTCAGGCTGTTGTATAAGACATTATCTCATAATCTCAGCCATAGGACGTCCACTGATGGACATAGGCCTCCCTCATGTAACTCCATGAGAGGTAGTTGCCATACTCACCACACTTGGCAGGCGGGTTGGCGAGCGCATTACGGGGCGTTGACACACGGTATCCCTTAGCAGGCTCTTGCTGCATCCATGGGTATGAGAAGAGGGGTAACATTCTACTGCCGGCACATACCATGCTGAGTAAGGGCACAGCATGATTATGTGAGGTTGTCTCGCGACGACTCACTAAGACCCCCCTGATGGTCGGCCTCGGTGCACTAGAAGCTCCGGTTTCTCGTAAAGAACACACCCCCTATCGCACCTTGCCTGAGCACGTCCCGGGGGCGTCCACAACTAACGCCCCCTACGTCTCGCGGAACTTACGATGGTGCATCGTTATAATGCACCATCGCCCTCCCTGGGTCCGTCTGGGATAGTCCAAGCCCTCACTCTGACTACCCCACGGACCCAGGTGGTTCAGCTGTGAACTGTGTTTTAACGACGTTGTTGTCACGATGTTTTCCTTCAAAAATTCATAGAAGGTTGCCATCTAAGATTAGAAACACGATCGTAAGATCAAAGAATCTCTGCTTACCGGATAATAACGATTGTTTGGTTTTATTTCGCAAAGGGTAGATGGCAGGGCGGTTCGGGAGCGTGGGCTATAGGGCTGTGCAAACTGTTAAGCAACATCCGCGCCGCCGCGCCGCCAGTGATGCTGTTCGTCTGACCTCTTTGTTTGATTCTATTTAATTCTAATTTCTATTATTATTGTAATAGCTTTTGGATGTTTTGGCTTAGGTTTTAAGTCCATCTGTGTCTAAATAAATGAATTATAAATTAAGTGCCTATGACGCGCATGCGAGATCTGTTGTTTTCTTAAAGCAATCCTTGTGTAGAAATTGACATGTTCTTTCCTCTGACTAATAAATAGAAGACTAAGCATTTTGTTTAGTTCATGGTGTGCCGTGGGATGCCGGCAGTAGATGTTACCCCTCCTCTCATGCCTGTGGATGCAGTAAGAGCCTGCTAAGGGATACCTCCAGACGATGGGCAGCAGCGTCTTTCCGTGTACCAAGATGCCGTACTGGGCTCGCCAACCCGCCTGCCAAGCGTGGTGAGTATGGCAACTACCCCTCATGGAGATCCATGACGGCCTGTGTGGACGTTTTTCGGATGAAATTATGACGACGATAATGATGATGATGACGAAACTGAGAAGATGGTATAGGTGCTGGACAAGCCTTATGTCAATCGTTCGTAGACTATGTTCCACCCACAATGACGTGACCTATCTCACATATTGATGTCTGGTAATCTACTAAAGCTACACATTTTAATACCAAAAAGTAAGGCCTATCAAATGGCATGTTTCAGATCTTATACAAACACTAGCTTTTGCCCGCGACTTCGTCCGCGTGGAAGACATAAAACGACCCCTTTTTCACGCAGAGCTACTTTGATTCGAAAATATAAATCCCATTTATTCCCTATCCCGTAAAAATTTCGAAAATTCACTTCTTAGTGCACCTCCAGGATAATCAAGGTATATATGTGCCAAATTTCAAGTCTTTAGGTCCAGTGGTTTAGGCTGTGCGTTGATATATCAGTCAGTCAGTCAGTCAGTGAGTCAGTCAGGACCTGTGAATTTTATATATATGGATGATTATTTTATACAGCATCAGCAACTATTATTCAAGCTGGGGACGCTGCAGTGTCTGGGGCTTTGATGGAGAAGTAAGGCACGCCTCCTTCCAGTTGGAAGGAACTTAATTAAGTTATTAATTAGTCAGAGGAATTAACACGTCATTACGTCTGTAAGTGACGAAGCGACGGGTTTCCTCATGATGTTTTCCTTTACCGGCAAACCACGTGTTTACCGACAGTTGTGTTAACTTTTGCGGTCACGTTTCGTAAGTCTGTCCTTTCTCGAGATTTTATTGGAGTGAATAATATAGGATTATAGCTAGAGCAATTCAGGTAAAAACAGAATTTTCTGGATATTTTCTTGTGTACAGAACCTTAGCAGTAATCGGCTGTGTACTTGCGCAAAAAAGTGCATTCATCATCACCATTTCAGCAGTAAAACGTCCACTATCGAACTCAGGCCTCCCTCATGGATCTCCAAGCTAGTTGCCATACTCATCTTGCTTGGCAGGCTAGTTGGCAGCGCAGTACGGGATGTTGATACACGGAAAAACGCTGCTGCCTATCTTCCGGAGGTATCCCTTAGCAGGCCCTAACTGCATCCACGGGCATGAGAAGAGGGGTAACATTCTACTGCCGGCATACCCACGGACATTCATTTCTTTTCACAACTTGCTTCTGACCGCGGCTTCGCACGCGTTGTACTGGGATGAAAAGTAGCCCATGTGTTAATCCTGGTCTACATGCACATGCAAAATTAAATCTGTTCGGTAGTTTTTGCTTAGAGGGGTAACAAACATCCAAACAAACTTTCGAATTTATAATTAAAGTGAGATAAAAATCATATACATATACATACATATGTCAGGCAGTCTTTGTTAGCCGTGGTACTTCTCAATCGTAGAACTGCCTGTCCAGGTCATAGAGCCTCCCTCATGGATCTCCATCAGGGGTAGTTGCCATACTCGCCACGCTTGGCAGGCTGGTTGGCGAGCGCTGTTCATGATGTTGAAACACGGATAGACGCTGTTGCCCATCTTCCGGAGGTATCCCTTAGCAGGCTCTTACTGCATCCACGGGCATGAGCAGAGGGGTAACATTCTACTGCCGGCACCCCACGGCACTACTGGACCAATTTTCAAAATTCTTTCACCATTAGAATGCGTCATTATTCCTGAGTAACATAGGCGTTTATCCCCGTATTCCCACGGGAACGGGAACTACGCGGGTGAAACTGTGGAGTGTGGCTAGTTAGGGATATATCGGGTTTGTGCCAGGGCAACAGCCGGATATAGAATAAATAAGTTCCAGCTAAATTAGGTCGAATTGCGGCCATTATTTTTTATCTACATGAGTCAGCTTTATTTATTTTTAAACAGGAAACTCAACGACCGCCATTTTGTTCTGAATTATATCGATTTGTTATCATAAGTTTTCTGACTTTGTCTTTGGTAGAGTTAGGTTTCCATTTTATAACACTACCGAAAACTGCCGTACACCAATTATTATTTCTTGGAAAATGTAAGTGCACACTTAAAACGTGCTTTAAAGGTGAAGGAAACATCGTGAGAAAACCCGCGGCTTAGTTAGCTTCGGACGTAATTGACCTGTTCTTTCCTCTGAATAATAGTAATCATAGACAATAGACATCCTGTAAGTGGAGGAACACATTGTCATAAGTTATATTAGTTATAAGTTTATATTTTATTGTGATTCTTTTGTTGGGTGTCCATAAATAAATAAATAAAAAATAAATAAATAGTTGACTAAGCTGAGAGGATAGTATAGGTGCTGGAGCCTAATCCGTCTAAAAATGTCCCAGGCACTGCAGCGTCCCTTACAGCATGATTACCAGTTGCTGACGCTATATAAATCATCTATAATAGATTCAAAGGTCTAACGGTTTACAATTCGTCAAGGTTTAAGACCTACTCTTGTCGACGAACATCGTCATCATTTCCACTACTGGACATCAGTCTTATGGATATTGAAGTACTTATCAAAATCAAATTCATTTATTGCGAAAATGGGTTACATACTGATGTCAATAATATAAAAAGTCCTTCCATAATCAACTTTACAGCATGCAATATTCAATAAATTGTTTAAAATTAAAGTAATAAAGTATTATTTTAAGTATATATGTACATAATGGATGTTGTATCACGTGGATGCAGGCTCTTACTCCATCCACGGGCATGAGAGAAGGGGTATCATTTTACTGCCGGCACCCTACGGCAGTAAACTTAGGGTACAGAAAGTATAGTGCCTATTAAAATTGGCACAATTTATAACGTCTTCATCTGCCACGAATTGAACAAAGGAAGTTGCCCCAATAAGGATGTGCAGTAAACTTTAAATTAAGTGAATAAAAATGTCGCGCGTCCATTGTTTCCGGTTTTGGCAGCCTTCCACCACGAGATGGGTAGAGCTAGGAAAATGAAGAGCTTTCAAGTTTGCTATAGTTCGTAAAACGTAGCTTGATCGCTGCGACACAAATACTTAATGACACGAATAGGCCTGGTACCAAAGATTTAAATCTTTGGATACGCTCCTACCGTAAGGAGACAGCGCTGTTTTGTTTTCACACGATATGAGTATGCACGCTCATTTGAAATCAGTGTAGGTACCTCTAACACCCACAGTCAACACACACACAACCTCACAGTGTGAAAAAAATAACACACACCACATCTAGCCGGATGTGGTGTGTGTTATATTTTTTACGAAAGTTCGCGCAATATGATTGCACAATAAATGGTAGCAATAAAAGTTTGTTTTAACGGCAAATAATGCATGCGTAGCCGTGAGGTGCCGGCAGTAGAATGTTACCCCTCCTCTCATGCCCGCATGCTCTCATGCAGTAAGACCATGCTAAGGGATACCTCCTGAAGATGGGCAGCAGCGTCTTTTCGTGCATCAACATCCCGTACTGCGCTCGTTAACCCGCCTGCCAAGCGTGGTGAGTAACTACCCCTCATGGATATCCATGAGGGAGGCCTGTTCAGTAGTGGACTTTTTACGGCTGAAATGATGATGATGATGATGAATGCATGCGTCCGTCTTGACACTCATTTAAAGACAATGCCACAGATTTTGTTATCAGGGCATATCTATCGTTTTAAGGCGGTTGTCACACTGCCACGCACCACGCTAATTGTTGCGTGTCGACGCACCTACGCGTACCTGCGGGAGTGCAGATCTGCATCATCGTGCGGGTATTTTACGCACTCTCGCGCGTAGTTGCGTTTTGTGGATTCACGGCGGCTCTGACTCATTTCATTCAAAGCTGTTCGCTAGACTGCGGGACTCGGTGTGCCATATCTTTTTTTTTTCGTGGAAATCATCTAATGACTTCTCCCGCTCTAGAGTCAGACTTTTACTGACTAAAACCACACCTGTGTCCTTCAGTTGCCCCTTGCGTTCTAGGACTACGGGTTTCATTTTCAGAAATTCCCCGCGGTTCTAGCTTGCGGGCATCGGCCCTGTTTAGCCCCTACGGTTTGTTACATCTCTTGTGTGCCATACCTTGCGTCTCACCCCGCACCTACGCCCGTGGATGCATGTTTCTCCGCGCTTGAGCGCGTGATCTGCATGAACGCGCGTAGATGCATGTTCAGTGTGTTGGACTGTGCGTGTTTTCTATACAAACTGAGATACTTACAATCAACGTTAGAAGTCGCATTCACGCAACCTGCAGCGTGGTGCGTGGCAGTGTGTGAACCGCCTAAGTCTTTGGCTGGGATGGGAAAATAATGACGGGGTCACGATGACTCATCGGCATCGCACATCACTAATCGAGCTATCCTCTCCATAAAGTACGACGTTGCAACAGGTAATTTAAACCGTTTCAAAATTCAGAACTTGATGGGCGGGATTTCGATGTTGCAGCGATGAAGCTATGTTTAACGGACTATAATTGAGGTTGAGTGTTTGAATTAACATTTAAATGACGACGCATTGGCACAGCCGTGGGAGGAAAATGTTTAATTTTATATAACTTGTTACTGCAGAGTATTGTTTTTAACCACCGACAAAAAAAACTGTCTATGGCATCGTAGCTCTTAAACGCGACGGATTTACATACATTTTTTTATATTATAAAGCAGATTCTCTAGCGGTGGTTCTTAACCATGTTTTATCAAAATAGGTTGAGAAGTTTACAAGATAGATAGATAACTCTTTATTGTACTTAACTTAATGTTAACACATGACATAATATAACAAAGACAGAAAATTAAAAGTAGAAGTACATTGGCTGGCCTTATTATAATTATCTCTTCCAGGCAACCTTAGGATGGAGTTAACCAACAAGAATGAAAAAAGCACGGTGTCATCATACACATTAAAGATATCATTCATCATCATTTCAGCCATAAAACGTCCACTGATGAACACAGGCCTCCCTCATGGATCTCCATGAGGGGTAGTTGCCATTCTCACCACGCTTGGCAGGCGGGTTGGTGAGCGCAGTATAGGATGTTGGTACATGGATAGACGCTGCTGCCTATCTTCCGGAGGTGTCCCTTAGCAGGCTCTTACTGCATCCACGGGTAGGAGAGGAGGGGTAACATTCTACTGCCGGCACCCCACGGCATTAAAGATATGGGGTGTGAAAAAGGGGACGAATAATGGAATGTACCCAAATATCGAGTTTGGTATCAGATGATAGGAAATTATGTGTGGAATGCAAAACTAAAAGTTATATAGAAATCCGTCGAGACATTATTATATGGTTTATTATTACAACAGAATCGGCAACTATATAACTATATTGTTATTATAGAAATGAAAAATGCAATCAAAATTTTGTCTCTGACGGGACTCGAACCCGTAACGTTCAGACGAACACCTTCAACGCAGGCTGCCTTAACCGTTCGGCCCCGGAGCATTTAACCGTCGGGTCGAAAATCTTGACTGCCTTTATCAGTTTCGAACCGAGTGGCGACATCTAGCAGAAATTCTTAGAGATATTCTTGCCCACTGTCACTATAATGATACCTTAGTGTGGGTTTACACTTTAAATAAAAAATTGCTTATATTGTTATTGTTATAGTATTTGCTTTTAATTTAGTTTTATTTAAATTATTAGCATGTGTGTAGGGGTAAGGGGAGTAAGGGGGGGTGGGGGGTAAGGGGAGCCAACCTACATCCTTCGGCACCCAAGCCAACCTCACCGGCCCGTGGTACCCCCTGCTAAATAACAGACGAGGCTCTGACATCTTTTACCGGCTAAAGGCGGAATAACCTAGCTTAGATGGCACAGGCAAAACCATCTGGCCGTTGACAGGCAGCAGTGGCAACGGTGCGAGAAGCTGTGCCCCTGCGATCGCCAACCCGCTTGCCGAGCGTGGCGATTATGGCAATACCCCCAAAAATGATAAGAAACAAGAGGAATCGGCCCCCAGTTCCCGGTCGCCCTGCTATTCCTGACCAAGGCGGCGGTCACGGTTACGGCAGGGCAGGGGGTGCTAAGAATCCCCGGGCTACGGAAGGCCGCCCATCCCACCTGACCTTGGCAACCTACAATGGACGCAGTCTGAGGCTTGACGAACATCTGGCACAGTTGGAAGTGGAGCTGGAAAACATAAGGTGGCATGTTCTAGGTTTGAGTGAAGTCCGTAGAGAGGGCGAGGACACTATCACCCTAGACTCGGGCCACCTTTTGTACTACCGCGAGGGTGATCGAACATCCCAGGGTGGCGCAGGGTTCCTCGTTAATAGAACCCTCACTAACAACGTTGAAGAAGTCTCCAGTGTGTCGACCAGGGTAGCGTACCTGGTACTTCGACTATCGAAGCGTTATAGTCTGAAGATCATTCAGGTCTACGCACCGACCTCGGCATACTCGGATGACGAAGTGGAAGATATGTATGAGGATATATCTAAAGCCTTACACAACACCACCAAGGCTCACTTCAACGTTGTTATGGGGGACTTCAACGCTAAAGTGGGAGTCCAGAATTGCAGCGAGTCCCGTATTGGACCGCATGGTTATGGACGTCGGAACCACAGGGGGCAAATGCTTGTCAACTTCCTGGAGAAGGAGGGTCTCTTTTTAATGAATTCTTTCTTTAAAAAGAAGCCCCAAAGGAAGTGGACGTGGCGAAGCCCCGACACTGTGACTAAAAACGAGATCGACTTTATCATGACGGACAAGAAGCACATATTTAGAGATGTCTCTGTGATCAATAGGTTCAATACCGGATCTGATCACCGACTTCTTCGAGGCTCTCTGAATATCGATCTACAGCTTGAACGAAACCGTCTGATAAAGTCCACGCTCCGACCTGATCCACTCCAAATCATGGCGGGCTCCGAGGAGTTCCATAGGATACTCGGAGAAAGATTTGCTGCATCGGAACCCACCGAAGACGTAAACGAGGCCCTACACAATCTGGTCGAAACACTGAGGGGTGAAGGCATCAAGTTCTGCCAAACGCGACGCAGAGGTAAGAAGTCTAAACTCTCGGATGAGACTCTGCGGCTTATGACAATGAGGCGGGAATGCACCTCAGTTACTTCGTCAGAGAGGTCAGACCTAAACAAGCGTATTGCGAAGATGACACGGCACGACCTTCGGAGCTCCAACACACGCCTCATCCTAGAGGCGATAGAGCGAAACCGAGGGTCCAAAGTGTTCACTCAGCAGCTTGGAAGGAGCCACCTGACAAAACTAACGACTCGGGAGGGCAAAACCGTTCTGTCGAGGCCGGAGATTCTCGCTGAGATTGAAGACTTCTACGGCCGGTTATACGCCGCACATGCTCCGTGTCCCCAGCGTGAAGACCATGATCCTCGAGCCACCCTGACACGCCACTACACCGACGAACTACCGGACATCGACCGAGACGAAATCGTGCTGGCTCTGAGACAGCTTAAAAATGGAAAAGCCCCGGGTGAAGATGGAATTACTTCAGAACTTCTGAAGGCAGGAGGAGCTCCTATTATCCAAGAGCTACTGCACCTCTTCAATTCCGTTCTTCACTCCGGGAGAACTCCAAGGGCGTGGAGCGGGAGTTTGGTGGTTTTGTTTTTTAAGAAGGGCGATAAGACTCTTCTTAAAAACTACAGACCCATCTCGCTTCTGAGCCACGTCTATAAGCTGTTCTCCAGAGTTATAACGAATCGTCTAGCAAGAAGACTCGACGAGTTTCAGCCGCCGGAGCAGGCCGGGTTTCGCGGAGGATATGGCACCATAGACCACATACACACAGTGAGGCAGATTATACAGAAGTCCGAAGAGTATAATCAGCCCCTGTGTCTGGCCTTTGTGGACTATGAGAAGGCCTTTGACTCTGTTGAAACGTGGTCTGTCCTGGAATCTATACAGCGATGCCAAGTAGACTGTCGCTATATCGAAGTGCTGAGATCTCTTTATGGTTCCGCCACTATGAATGTCCAAGTACAGAACCAGCAGTCTCAGTCCATCCAGCTGCGCCGAGGAGTAAGACAGGGGGATGTCATATCCCCGAAACTGTTTACAAGCGCACTGGAGGACATGTTTAAGACGCTGGACTGGAAAGGTATGGGCATAAACATAAATGGCACCCACATCTCGCACTTACGATTTGCTGACGATATAGTCTTGATGGCAGAAACGCTGGAGGAGCTACAACAGATGCTGGACAGTCTAGCTTCAGCCTCGCGACGGATAGGTCTCGGTATGAATTTGGATAAAACCAAAATCATGATCAATGAACACATTGATCCGGGACCTATCTGTGTAAATGGCCACCTACTCGAAGTTGTTTCAGAATACACCTACCTCGGGCAAATTTTGCAATTAGGTAGGAACAATTTTGAGAAGGAGGCCAAGCGGAGGATTCAGCTAGGCTGGGCAGCGTTTGGGAAACTACGTAGGGTTTTCTCATCACATATACCACAATGCTTAAAAACTAAAGTTTTTAATCAGTGCGTCCTACCCGTCATGACCTACGGTGCCGAAACGTGGACACTTACGGTACGGCTGGTCCACCAGTTTAAAGTCGCTCAGCGAGCTATGGAGCGTGCTATGCTCGGAGTCTCTCTGAAGGATAAAATCCGCAACGAGGTTATCCGACAGAGAACCAAGGTCGTCGACATAGCACATAGGATTAGCAAGCTGAAGTGGCAGTGGGCTGGCCATATCTGCCGAAGAACCGACAACCGTTGGGGTAAACGTGTTCTTGAGTGGAGACCGCGGCTTGGTAAGCGTAGTGTAGGACGACCACTAGCAAGATGGAGTGATGACTTGCGGGCGGTCGCTGGTAGACGCTGGATGCGGCATGCTGAAGACAGGGTGAAATGGCACAGATTTGGGGAGGCCTATGTCCAGCAGTGGACTAATATAGGCTGATGATGATGATGATGATGTGTGTAAGCTTCCTCTAACCCAAGATTTTACGGGAGGAGGGGCTGTAACTATGCCTGTTGGGTAAACGGGCGGTGCTGGGGGCTGTTGAGCTGCGTGACCTCTGAGACACAGTCCTTCGACTAGTTCAAAGGGAAACGCACGCTCGGCGGCACACAAAACCGTACTGTGCTCATCAGCTTAGTATAGTTTTCGGTAGTCTGTAAGAAATCGTAGTAAGCGATAAGACCACCTTATGTAAAATGTGTTTTTTTTACAATAAAGAACTTTATTATTATTATTATATTTTCTTACTGTCTTGTCTAGACCTTTCTAGGTCTAATTGACGGCAGCACATCGACGGACATAGATCTCTATTACCAGTTTGGCGGCCTCCCAAACACTAAGCTATGTTACAACTAGTGGCATTGACCTCTCGTTACACTCTACGAGGGGTCGGCAAGACATGTCCTGTTCAAACTTATAAAACCTTGCATCTTTATCCCACTTTGCCAATAATACAATAATATAAATATTGATCCGGGCGATGCTAGCAGTAGAACGTTGCCGCTCCTCTCTGGCGCAGATACAATAGGCCTCTGTCAAGAAATACCTCCGGAAGTTCGGCAGCGTCTTTCCGTGTATCAACATCCCGTACTGCGCTCGCCAACCCGCCTGCCAAGCGTGGTGAGTAGGTAACTACCCATATTTGCAACTAGCGGACCCGGCAGCCGTCGTCCTACCCGCTGATTTGGATATATAAGATGGCGCTGCTGTCTGTGACATACAGAACATACTGAAATGAAATGAAAATTTGTTTATTTGTGACACTAATTTTTCACATTTATAAGAATAATTGTCCAGATTGTGTCGGTTACAGCTGTGTTTAGGTGGAGTGGTATGTACCCCCGACATCCAATCCGAAGATCGTGAGTTCGATACCGGCCGTGAAATGAAATGAAAATATGTTTATTTGTGATACTAATTTTTCACATTTATAAGAATACAACAAACAGCTATCACAAATCGGACCTGGCTCAGCATTGTGTTAGCTGCGTGAACAACTAACGCTGATCTTCCGCCAGAACCGACAGTAATGTCACGGATGTAGCCACATTCTTATACATACAATAAAAACACAAAGAACTTACAAGCAAAAATCAACATTAAAAAAATTGAGTTGGATAAAAAAAAGAACCGTAATCCATAACTTATTTACTAAGAAACATATCCATAAGCTGCCGTGGGGTGCCGGCAATAGAATGTTACTCCTCCTCTCATTCCCGCGGATGCAGTAAGAGCCTGCTAAGGGATACCTCCGGAAGATGGGCAGCAGCATTTTTCCGTGTATCAACATCCCACACTGCGCTCGCCAACCCGCTTGCCAAGCGAGGTGAGTATGGCAACTACCCCTCATGGAGACCCATGAGGGAGGCCTGTGTTCAGTAGTGGACGTTTCACGGCTGAAATGATGACATTTGTAAACACAAGCCTTCCTCATGGATCTCCATGAGGGGTAATTGCCATACTCACCACGCTCGGCAGGTGGGTTGACGAACGCATCACGGGATGTTGATACACGGAAAGACGCTGCCCATCTTCCGGAGATCCCTTAGCAGGCTCACACTGCATCCACGGACATAAGAGAAGGGGTAACATTCTACTGCCGCCACCCCACGGCACATACCACTCATTTATTTCTTATTCCGTTGTCCCCATTATGTGTTACAAACATTCCAGTAAACTTTAAAAGGCTTTCACGCAATTAAGCTTAATGTTAAAGCCCATAAAATCCACGACACAGAAAGCGCGAAACCTTTGCCCTTCACTGTACAGGCTGTGCAAACATTGTATCGGTGTGTACACAGGGCATCGCATGCATTGTACATAAACTTGCATAAAAATACATGTAAGGCTCATGTGAAAGATACTAAGCAGTTTAGAGGTTGTACGTGCTTATGCATAACAATATTGTGTGGGGCTAGAGTTGCTGGATGGGACATTCTAGAAAATCATTCATCATCATCATTATGTATGTTAAAAGTGAAGCCGTGGGGTGCCGGCAGTAGAATGTTGCCCCTCCTCTCTTGCCCGTGGATGCAGTAAGAGCCTGCTAAGAGCTACCTCCGGAAGATGGGCAGCAGCGTCATTCCGTGTATCAACATCCCATACTGCGCTCGCCAACCCGCCTGCCAAGCGTGGTGAGTATGGCAACTGCCCCTTATTGAGGGAGGCCTGTTTCAGTAGTGTACGTTTTACGGCTGAAATGATGATGATGATGATGATGATTATGTATGTTTATCATTTAAGTATTTATGCGTATGTATTATTCGTACACCGCCGTTTTTATTATCTTATATCCTGTCCATCCAAAGGTTGTCTGGAAGAAATCGCTTTTGCGATAAGACCGCCCATTGTATGTTATATTTGTCTGTGTTTCTCTTTGTGAAATTTATGTTATATGGTGAATGTACAATAAAGAGTTTATCTATCTATCATCATTTCAGCCATAGGACGTTCACTGTTGGATATAGGCCTCCCTCATGAACTTCTAAGTTTTGCGGCTGGAAGCAGCCTACATACCTTACGTCGTCTCCCCATCTTGTTGGTGGATGTCCCACGCTGCGCTTGCCGGTCCGTGCCCTCCACCCGAGAACTTTTCGACTCCATCGGCCATCTGTTCTTCGAGCTACATGGCCTGCCCATTGCCACATCAGCCTGCTCATCCTTTTGGGAAAATCATTATCTTCAGGCATTTCACCTTCAAAATGTAACGTGCATGTTATACTCTGACATGATATAAAAATCATGTTATCTATGGCCAGTCTCTTACAGTACCTGTAAATGGCGTCAGTTGATTAAGAATTGGGAAAATGTTCTGAAAATGTACTGTTATAAATTATCATAATTTTTTAGCCGTAATACATCCACTACTGAACACTGGCCTTCCCTCATTGATCTCCATAAGGGGTAGTTGCCATACTCAACCCACTTGGCAGGCGGATTGGCGAGCGCAGTACGGGATGTTGATACATGGAGGGATATTTATCATTATGTCATCATCATTCATCATTTCAGCCGTAAAACGTCCACTACTGAACACAGGCCTCCCTCATGGATCTCCATGAGGGGCAGTTGCCATACTCACCACGCTTGGCAGGCGGGTTGGTGAGCGCAGTACGGGATGTACGTGATATACGAAAAGATGCTGCTGCCCATCTTCCGGAGGTGTCCCTTAGCAGGCTCTTACTGCATCCACGGGTAGGAGAGGAGGGGTAACATTCTACTGCCGGCTACATTCACCCCACGGCTATCATTATGTATTTATATAAAACCTAGCCGCGGATGCCGGCAGTACAATGTTGCTTCTCCTCTCTAAGCCGTGGATGCAGTAAGAATCTGCCAAGGGATACCTTCGGAACAAGGGCAGTAGCGTCTTTTCGTGCATCAACACCTAGTACCGCGCTCGCCCAGAGTATGGCAACAACCCCTCGTAATCAGTACTTGGAGATTCATGAGGGAGGCCTATGTAAGTACAGCAGTGGACGTCCTACGGCTGAGATTATGATAATCCCTTGGGTGTCATATCTAGTAACTCTACATCTTTGAATCCGCGAGTTCGTATGAACAATAATTTAAATATTATCTTTGTTTACAGCTCAGAAACAGCTTTGAGCTGAAACAAGTCGATCACGGGTATTAGCAGAGCAAATATAAATAAACAGTGAGGGAAAACACCGTGGGTAAAAAATAAAATAAAATGAGACGAACCCTGTGGTGTTGTCTGAGACGGGGTTGCGGGTGCGATTCCCGTCGCGGGGCATATTTCTAGGGCTTGTTTTTGTATGTTATGTATGTTTATACGTTTTTTTCCTTACCTATATATTTGTCCTGCAGGAGTCGTTTCCCTATCATCATCATCATCATCATTTCAGCCGTAGAACGTCCACTGCTGGACATAGGCCTCCCTCATGGATTTCCAGTTATTGCGGTTGGAAGCGATCTGCATCCACCGTCGCCCTGCGGTCTTCACCAGGTCATCATCTCATCTTGTAGGTGGACGTCCTACGCTGCGCTTGCCGGTCCGTGGCCTTCACTCGAGAACTTTTCGGCCCCATCGGCCATCTGTTCTGCGAGCTACATGGCCTGCCCATTGCCACTTCAACGTGCTAATCCGTTTGGCTATGTCGGTGACCCGAGTTCTTCTACGTATCTCCTCATTTCTGATTCGATCGCGTAAAGAAACCCCGAGCATAGCCCTCTCTATAGCTCGTTGAGCGACTCTGAGCTTATTCATGAGTTTCCCTATAGGGAAGCCATTTGCCCATGGACGATCTCTGTGGCGCAGCGGGCAAAGGTCCGTCTACGACGCAAGACGTTGCGGGCTCGATTCCCGCCTCGGAACAAATATCAGTATTATCTGCAGATATTTGTTCAGGATGTTCTGGATGTTTTTCTATAATATTACAAAAATATCTATCTACGTAGTATAGTGGTTAAGGTATATCAGTCATCTAGTACCCATAACACAAGCTCTGCTAGCTTGGAGCTAGATGGTGCTGTATGAATTGTCCAGCATTATTATTATTACCTATACTAAATAATAAAGAGAAAAGATTTGTATTTTGTTTGTTGTATGTATGTAACGAATAAACTCAAAAATAACTCGGACCGATTTTCAAAATGCTTTCACCATTAGAATGCCTGAGTAACATAGGCTTTATTTTATCCCCATATTCCCTCGGGAACTGGAACTACGCGGGTGAAACCGCGGAGTGCGTCTAGTTATTAGTAAGGAGAAATCTCCGTTAATTAAGTTTGCAGTATCATGTATTTTCTCTCTCTAAAAATCGATTAAAATGTATTATATAGGCCATCTGGTTTCCAAAACAATAACTTTGCTTCATTTTGGGCTAGATGGTGTAAAATGCACAAGGTCATCATCATCACCATAATTTCAGCCATAGGACGTCCACTGCTGGAAGTTTCTCCCTCATGAAGCTCCATGTATTAATTATGACGGGTTGTTGCCATACTCACCACGCTTGGCGGCTTGGCGAGCGCAGTACTGATGCTACTGTTTATTTTCCGGAGGTATCCCTTGGCAGATTCCTACTGCTACATTCCACGGGCGAGAGAGGAGAGGCATTCTACTGCCAGCACCCCACGGTATCCATTTTATATTCTTGTTAAACTACGTATAAAAACTTTTAAGAGTTTGTTCTTATAAGGGTACTTGACACGGGAACATAAAGTTTAGAGCCAAGTTAGAAACACTGGCCAAGAGTGAGTAGTTTCTGTGGGTAACGGATTCTTTATTTATTTAGTTAACGAAACAGGCAAAGGACAATTCAAGTCAAAAGAAATCATTTATTTATTAAAACCTTTACGACATATAATGCTTACTGCATTAAGTCCTCCATTTGTGAAATCAATTGTATTTTTTTTTGTGCAATAAAGAAGTAAATAAATAAATATTATATATTTACCACACCTTTCAAGACTTTACCTCCCATGCTAGTTAAAAACTCTGTTACGGCAAGGTAAGCTCTATCAAACTATGTACGTGCACATATAAAAATACATCATAAGATCGTAGAATTATCTATTTTACAAGCTTTTATTTAGCTTGCCCTTTATGTATGTACATATGTATGTAACTATGTTTGTTCGCGGAATCTTGCAACTCAATTTTGAAGCAGATATCTTCAACCTGAAATTCAGATTGAGCTGAAATTTTGTATACATGTTTACTTTGGATGACAATGCATGGTCAGCTATGTGACGTCACTCTGAATCCAACATGGCGGAACACCCAAGGTAGCGGACTACTTATTTTAATGTCCTCTATAATATGGGTATCAAATGAAAGGTCTTGCTGAGAATAACTCAAAAAATGAAATGACGTCACTCTGAATCCAACATGGCGGAACACGCAAGATGGCGGACTAGTTATTTTTAATGGACTCCAACAATATGGGTATCAAATGTAAGGTCTTGCTGAGAGTAACTCAAAAAATGAAATGACGTTACTCTGAATCCAACATGGCGGAACACCCAAGATGGCGGACTAGTTATTTAGGTTAGGTTAGTCAGGACTAGTACTACTGAAAATCAGTGTTTGCTCTATGAGTAAACAGAAGCTAAGTTGCTACCTTTTTGCCCTACTGGATCACACACATCCAGTATTTTTGTTTTATTTTTTGGGCAAAGGTTTATAATTGTATTATTGTTTTTAACATTTGTTTATTTTGGTTTTGCTTTGTAATTGTTTGTATTTTAATCGTTTTCAAATTGTTATTCCATTGTAAGAAAATGTGTACTTATCAACATTTTTGTAAAAATTGTATGTGTGTGCTGAAGTAGCAAATAAAGAATTTATCTATCTATCTATTTTTAATGGACTCCAACAATATGGGTATCAAATTAAAAGCGTTGCTGAGAGTTACTCGAAAAATTAAATGACGTGAAGCATCTGGACTGGACTGGACAGAAGCAGTACGGAGGCAGTCAATAATATATGACTACCCCTATTTAGGTAATGTGTCTGTAGAACACGCTAAACAGACGTTAACACGCCAGCTAAACGTACGGAACCCTAAAAACTAGTAAAATAAACATAAGAGCCACAAAGCCTCACCTACGCCGTGTTATAACTTTAAACCAGCACAAATCCTTTAGTGGCCGCCCTATTCTGGGCGGGCGGGATCGCGGCGATACCCGAATGAAATTGCTTTAAAGACGATATGGGCCGTGGGGTGCCAGCAGTAGAATGTTGCCCCTCCTCTCATGCCCATGGATGCAGTAAGAGTCTAAGGAATACCTACGGAAGATAGGCAGCAGCGTCATTGCGTGTATCAACATCCCGTACTGCGCTCGCCAACCCGCCTGCCAAGCGTGGTGAGTATGGCAACTACCCTTCATGGAGATCCATGAGGGAGGCCTGTTCCGGTCTGGTTCTGGCCTGTTTGTTTAGAAAATGATCTGGGTTGAATCGCAACTCATCATGTTAAATGAAGCTTAATTAAAAACAAGAAGACAAGAAAATGCAAACAATATTAATAATTATTATTGGAAGACAAAATAAGTAAGCCAATAAACCTGCAACTACCTATACAGGGTGTAAAAGGACAACTACCGAAAACTTTGGGAGGTCATTGTACTCGTCATATATTTTAGTAAAGTAGGTATTGTACTTTTGTATGGAACAGCTGTTTCTTCACATTTTATTACAGCGAAAGTTCCTTTCGCTGTAATAAAATGTACTTTTACCAAGTTGTTCATATTGATGAGTTCATTGATCCCCCGAAGTTTTCGGTAGTCGTCCTTTTACACCCTGTATATAAAACAATACAACGCTAACGCAACCTACAAGTCGTTTCATCATCATAATTTCAGCCGTAAAACGTGCACTACATAGTAGCTAATAAATCATTTTCATTTCATTTCACTACTGAACACAGGCCTTCCTCATGGATCCATGAGGGGAAGTTTCCATACTCAGCACGCTTGGCAGGCACAGTGCCGGATGTTGATTCACGGGAAGTCGTTGCTGCCCATCTGCTAGAAGTATCACTTAGCAGGCTCTTACTGCATCCACGGGCATGAGAGAAGTAACATTCTACTGCGGACACCCCACGGCTAGTCGCTTAGTTTGCCGCAACCGCAGACAGACCCCGTTCACACGTTACAATGCAAGCCCGCGGACGAACGCTCCCAACTAATATATCATAGTAGATTACAGCTAGTTTTATTAGCTCTACAATTTGCCCAATTTATGGGCAATTCCCACGTAATATAAACTAGAATAGGGCTCTGCACCCCCTGTGCATACAAACTGTGTAAGTTTAATATATGCACTTTGCGCCGACCTCGCCGTACCTGGTAGTGAGGGGAAAATACGGATCATTTTATTATGGTAACTTTTCGGTTATAAATTTATAAACTTTTAGGCTTATTTATATATATAATATATCATAGTGACGAGCTCTGTGGCGCAGCGGGCAAAGGTCCGCCTGCGACGCAAGAGGTTGCGGGTTCGATTCCCGCCTCGGAACAAATGTCTGTATGATCTGCAGATATTTTTTCAGGGTGTTCTTCTATATATAATAAAAATATCTATCTATGTAGTATAATGTATTAAGTATGTCATTCATCTAGTACCCATAATACAAGCTCTGCTTAGCTTGGGGCTAGATGATGCTGTGTGAATTGTCCAGCATTATTATTATTATTATTATTATAGTTGCTGTGGGGTGCCGGCAGTAGAATGTTGCCTCTGGATGCAGTAAGAGCCTGCTAAGAGCTACATCCGGAAGATGGGCAGCAGCGTCATTCCGTGTATCAACATCCCATACTGCGCTCGCCAACCCGCCTGCCAAGCGTGGTGAGTATGACAACTGCCCCTTATGAGATTCATGAGGGAGGCCTGTGTTCAGTAGTGGACGTTTACGGCTGAAATGATGATGATGATGAGGCTTATTTAAGGCACAGAATCATAGACTCAAAGAAGGCGATAAAGGTATTTCATATTAGGGGGTGAAGACCCAAAAATGACATTTTTGACCTTTGGTGACTTTTTGAGGCCTTTGCGCCCTTATTCGGTATCTATGCTTATTAATGAATTGTGCAAGTAATGGAACGCAGTATCATAGACCGCGTGCGGAACAACATACTGCGCTCCAAGACACAAATCGTTGACGTGGGTCACAAAGCCGGCAGTCTGAAGTGGAACTGGGCCGGACACGTCTGCCGCATGTCCAGCGATTTGTGAGCGAAGACCACCACGGAGTGGGGCCCACCCCATGCTAGGAGGCGACGTGGAAGGCCGAGTTTGAGATGGCGGGACGAGCTTGACGCTTATTTACTATCTTGGCATGTAACTTCGTTAAGTCGAAATGCTGGAACAACATCCCGCCGCCGATACGGAACCTAACAAGTTTAATTAATTTTAAAATAACGCTAAAAAAATTTTTACTTCAGCGGCAAAAAGAGCAGGAAAATCTTCAACAAGATATTAGCATTCTATAACAGATGCATATTAACATGGATGAAAATGTTGTGCTTGGAAGCGTAGGTTATCTTGTAACCTGTATAATGCTGAGTTGGGACCATTTTTCAGCCTTTATTTTTATTTTATATAATGGCAAAATTAAGTTGTAAGCTTAATAATTAACTTTCAGTATCATTGTTTCTTGTATATTTTGCCTTTTAAAATGTGTGTACTTTGAATTATTGTTTTCTTGGTTTCAAATAAAAACATTTGATTTGATTTGAAGTGGCGAGGAGTGTAAGGAGGAAAGGGAGGCCTTTGCCCAGCAGTGGGACAGTAACGGCTGATAATAATAATAATAAATAAATAATAATTGTGCAATTACAAAAAAAATATTCATTATTAATTTATTTTCGAAATACACTGTACCTTACTTATGATACTTACTTATAAATTCACGTGATTGTACTATTTTTGTTTATTTAACACTAACAATTGCGAGGACACTGCTAAAGCCTTCTTTTTTAGTCATCATACTACGTCTTTGTATTATGTTTTTTAACGGCAGCTTCTTTTTGTTTATTCTATGTATTTTATCATTATCTTTTCTTTACTTTGGCCCTTCTTTCTTGGCCGTGGATGCAGTAAGAATCAGCACTAGAATCTGCTACCTCCGGAAGATGGGCCGCAGTGTCTTTCCGACTTCCCTCATGATCAGTTCTTGGAGATCCATGAGGCAGGCCTCCTACGGCTGAAATGATGATGATGACTTTTACTAGTGCGGTCTTGGGGAATTTATTATGCGAATAAATGACGAGACAAGCCCAAGACCCACCTGATGTAACCTCTACCTATTACAACTGCAATACCGCAGTGATCACGGACAATGCGGTACTGCATTGGATTCGTCACCCTGAAACATACAATCTTGAGAACCTTCTCAAAGACAGTTTCTGTGAGTCCCCAGGTGTTATAAGATTGGACAGTTTGGGCTATTCCTGTCATGCTGACTATATCTGCTACTCTATTTAAAATCTAGAAATCATTATAGGCATTCTGTATAATTCATCATGATCACCGTCATTTCAGCCGCAAAAGGTCCACTACTGAACACAGGCCTTCCTCATGGATCTCCGTGAAGGGGTAGTTACCATCTTCACCACGCATGGCAGGTGGGTTGGCGAGCGCAGTACGGGATGTTGATACACGGAAGACGCCGCTACTTTTCTTCCGGAAGTATCTCTTAGCAGGCTCTTACTGCATCCAAGGGCATGAGAGGAGGGGTAACTTTCTACCGCCGGCACTCCACGGCGCATCCTGTATATTAATTCCGTCCTTTCTTGTCACTCCACAAATCCAACTTTACAATTGCAAATATGGCCGAAGCCGAAGAGGCACATCACTAGCACCTCCATACCGACATATAAACAAATTTATGTATATTTATGCATGGTAGCGATGGAGTGCTATGCGTTTTGACAGATTTTACCTGAAAATATGTTTCTACACTGAATATATAGGTACTATGTCATCTAATGTAAGTATCTAAGTGATATGATAGTTCTTCGATGTTAACGTTTCTTATTATATTATATTCTATAATCTTTAATATTATTTATTAACTAGGCACTATACTTAAAACACTGTTGTTCTTGTCAATATTTCAAAGATTTTTGTTATTATTTGTTTTTCGGATTATTGTATTGTATTGAGGTTGTTGTAAGTTATTATTTAAACCCGTATTACTTTATTAATTTTTATTATATTTGTTACACCGTGTGTGTGGTCTGTGCTTTGCATAGCGCTACGGCGCCACCGAAAACCAGCGCTGCGACAGCATTCGTGTTGTTACAGCAAATGCTGAGTGGCGACCGATTTGTGTATTATTTTATTGTTTTTTTTTAATTAATTATAATTATGTGTACATTGTTAAAATAAGGTGCAAATAAATATTTTCTATTTCTATTTCTATAATGCAGATGATTTATACAGCGTCAGCAACTGGTATGTCATGCTGTACGGGACGCTGCAGTGCCTGGGTCATTATTAGATGCATTAGGCTTCTCAGCACCTATACAATCCTCTCAGCTAAGTCAGCTGTTAGAGGAAAGAAAAGGTCAATACGTCTGAAACCGAATAAGCCGCGCGTTTCCTCACGATGTTTTTCTTCACGGTTAAAGCACGTGTTAAATGTGCACATATTTTTTTCATGAAAGATAAATCCATTGGTGCACGGCCGGTATTGAACCCACGAGTCGGGGGTACATACCGCTCGGCCAACATGGGTTTTTTACGGAAGCTGATCACAGTTATCGTCCATATCTGTGATATCATGATAATACTCGTAGAGATGATAAAATTTCACAGTAGATAACTATCTTAATAACTATTAAAATAACGTTAAATCGAACGGATAAAAAATATATCGCAATAAATAAAAACATATGTGACAGTTTTTATGATATTTATCACCGCCTCGAGAATTAGGCTCCAGGACAGAGTGTCATTGACCCTTCTCTCTCTCTTCTAGAACATCCACTGCTAGACAAAGTCCTCCCTCATTGATCTCTAACTACTAAGTACTGATCATGGGGTTGTTACCATACTCACCACGCTTGGCAGGCGGGTTGTCGAGCGCTCTGCGTGATGTTGGTACATGGAAAGACGCTGCTGCCCATCTTCCGAAGGTTCTTACTGCATCCACGGGCATGAGAGGAGGGGCAACATTCTACTGCCGGCACCTGGCGATGAACTCAGCACAAACGAAGCCAAATTTCTCCAAACTTAGCATGCAAGTATTCTCAGTTGCTTAATTAAAATCAGAAACTAACAGTTCCAACTTAGCAGTTGCTTAGCATGACTTAGGTACCCCGTGTAAAGGTAATTAGAATATTCGAGTAACATTTACCCTCTTAGAAGTTTCTAACCGAAATGTTTACCAACTTGCTAATGGGAACTAATGATTCCGCTTAGTTCAACTATGCTTTGGATCAATGGAGTAAACTGTTTGAGTGCACTATGCACAGAATCGCAGGACATCACCTGGTTTCCCCATCCTGCAATCTCACTAATATTATGCAGCCGAAAGTTTATTTGTATATATGTATGGATGTTTATCGCCTACCATAAACTACCTTACGGATTGAGCTGAAACTTTATACGTATATATGTTGACCATTAACATTGCAGTACAGTAACATAAGCAATCATATATGTATACCGTGCGTTGAAGGAAACATCGTGAGGAAACCCGCGGCTTAGTTAGCTTCAGACGTATTGACCTGTTCTTTCCTCTGTATAATAGCTGACTAAGCTGAGAGGATGGTATAAGGTGCTGGGCAAACCTAATCCATCTAACAATGTCCCAGGCACTGCAGCGTCCCGTACAGCATGATTACCAGTTGCTGACGCTGTATAAATCATCTGTAATAGATGCAAAAGGCCTTACTTACTTTTACAGTACCATTGCGCGGTGGAATCAGAATCAGAATCTGTATCAGAATTAAAAATAATTTATTATAAAACTGTTTGTACAAACGTTCTTAATGATAGGCAGGTATAAGTTTTAACAGCTTGTCCATCCTGGACGTACAATATTGGTGTGAATTTGAATAAAAAAGAAAACTACAAAGGTATACTAAAAAAATCATAAGGATAAATGTATTTATTCGAGGCACAAAAACAAAACATTTTTAAAATTTAAAAAGAAAATAATAAATTTTATTAATTTTACGTAATTCACTCTCTCTAAAAATATTCTTTTAGATCATAAAAAACCTTCCTAAAAGCCATTTTCCAATGCAGTTTTTGAAACTAGGTCATTCGACGATTTAAATATTTAAAGGTAAGCCTATTATAGCGTACACAAACTCACACTTAAGTATCATTTACAGAAATGAAAAACATGCAATCAATATTTTCGACTTCGACGGTACTCGAACACGCAATGTTCAGACGAACGCCTTAAACGTAGGCTGCCATTTCGGCCACGAAGTCACTAGCCGTCGGGTCGAAAATCTTGATTGCCTTTTATCGGTTTTGTAGACCCGAGTAGCGACATCTAGCAGAAATATTCGGAGATATTCTTGCCCACTGTCCGACAATCAGTGTCAGTAGCAGTGAAGAGATGTCGCTTTGGTTAATTTTTATACTTATGCTATTTTTTTTTAAGTGTACTAACACACTAAGGTTTCATATGAAGAAATGAAAAAAAATATTAAATTATTATTTATTATACCTAGTGTAGTTGTCATTTTACTATACATAGTGTTGTTGATTTAGGGCATACTAATAATATATTTATATTTAGTTCTCTATGCCGTGGGGTGCCGTCAGTAGAATGTTACCCCTCCTCTAATACCCGTGGATGCAGAAAGAGCCTGCTAAGGGATACCTCCGGATGATGGGCAGCAGCGTTTTTCCGTTTACTCATAGAATACCATATGGCAGGCTTGTGTTCAGTAGTGGACGTTTAACGGCCGAAATGATTTAGTTCCCAAAGACTCAACGCGACTAGATTTATTTTCAAAAAAGTAGTGTAAATAAGTTTTAACAAAGAGACAAATTATTGTCTAATATAAAAATATCCTATAACATTTTTCGAAGAGATTCAGAACTTTTTTTGTTATAAATTGAACGTAAACATCTTTTCTGCTTAATAAATGTAGTACAGGTAGTAAATGTAGTATGTAAAGGATCCTTTATAGTTAGGTTAACTTCTGTCATGTTTTGAGTATATGCACATTGTGTGTGTGTGACTATTTAGTTTGATTTTTTTGCATACCAATACTGGTCAAGCATGTTGTGTCTTATATCATATTTTGTCAACATATTTACACAAATGTTTTCGCAAAAAAAAAATCTTTATCTTTATCATCATCTTTGAATTATTTTTGTAAAGCTGTGGATTCTGTTGTCAGAAATAAATTACTTTGATTTGATTAACACATACGTTACTTTTTATCCGGGTATAACGCATGCGAAGCAGCAGGCAACTTACTAACCTTTGACGTATAACGGAATAAAATGACATATAGCTATTCGGTTAGTGCCGTTCTAAGATTTTACGCTGACATTTCTAAATTCTGAAACGTTATCTCTAATAATAATAAACAGTTTTAGGAAGTGTAATACAGAATCAATACCATTACCTACGTGTGTAATTCTAGGCAAGACATTGGCAGTTAAAAATGATCCGTTTACGCATCTAGTCGTTTGTTCACAAAAACCTCTTCTTTATTCTGCCTTGATTGGCACATTTTTCTTACGATTTTTCTCCGCACTTAGGGTCGTTATCATTCATCATTTCAGCCGTAAAACGTCCACTACTGGACACAGGCCTCTCTCAAGAAACCCCATGAGGGGTAGTTGCCATACTCACCACGCTTGGCAGACGGGTTGGCGAACGCAGTACGGGATGTTGATTCACGAAAGACGCTGCTGCCCATCTTCCGGAGGTATCCATTAGCAGGCTCATACTGCATCCACGAGTCAAAGATTTAAAATGTTGCCACGGGTATGAGAAGAGGGGTAACATTCTACTGCTGGCACCCAACGGCAAAGGGTCGGTACATATCCGACGGAAAATGCGTCGAGCGTTTCATCGGTCGCGTCTATTCGCACTAACGCATCATCGGTTGAATGTTTTACTATACACTAGGTGTCCCGGCGAACTACTTATCGCACCTACTACAACCACTACTTACAACTTACCCTACAACTATCTTTTTTTTTATTGGTGACGGGGTGGAAATCTGCTTCGTCAGATACACATGCTGCGTGAGGGCACAGCATGGTTATGTGAGGTTGTCTCCCGACGACTCACTAAAACCACCCCGATACACACCCTACAACTACATTACGACTATCCTACAACTACCCTACGACTATCCTACAACTACCCTTAGACTATCCTACAACTACCCTACGAATATCCTATAACTACCCTTCGACTATCCTACAACTACCCTACGACTATCCTATAACTACCCTTCGACTATCCTACAACTACCCTACGACTATCCTATAACTACCCTTCGACTATTCTACAACTACCCTACGACTATCCTACAACTACACTACGACTATCCTACAACTACCCTACAACTACCCTACAACTACCCACGCTAGAACTAACGCTGAAACATGTGTTTAATAATTTAGGTACTCGTAGTTATTTATTTATGTGAAATTTCACGTAAATCAAATAAAAAAAATATTCCCCAACCAATTTTCATCCCTTATATTTTTACTTAGGGGATGATTTTTGAGGAATTCTGATACACAGGTTTCTTTATTCTGATACATTAAGTTTTAAATTGTGAAAAATAACGGCAAGATTTTTTATTATATATTGTGTAAAGACGTTTTAAGTTGACATTAAAATTTAATGGAAAATGTTTATATTATTATTTTTAGTAGGTACGTTTAAATAAAAGCGTGTTCGTTAAAAAAGTTTTTTTACTTTTAATTTTGTTCTTCTTACTGTTTGTTCGGCATAAATTCTTTAAATATTTGTGGAAACTTTTAATTGGCTTTCTTTAAATTATGCTACTTTTAAAGGTGTGCGTTATATTATTGGTGTATTTTTTTTTAATTTAGCTGTTTTCCTAAGATTTCAGAAAATAAAATAAAATAAAAAATAATCACCACGATTGGCAGGCGGGTTGGCGAGCGCAGTACGGGATGTTGATACACGGAAAGACGCTGCCGCCCATCTTCCGGAGGTATCCCTTAGCAAGCTCTTACTGCATCCACGGGCATGAGAGGAGGGGCAACATTCTACTGCCGGCGCCCCACGGCATAGGTTTCTTATTATAACTTAGTTTAATTTACAATGCCACTAAATGTACTGGACATTATTAAACCTTGTAATTTTTCATTTTAGACCAAAGTCGTCAAACCCTCTACATCAGCATATAATTTTTAATGTAAGTTTTATTTGACAATGCCGCTTAACAGCAGATTTTATTTAGAATGTAAGTCTTAATTTTACATAGAGGTTTATTATTTTGAAAGTGTTATGATACTATGCTTGGCTTGTCTGTTTTGGACTGGCTCTTATATGAATTGTATTTTTGTTATTAACTTACTGTGTGTATGACGTATCCAAGTGTTCTTAATTCATCATCATTATCATCATTTCAGCCGTAAAACAACCACTACTGAAAAGGCCAAAGGCCTCTCTCATAGATCTCCATGAGCGGTAGTTGCCATACTTACCACGCTTGGCAAGCGGATTGCAAGCGCAGTTCGAGATATTGATACACGGAAAGACGCTGCTGCCCATTTTCCGGAGGTAGCCCTTACTGCATCCACGGGTATGAGAGGAGAATCATTCTACTGCCGGCACCCCACGGCATGGCAGTTCTTTAATGTCTATGGAAAAATTAAATGAGTATGAGTATTATCAATTAAACTAGTCTCACTAACAACTGTCAACGTCAAACAATCCCCCCCCCCTACCCTTCTTACCCTTGGTGTGAGCAGGGGTCAGGCTGAAGGCTTGGTATTAGTTTTACAACAAGTCAAATTCCTCTTTGACAGACTTGGATGTGGGCTTTTGCTCTTTACTTCAGGAGTAGTGTTGGGAAAGTGTCGATGGTTTGACCAGAAGTTTTTGTCGATATTTAAATGCTTTAAATTTTTAATAGATGTCTACTGCTGGCAGTAGAATGTTGCCTCTCTTGTCCGTGGATGCAGTAAGAATCTGAAAGGGATGCCTCCGGAAGATGGGCAGCTGCGTCTCTCCGTATGTTAACATCTCGTATTGCGCTCGTCAATCCGTCTGCCAAGCATAATTGGTAAGTAACAACCTCTTTTAATCAAATTAAATCATTTATTTATTAAGACTTTAACACTATATAACACATTTACCGTTACTATAAGACCTTAACTCATGTGCTAGTTAGTAACTATACTTAGTGAACAATGAGCCTTTGACTGAGCCCCAGAATTTTTCAATGTTTTGCTCCATTTTGTACAATGTTCTATTTATTCATGATGTTGCCTTCTGTGACGTTACCAAACGGCTCAGTCGGAAGACCAGCGTTGGTTAACATAGCCAACATTAAGCTGATACTGAGACCTTTTTGTGACTCAAGCACCATTATCTTTCTGTTTTTTGTATGTTATAAAAGGTTATATGCTTTTTGTTACAAATAAAGAAATTATCTATCTATATATTCTTCCTTTGTCGCTAAAATAGAAGCTAAAGTTTGCTGACAAGTAAGAGGTGAAGGCTTACCGGCTGCCATGGGGTGCCGGCAGTAGAATGTTACCCCTCCAATTATGCCCGTGGATGCATTAAGAGGCTGCTTAGGGATACCTCCGGAAGATGGGCAGCAGCGTCTTTCTGTGTATCAACATCCCGTACTGCGCTCGCTAAACCGCCTGCCAAGCGTGGTGAGTATGGCAACTACAGGCCTGTGTTCAGTAGTGGATGTTTTACGGCCGAAATGATGAAGTTGAAGGCATCAAAATCTCGATATCGATAAAAATCAAGGTAATAACCCCATCCCTATGGCTCAACAAACCACATTTCGCGACTCACCAGAGCTCTCAAATTAGATCCGCTTTAAGACTGATTAAAGTAATGTGTACCTTCTGCAGCCGGATTAGGACTGATATTAGTATTCCGAAGGATGCCTCGCTCTAACTGGATGCTGGAAGAAATATTTGGTTTGCTTTATGCATACAATAAACCTGCCATTTTGTCTGTAATCATTTCATGTTTCTTATATTCATTAACGATCATACTTATGTGTATGAAAATTCTTTATATCTTCGTAGCATTACGCTAGTTTAATTCTAATTCCTTTCAACTCAGCCGTAGGACGTCCTCCGTTGGACATTTGCCTCCTTCATGGATGCCATAGTCACCACGCTTGGCAGGCGGGTTGGCGAGCGCAGTACGGGATGTTGGTTGTTACACGGAAAGACGCTGCATCCCCTATCAGATTCTGACTGTATCCACGGGCAAGAGAGGACGGACGCGAGAGATGCGGGAATCGAACCCGCAACGGGAGACTGTACTTAAGTGAATGTTTGTAATTGTTGTGCAGATGAATTTTATTTATTTACTAAACATTAAAAAAATGACTTAAAGCTAGACATAGTCCCACAAAACGATTTTTTTATAGTTTGACTATGGTATCAGGGTTTTTGTAAACATTATAGGACAAAGTTATATTTAGTTAACAAATCATACATTTTACTTACTTACTATTTGGACTCCCCTGTCTAGTAACTAACGCAAACCGGGATACCGAATTTCGAAAATACCGGAATACCGGGCCAAATTTAGGTCTAATTAATACCGGTATTCATTTCACAAAAACCGGGATATTCGGTATTTTCGGTTACTAGGTTACTAGTAGTAACAAATCTCAGCAGTTGGATGGCATTTGTCACTAGTCACGATTATCAAGTAGGTTTATGCCGGGTCTTGGTATTTTTATATACTTTTTTATTTATTTGCAAAATGCCACGAAGGAAATACGTCTAAATATCACTAAAAACATCCCGACTTTCCGTGTAAGAACATCCCGAACTGCGCTCACCAACCCGCCTGCCAAGCGTGGTGAATCTGGCAACAACCCCTCATGCACTTGGATCTCTAAGTCAATGAGGGAGGCCTATGTCCAGCAGTGGATATCTTACGGCTGTAATGATGATGATGATCACTAAAAATCTGTAAGGTTAAAAAATTCATTCATTCAGGCGTGACCTAGCAGACATCAATTATAATATCTAAAGGAGCAACAAATATTAAGAGAAATAATTCGACACGTTAGATTTACCTAAGTTAGACATAATTATAATCACAGATTGTTGGAGAAGCCACTGGCTCCTGAAACACAGTTATTAACTAGTTCGGGAGCCAATAATAATTATAATATTATATATGATATTATTCATTAATAATTGTAACACCCTATTTATGTCAATAAAACATTTTTTACTTTACTTTACTTTACGTGTATCGCCTCTCTACAAGGCATCTTCAGGAGAAATCAGCTCCCCGTTCGTCACGGAGTACACCAGAAACAAGAAGAAGCAGAGGTACTTGCCCAGCAACGAACAGCACCACAGCTGGACGTGTTACCACTTCGACCGCGGAACAAAGTCAGAGTTAATAAGTGTTTATTCAATAGAGCAAAACGCTACATAGTATAGTCAATTTACAAAGAAAGAACAAAACACATTTAAATTGAATAAAGCACATAATTGAATTCATTCGCTTCAGATAACTTTTTTTACATCGACGAGCTCTGTGGCGCAGCGGACGAAGGTCCGCCTGCAACGCAAGGGGTTGCGGGTTCGATTCCCGCCTCGGGACAAATGTCTGTACAATCTGCAGATATTTGTTCCGGGTGTTCTGGGTGTTTTTTCTATATATAATACAAATATCTATCTATGTAGTATAATGTATTAAGTATATCAGTCATCTAGTACCCATAACACAAGCTCTGCTTAGCATGGGGCTAGATGATGCTGTGTGATTTGTCCCGCATTATTTATTTATTATTTATTTTACACGCACCAACACTGCGGGCCCTCGCATTATTTAATAAGTTTCTGTCTGAGTTCCAGCATGTCGACATATTCGATGATAGTTTTAATTCTATTTATTTAATTAAGTTATTGTTTTTAAGTTCTGTGTAATTTGTGTAGATAGTGGGTTTTCATTTTATTTACTTTAAGCTTTATTTTTGTTATTGATTCTAAGTTATGTGTAATGTTTGTAGATAGTAAGAGTTTTGGTGTTATTACTGTAAGATCTTTCTTATTAAATAAATGTCTAAATATCTTTTCAAGTGAGGGAAAGAAGCGAACAAGAAACCTCGCTCTTTCACTTCTATTCTACAGAAACAGAACAGAAAGTGGAATTTTTTTTATTTGTGTTTTTCAAGCGTGAATTAGTTATATATTTCCCTCGATTTATGACGGATTCTTTCATCAGAACAGGGTGTAAAACAAGAAAACATTATAAAGTGCAACAAAAATTCTATATTCTGTGGGGTGCTTGTAGTAGAATGTTACCCCTCCTCTCATGCCCGTGGATGCAGTAAGAGCTAAGGGATACCTCCGGAAGATGGGCAGCAGCGTCTTTCCGTGTATCAACATCCCGTACTGCGCTCGCCAACCCGCCTGCCAAGCGTGGTGAGTATGGCAACTACCTCTCATGGAGATGCATGAGGGAGGCCTGTTAAATAGTGGTTTTTTTACGGCTGGAATGATGATGATGATGATGATGATAATTAAAGGTGTAAGCAACATGCATAAAGTGATAACTCAAAAGTTAAAAAAGAAGTGTAGAGGCATGCGATCACAGAATTAATGAAAGGTTAGAAGGGGTACACTGCGACGTATATACGGAAACCAATGTCGCCAAATTCATCCCACCTTTTACTAACACTTAGCCTACATTTAACAAATACGAAGCTTGCATTTGTAATTCAATTATAGCCAATCGTAGTGCTCCGCGCCATCACGCGATTTCAACCTCGCCAATGATATGCACGCACACACACTGATGTACTTGTGCCTGTGTATAATACATATCAAAATCTCTATTATAAGTGATTGACTTATAATAAACTGCCTCTTCTCTTTTCTGTGCATGAGATGATGATGATGATAATGATTTGATGCTCACTTTAAGTTTGTTACTTCAGTACGAGCCTTGGCACTCTATCCGGGAATAATTGAAAGGGTTCAGCACGATATCGCGGGAGGTTCCGTATTCATGAATTATTAATGCGTTCTAGGATAAGTTGATGAAACTGCTAATTGTATAAAAAATAAATAGCTTTAAGCTTTAAATATTGTATTATTTCGTATACAGGGTTTATTAATTTTTTTGTTTATTTATTTCTTAATAAATAAAGCCTTTGCGTCTTGTACAGATGATTTATAAAGCGTCAGCAACTGGTAATCATGCTGTGCGGGACGCTGCAGTACCTGGAACATTGTTTTGGACAATTGACAGAGGAAAGCACAGGTTCCCTCACGATGTTTTTCATTCATCGTCAAAGTACGTGTTAATAGTCATATCCGTCACAGACAGACAGACAAAGCGAAATTATATGGGTTTCTCGTTTTACTACGAAACCCTTAAAAGATTAAAGAGATATAAAAACACATCAGAGGAGAGATACAGAATATTAATATGTGTACCAGCCCGAAAGCGAGTTATTCTGACCACCCCAAGAAACAACTTTAGCTTTATGACTTCCAGGATTCGGTGATTTTCATTCAAGAAAAGACCACAAAAGTTTAACTTTAACAGATTATACGATAATGATCAAAGATTTAAATCGTTAGATACGCATTCACCCTAATGAGACCGCACAATTTTGTTTCCATAAGAAATGAGTGAGTGATCATTAGAAATCAGTAAACCACTAAGCACAGTGTTAGCTGGACGTGGTGTGTATTACTTTTTTACGAAAGTTCGTGCAACAAGTTTGCACAATAAATGGTAACAATAACAGTTTGGTTTAATGGCAACACTAGTGTGTGCGTCGGCATTATGTTAACATATTCCTAATATCTTTTAAATTTTACATCCAATCATATCGACTGTCCTGACCTACTTAGCAAAATCAAGTTTAATGTTCCCCCCAGACGGAAAAGATTCAATCCACCTCTAAACGTTCCATTTGTTAATAGCAATTATAGGCAGAATTCTTTTATATACAGGGCGTGCTCTAAATTTAACAACATATGTAAAGACATCGAGACAATAGACTTGCACTGCACGAGCGTGTGCGCGGCGCGGCGGCTGCTGAGCGGTCGGTTCTTTGAGTTAAATAAGTTTACTTCCAGCTAGGTATATAGATAGGTTAAGTATTTATTATGTAAATTCATATTGCTATTGTAATAATTTAAAATAACTATTACGTACCTATTAATAATTATATGAGTAGGTAATATTTTTAACATAGCAACTATTGGCTTATTTAGATTTCTTTATATTTTCTATTTTTATTTATGATATTTTTATGTTTTATTTTCATCTCAACCCCTTAATTTGTAATTAGTCGTGAGGACCAATAATTGGCTTTTCATTTTATCTATAAATAAGTGTAATATTGTGTTAGATATAAGCTGTCGGTCTTCCTTAACAATAAATAAATTAATTAATATAAGAAAGACAGTGAAGGAAACATCGTGAGGTAAACTGTGTTTACATTTAACACGTGCTTAACGAAGCACGTGTTAAACACTTACACTTTTCAAGAAAGAAAAATCCATTAATTCTCGGCCGGTATCGAACCCACGACCTTCTAGTATACCTTGATAGTAGGGGGTACATACCATTCGGCCAACACGGCTATACTTCATCTACGACCTAACGAATGATAATTATTAGACGATCATACAAAAATCACCGTTATTACAATACAAATAACTCTCACAGTCCCAGTGTGATTCAGCATGCGTAAGGCACACACGAATGACTGGTGATAAATAGACGCCAATTTGGCAGATCGGCAGCGTCAGGTATGCCTACCTGGTAGGGAGGGGAAAAGTCGATGAAATATATCGATAGACCTTTGATTGAGAGGTCAAAGTAGTGCTACATAGTCGGGGTAAAAGCGAGACGTCAACAGGTTTGGTAACCCCCACTAGAATTATAAATAACTAATAACTAGCTGTCCCGGCGAACTTCGTATCGCACCTACTACAACCACTACTTACAACTTACCCAAAACTACCCTTCAACTACTCCATAATCTTTACTAATCCTTAGAGGATGTTTTTTGGGGAATTCTGATACACACGTTTATTAAGTTTTAAAATATAATTTATTTGCAAAATAACGATTTTTCCATACAAACTTTCATCCCCTATTTTAACCCCTTCTGATTTAATTTACGCAACAAATAGCCTATGTCCTTCTCCTGGTTCTAAGCTAACTCCCCACTAATTTTTAGCCAAATCGGTTCAGCCGTTCTTGAGTTATAAATAGTGTAACTAACACGACTTTCTTTCCTTATATAGAGGGTCAGCACAAGCTTACCGGAAATAATCGGCCGGCCAATAGTTTGGATTGAAATAAACACAATAAAGTAAGAAAAAAATTAACGTTAGAAAAAATTAAGAAAATCGTCTAAGTTAAAGTGCCCAGTTTGTCGAAAAAAGTATTTTACACTGTTGCTTAAGACATCCCTAATCGTGTGAAGGTTTTAGGCAACTTTATACGCTTAGTGTAAAATACTTTTTTCGACAAACTGGGCACTTTAACCTAGTCGATATTTTCAGATTTTGGGTTCGATTTCCGCCACGGGACAAAGGTTTGTGATTATTCTGTAGATATTTGTCCCGAGTGGTGTATTTTACTATAGAAGAGTATGTATGTATTTACAGAAAAGTTTAGTTCTAAAATTAGTTTGCGTCTAGGTGGTGATGTGTGTAGTATTCAGCGTTAGTTATTAAGAAAAGATGTATCGATATACTTTTATTTTTAAGTATTATAGTTGTGCTGGCTAGTCGGGGAAAAAGCGGGACGTCAGCAGATCAACCTCATCATTTCACGCGTATAACGTCCACTACTGAACACAGGCCTCCCTCACGGATCTCCGTGAGGAGTTGCCGTACTCACCACGCTTGGGGCGCTCGCCAGCGCAGTACGGGATGTTGATACACGGAAAGTCGCTGCTGCCCATCTTTGATCTGCCATCGTTCCAGCCGCCGACCAGTCAACACCTCAGCGTCTCACCTGATGATGCCTCGCGGAGAGGCGAAACACGTGTCGTCGTATAGGTTTGGGTATGCATGCTGCTCTGACAACCTAGTTCTTCCTGCATGTGCATAATTAGCGGGCGGGAGGGCGGTGCTCATGCTCTCAGAATAAGCAGAATTAAAATTAAATATTTTCATTGCATTTTACTGTCATGGATTTCCGCAAAGTAACGCCTGATTCCATTATTTAAAATAAATTTTATTCTGATTGCAGTTGTAATAGCTTAGTTACCGCATAACATCAGATGGACATTCGGCGTGTCTCATTATTTAGTTTAAAAAAAAAGTCTCTTTAAACTATCGATATAATCACCGTCCCTTCCCTAGAGCGACAAAGAGCAGGTGATTTGTATCTGGAAATGTGTTTTTTCTTGATTCCCAGCAGAGGAACATTACTTCGGCCTTATTGCCCGTACGATTTATACTCCTTCGACACCCTGCTTTATTAGGGGATTTGTTTGTACGTTTCATTTTGAGTTTCTACATACGTCGAATGTTTTCCTGGAAATAAAGTAAAAGGGAAGCACACGCCTGCTTATTTAAATAATTGGCCTTTCAATGTCATCTATTTATATATATATTTGTATATATATTTCAGCCGTAAAACATACACTACTAGACACAGGCCTTATGATCTCCATGAGGAGTAGTTGCCATACTCAACTTACCGCGCCTGGCATGCGGGTTGGCGAGCGTAGTACGGGATGTTGATACACGAAGAGACGCGGCTGCCCAATACTGCCCATCTTCCGCAGGTATCGCTTTTACTGCATCCACGGGAATGAGAGGAGGGGTATTCAATTGCCGGCACCCCACGGATAAAAAGTATGATATGAATATTATAATTCATTATTCCGGGCGTCCTACGGTGTAGAGCGGGAGCTTTTAAAAAAAGCCCGAAGCGAATAAATTTAATTAGGTATGTGCTTTATTCGATATAAATGTGTTTTGTTTTTATTTTGTAAACTGACTATTCTATGTAGCTTTTTGCTCTATTGAATAAACACTTATTGACTTTGACTTCAGGCGCAGGGTCTCGCTAGACGCACTTGTCATCTTACCAGTGCCGGCGGAAGACTTTATAATCAGTCATAATCAGTTGGATCATTTATTTCCCTATACCCACGTTGGACGTCGAAGAACGCTACAGAAACGATGACCAAACAGACCAAATAGGCTAGATTAGATTTAATAAACAAGCTAAGTTTTAAATAAAAACTTTTTGAAACCAATATTTTTACTTGATAGTAAAAATAACTTAAAAAGTTATTACGGAGTTCCTAGCACGAAAGCACTCGTCAATACGAATCAAACTTGGCCAAACTCGACTGGGTTATGTCGTTTAATTACTGAGTTATTATGGCCATCTTCAAGCTCCATCATCAGACCCTGGTTACCATTTTGCACCAAAGTACTCACAGTAAATACGGCTCAAACGAGTCCAAACTCGATAAGGTTGATTATTTATTTATTTCATTTGTCGTTTAACTACCGAGTTGCTATGGCCTGGCCACCTTCCGGTTCCATCATCGATCAGAGGACGACATCTGTGGCGCAGCGGGTGAAGTCCGCCTGTGATGCAAGAGGTTGCGGGTTCGATTCCCGCCTCGGGACAACATGTTATATGATGTAATTTAACAAAAAGTTTACTCGTCATAAGGACCGCCTGTTGCTGTAAATAACAACAAAGATGGGTTAAGAATACACATTTACATACACTTCTATTAGCAATGAAAGTTTCAGGTGTTTATCTCTGCAAACTTCGGAGATAAGCGGAGGGGAACGCTTGTTTTTTGAACGTTTTGTTTGTAAACAAGTCAAAACTGTACGACTTAAATCAAAACAAATGAATACCTTTCATATGATACCCTACATTACCTAGTAACTTCACTAAAGTTATTGAGACCCCCTTTCCGCCCCCCTTGCAATCATAATAAGAATATTTTAGGGGGCAAAGCCCCCTATTATGCATAGCGCTGACTGTCTGTCTGTGCATGACACGATTATAACCAAACGCGATGACCGATTTACATGAAACCTTTTTTGTTAGCACAGTTGTTTAATGAGAGTTGTTGATGTTATTTGTTGTCTTAATGAGAGAAGGGTACTGATTGATTTTGGTGACCCTAGGATAACAGAGACCGGAGCTATTGTAACCTCAAAAGGTCACCAAAGGTCAAAAATTGCATTTTTCGGAAACTTTCGCCCCTCTTTCAAAAAATCTCGCTTTAAATCTAAGTATTGTGTCATTAACTTAAAATAGCAAAATGCGTGTTTATTACTTAAAAGCATTGTGTTATACCTTATTATAAAGATAGTATTATTGTTCTGTGTGTTTTCCCAAATAAATATAAATTAATTAATGTTAAAGGATTTTGACTCTTCATGCTGGCACGGCAGGAAGGATAGGTCACAAGACCACCATGCAATCCGTGTGCAGGGAATCCAAAATAAGAATTGGTTCTTGGCTGTTTTAGCCCGTCTATCGTTAGTCTAAAAATACGCGGAGCTGTAACTGACGTCCTCACCCAGCTGCGTCCTGTCCTGCAGACTAAGGTTGAACGAGTCGCCCATCTTTCCATACAAACGTGGAAGGGTAACTAACTACTCCACTATATGACGTTGACCATCCAACACTAAGGATTATACCAATTTATCTCGTCATAATCTATGTTTTTATACACCCCAAATCGTAAAAAAAGTATTAATTTCAAAAATACAAGCTTCTAAACTTTCGTATTTCAACACTAATTTTAGCCCAACTTTGGACGAAACTAAATAATATACGGAGAAAGAAAACTCAAAAAAAACGCCGTTCCGACATGGTTTAATTATCCAAAAGTTGAAATAAATGTTATTTTGAAAAGTGTCAAATTTTTCTATAATAACCCTTGTGCTAAAAGTCTATTCACATATTTTTGCGCGGTCGTTTTAGGAATTAATCATCATGCATTTCATTCTAGCGCGCGGGTACACACACTATGTCAGGTGAGATAGCATACATTTAGGCCACGCCCACTGACGACTTTGCCTTCGCGACTTTTCAACCATAAAAGAAAATATTGCAGTATAATTTGTTTTGTGACTGGTTGGATGAATTTTACGCGGTAGATCAAACTAATTCCAGATCGCTACGTAAAGCCAGGTTCAGATGCAATGGGACCTTATTGAATGAAGTCGCTCGTTCTATGTTCGTAACGAACAACTAGTTCATTAATTTCAGCCATCAAACGGCCACTAATGAACCAAAGACCTCATGGGCCTCCATGAGGGGTAGTTGCCATACTCACCACGCTTGGCAGGCGGGTTGGCAAGCAGTACTGCGCCGCCCATCTTCCGGAGGTATCCCTTAGCAGGCTCTTACTGCATCCTCGGGCATGAGAGGAGGGGCAACATTCTACTGCCGGCGCCCCACGGCAAACAACTTTTGTGTTATCTAGCTGAAGGACTAAATAGTATTATGATTTTCGCACCTTGTCATCATTGCCCATTCTAGAACACCAAACTACTGCGTACTTTAGTACCGAAACTATCCGCTTTAAGCGCTGTATGTTTTCATAGGTATGTTTTCCCAGTAAACAACAGTGTGAAAACTCGAAATAGAAAGCAGAGGGCTCGCGAATACTACGACAATTTGTGACGTTCCTAGTTCTCTTATTTAGGTGTGTAGTAAAGACTCGGGTATAGGAGATGGCTGTAAGAATGCTATCTGAAATAATATGCTGCTATTTGAAAGAAGTTCTTAATTTGAAATATTTCTTAATGAAATAAACTACCGTCATATTTTATTATTATATACATGAGTGAGGTTTCTTGTTCGCTTTTTTCCTTCGCTTGAAAAAAAAGGTTTTCCGAAGCGAACGAATTCAATTATGTGCTTCATTCAATGTGTTTTGTTCTTATTTTGAAAACTGACTTTTCTAAGTACATACGTTTTGCTCTATTGAATAAACACTTATGGAATTTGATTTTTTTTGATCTTTTAAGGATTCATTGATTTTCGTGCAAGAAAAGACAATGAAAGTTTTAACTTCAACAGCTGATTTTATTATAATGACAACCTAAAAGTTGACTGTCAGGGTCATTGACCGGTTCGAAGACTTGCTGTACAGGTAAAAATAAAAATGCCCTTAAAAGAAATAGGTTATTTTTTACTAAATCGTAAAAAAAAATAATACGATTACGACCTCAGCATCATTTTCACATCACACCATCTAGAAAATGTATACATAAATATATTAAAAATAAATACGAAGTCCCCAATTTTTTTCCTTCTATTTATTTTCATGGTCTAAACCCCCCCCCCCCCCCTGCCTAATAAGCAAGGAGTATTAGATACTCAGCAATGGGTGAATGTGAGCTGATATATAGGTAGATATACATATATAAAAATCTAATTTTTTTTTTCATTAAAGTTTTTCAGCTCGACAACTATGACAATGATGTAAAGTTACCAAATGCTGTCTCCTGCTCTATTGAGTGAGCAGCTCAAAGAGCCAACAAAAATGGCGTCGTCCAGGCGAAAGGTAATGCAACTCTCTTTGTGAGGTGTTGTAGTGGCAGCAGAAACGACGCACGTATTCAGAAATACGGAACCCTAAAAACGATGGATTACCAACGATTCACACCAATATTAAACACTCTCTTTCTTACTCTTTCAACTGTTACCGACGTGTTGTAGTGGCAGTGAAAGCAACGCATAAATTCAGAAAACTTTGAAAGCTTGGTCTACCACTTAGCTACTATTAAGTCAACGAGCTACATTTTTTATATGTAAAATTTGGAGCTTTTCTCATCAAAACCTTTACACTTTACAAAAGAGAATTTCTATATCTGAGTGCATGTTAATTAAAGTTTTACTATTTTATTCAAGTAGTATTTTGCTGACGTTACGTCCTGCAAAGAGGCCCGTTCGCAGACTGCGATACTGTGACGTCGTCTAACAAATATTTGTTCGTTAGCAAACACATCTATTTGTGCTCGAAGCTGCGACTGACCAGACCTGACCCGTCTGACTGACTGGGAGGACTTTGCATCTATACTTTAGCCACACTCGATGTGTATAGAATGTAAACAAACAGTCAGTAATTGACCTTGACGGCCTCTGTGACGCAGTAGGCGAAGGTCTGCCTACGACGCCAGAGGTTGCGGGTTTGATTCCCGCCTCGGGACAAATGTCTGTACGATCTGCAGATATTTGTTTAGGGTGTTACGGATGTTTTTATATTTATATAGTAAAAAATATATCCATACTACAAGCTCTGCTTAACTTGGGGGTAGATGATGCTGTAGAAATGTCCAGCATTAATCATTTATTATTTTGTTTATATTACCTAAAAATCACTTCTTCTTGTTAAATTTAAGGCAGTATTTTTGTTTAATGTGTATCGTTGCTCACTTCCATACAATGGCTACTAAGTCGTGGATAAAATGTAAAGGGTGTCGAATATGGCAAAAAACTCTCATGATCTTGGAAATCCACGAGGGATTTGTCCAGCTGTGGACCCACGTTGTCCACACAACAGTCCTAAGGCTGATTATGATTTGATGATAAATAACTTAGTTTCCTAAAATAGTAATGTTTTATTCAAAAGCAGACCCAAACCATTTAAGATTCACCAAAAACAAGCGAATTATATACGCTTCTTGTTTTCATTCGCAATCGTTAAAGCCTATTCGAGTGCATGCCTAATTTATGAGCGGCAAACGAATATATTCAAGAGGTTGTAGACCATTCTGGATAGCTATTACAAAACCTTACATTCAATTAATATAAAAAAGCATTTTTAAAAAAACATTCTATTTTATGAGCGGCGAACGAATATATCCAAGAGTTTGTAGACTATTCTGAAAACAAAACTGCAAAGTTCTCGGGTAGCCACGGATCGGCAAGCGCAGGGTAGGACGTCCACTAACGAGATGCGCGGAACCTGGCTCGGTTATAATCATCTTTTAATATATTTGCCGTACTCTGACCACCTACGTAGTTTTGTCTTAAATTTACTAGTAGGCAGTTCTCTTATATCTCTAGGAATTTTGTTAAATACTTTAACAGTCATGGTAAAGTTTGTTTTGAAACAAACGGTTTTGTTTGACAATATCTCTGTCACCTCAGGACTCCGACGTTTCTAAATCGATTTAGAAACGTGCTTTTGAGTTGGGATCGTTACATTAAATCCCATTTTATTCAAAACTTAGTTCCAATGATGGAATCCATTTACATGGATTCCAATCGAGGTAGCTTCTCAACTATTGTAGGTAAACGTTATAGCGATTTTGGCATATTTAGCTAAAGGTTTGCTATCTAAAAATACGATTTGATGAACAGAAACTGATGAAGAAGATGGACATCGAAACTCTTCAATGTTGAAAAATTCACGAGTAAGCATATAAAAAAATACCTATAATGTACTCATTGTAACACCTAACTATGATGGTATAGCATGTAAATGTTATTAGAAATAATAAATTGAGGAAATTAATCATTTATACTACTTATACATAATAAAAGATTAATTTTAAAATCCATTTTTTTCTTTATAAAGTTTTCTTAGTGTAATGTCTAAAATATGCATAATGGTTGTTCTGTTTATGCTGTTTTTGTGAAACAAATAAATGTATATTCATTCATTCATTCATATGCATTCATAAAATAGTGTAGAAACTATTATGATTTATATCCGTATTGCGTATGGACCAGCCATATTAACTTCGACTGTGCGCCTCCAAAAAAGCAATATTGTTATCAAAACAGAAACAGAACACATCAGAGTTGTCAGCAGGAAAAACAATTTTAATCTTCCTAATGTTGCTTGTTTACAACACACGGTTTTGTGTCGACTAACATAAACAAATTGATTTTGAATGAATAAAATGCAATGAAAATTAGTTTTTTTCTGATTCTGTCTGATTGGAGACTCGTCGTTTTGGACGAAAAGACGTTGCGTAGTTTCCCAAACGCTGCCCATTCGAGTTGGATTCGTCGATTGACCTTTTTCTTGAAGTTGGACGGCCTACCTAATTGGACGGGTTGTTTTAGGTGTATATACGCGTCGACCACTTCGAGAGCCGAGTTCTTAACCATAACTGGGGCAGGCAAAACATGGACATTCGACATAATCTTCGTTTTGTCCATGTTCATTTTAAGGCCTACCCGTTGGGAGACTCGATTGAGGCCTTCGAGCATCGTGCCGAGTTCCACCATCGACTTTGCCATGACTACAATATCATCGGCAAAACCGAAGGTGACTCATGTATTCACCGTTAATGTTGATGCCTAGTCCTTTCCATTTCAAGACCTTGAAGGCATCTTCCACAGCGCTCATAAACAGTTTCGGAGAAATGACGTCTCCCTGACTTACGCCTCTTTTTAAGGGAATATCGTTCGAACTCTGTTCCTGTACTCGGACTGACATAGTGGCGTTTCTATACAAAGACTTCAACATTTCAATATACCGATAGTCAATGCGGCATCGCTGGTGAGCCTCAACCGCCGCCCATGTTTTGGATCGAAGGCTTTCCTCAAAGTCCCGTACGCTTACAGTCCACAAACGCGAGACATAGCGGCAAGTTATAGTCTTCGGTCTTCTGTATGACTTGCCGCAGCGTATGAATGTGGTGCTTGGCCTTTTCAAAACCCGGTTTGTTCGAGACTCTGAAAGTTATCAAACCTGCGATCTAGACGATCTACGATGACCCTTGAAAACAGCTTGTACACATGGCTCAAAAGAGAGATCGGTCTGTTGTTCTTAAGCAAGGTGTTACCTTTCTTAAAGAACAGTACCACGACGCTTTTGTTCTTTGTTTTTGGCGTATTACCTTCGAGCAAGACGGAGTTGAAGAGCTTTTGAAGGACTTTAAGTATCGGTGATCCACCCGCTTTCGGAAGCTCTGACGTGATTCCGTCCTCTCCCGGCGCCTTGTTGTTCTTATGCTGTTTCAGGGCCATCCTGATGTCCGGGATATCTTCGGTATAATGTCGGGTCAGCTTGGATCTAGAGTCTTGATGGGGTGATGTCATGGATGTTACCAGATTCTCATACAAATTAAACTGGACGTTTTTAAAATGCACAAAAAGATTCGGTCTCCCTTCCAATTTATGACCGCGCGTAGGGTTACATAACCTCGATGATTGATTTCGTACTTTTGCAAGGGCATTTTTATGATTCCATTGCAAATGTTTAATTTTGTATTGTTCTCTGTATCTACAGAATAAAACAATATATGTACATTGCCAAATTTCATAATTCTAGGTCTACGGGAAGTACCCTATGAATTTTGATTCCATTGAAAATGTCGAAAAAAGCGTTTTTTGCGGCATAAATGGCCGTATCTTTTTTTTCTTAGAATACTCATTTTTTCAAAGCTTATAGAGACTGCAGATTTGTGTATATGGTTTTAATTTCAACGCGATACCTTTACACGTTCTCGAGATAAAGGGTCTTGACAATCCAAAAGACGGACAGACAGACAAACAAACAGACAGACGGACAATAAAGTGGTTCTATAAGGGTTCCGTTTTTTTTTGAGGTACGGAACCAAAAACAGACAGGGAGTACAAAGAACTTACAAGCTAAAAATAATCCTACTAATTATTAAAAACGCGAAGGTTGGTGAGTATCTATGTTTGTTACCCTTTCACGCAAAAACTAGTCTACGGATTGAACTGAAATTTTGCACACATATAGATGTTGACCAGAATTAACGCATAAGCTACATTTTATCCGGGTAGAACGTATGCAAAGCGGCGGGCATAAGCTGTAATTAAAATGATTAGTTGGATAGAGATAAAGAACTGTAACTTGTAACTTACCCACGACAAAAACGTTTAAAAATGCAAGGTCGTGTCGTACCCCGTAAAAAGTTCCCCATTCGTCATCTACGTCTGTCTTGCTTCTGTTTATATGGTATCAAATTGAATTTTGTTGATTCTAATTTAAGAAGCAATTTTATCATATAAAATGCATTTCCTTATTGTTTCACGGCGGCAAATTGATAAATCTTGTCTATAATCATCATCATCATCATTTCAGCCGTAAAACGTTCACTACTGAACACAGGCTTCCCTCATGGATCTCCATGAGGGGTAGTTGCCATACTCACCACGCTTGACAGGCGGGTTGGTGAGCGCAGAACGGGATGTTGATACACGGAAAGACGCGGCTGCCCATGTCCCGGAGGTAACCCTTAGCAGGCTCTTACTGCATCCACGGGTATGAGAGGAGGGGTAAAATTCTACTGCCTGCACCACACGGCATTTAAAAATTAGCAATTTCAACGCAGATCATTTTACACAGTAAAATTAAACGTGTATTTAGGGTTCCGGACCAAAATGGTAAAAAGGAACCCTTATAGAATCACACTGTCTGTCTGTCACAAATGGATATCTCGAGAACTACTGATGCTATCGACTTGAAATTTGAAATGGTAAAAGATAACACTTTTTTACTAATATAGCATATATTAAAATGTTAAAAAATATTTTTATTTTGATTTTGGGGCGGATAGGGGATTTCAAAATTTTTAAGTGAAGTTACTTGGCCGTGTGGGGGGGTATCATATGAAAGGTATTCATTTGCACATTAATAAACAGTTTTTAGTTTTAGGCTTTGTCATAATATGACAAAGCCGGTTTTATTTTTTATATTATATTGTATGATGGCACGGAACCCTCAGTGCGCGAGTCCGACTCGCTCTTGCCCAGTTTTTTATTCTAGTATATAAATCATAGCAAAAATGCAAAATTTACCGCGCTAATGAAGTTTGAATGCGCGCAATTAACGCGGAGTAACTCGGAAACCAATAGTGCGGGCGGAGCAATGGGACCATACCTCCCACTGAAAAATGCACGCATAACTGTTTAATCGGTAGGGGCATATTGGACTCGTCGTGGGGTGACGGCAGTAGAATATTACCCCTCCTCTCATGCCTGCCGTAGGGTGCCGGTAGTAAAAAGTTATCTTTCCTCTCATGCCTGCCGTAAGGGTGCTGGTAGTAGGAAGTTATCTCTCCTCTCATGCCTGCTGTCGGGTGCCGGTAGTAGGAAGTTATCTCTCCTCTCATGCCTGCCGTAAGGGTGTTGGTAGTAGGAAGTTATCTCTCCTCTCATGCCTGCTGTCGGGTGCCGGTAGTAGAAAGTTATCTCTCCTCTCATGCCTGCTGTCGGGTGCCGGTAGTAGGAAGTTATCTCTCCTCTCATGCCTGCCGTGGGGTGCCGGAGGTAGAAAGTTATCTCTCCTCTCATGCCTGCCGTGGGGTGCCGGCAGTAGGAAGTTATCTCTCCTCTCATGCCTGCTGTCGGGTGCCGGTAGTAGAAAGTTATCTCTCCTCTCATGCCTGCCGTGGGGTGCCGGTAGTAGAAAGTTATCTCTCCTGTCATGCCTGCCGTGGGGTGCCGATAGTAGAAAGTTATCTCTCCTCTCATGCCTGCCGTGGGGTGCCGGTAGTAGGAAGTTATCTCTCCTCTCATGCCTGCCGTGGGGTGCCGGTAGTAGAAAGTTATCTCTCCTCTCATGCCTGCCGTGGGGTGCCGGTAGTAGGAAGTTATCTCTCCTCTCATGCCTGTCGTGGGGTGCCGGTAGTAGAAAGTTATCTCTCCTCTCATGCCTGCCGTGGGGTGCCGGTAGTAGGAAGTTATGTCTCCTCTCATGTCTGCCGTGGGGTGCCGGTAGTAGAAAGTTATCTCTCCTCTTATGCCTGCCGTGGGGTGCCGGTAGTAGGAAGTTATCTCTCCTCTCATGCCTGCCGTGGGGTGCCGGTAGTAGGAAGTTATCTCTCCTCTCATGCCTGCCGTGGGGTGCCGGTAGTAGGAAGTTATGTCTCCTCTCATGCCTGCCGTAGGGTGCCGGTAGTAGGAAGTTATCTCTCCTCTCATGCCTGCCGTGGGGTGCCGGTAGTAGAAAGTTATCTCTCCTCTCATGCCTGCCGTGGGGTGCTGGTAGTAGGAAGTTATCTCTCCTCTCATGCCTGCCGTGGGGTGCCGGTAGTAGGAAGTTATCTCTCCTCTCATGCCTGCCGTGGGGTGCCGGTAGTAGGAAGTTATCTCTCCTCTCATGCCTGCCGTGGGGTGCCGGTAGTAGGAAGTTATCTCTCCTCTCATGCCTGCCGTGGGGTGCTGGTAGTAGGAAGTTATCTCTCCTCTCATGCCTGCCGTGGGGTGCCGGTAGTAGGAAGTTATCTCTCCTCTCATGCCTGCCGTGGGGTGCCGGTAGTAGGAAGTTATCTCTCCTCTCATGCCTGCCGTGGGGTGCTGGTAGTAGAATATAATAAACTTTGCTTGTCTCATCTCATGATAAGTGAACAATTGTTTTTATGAGACTTATTATATGCCTTTTATATGCCTTTAAACCGAATTATGTAGAAATGGGAAAATCTCCTTTAGGAGTTGTTGAATGTTTTTTTTACGTTTTCATTTTTTCATTCATTTCAGCCATTAAAAGTCCACTGATGAACACAGGCCTCCCTCATGGATCTCCATGAGGGGTATTTGCCATTCTCACCACGCTTGGCAGGCGGGTTGGTGAGCGCAGTATGGGATGTTATACACGGATAGACGCTGCTACCCATCTTCCGGAGGTATCCCTTAGCAGGCTCTTACTGCATCCATGGGCATGAGAGGAGGGGTATCATTCTACTGCCGGCACCTCACGGCGGTTACTTTACGTTTACTAAACATATTTACAGGAATTAATTGAGTTTTCAGTTTAGAGTATTCCGGTATGTTTGGGGAATCGCATCACTTAGAGATAGCTTAACCCTATATTTTTCCTAGCAAGTTCGTAGTTAAAACTACATTTATGATTTTCGATAATACAGATCAGGTGAGAAGACTTAAAAGAACTAAACCTTTTGAGTTAGAGTAGTGTAAAGTGATAGTGTAATATAACAAAAAAGAACACAAGAACATAGTGTCTTCCCCTTAAATAGAGACATTAAGAAAAGTGCCACTGGACACATTCTTAGATATAATTTATTTTATAAAACTAAGTCAAAGTTAAATTGCTCATTGGCCTACTTGGCTAGATTGTTATAAAAAAAAATAAAAAATTCATGTTTTTCAGATTTGTAAAGTTAGCAGTTTAAATTTTAGAGGGTTAGAAACGCTCGAAAAAAGGTTAAAACTTTAATATTTCGCAAACGAAACCCTTAATCGAATCTTTGCATCTCGTAAATGTTTTTAAAATACATTTTCAACGATATCACATACGGTGTTTGTGATTTTAAGTACTATTTGAAATAATTTACGCATGAATATTAATTCAAGGTAGATGTTATGTAAATATAAGCTTTTATGGAATTCGCATAAGGAAGTTATACTAAAAAGTCACATTGACCCCAAAGTGGGGCTAATGTAATTTATTGTGTTTTTCAGTGGTGATAATTGTAAATTTGTCTTGAATATCAAAATCAAGTAAAAAATCAAATCAAAAAACGTTTATTTGCAACTTAGAAATACCATAAGTACATAACATAATACACTTTGAAAGGCAATACTAACAAGAGATCATTATAGCTAAAACACAAAGAGGATTTTAAGCCTTAAAATAAAAATCAAATACTAAAAGCTGCAAAATGGTCTCAACTCAGCATATGCAGGGTACGGGATAACCTGCGCTGGTTTTCCGTTGATATACTATTATAATATAATATACCTACTATTTTTTAATGTTATTTTTACGTAAAATCTTTAATATACATATATGTACATAGATGCTTTATCATGTACATTTACAATTCAATTTCATCTTACTGGACGATTATGGCAAAAGATAAAGTTAAAACTTCAAAGTTAATAGTCGCATTATCCTCGGTTCACCTTAGTTATTCAACGATATCACATACGATGGGAAAATAAAGAAAAAAAAAGTTCATACACGTGGTGGGGCCACGTGTATGGGAGGTAAGTACCCAAATTAATTAGATTTTCAGAATTTTTTCTAGCGTTATCTCGGCGTTGTAAAAAACAGCTTTCTAGAACTTTCTCTTTGCAAAGCCAGTGACGTACGGACGTACACACAGAGCGAAACTATAAGGGTTTCTCGTTTAATTACGAAACCCTAAAAGGAGAAGGTTATTAATGACTCCAAATTGTATAAAAGAAAACTCGCCCCAATTTTTTCACTGGGATTCGGTCATTCGTCCCATTCACGGTACATCCCTACGTTCATATTTTTAAAGTATAAAATGGAAGTTTCCTCGATACGAGTTATTTACGACTTAATAACTAGAACTAATGAAACATAAATATTCGTGTACTGAAAAACGAAGGACTGAAACGGTATTAAATACTTTGTCATCATCAAATTGGAGGAGTCATTTCTAACAGCGGGTGTCAGATCATCATCAGCGCAGCCGTGGGAAGTCCACTGCTGGACATAGACCTCCCTCTTGGATCTTTAAGTACTGATCATGGGGTGTTGGTTATACTCACCAAGCTGGCAGGCGGATTAGCAAGCGTATGATGTTGACACACGTAAAGACGCTGCGGTCCATCTTCCGGAGGTATTCCGTAGCAGGCTCTTACAGCATCTACGGGTATGAGAGGAGGGGTAACCTTCTGCTGCAAACACCCTACGGCAAGACCTTCTGGCGGTATCCATTGCAGATTCTTACTGTGTCCATGCGCTAGAGAGAAGATGGGTTGCCGGCTGTTGAATGTAGCCACATCTTACTTTACTAAGAGAGGAGGTCTATACACAGCAGTGAGTGCCAACGTGCTGAAATTATGTTTTTTTTTATACGACTAAATGACGAGACAAGCCGAAGGCCCACCTGATGTAAAGCGGTAACCTCTACCTATTACAACTGCAATATCGCGGTGATCACGTTCACTAAGCTAGTGACCAACACTTCATTGCATTGCGCCCGTCACCCTGAGACAGAGTTGCCGTAATCTCACCAGCTCCCTTCTTCAAACCGGAACACAGCATGATGATGAACCAAAAACAAACAAAGTTCTAAGCTAAAACTTGCCGTGCGGTGCGAGCAGTAGAATGTTACCCCTCCTCTCATGCCCGTGGATGCAGTAAGAGCCTGCTAAGGTATACCTCCGGAAGATGGGCAGCAGCGTCTTTCCGTGTATCAACATCCCGTACTGCGCTCGCCAACCTGCCAAGCGTGGTGAGTATGGCAACTACCCCTCATGGAGATTCATGAGGGAGGCCTGTGTTCAGAAGTGAACATTTATGGCTGAAATTAAACTAAAACTTATATTTTTACCAGGACTACCGAAGTTATTATACTTCACCTCTATTCCTTTAGAACCATAACCTACGCGAACCATAAAATTGTACGCTCAACCCTTAATGCATACAAAGAACCTGCTTAATTTTAAATATGAGACAGGGTACATTTTCCCCCTGGTTCTACCTGCATTACACGAGTATACATGGCATGGAGCGAAGTTATAGTCATTGATATAAAAGCACAGATGAGCCCTCACATCAAAAACTCTGGCATTGTGTTTACAATACTGCCGACGAATGCGCAACACGCCACGTGTATCGAAAAAATAGTGTTATCTCTTTTTCTCCCACATTATTTGCAAACACTACTTTCTCTTTCTTGCAATCGCCATTTTTAGGGTTCCGGACCAATATGGTAAAAAAGGAACCCTTATGGAATCACTCCGTCTGTCTGTCTATCACAAATAGATATCTCGAGAACTACTGATGCTATCGACTTGAAATTTGAAATAGTAAAATACCACACTTTTTTACTAATATAGCATATATGAAAATGTTAAAAAATATTCTTATTTTGATTGCGGATAGGGGATCTCAAAACTTTTAAGTGAATTTACTAGGCCGTGTGGGGTATCATATGAAAGGTATTTATTCGCACATTAATAAACAGTTTTTATTTATTCTCAAACCCGAACTGTTTTTGAGTTATTTACAAAAATGTTGAAAAAATTACCGTTCCTTCCCCCGCCCCCCCTTATCTCAGAAGTTTGCAGAGATAAACCCGTGATACTTTTAAAGCTTTTAGAAATGTATGTAAAGATCAGAGGAAATTTATTACAATCTCTACATAACATACTTTTTAGAAATCATCGAAAGTGTAAAAAATCTACATAAGTTCCGCTATCAAACAAGAGATGGCGCTGTCAAGGTTCTCCAACAAATATAAAACCGCTTTTGTCATATATTATATTGTATGATGGCACGGAACCCTCAGTGCGCGATTCTGACTCGCTCTTGCCCGGTATTATTTAATTTGTTATTTGGACAACGGAAGCAAACAAATAGTTATTTAACAAAATCGCATTACTTACGAGTGAAGGCTTTATTTGTGTTTCTGGAATTGTTGGTGCACTTGCGAAATGCACAAGATGGCATTTTGTGGCACTTTTCATCTATTTTAGATGCAAATATCAACACGCCTGGCTAACACCACAGTGTATACAGTGTTCCGACTTCATACAAACGGACGAAGCGCGAGCTATACCTACGCGCCTCGATCTCGGTCCTTTCTCGGGATCTAAACAGTCGCGACTGTGCCACATAGACGAACGGAGGTGTGTTGTTTTTTTAACAATAACTGCGCGATTTTTTCTCAAAAAATAAGTTCAAGTACCTTCCTACGTATATTTAATATGTCGAGTAGGATATATTGTGCTGTTTTTGGTTGCATGAAATCTTCAAGAATGCATCCAGAGATAGCTTTTTTAGATTACCTGGAAACTCTGAAAAGTAAGACTATAAAATAATTTTACTTACTACCTAGTAGGTAGGTACGTAATGTGTGTCTTTTTAATGGACAAGTATTTCCTTTTATCTCCCCAAAAAAAAGATGTCTGGATTCTTAAATAAAGTGAATAGAGTAATGGAAAGTGATTGACACGAGTGAAATAGGTAGTTATATGCGGTTCATGATACGGTAGGTACGCTTGTGTAAAAACCTCGGGGCATGTGTGTTTCGTTTTGTTAGTTTGTATAATTCAAAGTAAAGACGTGGTATTTTATTTATTATTAACTAGCTTCTGCCCGCGACTTCGTCCGCGTGGAATAGTTTCTTTGGGCTAACGCTAACTCTTACCCACGACTTCGTTTACGTAGAAGGTGAAAATATAATATTTTTAAATAATACCTACGTTAAGCGTAATTTTAGGTAGGTACCTACATCACGCTTTCATTAGTAAGAGTGGAACTTTAAAACATTAGGTAAAAGTACTGGGTCTTATAATCTTATATCATTTAGATTGTAGGTTATTCTAATAATTCATAACTATGTCATTTTATAGTACTTCTGCGTACACTATATTTTCAATTGATCTATTCAATTCACAGTATTATATTTGTTTATATAAAAAAGTATATTTACAATCACAAAACTAAATGGAAACACAAAGTAGGCAAATTTAATTAAAATGCTGGAGGCGGGCAGCCCTATCGCATGTTTACGTACCGCGCGGCTGTAGGTATTTATTTCAAAAATACGGCCGAGTCAAACTACTGTATACATTACTATTCTGTGCTAACACTGTGTTTCGATGTGTACTGATTCAAAAAGTGAGCTCACTCATCATCGTTTGGAAACACAACGGCGCGGTTTCAGTACGGTGAGGGCTCATCTATGCTTTTATATCAATGGTTATAGTAAGAATACGAGTTCACTTCAGCCGTGAAACGTCCACTACTGAACACACGCCTCTCTCATGGGTATGATGGTACTTGCCATACTCACCACGCTTGGCAGGCGGGTTGGCGAGCGCAGCATGGAAAGCTGGTACACGAAAAAGCACTGCTGCCCATCTTCCAAAAGTATCTCTTAGTAGATTCTTTCATACTATTCTTTCTTACGTGTAGAAAAATGGGTATATTGGTATAAATAACCGGGACAAATATCTGCATAACAATAACAAAGATCTGTGCTATGACGGAAATCAAACCGGCAATCAAACATAAAACTATTTACTGAGCCATCAATTCAGCCGTAAAACGTCCACTACTGAACACAGGATCTCTATGAGGGGTAGTTGCCATACATAACACGCTTTGCAGGCGAGTTGGCGAGCGCATTACGGGATGTTGATACACGGAAGGACCCTGCTGCCCGTCTTCCGGAGGTATCCCTTAGCAGGCTCTTACTGCATCCACGGGGATGAGAGGGGTAACAATCTACTGTCGGCACCCCACGGCCATTTTCTGAGTATCAGTCGGCTATTAACCGACGCTGCAATCATCTTTGATAGATGAGGAAATTTTTTTAGCGTTCCGTAGTAACGAGGAAACTTCATAGTTTGACATTACATTATTAGTCCTAGAAAGCTTTAATTTTGCGTGGACATATTATAATGTAGTAAGTAGTTTTTTTATTGTAAGTTGACGTATAAGTTTTGTAATTGCAAACTATGGAAATAAATGAATGAATTTGAGTACATAAGGCCAAGATAACGGTAATAAAATGAATAAAAATATATTAATTTGGGATACCTTCCATACCTACAAAAAGGGATTTATTTTTTCTATCTTGTGGGGTGTACCGTTGAATTACCTATTTAAATAAATTTAAATTTAAATCCTCCTATACAATTTAAAATGGTATAGGAGTTTCGAAGGCCATTCTTCGATTCACGGTTCCGTTTAAATATTAATGTTTTCAACACTTTTTTGAGCGATCCCCTTTAAAATTACCCGATCTAAAGTTTAACCCGAGGATTAGGGTTTAGCTAGGTTTTATAATTTCGCAGAAATAGTCGCTTAAATAAGTGATACGGTTATCCAAACATACCAATATACCTGGTAATATACTTTGGTAAATGTATATAATAATACCAACATCTTACAACAAGTCTAACTACGGAACTACTCCACTTTTGTCAACATCATTTCAGCCATAAAACGTCCACTGATGAACACAGGCCTCCCTCATGGATCTCCATGAGGGGTAGTTGCCATTCTCACCACGCTTGGCAGGCGGGTTGGTGAGCGCAGTATGGGATGTTGATACACGGATAGACGCTGCTGCCCATCTTCCGGAGGTGTCCCTTAGCAGGCTCTTACTGCATCCACGGGTAGGAGAGGAGGGGTAACATTCTACTGCCGGCACCCCACGGCAACATGTCAACATGTCTACGGGTAACTACGAAACTACACAGCGCGTGGCCCGACACGCACCTGCCCTAATTTATTAACGATTAAATCGCACAACACGCGTCCATAAGACACGTGTCGTGCGGCATTAACGCCAGTAAGTGCGAGGCTTATCCGAATGGAAAGTAAGTTGCGGAACAAATCGACAAGAAAGAGAAGTGGTCAGTAAAGGCAAGCGTCTGCAGAAGCTAGGCCACTCATTGTAGATACATAGATAATTAGATGATTATTGTAGATACATGATTTAGATTTTATTTATTTATTTTAAACGTAAAAACAGAAAAAAAATAAAAAATCCTTGCTAACTTACTAAGCTATAAGAGTTTAACCAAAAATAATTATATGAAATAAAATGAAAAATAAATATGTACATACATATAGGCATGTTTAATGGTAGAAAAGGGACCTATTTCAGCTTAAGTAGCCTTAAGCAAGATGCTTATGTGCTACGCTGATTTTCATATAGAGGTACATACATCCCGTACTGCGCTCGCCAACCCACCTGGCATGCGTGGTGAGTATGGCAACTACCCCTCATAGTCCATGAGGGAGGCATGCGTTCAGAGTGGAGTGAGAGTGGAGTGATAAATTTGAACCACTTCCTGGCATAAGATAAAGCTGAAATGTGACATGTCTTTAGTTCCGGTAACAATAATGTTAGCTACCTTAAGTATGGATCTAGTTCTAGTGACATTAAGTGCGCTTCGCTGTTCTTCGCTTCAGAATAATACATTTATTGGTAACAACAATCTTTACAGGTCAAACATTTCTGATTTAAATCCTCACTTCTTTTCCTCACTTGGAACAAAGGTTTTTATAGTTGACTATTTTATGTAGCTTTGTGCTCTATTAATAAATAAAATATAGATAAAAAATCACGATGGAAAATTCACACAGCATCATCTAGCCCCAAGATAAGTAAAGCTTGTGTTGTGGGTACTAGATGACTGATAAACTTAATACATATGTAGATAAACGAGTATATATTTTTTTATTATATATAGAAAACATCCAGAACTCTCTGAACAAATATCTGCAGATCGTACAGATATTTGTCGGGCGGGAATCGACTGGCAACCTCTTGCGTCGCATGCGGACCTTCGCCCGCTACGCCACAGAGGTCGTCAAATATTGATTAAACACTTATTGACTTTTACATGAGTGGTTGACATCACTCATGCATGCTAAAGTGCATGCAAAAGTTATCATGGTTCAGAGGAAACCATCCTTTACAACTATAGTAACACCGTTAGCTTAAAGTATTGGTAACTTCCAGGCGCGGTCGTTTGTTGGTAATTATGTTATTGTACTTTATTGGGCCTATTTAGCAGCAGTTTGGAGGTTGGCAGATGGTTTTGTTAATTGAGAACGGTACACGAAAATGCGCGCAAAAAAAACGGGCAAGTGCGAGCTGGCTCGCTAACCGAGTACGTATTATGTAGGAATATAATAAATATTAGTAAAAGTTTTTAAAATGCACGAAAAGATTCGGTATTACATCCAATTTATGACCGCGAGGGTTCCTTAACCACGATGATTGATTTCGTAAAAGCCGTGTTGGCCGAGTGGTATGTACACCCGACTTTCAATCCGAAGGTCGTGAGTTCGATACCGGCAGTGCAACAATGGATTTTTCTTTCTTGAAAAATGTATGTGCACACTTAACACGTGCTTTAAAGAAGAAGGAAACATCGTGAGGAAACCCGCGGCTTAGTTAGCTTCAGACGTACTGACCTGTTCTTTCCTCTGACTAATAGCTGACTAAGCTGAGAGGATGGTATAGGTGCTGGGCAAGCCTAATCCATCTAACAATGTCCCAGGCACTGCAGCGTCCCGTACAGCATGATTACCAGTTGCTGACGCTGTATAAATCATTTATAATAGATGCAAAGTCCTTACTTTTTTTGATTTCGTACTTTTTTAAGGACGATTTTTTATGATTCCATAGCAAAGGTATAACTATATCGGCCAACACGGCTTTTTAAAAATATATTAATGTAACAGAAATTACAGTTAAAGTTTATAAGTAGGTGCCATAAATATGAAACTTTAACGTACGCTTAAGCTAAGAAGTTATAAGTAACTTATTTATATATATTGAGATGATGATGAACCACCGTGCACCCTAAAAGCCATAAACACTACTCCACGTAAATCTCATTGATATGCAAAGGCAAACCATCAAGCTATAGCATTAATCTGACTCATGTACAATACCCGTAAAATATTTAGGTGGAAAGCTATTAGTATTCCGGCCATCGAAACCCGAATATCGGATGCAGTACAAATAATTTGAGCGACAATTTCTACACTAAATTATAAATAATAATGCTGGACGATTCACACAGCATCATCTAGCCCCAACCTAAGCAGAGCTTGTGGTATGGGTACTAGATGACTGATATACATAATACAATAAATTATATAAATATATGTATGTTATTATTATATATAGAAAAACATCCAGAACACCCTGAACAAATACCTGCAGATCGTACAGTCATTTGTCTCGAGGCGGGAATCGAACCCGCAAGCTCTTGCGTCGACCTTCGCCCGCTGCGCCACTGAGTTCGTTAACAGCTAGCTTATTCGTTATAACCACCAACATTATTTCGCTGAACCAACATTAATCCTTATATTTAAAGACTAGCCGCACACAGCATTTCACCTGCGTGGTTCCCGTTCCCGTAAGAATTTCGAAAAATCCCTTCTTAGTGCACCTCTAGGATACTCAAGGTATATCTGTGCCAAATTTCAAGTGTCTAGGTCCAGAGGTTTAGGCTGTGCGTTGTCTGTCAGTCACTCAGTCAGTAACGGAACAGTTTTATATAATATTGATTAGCATTATGCGGAGGCTTCCTTTGTTTCACAAATTTCACTTATTTTCATCATTTCAGCCATAAAACTTCCACTGATGAACACAGGCCTCCCTCATGGATCTCCATGAGAGGTAGTTGCCATACTAACCACGCTTGGCAGGCGGGTTGGTAAGCGCCGTATCGGATGTTGATACACGGAAAGACGCTGCTGCATATATTTAAGAGGTATTCCTTGGCAGATACACCTACGGGCAAGAGAGGAGGGGCAACATTCTAATATCGGCACCCCACGCCAAATATTAATTTTCATCTCAATCGTAGGACCTACATAGGTCTCCCTCATGCATCTCCGAAATCATGAGGAGATTGTTGCCATACTCGCCACGCTTGGCAGGCGGGTGCAGTACGGGATGTTGATACACCGAAGGTAAGAAAGAAAGATTCTAATGCCAGCACTCCAGATACTTATTTTAATTTTAATTAATTTTAAGGTGATATGGGGTGCCCGCAGTAGAATGTTACCCCTCCTCTCATGCCCGTGGATACGGTAAGAGCCTGCTACGGGATATCTCCGGGAGGGTTCTCTATTATGTCTTCGAAATTTAATTTCCCTAATATAATAATCCATAAAATTTAATTGCATAATCATCGATTGCCGGAATGTGATTATGTATATCTATAATTATAACGATCCTTATAATAGTTTCCACTAATATCGGTATCCATAACGATTACAATCCATAAAGTGATTCGCAATATGTTAAGAAATCCATAACATTATTAGTTAATAATGTTATGGATTAATATAATAATTCTGAGAACAATGTTTATGAGTTCATAAACATTGTTCTCAGAATTATTTATTTGAATAATTTTCATGTTCCGTAATATTTTGTTGGCGGCCGCTGCAGCTGTCGGGTAGTTTTTTTAGCCTTACATATGTACTAGAAGTCGCCTGCGGTTTTACCTGCATCTTTGGTTACTGCTCCGCTCCCGTAGATCTTAGCGTGATGTTATATAGCCTATAGCCTTCCTCGATAAATGGGCTATCTAACACTGAAATATTTTTTCATAACGGACCAGTAGTTCCTGAGATTAGCGCGTTCAAGCAAGCAAACAAACAAACAAACTCTTCAGCTTTATATATTAGTATAGATTAGCATTTTTTGTCATTTGCCTTTAGATTTTCATAAGGCGTTGTTAAAATAATTACTACGACTAAATAATAAAGTATGGTTTTTTTCCTACACTGTTTTTTTTATGCTGGGATTGTTTATGTCGATTGTGGACTGCGATTTCAGGCTCTGTTTACTTGTTAATGTTAAAAATTGAATTTAAAATGGGGCGGGAACGGTCTTTTTTTCAACAAATTTGTAAATAATTCGGGAAAAGATAGCTTCTGGCCACGTGGTTCGACTGCATGGTTCGATCAATCGGAGTACGTGAACTTTTTTTTCCAGTTGGTTCGATTTTCAAATCTTACTAGGCGAACTACTAAACCATAGGACCACGTAGTTAGACTCCATAGTCGAACCACGATGACCAGTTCACCTTATGGCTTATAGGAAAAATAAAAACTGTTTATTAATTTGCAAATGAATACCTACCTACCTAGCAACTTCACAAAACACTGACCACTACCCCTCATGGAGATCCATGAGGGAGGCCCGTGTTCAGTAGTGGACGTTTAACGGCTGAAATGATGATGATGTTTGTAACGAATTAACTCAAAAACTACTCAACCGATTTTCAAAATTCTTCCACCATTAGAATGCTACATTATCCCTGAGTAATATAGGCTCCGTTTTATCTCCGTGTTCCCGCAGGAACGGGAACTACGCAGGTGTAACCGCAGAGTGCGGAGTTTTAATATATTTTGACTCTCCCACCCCGTCCCCAGCAGTGGCTAGCGCAAAGTTATGATTAGTTTCGGTATTACAAACGCGGAATTCATAATTTGTACTGCATCCGATATTCGGGTTTAGATGGCCGGAATACTAATGGGTTTCCACCTAAATATTTTACGGGTATTATAGCAATCATCATCATTGCAGCCGTGAAACGTCCACTACTGAACACAGGCCTCCCACGTGGATTTCCGTGTGGGGTAGTTGCCATACTCACCACGCTTGGTAGGCGGGTTGGCGAGTAAGGGATGTTGATACACTAAAAGCCGCTGCTGCCCCAGGTCTCCCTAAGTAGGCTCTTGCTGCATCCATGGGCATGCGGAGGGGTATTATTCTTCTGCTATGTTATGTGTTATATTATGTCCAGCATTATTTATTTGATATTTAATTTTATACACCTTCATCATTCATCATCATCATTTTAGCCGTAAAACGTCCACTACTGAACACAGGCCTCCCTCGTGGATATCCATGAGGGGTAGTTGCCATACTCACCACGCTTGGCAGGCGGGTTGGCGAGCGCAGTATGGGATGTCGATACATGGAAAGACGCTGCTACCCATCTTCCGGAGGTATCCCTTAGCAGGCTCTTCCTGTATCCACGGGCATGAGAGGAGGGGTAACATTCTACTGCCGGCACCCCACGTTATACACCTTAACTCAATAATAATCCTCCACATCAACAAAGCCACTTTCAACGTTAACGTGACAACGAACAAAAGAGATAATACATAGTTAAAATACTCTCAGCTTTTGATATGATAATTTCTATAGTTTGGGACTTGGAGGTGAAATAGCATACAGAGTTCACACTCCGTTCATACTACCTATTTTTACTCAGGAGTTCATAGTAACGAACTTAACTTAAGAACTACTGAGTAGCCGTGGGGTTCCGGCAGTAGAATGTTGCCCCTTCTGTCCTGACCGTGGATGCAGAATCTGCCGTGGGATACCTCCGGATGATAGGCAGCATCGTGGCAGGCGGGTTGGCGAGCGCAGTACGGGATACACGGAAAGATACTGCTGCCATTTTCCGAAAATATCTCTTCTGTTCTTCTCTTCTTCGATTCTTACTGTATCCACGGGCAAGAGAGGAGGGGCATCGTTCAACTGTCTCACCCTGCGGTAAAATACATAGGTACTTTTACATATAAAAATATTCAGAACTGGAACACATTTTTTGCCGTGGCGGGAATCGAACCCGCTACCTCCTACATATCAACCGGCTATGGAGAACTGCTATGCCGTGGGGTGCCGGTAGTAGAATGTTACCCCTCCTCTTGCCGTGGGGTGCCGGCAGTAGAATGTTACCCCTCCTCTCCTACCCGTGGATGCAGTAAGAGCCTGCTAAGGGACACACACCTCCGGAAGATGGGCAGCAGCGTCTATCCGTGTATCAACATCCCATACTGCGCTCACCAACCCGCCTGCCAAGCGTGGTGAGTATGGCAACTACCCCTCATGGAGATCCATGAGGGGTGTGTTCATCAGTGGACGTTTTATGGCTGATGATATGAAGATGATGATGATGACTAAGCCGCGGTTTTCCTGACTATGTTTTCTTTCACTGAACACGGGCCTCCCTCATGGATCTCCATGAGAGGCAGTTGCCATGTCACCACGCTTGGCAGGCGGGTTGGCGAGCGCAGTTCAGGATGTTAATACCTGAAAAGATGCTGCTGCCCATCTTCCGGAGGTATCCCTTAGCAGGCTGCATCCACGGGCATGACATGAGGGGTAACCTTCTACTGCCGGCACCCCACGGCATGATATGGTAACAGTATGCCCTGTATAACACTTTTACTCTACGCTACTTCTCCAACCTTTGTTCCCATGCAAATATCTGTTTTATAATATGGATTCTATGTAAATATGGTTTTTGGAGCTTAGTGAATAAACGCATTAGGTACGTAAAGAGCTAATAATTAATTTTGTGTATTTGTACATTCATCATTTCAGCCATAAAACGTCCACTGATGAACACAGGCCTCCCTCAAGGATCTCCATGAGGGGTAGTTGCCATACTCACCACGCTTGGCAGGCGGGTTGGTGAGCGCAGTATGGGATGTTGATACACGGATATACGCTGCTGCCCATCTTCCGGAGGTATCCCTTAGCAGGCTCTTACTGCATCCATGGGCATGAGAGGAGGGGTATCATTCTACTGCCGGCACCCCACGGCATTTGTACATTGCCGTGAGTATAATAACAGGGCTCAAGGCGAAAGTCACTGCTTCCGTGGAAAATCTATGATGTTCAACTCCCCTGGTACATCCAAAAATAATTGTTTATACTATCAGGATCGTCAAACTGGATAGGAAACTCATCAACCTCTTATTTATTTGGTCAAATATTTGTCTTTAAGCTTTTCATTATTGTTTTTGCATCGTTTATGTTACTATTAATTTGATGTGAACAATAAGTGTTTCACAAGTCTAAAAAACATTTTATTTATTAGATTTATACTTATCATGATATATGTATGTTTCTAATCGCTATCATATCCTTGATCGTATCGGTTATCCGCGGATGAGGTAAGTCTTTTAACTTTCTGGTTTTAAGCGGCGCATGCAAGTCATATAATATTTATGATGCTAGTAAGGTCAGCAGTTAATATATTATTATACAAAGGAAGCTGAAAATGGGCCCAATCCACCCCGTTTAAGTCACTCCTGAAAGAATCCACGATTAGGTTTTCAACGGCCTGTATGAGATATGACGAGGACTAGTCCTATATTTTTCTATTTTAAAATGTACTTAAAGCAACGCATGAGCTCTTAGTTCCGGGTTATGCTTCACCGTTACATCAGTCACTTTGGCGTCTGAGCAAACTAAGTCGATTAACGTTTGACTATGAGACGTGAAGTGAGTAGGCTGTGTAACTAGTTGTTTAAGATTCATACCATCGAGAAATGGCTGCGTCAACTAAGTTTTATTATCATTTATTTCCAGCAACATTAAAATCTCTAAGTATAATAACATTATCACAATTTAAAAAGGAAGCAATAGAGTCAGCAAAAGCATCTAAAAGTGTGTCAACCTGTAACCATTGAGACCCGTATGCCTCGCCAATTACAATAATTTTGCCACAGGCACCCAACCTCAGCACATCGATCTGCTCTACAGTAGAGGCCGGGGGATAGTGAAGTAATTGAACTCTCAGACCCTTTTTAACGTAAAACGCTACCCTACCGCCTCTACCTTGCCTTGTCTGATCAGGCCTAGGACATAGGAATAATTGATACCCCAAGAGTTAAGGCGCACAGTCTTCTTGGCCTGGCCTCAACCAAGACTCATTTAAAGCCATGATGTCAGGTTTTGCATGATCCATAGCTACTATGAATTCTCGTCATGACGCAGCGTTGAAAATTTAATTTGGGAAATTTTATTTGAAAATGATTTGATTTTAACATTATGTAGTCATCGTAAGAAATAATAATTAAATGTGCATCGACAAAAAATTTAAAAATATCCTAACACTGCAAGAGGATGCAGTAAGAGCCTGCTAAGGGATACCTCCGGAAGATGGGAAGCAGTGTCTTTCCGTGTATCAATATCTCATACTGCGCTCGCCAACCCGCCTGCCAAGCGTGGTGAGTATGGCAAATACCCCTCATGGAGATCCATGTGGGAGGCCTGTGTTCAGTAGTGGACGTTCTACGGCTGAAATTATGATGATGATGATGATAATTATGGGTTATATATGTAAGTTGTCGAGGGCTAGTTTAGGGGAGACCTTTTTTGCCCAGCGGTGAATTAGTTAACAAAAAAAACTCATAGATGGCTAACATTTTCATTTTTAATTACAATAGTTGTAAAAAACTCGAATAGGCACACTTCAAAGAAAGTTTGATACCATTAACAAAGAAAGTTATACCCCTATTTTCTCCCAGACAACATAACGAGTACAATTCTTCCCAGTTTAAATGCTCAGTTACGCGATTCATTCAAGAAAACTAACTTTGAATTCTTAAAAAGCCACTCTGCTTTAATGAATGGCGCGGAATTAGTATCCGGCTTGAAGGACCAGCGCTTGTTGTCCTTTGCGCAATTACTCTGCATTAACTTTTGTATCTTTTTATTCTATATGTTAAGTTTAAAGTAAACTAAAATAGATAGAAAATACTTTATTGCACAGATTAACACTTAACGAACTAAGTTATACGAAAATCTAAAAAACATCTTAGTAACAGGATAAAGTTGACAACACAGTATAGTGGCGGCAGTAAAATGTAGCCTCTTCCCTCGGTCCATGAATGCAGTTAGAATCATCCAAGATATTAAAACTATTTTTGAATTCTTAAAAAGCCACTCTCTGCTTTAATGAACGGTGCGGAATTGGTATCCGGCTTGAAGGACCAGCGCTTATTGCCCCTTGCGCAATTAGTATGCATTAACTTTTGTATCTTTATATATTTTAAGTTAAAAAAGTTAACTTCATTACCATCATTTCAGCCGAGGGACGCCTACTGCTGGACACAGGGCCTCCAGTTTTTTGAGATTTCCAGTTATTGCGGTACCATCAACCTGTGGTCTTCATCAGGTCGTCAGCCCATCTTGTTGGAGGACGCCATGCGCTGCGTTTGCCGGTTCGTGACCTCCGCTCGAGAACTTTTCAGCTCCATCGGCCATCTATTCTGCGAGGTACATGGCCTGCCCATTGCCACTTCAACGTGCTAATCCACTTGGCTATGTCGGTGACCTGAGTTCTTCTACGTATCCCCTCATTTCTGATTCGATCCCGTTAAGAAAGCATAGCCTTCTCCATAGCTCGTTGAGCGACACTGAGCTTTTATTTTATACTAGCTTGGGCCCGCCGCTACGCATGCGTTGTACCTGGATAAAAAGTAGCCTAAGTGTTAACCCTAGTCAACATCTATACGTTTGCGAAATTTCAGTTCGTTACGTACGCTAGTTTTTGCGTGAAGAGGTAACAAACCTCCATACAAACAAACTTTCGGTTTTATAATATAAGTGAGATTTTAAGTTACAGTTAAGTTAGAAGAAAAAAGAGCTTACAAAATACAAAAAACACATTAGTTATAAACCTATCCAAAGTTCACATTATAGGGTAGTGCCGGCATAAGAATATTGCCTCTTATTTAGAATAGCTTATTTATAGAAGCGCTAACAGTTTCCCATATTTTTATTATATTATTTTTTTACTTTTTGGAGTCTAAATTTGGGGATAGATAGATAGATAAACTCTTTAATGTGTAAATCATACAGAAAATAAAAACAAAAATAACTAAAATTAACTTAAACTACAAAAACAACAGAAATACACAATGGGCGGTCTTATCGCTTAGAGCGATTTCTTCCAGACAACCTTAGGGATGTGCAATTTATTTTTATTTTTTGTATTTAAGCTATGCAAATCACATCTCTTGATAAAATTATTTATATTTTTGTGTGCATACAGCAAGTTTTCATAAATAAATTGCGATATAACAGTTAAAATGTTATTTTTCTAAAATCGTTTCCTTAAGTGAATCGCGAGTTTTCATTTTGTAAATAGCATGTATCGCCACAAATATTCATCATCATCATTTCAGCCATAAAACGTCCACTGATGAACACAGGCCTCCCTCATGGATCTCCATGAGGGGTAGTTGCCATTCTCACCACGCTTGGCAGGCGGGTTGGTGAGCGCAGTATGGGATGTTGATACACGGATATACGCTGCTGCCCATCTTCCGGCGGTGTCCCTTAGCAGGCTCTTACTGCATCCACGGGTAGGAGAGGAGGGGTAACATTCTACTGCCGGCACCCCACGGCAACGGCACAAATATTGTCTTCACAGTACACTGATTACCACTATTGCATAAGCTTTGCTTCTGTTCCTCATGACCAATTAAAGTTATTTACGCGATTCAGAATACTTTCAACGTTAAAATTTTGTAACTGTGATTTTTGACAAGGAACAAATGAATCCATCATTGTATCTAAGCCGATAACTATTGAGCCAGTTACATACCACATTGCTTTATTTCTGGTCAAGTGTGAGTCAGGGGGATAACGAGCAAACGCAAATTCCTTGTCGTTCCCCCAGGGGAACATCTTGGGGGGGCCACGAGTCAATCGTGATTTTATAAAACTCAATCACATTTGATCAACCCTAGCCACTCATTCGATGCCGCGTCACAGATTACTTGCAAGTAGGTGGGGCGGGTGAGCAAAGCAATCTCAACTCTATGCTTGTATACTTAATGGTACACTCTTTCTCGCTGTGAACTGCTGTTATTATTAATACAATTTTGTAGGCTATTATAGCGTAGGTATTTTCGGTTTTGTATTGGAGTGATGTATCTGTTAGTTTCTGTAATCTGTGCTAAAGCGGTGTTTTATCAGCCCTCCTATCAGCTACAATATAGATATAGAGAATATGTCTACCAGTGGACGTGGACAGCATTCCTACGGCTGAGACAATGATGATATATGTTTAGAATTTTGATTTTAAAACCCTGTTAAGTAGTCTTATTATATACAAAGTGCTCGTCATAAAAGCACTTACTTTTATATAAAAAGCCCGAAAATATAGTTTCTGCAGTCGCTTAACGTAAAACGCAGAGAAATTCCCGTTATTAACGGTCTAGCTAGCATTTCTATTAGGCTTAAGTTAACAAGATCATGGGAAAGGGGTGGTGCACACTGTAATACAACTTTACTTGGCCAAAATTTAAAACAGTTACACTTCTAACTCATACATTCATTTCAGCCGTAAAACCTGCACTACTGAACACATGGATCTCCATGAGGGGTAGTTGCCATACTCACCACGCTTGGCACGTGGTTTGACGAGCGCAGTACGGGATGTTGATACACGGAAAGACGCTGCTGCCCATCTTCCGGAGGAATCTCCTAGCAGGCTTTACTGCATCCACGGGCAGGAGAGAAGGGGTAACATTCTACTGCCAGTACACCACTCTACTAATACTACTCAACAAATAATCATAGTTGTTGAGTAGTAGTAGAGTAGCAGAAGAGTAGTTGTAGATAGATAGATAGATAGAAAATGCTTTATTGCACACCTTAAATATAAAAATAACAACAGAAAGATAAACACTAAACACAAAGTGACAATTGGCGGTCTTATCGCTAAAGAGCGATCTCTACCAGACAACCTTGGGATGGATTGGATTTGTGGATACAACAAGGGGTTTAAAGATGTACGAAAGGTTTTATGAAATTTTCAAATATACCATACATACATTATATAATGTCAAGACGTAAGGTATATATGTACCTACATAAAATATTACAAACGAAATATATAAATACATAAACTTACATACATATATACATAATGAATATAAACTATGTGTGTAGCAAGCAGCTAGTAGAGTAGGAGTAGTAATTAAAAAAAATATTTTACTTATGGTAAGCTTAATTATCAGCAAGTAACATAGGTTTTATTTTATTTGCGTATTCCCACGTGGAGGTTGTTGTATGAGATAAGCAAGGCCAAGATCCACTTCAGGACACTGAGCCAGCAAACGATGCTTTGTAATGAGGTTTTGACGTTGAGGTCCAATAAACCAACTCAGACTGACTTTGAAACTTCAGAAGGTCGGTGGAAAAAAATGTGTCAATGAACAACGTTTACAAAATTTTGGTGGTCCTTCACTTAAAAAGCTTAGAGTCGCTCAAAGAGCTATGGAGAGGGCTATGCTTGGGGTTTCTCGACGGGATCGAGGAATGAGGAGATATGTACGTAGAAGAACTCGGGTCACCGACGTAGCCATACGGATTAGCACGTTGAAGTGGCAATGGGCAGGCCATAATAGTCATAATAGTAATTTATTGGTAATAGGTAATAAAGCCGTGGGGTGCCGGCAGTAGAATGTTACCCCTACTTTCTTGCCCATGGATGCAGTATGAGCCGGCTAAGGGATACCTCCGGAAGATGGGCAGCAGCGTCTTTCCGTGTATCAACATCCCGTACAATTGTGACTTATAAAAGTCACAATTGGTTTTTTACGTGGTTACCAATATTACAAATTACAAAATAATAAACACACATGTCAAAATAACTAATATTGAAAATGCATATCAACAAAAAAAGAAGGTCATAATTGTAAATAAATAATAAACCAGCAAATAAATAAATAAATATGTAAGAATGTCGAGTTATATATTCAAGGTCATAAAGTAAAAATAATATAATGTTAATCTAATAACAGAAAAAAACAAAGTGAAAAGATTTAATAGATTCAATATAGCACGCAGAACGGATGGCCGATGGGGCCGCAAAGTTCTCAAAGAGTTCGCAAAGACTTGGTAAGAACCGAAGGTAGGCCTTGGATGCAGGCCGCTCCCAACCGCAGTACTTGGAGATCAATGAGGAAGGCTTCTGTCCAGCAGTGGTCGTTCGACGGCTGATATGACTGACTGACAAAATTTAAGTTCTAACTATAGAATACTAGCAGCGCCCTGCGATTACAGACAACAGAAGACATATTGAGAAGTTTGGAAGATATATGTACATACCTTAGACAAGGAGAAGTTGAAAATAATCAATGTGTATAAGGCCTTAAAAAAAACTGAAACTGTATGAGGAATGGTGCGTACCAGCTCGCTAAGTTAATCACAATCATTTCAGCCGTAGACGTCTACTCCACCCAAAGGTTGCCTGGAAGAGATCGCTTTTAGCGATAAGCCCGCCCATTGTGCCTCATATTTGTAATGTTTTTTTTATTATTTGTTCGGTGTGCAATAAAGAGTATTTGTATTGTATTGTATTGTCTACTGCTGGACAAAAGCCTCCCTCATGGTTCTTGATCATGATGGGTTGTTGCCATACTCACTACGCTTGGCAGGCGGATGGTGAGCGCAGTACGGGATGTTAATACACAGAAATAAGCTGCTGCCTATCTTTCGGAGGTATCACTTGGCAGATTCTTACTGCATTCACGGGCAAGACAGAAGAAAGAAAGAAAGAAAACACATTATTGGCACACAAGACATATTTTTTGATTTTGTTGTTTACCTGTAGGTAAACAACAAAATCAAAAAAAGGAGGTGCAACATTCTACTGCCGGCACCCCACGGCTACGTTGCTCGCTAAGTTGACTTCCATTAATTAGTTGCAACAGTCTGCAGCGGCCCTTACGCCCGAGTACACTGAAGTTCATAGTTTTCGATTGAAAAACTTGGAGCTCCCAAAGTGTTACGAAGCGGACTGGTCTGACGTAATACTGGGGATATTTCGTATTGTGTTTTTTATTCATTCATTGCCGTGTGCAGGTGCCGGCAGCAGAATGTTACCCCTTCGCTCATACCCGTGGATGCAGTAAGAGCCTGCTAAGGGATACCTCCGGAAGATGGTCAGTAGCGTCTTTCCGTGTATCAACATCCCGTACTGCGCTCGCCAACCCGCCTGCCAAGCGTGGTGAGTATGGCAACAGCCCCACACGGAGATCTATGAGGGAAGTCTGTGTTCAGTAGCGGACGTTTCATGGCCGAAATGATGATGAGGATATACATAAAACATCTATGTTCAATATATTGTATTTCAAGCGACAAATGATATTTTATTATATTGAACTAGGCTGTTTCAAAATTTACAATAAAAAATCGGGCCACTACTTTAGTAGATAATAATTAAAAACAATTTTCCCTATTTTAATTATCTCAAAAATCACGACGATTTTGGGGCTGATATTTGGTGAAATTACAACGTATATAAAGATAATTATCCGAGCAAAAGGAAAACCATTTTCTCGTCAAAGGCAATTTCGCCATCGAAACACGGCTACCCTTTAAATATACGATAAATACATAAATCTCTACCTTGGTAGGCGCAATTTCTATTTTCTAAGATTCTAATGTAGAATCTAACTTTGCAGACCGTAAAATAAGCACTTAGACCTAGCACGGCTGCAAAGGAAATGGATAGTTAATGTAGTCCCCCTAAACCAAAATATTTATACACCTAGCATGAATTGTGTATCTAAATATATATTTTTTCAACGTGGTCTCCCCCAAATCTCTCGAGTCATCCCTGTCGCTAGAGATCTTCCACCAAACTCCGACAAATGTGTCGAGGTCACCATCGCTTCCTCGGTCTGCTATAAAGCCTACTGTCTTCTAGCTGCCATTCAGTAGTTATTAGTGCCTATTTTCTAGGTTTCATTTTACTCTACACGCCAGATGCCAATTTAATCTTGCGGTTCTGTGTCCCGTGTCAGCAAAAGAGTAAGAGAGCGTAGTGGTGTTAGGGACTCAGTCGTTCCGCTTAAAGCCCAAAATGGAATTTGTGCCTCAGGATCTTTGTCCTGCCAATGTCTGCGCACCGTTAGGATCGTAGGTAAGGGCGGGCAGGATACACGAAATGGCTTTTAAGTGTTTTAGTATAATGTGTTATAAGTTGAAAAATAAATCTTAATGAATTGGAATCACAATAACATTATCTAACTAATACTTTTTCGCCAATTTTAGGAAGCGAAGCCCCCTAATATGCACAGCGCTGTCTGTCTGTCTGTCTGTCTGTATATGAGACGATTATAACCGAACGCGTTGACCGATTTACATGAAACCTTTTTGTTAGCACCGCCTTTATGAGACAAGGGTACTGATTGATTTTGGTGACCGAAGGGTCACAGGGATCGGAGTTATTGTGACCCCAAAAGGTCACCAAAAAATAAGTCTTCAAATGGCCGAAAACGTTCAAAAACTCAAAAATGGCATTTTTGAACTTTGGTGACCTTTTGAGGCCTTCGCCCCCTTTTCTGGTACCCTTGTACCAATGCTTGTTTAAAGGTCATTAGGTATTTTCGTGAAATTTATTGTTATAGATCGATATCAAAGCCATGTTCCAATAAAATTATCGAATGACATTTCTATTGAGGGTCCTAAGTGTGATCGACCCTTAAATGGCGAGATATGATCGTCTAGTGCAAAGGGTCGAACCATATTGTAAAGATGACTTAACGCACCAAACGCATTCAGATTTAGACCTGATTCACAACCTGTGCCGTGGGGTGCCGGAAGTAGAATGTAACTCCTCCGCTTATGCCCGTGGATGCAGTAAGAGCCTGCTAAGGGATACCTACGGAAGATGGGCAGCAGGGTCTTTCCACTGTACAATTTAAAATAAGCTTTTCAAAAATTTTACTAAATGTCGGCAGTACTGATATCGGCCTAAAGTTAGTGGGGTCCGACTTAGAACCTGATTTAAATAAAGGTATTATTTTACTGTGTTTCATTAGATCAGGAAATACGCCACAGTCAATGCATTCATTATATATAAGAGCCAGCTCAAGTGCGATTGTGTCTACCAATGGTTTTACAATGTTTACAGAAATACCCCAGAGATCTGCAGTTTTCTTAACATTTAACATTTTAAAGGCTTTAACTATATCGCTGCTGTCCACATATTGGAAATTAAAATTACTATCACATTTAGGTACATTTTCGCTAAGTAAGGACTCGGCGATCAGGTGAGAAGAGTTTAAAGACTTTGTGGTAGAAACTGGAATGTCAGTAAAAAAAGTTTCAAATGCTTGGGCTACATCTTCATCACTCTTGTTGGTGGTATTATTATAATTTAATTTATATTGAATGTTAAAGTTACTCACATGTCCAGTGTATTTGTTTATTATTTTCCAAGTATTTGATGTAGTAATTTTATGACCACTATTTTTAATTTTGAAACTTAATTAGACTGAGCGACATAGCAGACTTTTCTTAAAATTTTAGAGTAATTTTTAACCTCTACTTTGAACTCTATAGATAATCCTGAAACTTATTTAATAGAATATTGCTGATAACTTAGGATCAATGAAGCTCGCGGTTTAATTTGGCTCTTTCTCAACAACATATTTAAAAAGTAATAGCTCCAAATAATAATCCTAATTATAGTAAATCCTAATCAAGCTCCTAATCAATTAAATAAATAAATATTGCTGGACAAATCACACAGCATCATCTAGCCCCAAGCTAAGCAGAGCTTGTGTTATGGGTACTAGATGACTGGTATGCTTAATACATTATACTACATAGATAGATATATATTTTTATTATATATCGAAAAACACCCAGAACACCCTGAACAAATATCTGCAGATCGTACAGACATTTGTCCCGAGGCGGGAATCGAACCCGCAACCCCTTGCATCGCAGGCGGACCTTCGCCCGCTGCGCCACAGAGGTCGTCATTACATCATCAGGGTTATTGAATTCGGTTTTTGGTTAAAAGTCAGGTATTTACATCTATGATAGATGATTTATACAGCGTCAGCAACTGGTATTCATGCTGTACGGGACGCTGCAGTGCCTGGGACATTGTTTGATGGATTAGGCTTGCCCAGCACCTATACCATCCTCTCAGCTTAGTCAGAAGAAATATCAATACGTCCGAAGTAAACTAAGCCGCGGGTTTTCTCACGATGTTTTCCTTCACGTGTTAAATGTGCACATCAATTTTTCAAGAATGAAAAATCAATTAGTGCACCACCGGTACCGAACCCACGACCTTTGTTAAAAAGATATAAAATATAAAAAAGTTCGGTTCGTGAAAACTCTACAAATATATAGCCATAAATTTTATTTATTCCAACAGTTTTGTACGTAAAGATTTTCCGAAAGTATTTCGCGAAATATTACAATAGAGAACCTTGTGTGTGTGCGTTTGTTTGTACACAAACTGCCTGAAGTTTTACTCCTCCGTTTGACTGTGTCGGTCTGAGCCGTGGGGTGCCGGCAGTAGAATGTAACCCCTCCTCTCATGCCCTTGGATGCAGTAAGAGCCTGCTAATGGATACCTCCGGAAGATGGGCAGCAGCGTCTTTCCGTGTAACAATATCCCGTACTGCGCTCACCAACCCGCCTGCCAAGCGTGGCGAGTATGACAACTACACCTCATGGAGATCTTGGGGTAGGCCTGTGTTCAGTAGTGGACGTTTCACGGCTGAATCGTCATCATGATGGTGATTTGACTGTGTAACTTTTTTAAACTTAGATTTATAAATAAATGTTATAAATAAATGTTGTAGTCTTAACCCAAAAAGTAGACCTTCGCATAGTATTTCCTTTCAAGAACGTGTTAAAATTGCACATCTGTTTGTCAAGAAAGAAAAATCCATAAGTGCACGGCCAATATCAAACCCACGATTGGAGGTCGGGTGCTTATACCACTCAGCCAACAAGGCTTTGCCCTCATCATCATCATCATTCCGGCCGCAAAAGATCCACTACTGAACACAGGCCTCCCTCATGGATCTGCATGAGGGGTAGTTGCCATACTCACCACGCTTCGCAGGCGGGTTGGCGAGCGCAGTACGGGATGTTGATACACGGAACGACGCTGCTGCCCATCTTCTGCAGGTATCCCTTAGCAGGCTCTTACTGCATCCACGGGCATGAGAGGAGGAGTAACATTCTACTGCCGGCACCCCACGGCAGTAGAATGTTTTCTACTACCGTGTCCTGCCGTGAACGGTGCCCTAATCAGGTAAAAATAAAATTTTATGCAAAATATAAGAAAAGTCACTGTTCATCTGTTTTTTTCTTACGACTTTTGTCCACGCCCACTAGTGGACATAGGCCTGCCTCATGGGTTTCTAAAATTATTAGGGTTTGTTGCCATCAAACTACACCAGGCAGGTGGGTTGGCGAGCACAGTACAAAATGTTGATACACGGGAAGATGCTGCTGCCTATCTTTCGGAGTTATCCCTTAGCAGATTCTTACTGCATCCACGGGCATGAGAGGAGGGGTTACATCTAATGCAAGCACCTCACCGCTCCGTACAGTACAAATACAATCAAGTGTATCTGTACTGTACAACAATTTCGTGCAGAACATAAGTGAAGTCACGGTTACAAGCTAGATAATAAATTCATATAAAAATGTTTACTGCAAACACTTTTTGCAAATTGCAATGTTACAGCTTTAAGCTGGTAATAATCCCAGTTTTTGATACTTTTATAATGATTATTGATTATTATTTGTTTTCGTCTGCTATGGGGTGCCGGCAGTTGAATGTTACCCCTCCTTTCTTGCCCGCGGATGTAGAAATAGCCTGCTAACTGACACCTCTGGAAGATGGGCTGCAGCGTCTTTCCGTGTATCAACATCCTGTACTGCGCTCGCCAACCCGCCTACCAAGCGTGGTGTAACTGCTCCTCATGAAGATCCATGAAGGGGGTTTATCAGTTTTATGACTGAAATGGTTATTGTAAACAATACTTACTTTTTAGGGTTCTGGACCAAAATGGTAAAAAGAGACTTTTATGGTGTGACTTAGTCAGTCTTGTCTGTCACAGATGGATATCTTGAGTTTTATGATACTATCGACTTGAAATTTGAATGGTATTAGATAACGCTTATTCTAATATTGCATATACATATAAAAATGTTGAAGTTTTCCTTTAAGCCGTATTAGTTCTCGACTTATTTACAAAAAGCTGAATCAAGTTTCGTTCAATATACAGCAATAATCAGTTGCTGACGCTGTATAAATCATATATAATAGATGTAAACATGATTATAGAAATTATATGTATCCCTCGTAGTACACGGGAAGACGCTGCTTTCTGACGCGATTCTTACTGCATCCTCAGACAAGACACCCTACGGTACGTAGTTCAATTCTTGTTTACTCATGTTTACTCTTACTTAGCAAATTTAAAGGATAAAAACAATCTAATTTAGGAGCAACAATTTTATTCATTTAATATATAATTTAATCATTTAATTACCTATTAATACATTTATAATTTAATTACCTAGTAAAAAAACAAATCAAAATTATGAAATGAAACACATTGTGATGAAATCGAAAGAATGTATATTCTTGAGTACACAATTTATGAAGAATTCGTAATGCAGGGATGAATATTGTTTTCGCTCCTCTTGCTCAAAAAGACCGTCATTGTGGCGTACCTACCAGAGCGAAGAAAAAATAGCATTTCTTCCACTAGAGGATTTTTTTTTTTAAATTTTTGTCTGTCCAATGACAATGAGGCTACAAAAACGAAAAAGTCTTTAGTCATACGTAGAATAATCATGAATGAAGACTTTATTTATTTTTATTCAAATAAAGAATTTCATATTGTACTGGATTATTTTATTTTCTCGCAATCGTAGTGAATAGTAGAGTGTAACACACGGCGCTAAAACCCATTAAAACTCGGTTTCTATTAACTTAAATATAATAAAACTACCTCGCATATAATGGGTCATTTTAGCTCTTTGTTTAACAATCTACTATTTTTATCCGACTAATGACAAGACAAGTCCAAGCACAAAGCACTCCTGATGTTAAGCGGTAACCTTTATTACAAATGCATTACAATTTGTAATTGTAAAAAAAAAAATACATTGTTAACCAAATTGAATTAGAATTAGATAAACTCACTACGCTCATTAAACAGTTAAAAACTAAATTACATATCCCTGTCATCATCACCGAAAACATCACCCGCCTTCATCATCAGACCATTTGCCATCAGTCCACTCCAATCTACGACAGGCACCAAGCCTTTCAAGATATGAGTCTTCAATGCATCCTTATAACTGTTCAAATCATCTGCCTTCTTCAAATCTTCGAGTCTTGCCCTCAAATCGCCAAAGTCTGTACCCAAGGTCTTAGTGGATTTTCCTCCTGTATCTCGCTTCTTCCTCAGGTAGTTAAAGCAGCACGCTCGGAAGCGACGGCTTCCACAAGATGAAACGCACTCTTGACCGCAGGAGTCACATGATGCTTCAGCGTAAACCATTGTTATCAGCATAAAAGTGACTAGTATAGTTAAGTTAGACATTTCTACTGGTATTAATGCCGAAGTTGTGGTAGACACAGACGATGGCGGGACGAGTTGGACGCTGCTAAGAAAGACTGGCAAACTTTTGACCTACAGTGGGACAATGCACCGGTAACTTTATAACTATTGAGTTAATTCTAAAGATGACCGCTGCTTTACCACGTCAAAAGCAATTCTAGATTTGGTTAAGATATTGAAATGTGGTAATGATCGATAATTTAGAAGCTGTGAAAATGTTGAACAATGTAGCGAGGGGCAATCTTTTTCTTCTTAACTATTGGCCAGCTTTGGTTCAACTGTAGCTGACTTCACAATTATCAATAGCTTTTGTATTCAAGCTAGGTTTACTCTCTTTACCAGGTGTTTGCGGCCATCTTCACAGTTTACATTGGTTGCAAGTTTTTGTAACTTTTGTTTGTAGGATTTTTATCAAGTTAACTAGATGGATGAAGCTGGGACTGTGTGTGTGCTGGTTGGAGAAATTCTGTTTTTATATGGAAAATGTGTTTGCTTTCGTGGGTCTTAGGCAAATATAGAGTGCGCGGTATTCATAGGGGTGGAACGCTTTTTTATATCTCTGTGGCGCAGCGAGCGAAGATCCGCCTGCTACGCAAGAGGTTGTCAAAGTCAAAGTCAATAAGTGATTAATTAATAGAGCAAAACGCTACTTAGAATAGTCAGTTTACAAAATGAAAAAAACAAAATACATTTAAATTGAATAAAGCACATAATTGAATTCGATCGCTTCGGGAAAGTTTTTTCTAAGTGAGGTAAAGAAGTGAACAAGAAACCTTGTTGCGGGTTCGATTCCCGCCTGGGGATTAATATTTGTAGGATATACAGATATTTCTTCAAGGGGTTCTGAATATTTTTCTATATAAAATAATCTCAAGAGTTAAAGCAGCACGCTATGTAGTATAATGTATAAGATATATCATTTGTGTTTATTGATTTATTTATTTATTAGGACCACCAACAAGAGATACACAGATTTTTTTTTTTTTTTAAGTTTCAAGTTTGTTTATTTACAAAAAATATACATGTGCACAGGATACAAATGAACACTGGAAAATGCAGTAGTATAAACTGTGTCGCAGTTTCCAGTGCCCTACCTCAGTACATGAGGAGATGTAAATGTTTACAAACAAAATTTAACCAAAGGAAGAAACAGACTGCAGAAAAGAAGAGAAATCATTTAAACTAGTATAACTAAAGGCATCTTATCAAAACTAATTTACATATTTGATGTCTTAAAATAAACTTAAAAATAAAAATGTTTTTTTTTTCTTGTAGGTACAATTGAAATAGAGTCGGAATACAGTTGAAATAATAAAGAAATAACAAAAAGCATCTATAAAACTAATGTACTTACATACCTAATCAAATTATATAAATTCTTATGATTCAACACAATTTAAAACTTAGGGACTAAGGGCCTTGTGCTCCCCCAATTAAAGGCGGCCACAGCATGCACACAATTGAGCGCAACTCAACAAAAATAGGTACTAAAGGTAGTATCTAGTAAGTATTGAAGTTATGGTATTATATTATATTATTATATTATATTTAATTATTGGGGTGTAAGGGGTTCCAAATAACATCTTCTAGAACTCAAGCCAACCTCACCGGCCCGTGGTACACCCTGCCGACCAACAGACGAGGCTCTGGCGAAACCACCCACCAACCCGCATTGGACCAGCGTGGTGGGTTATGGTCCAACCCCCTTCCTTCATGAACCACACAAATACACAATGTCCCCAAGTGCCTGGCGATCCGGGGGTCAACGCCAATGACAGTAGGCCGACGACCCCTATGGTCAGGGGCCAGATGAATCTCCAGGCGAGGATCTTAAACTGTCAAACGACTCAAGCTACGAAAATGGACACTGAAAAGCTCAAAATTCTAACCTATAATGTCAAAACTCTACGATCAGAGGAAAGGTTAGTAGAGCTCGAGAATGCCCTCAAATATATCAACTGGGACATTATAGGCTTAGCAGAGGTGAGGCGAGAAGGTGAAAACACACTGGAACGTGCTCAAACTATCTTTTATCACAATGGATACGGAGGCCAGTATGGTGTGGGATTTTTAGTAGACAAACGGTGGAAATCTAACATCAAGGAGTTTGTTTCATACTCTGACAGAATAGCTGTTCTAAAATTCCACATAAGTAGTAAAACCGCTCTTACATTAATTCAAGTTCATGCGCCAACATCTGCGCGACCCGACGATGAAGTCGAGGAATTCTATGACTTGCTGGATAAAGCATGCGATGACAATAGAGGGACTTGGACTATTGTACTCGGGGATTTTAATGCCAAATAGGCACAAAACTAGCCCAAGAAAATAACATGATTCTTGGCCCACATGGAACAGGCATCAGAAACCCCCGAGGAGAACGACTCTTAAACTTTGCTTTTGGGCAAGGTTTGAGTTTAAGCAACAGCTTCTTCTATAAAAAACCTCATCGTCGCTGGACATGGTTCTCTCCCGACAAAACCACCAAAAATGAAATAGATTTTTGTCTTTCTTCCAATAAGGAAATAATTAAAAACGTAGAGGTATTAAATAATATAAAATTTAGCTCAGACCATCGTCCAGTACGTTGTAGTATAAAATTCCACTTTAAAATTCAACGACTAAAAATGATTACACAAACGATTAGAAAATTAGACAAAACTATCCTCATCAGAAATCAAGACCAGTTTTGTCTAGACTTAAAAAACAGCTTCGCTCTTTTGGATGCCAAGAACTGTGAAGACGCCCAAACACAATATTCGAACATAATAAAAAGTATCAAAATCGCAAGTCAAAAAATTAAACACGACAAAATTAAATCTAATAAACTGAGTAATCAAACTAAAATACTTATAGAAGAAAGACAGAAGTTAACATTGTATACACCAGAATATAAATTAAAAGATAAAGCTGTAAAAAGAAAAATACGGAATGATATAAGGAAATATAATGAAGAATTGATTAGAGTTGCGTTAGATAAAAATAAGTCTCTCAGAATAGCAATGAGAGGAACACAGACTGGTAAAACTTCAATTACTCAAATTAAGGACATAAATGGATTAATACAGAGAGAAAAAAGAAAAATTTTAGATGTTTGCACTACATACTATCAGAATCTTTATTCAAACAAAAACAATTTAACGTCAACAATCAACTACTCATGCCCAAATAGTATACCTTGGATCACAGGACATGAAGTACATCGCGCAATAGTCAGCCTTAAATACGGAAAAAGTCCTGGAGACGATGGTGTAACTAGTGAGACTTTAAAAATAGGAGAGCCTATACTGATCCCTCATCTCACAAATTTATTTAACACAATTTTACAAACTGGCAATATACCTTCTAACTTCTGCCACTCCCATATAATTCTACTCCACAAGAAAGGTGACAAGACAGATATAGCTAACTATCGACCAATAAGCTTGATTTCACACATCTATAAAACTTTTATAAAAGTGATAGAGAACCGAGTATCAGGCCTCCTGGACCAACACCAACCGCCAGAACAGGCAGGCTTTCGCAGGGGCATGTCCACCACTGACCATCTTCAGTCACTAAATCAGCTTATTGAGAAATACACGGAGTACAACCTACCACTTTACATAGCCTTCATCGATTATTCGAAAGCCTTTGACAGTCTTGAGCACTCAGCCATTTTCGCAGCACTTAGAAAACAAGATATTCCAACCACTTACATCCAACTCTTAGAACACATTTACCTAAACAGCACTGCAGCCATTAAATTAGATTCTATCGGACAGTCTTTCCAAATACAACGAGGTGTTAAACAGGGTGATCCGCTGTCCCCAAAACTTTTTACAGCCACTTTAGAAGAGGTTTTTTCAATCTCTAACACCTAGGTGGTTAGAAAAGGGGATCATCGTCGGTGATAAGAGATTGAATAATCTCCGATTTGCCGACGATATAGTTCTCTTTTCCACATCAGCAACTGAGCTCGGCACAATGTTGGACGAACTTAACACGGCAAGCCTCAAAGTTGGTCTTTGCATGAACAGGTCCAAAACCAAGATAATGACCAACGCCATAGAATGCAGGTTACAGGTAGGGGATGGGGAAGTTGAATATGTCCATGAGTACTTATATTTAGGCCAATTAGTATCCTTCCAGAGCAGACAAGATGTGGAAATAACAAGACGAACTGAAAACGCCTGGAAGGGCTATTGGTCTATGAAAGATCTAATGAAAGGCGATCTGCCACTGACACTCAAAAGAAAACTCATGGACATGTGCATTTTGCCAATCCTCACCTATGGCGCACAGACCTGGTCATTAACCGCTTTGCAAAAGAGCAGACTTGGGGTTTGCCAGCGAGCGATGGAGCGCAGTATCCTAGGAGTCAAATTGTCAGACCGGATAAAAAATAGTGAACTGCGCTTCAAAACACAGATCGCAGACGTCGCCCAAAAATCGGGCCAATTGAAGTGGGATTGGGCGGGTCACGTCTGCCGCAGGCCGGATAAGTCATGGGCTAAATCCACTACCGAATGGATCCCACAAGACAGGAAACGACCTCGCGGCAGACCGAGACGTCGATGGAAAGACGAACTCGACGCATACTTGGAAGACTGGACCACAGTAGCTCAAGACAGAGATAGGTGGAAGGAAGGAAGGGAGGCCTTTGCCCTGCAGTGGGACAGTACAGGCTCTTAATAATAATAATAATAAATAATTTAATTATTGTGTTATGGGTACTTGACCCATAACACAAGCTTTGCTTAGCTTGGGACTAGATGATGCTGTGTTTTTTTATTTATTTAACGCGTGTTTAAACGGTGAAACAAAACATCGTGAGGAAATCCACGACTTAGCTTCAGAAATATTGAACAAAACTTTCCTCCGATCCATAGCCGACTAACTGATGGTAACTGACTATGAATATGAGGGTAAAGTGTTATTTAGATATGTCTTGTTACTCAATACTTTAAGCTAAAAGCTTTCACTATCCTATGAATAGGCAATCATCATCATCACTTCAGTCGTAAAACGTCCACTACTGAACACATGCCACCCTCATAAATCTCCCATGATCTCTATGAGGGGTAGTTGCTGTACTCACCACGCTTGGCAGCGCAGTATGGGATTTTGATACACGGAGAGACGCTGTTGCCCATCTTCCGGAGGTATCCCTTAGCAGGCTCTTGCTGCATCCGCTGGCATGAGAGGAGGGGTAACATTCTACTGCTGGCACCCCACGGCAGAGAATAGGCATTAACTGCTTTGTTTTGCTATGAACTAGACGTGCCGTGGGGAGCCGGCAGTAGAATGTTACCCCTCCTCTCCTACCCTTGGATGCAGTAAGAGCCTGCTAAGGGACACCTCCGGAAGATGGGCAGCAGCGTCTATCCGTGTATCAACATCCCATACTGCGCTCACCAACCCGCCCGCCAAGCGTGGTGAGAATGGCAACTACCCCTCATGGAGATCCATGAGGGAGGCCTGTGTTCATCAGTGGACGTTTTATGGCTGAAATGATGAGACGTGCATTTGTTTATTATATTATATCAATCATAATTCGAAATTACACCAACGCAACCACTCCCTCATCTGATCTTGGAGATTCATGAGGGAGGCCTGTGTCCAGCAGTGAATAGAAAGAATAGAAGTGAAACAGTGAGGTTTCTTGTTCGATTCTTTCCCTCACTTGGAAAAAAGTTATCTGAAGCGAACGAATTGAATTATGTGCTTTCTTCAATTTAAATGTGTCTTGTTCTTTCTTTTGTAAATTGACTATTCTAAGTAGCGTTTTGCTCTATTAGTTTTAGTAGGTCGTGGGTTCGATACCAGCCGTGCCAATGGATTTTTATTTCTTGAAAATTGTATGTGCACAATTAACACGTGCTTTAACAGTGAAGGAAACATCGCGAGGAAACCCGCGGCTTAGTTAGCTTCAGACGTATTGACCTGTTCTTTCCTCTGAATAATAGCTGACTAAGCTGAGAGGATGGTACAGGTGCTGGGCAAGCCTTATCCATCTAACAATGTCCCAGGCACTGCAGCGTCCCGTTTAGCATGATTACGCTGACGCTGTATAAATCATCTATAATAGATGCAAAGGCCTTACTTACTTTGTTCTGTTGAATAAACACTTATTGACTTTGAGTGGACGTGAACAGCAGCAGTCTTACGACTGAGTTTTTTCACTTACTTTAAAGCAGGATTCTTAGTTCATCTGTATTTTTATATAAAATAGTTTTTGTTACCTCAGAACTCAATCATCACCAAAAATCTGTTAAAGTACAACATATTTCTATTTCATATTATATTCGAATACACCTGGAAATGTATGATTTTATCATAAAAAACGCAGTTGGTTAAAACAATATGACACCATACATCACTTTATATTAAAGCTGACGCGAGCTCGGGAATCAAACCCGCGTTAGTGGGTAACAGCTTAATAACGGCGTAGAGGGTCTACGAGATTCGCTACGAGCTACGGGACTGGTTGCGGTTTGAGACGGGTAAGTTAATATGGATACAGATCGAGTGAATAATATACCTTATTGTGCACCGATAATAAAATTCATTTCTGTCGTAAAACGTCCACTGAACACATGCCTTGTACTCGTCATGGATCTCCATGAGGGGTTGTTGCCATACTCACCACGCTTGGCAGGCGGGTTGTCGCAGTACGGGATGTTGATACCCGGAAAGACGCTGCTGCCTATCTTTCGGAGGTATCCCTTAGCAGGCTCTTACGTGTTGTAATTGAGCAAGTTACAGATCATACGTACCTCGGACTAGTCATAGACAATAGATTTAACTGGGCAAAGCACATAGATAAAGTCAGTAATAAGCTAAGAGCCATCATGGCTAAATTCCGTATTATTAAATGTAAAATTCCTTATGATATTCTATTGACTTTGTATAAAACCTTAGTGGAAAGCATTGTATCGTATGGACTCAGTAGCTATGGCCGAACGTACAAATCCTATCTTGATAAACTTTATACGATACAGTGCAGGCTTCTTAAGATAATAGTGTCCCCAAAAACAAAAGGTCAGTACGAGAAGGATATTGATGGACTTTTTAAATATTGCGGTGTCCTACCAATACATAAAAAGGTTGATCTGCACCTTCTAACTGAACAATATTTTCGTACTGAGATACAAGCTTTGAGAAGTCATGCCAAATGCACCCGAAGTATAACACAAAAAAAACTAAATTTACCTAAGTACAACAATGTTTACGGTAGGCGAACTTCTCAATTCTTAATTCCTTACCTTATTAATAATTTACCATTCGAACTTAAAAATAACATAACAGAAAAAAACATAAAACCATATCTCAAAAAACATTATCTTCAGTAGTTATTGATTATTTTAATATTATGTATTTTATGTATTGGTAATGAATTATATAATATTATATCAAGTAGGCTATATTATGTATGTATTATTAAATTTTCTTGTAAGATCATATACATTTTACTTTATCAATGTGCTTAAAAGGAGCATCCTATAGTTATGCGCAAACGCATTGTACGCACACAGGCATGCGATAGGTTCACTGCGTTCGCGGGTCACCTGTGTGTGTGCGCCGGCCGCCGTACGGCGAATTGTATATTTTAGCTAACTTCACGGCAATAAGCGAGCTATGACTGTATTGTCTCTTTGTGTAACTGCGAACTATTTTAAGATCAGCGTAAATATTAATTGATGTGTTCCTTCCTAATTCAATTGTAATTTATGAGAACCTAGTGTCCAGATAAACCTAATATAGGCTTAAGGATGCTACTAACCATATTATAATGTAAACTCTTTGTTAAATAAATAAATCTAAATCTAAATCTAAATCTACTGCATCCACGGGCATGAGAGGAGGGGTAACATTCTACTGGCGGCACCCCACGACCAGATAATAAAATAAAATAAAGAAATAAAGCTTAGCATTTTCATCAATATTTAATATGCAGAGAGTGTTATGGTAACAGTTCATTTAAGTACATTTTGTTTCTAAAACTGAATACATTTACAATTAAAATTACAATAAGTCGTAATTGTCCCAATGCTGGGCAAAGGCCTCCCATCATTGCTCCGTCTCGATCCGCCCTCAGTTCGACCCATGCGTTATTATATTGGCGTAACTCGTCACGCCACATTTTATATATCTCATTTAATATCACCATTATTACAGGTTAGCTGAAAGATAATGCTACTTAGCATTAAGTTTGCCTGTGTATAGTACTTTTAAGTTTGTGCAATAAAGAATTTTCTATCTATCTATCTACCTACCATTACAAATATATCATATTATTATAATGTCTCGTGGCGAGGAACGAACCCGCTACATCCTGTGTACCAGCCGGTTACTAAACATGTGAATCATGGAAGCAGTGAACTTAATGAGAGATGTGTTATGGTCCTCAGTAAAGAAATAACGACGGAAACGAAAAGTCTAAGAAGTGCCCTTTCCACATTAAGTTACCTTACATTAGTAAGTTTTTCCTACCTTTATGCAATGGAAAAAATCAAATATTCCTGGTTGGCCGAAGTGCTTTGTTATCTAGTGGGTAGCTCGGTACTTATTCTCTGCTTCTTTGCACTGTGAAATGTACCGGAAATGTATTGTAGGAATTTCACCTCGTTTTCTTGGATTTAGGGACTTGTAAAATTTTCAGAAACAAGTGTTAGATTTTCGTCTTCCGAGAGCTTATTCAATGATAAGTCAGGTATTAATATTATAATAGCTCCTTTAATACTTCAAGCCTCTTAAAAGTACTTACTAATATACTCACAATATCTCGTTTAGCACTGATTAATCGCATATCATTTAGTAATTTTTTTCGTTTATTTGCTATTTTTACTCAATATCTCTCGATCTACATTTATTTAACAATCCATCTCACTACCCTCACTCTAAATGCCTATTTCTTTATAACTTCCACATTGACTTTGACATGTTTACCAGATCAACTAGACAATGACATTTCAGCAAAGATCTTCATCAATTTAAATAACGATTTTTTTTTGGGGAAAAAATGGCCGCCAAAATGGCTAGCCAAATAACTTACGAATTTATAAATTAACTTGACACTGGCGGAATTGTGTTAAACTAAACAGCCATAAAATAAAAAGACAAGTCAATTTAAATAACGCAGAATATTATCGAAGTCGCTGACACAAGGAGTGCTCTGTTACAGCGAAACTTTAAATAATTAAGGGCCACTAAACTGATTCTATCACAGTAATCTACCGCGGGGTGACGGCAGTAGAATGGTGCCCCTCCTTTCTTGACCGTAGATGCAGTTGGAATAAAAAAAATATCTGTGGGATACCAAAAAATGATACTTCTAGATAAGGGGATACTTCTAGAAGATGGGAAGCAGCGTCTACGCGTATTAACATCTCGTACTGCGTTCGCCAAGCGTGGTGGGTATGTTAGCAGCACCTCAAGATCTTGGATACGCAACGGACGTCCTAGGGCTGAGACGATGATGATAATTTATGTATACGTCATCATTCTACAGATTTTTTTTTAATGGTTAGATTGTCAAGCCTGTGTCATCATCGTCATAACGAAGTCCACTACTGAACATAGGCCTCCCCCATGAAGCAGGCATTGCGAGCGAAGGTCCGCCTGCGACGCAAGGGGTTGCGGGTTCGATTCCCGCCTCGGGACAAATGCCTGTACGATCTGCAGATATTTGTTCGGGGTGTTCTGGGTGTTTTTCTATATATAATAAAAATATCTATCTATGTAGTATAAATGTATTAAGTATATCAGTCATCTAGTACCCATAACACAAGCTCTGCTTAGCTTGGGGCTAGATGACGTGTAATTGGTCCAGCATTATTTATTTATTATTATATATTTTTATTTATTTATTGCATTGGCAGGTGAGTATGGATGGTCTTTGGCTCCAAATTAATAAACAGAGTTCAGAGATCCAGAGATGCGATAGGGTTGGTAAAGCCACCCTTTCAGGATCAGTCTGAAAACCAGCGCTGCCTACCTCTGGTGCGGCGCAGCACATAGCTGAGACTGGTCCTTTTTGTACAACAGCGGCACAGAAATGAAACTATCTCTACTATAATAGTGTTTGCGTAGGTACCTACATAAAAAGCCGTGTTGGCCGAGTGGTATGTACCCCCGACTTTCAATACGAAGGTCGTTCGTGGGCTCGATAACGGCAGTGCACCAATGTATTTTTCATTCTTGAAAAATGTATGTGCACACTTAACACGTGCTTTAACGGTGAAGGAAACGTCGTGAGGAAACCCGCGGTTTAGTTAGCTTCAGACGTATTGAGCTGTTCTTTCCTCTGAATAATAGCTGACTAAGCTGAGAGGATGGTATAGGTGCTGGGCAAGCCTAATCCATCTAACAATGTCACAGGCACTGCAGCGTCCCGTACAGCATGATTACCAGTTGCTGACGCTGTATAAGTCATCTAAAATAGATGCAAGGGCCTTACTCAGGTACCTGCCTAATCTTATTGTATGTAAGTTATTATTTTTCATTAATTAAGTGTAAAGTTATTTATGTTAGTCTTGTATACACGTATTTGTCTATGCTGTTTTGTTGCCAAATAAATATCTATCTATCTATCCTAAGAGTACACCCATGACTGCATTTAAGAATTGCAGAACAGTTTGTGGCAGTCCAATTAGGCTCCAAAAACTAGTGCATTCCTTTGATGGATGTAACTGCATGACCAAAAGTGTGCTTCAAAGAATGCTATGCCTTTTGTTAAGGGTTCCGTACGCAAAAGGTACGGAGTAAAAACGGGACCCTATTACTAAGACTCGCTGTCCGTCTGTCTGTCTATCTATCACCAGGCCTCATGAACCGTGATAGCTATACAGTTGAAATTTTCACAGAGGATGTATTTCTGTTGCCGCTATAAATACTCAAAACAGAATCAAATAAATATTACCAAACGTGATTTTTTTGCCGTTTTTTGCTCGATAATAATAACGGCAACAGGTTAGACGCTTGAAATATTTACAGAATATTTAGTTGTATATTAATAGTATAGTAGATGCTCTGCCAAATAATGCTACGGAACCCTTCGTGCGCGAGTCCAACTCGCACTTAACCGATTTTATTTTAAACTCTACAGCTATAGCTTTGAGACAGCTGGTTCCTTACATAATGCCATGTTGTTTTCGCACTGCGCATAAAAGTTGTGTTACAAGGATGACCTAACTCACGTTTTAATTAGGCATTTTCAATAAAAAGTAAAAACTTCAAAGATAGTTCCCTCGAACCTAATAGATGGCGTTAGTTTTCTTTACCGGTAGGAAACAAAATTTGACAATGACATTAATTGTGATTAATCACAAATTTTCTACCTGCGCTCGCCAGCTCCATCTGTTAGGTTATGTAGAAAGCACTTTTTTCTTTCTTACTGAAAACGGCTCATTACTTTGTTTCGAAATTTTGAACGTAAATAGGTGCATAATAGTGGCGATTCTGTTGCATTGATTAGCTAAAGCTAATTAAATTAATTAAATAGACGTAATAAAGACTTAAATGACGTTTAGCTATTCGGTTTGGGCCGAATAAAAACTGAACAATTAGACTTAATTTTACGATGACAGTAATAAATTTGGAACCGTCAAATCATCATTGATCATTTCAGCCATAAAACGTCCACCACTGAACACAGGCCTCCCTCATGGATCTCCGTATGGGGTAGTTGCCATACTTACCACGCTTTGCGAGCGCAGTACGGGACGTTGATACAAGGAAAGACGCTGCTGCCCATCTTCCGGAGGTATTCTTAGCAGGCTCTTACTGCATCCACGGGAATGAGAGGAGGGGTAACATTCTACTGCCGGCACTTGCAGCTAGATGAGGCTCTGTGAATTGTCCAGCACAATATTTTTATTTTTCTTATTTATAAGTAATAGTTTTATTCAACCTTTGCTCAGTTTGAGACTGGATGGTTTTGTGTGTTATGTTCACCATTTTTTATTATTAATGTTTATTATAAGTCAGACTGTAGATGATGTAGTTCTGTGCAGCGAAATCCTAATCAAAAACTATCGGTTCCGGCGGGATTTGAGCCCGCTTTGGTCAAATCAATACTTTTCCCTTAATAAAGCCGGAGGTAGTTAAACCGCTAAGCTATGGAACCCTCGGTAGCTTGCGTCATAGATAAAATGAGATTTGTTGAGCACCGATTAAGCGCCATCTACAGGTAACTCTCTTCTCTTCCAGCCCTAGGACGTCCACTCCTGGACAAAGACCATCATTAATATTACAGGATCCTACGCAGATGAGATACGAAAACCATCTTCACGATCAAAATTTCAGTCTTTTTTTGAAATACTTGTAAATAATTATAAACACAAATTTAACCGGGTATTTATCGCGTTATTTACCTTTATTATTGCCCGACGTTTCGACAGCGAAATCTTAATCAAAACCTATCGATTCCGGCGGGGAATAATGAAGGTAAATAACGCGATAAATACCCGGTTAAATATGTGTTAATTATGTGTCGTGATCGCGAAAGTTTAAAAAAGACTATTGTTTACATAATGTATTTACTGCCCAGTTATACCACAATACCTGAGGCTTCAACAAGAGCTTGTATACAAAGCCAACGGAATGTTTTTGTGGACATCAAAAGAGTTGGTTCTATAAATTTATTTATCAATGTTCCGTGGCAGAAGAATTTTTCCTCTCCTCTCTTGCCCATGGATTTAGTAGGAATCCGCCTAGAGATGCCTCCGTAATAATAAATATTTCGTAATCTTTTCTTGAATTAAATATAATCCTGAGTCGCAATACTAAAGTTGTTCCAATGGGTGATCAGAATCACCCTGTTTCAGGTTGGTACATAATTATTATAATAAATAATGTACATATATGAAATTTAAGTTTGAAAAAAATAAGTGTTCTATCAACCATCTGGTTTCCACAGCACAAACGTTCCTTAGTTTGGGACTGTGGGGTGTGTGAAGTGTATTATTCATCATAATTATTTCAGCCGTAAAACGTCCACTACTGAATACATGCCTCCATCTTGGATATCCACGAGGGGTAGTTGCCCTACTCCCCACGCTTGGCAGGCGGGTTGGCGAGCGCAGTACTGGATGTTGGTACACGGAAAGACGCTGCTGCCCGTTTTCCAGAGGTATCCCTTAGCTAACTCTTCATGCATCCACGGGCAGGAGTAGGAGTAACATTCTACTGCGGGCACCCCACGGCAAGTGTATTATTAATATATAGTAATTTATTTATTACGTTTAAAATAAGCAATTATAAGCTTCTGTCTACTAATATTGTATTTTGGTTAGTTCAATTACCGCAATACTTAGCGTCGTTTTTGGCTTAAGTTGAAAGAGAAAAGCGTTTAAATAATTTATTATATTTTAGCTTCATGTCGTGTGTTTTAATTGTTCGTAAATTAAGGAAGTCATCATCATTTTCTTAATATCAGAAGTAGGACGTTCATTGTAGGACCAAGGATTCCTGACTGAGGGTTGTTATGGCAAAGATCCACATGATCAGTACTTGCAGATCCATGAGAGAGGCCTATGTCCAGAAGTGGACGTCTTTTGGCTGAGATTATGAGATGGTCATATACCAATGCATGACACTTTTTTTATTTATTTTCGTATAGGCTTGCGTTTGACCACAGCTTATTATTATTATTATAATCCAATCTGATCCCACTTCTTGGGAAAGGCCATTCCCTCTATGCAACTCGATATTAAGGGCATTGGCCAACGCGAAATTTTGGAATTCCTTTACAAATTGACGGTCTTATCGTATTTATATTGATTTTATAACATTAACTGCACCAATAATAAAACCGGGCAAGATCGAGTCGGACTCGCGCACCGAGGGTTCTGTGCAATCATATAATATAACACATGATAAAGCGATTTATATTTGTTGGAGAACCAGCGCCATCTATTGTCTGATGGCGGAACTTATGCAGATTATTTACACTTTCGATGATATCTAAAAAACTATGCAAATTAGAGGGTTCGTTATAATTTTCCTGTAATCTTTACATACACTACTATTAACATTAAAAGTTGTTTCAGGGGTTTATCTCTGCAAACTTCGGAGATAAGAGGAGAACGCAATTTTTTTCAACATTTTTGTTAATAACTCAAAAACACTTCTATTATCTATAAAAGATTCACGGGTTTATCTCTGCAAACTTCGGAAATAAAGGGGGGAACGGTCGTTTTTTCAACATTTTTGTAAATAACTCTAAAACTATACGGCTTAAAGAAAAACTAAAAACTGTTTATTAATGTACAGTTAAATACCTTACATATCGCTGGCCCCGGGAAATATAGCGGTAAACGCCGGTTACGCCCTTTTTAATGTTATTTGATTTTTGGCTTCTCTGAGTATCAATCTATCACTCTTATTTTTTTCAGTTTTTTTTATTAATATTTCTTTAGAATAAATTACAATAACAGCTTTATTGCATGTAAAATTTTCTTACGACTAAGTTATGTATTATTGCATTACTCTAAGAAACATAACACGAAAAACCGGCGAACATCTTTACACTAAATTTATAAACAAAGAGTAACAGTAATAAATTTAACCGCGTTTTTGGAAATAAACGTATAATATCAATAAACTGTAAACATTTAATACGAAGTAATCACAAGAGATTTTATTCTGTATAAGCTATTACGCCTTTCTTCCTGGAAATTTATTGTAACCCTGGCGCCGTACTGTCCTGTTACGCTGATCGCCATCTCTTTCACTCCTACGCATAAATGATTACCGCATGCTTTCCCAATCCACTACCAAAACCAATCTACAACGACAGAAAATGTTAACGTCGAATCTAATGTTTGCAACCAAACTTCAACGACAGAAAGTGTTCCATCCGTATCTGATGTACCATCATCTGATGTACCAAAGAACTAACTAGAAAAAGAAGGCGACATGAAGAAAATTGGGAAAAAATTAAGAATAAAAAACAAAAAAAGTCAGGCCAAGCTTATACTGGAAGTAATTCGAAAAAAAGTTTGATTCCAAAACGATGAAGGACGCCTGTAAATGTAATAACAAATGCGGTGAAAGGATTTCTCAAGTCTCTAGGCAGGCTGAATTTAGCCTGCGATCACGAGGATCAGTGGCACTATACCTTACGACAAGATATTAAAAAAATGCAACTGGTTAGAACAAAAAACAGGACACAAACTATTAGCTATTTTTTCAAGATAAATGGATCAGAATTAATTGAAGTTTGCAAAAAAAAAATTGAATAAATAAATAAATAATGCTGGACAAATCACACAGCATCATCTAGCCCCAAGCTAAGCAGAGCTTGTGTTATGGGTACTAGATAACTGATATACTTAATACATTATACTACATAGATAGATATTTTTATTATATATAGAAAAACACCCAGAACACTCTGAACAAATATCTGCAGATCGTACAGACATTTGTCCCAAGGCGGGAATCGAACCCGCAACCCCTTGCGTCGCAGGCGGACCTTCGCCCGCTGCGCCACACTTAGCATTAGCGACAGTTTACACAGCATTAGAGAAAGGGAAATCTGAAGAAGTCAAAGATAACAGGGGTCAGCATGAAAATAGACCACGGAAAATGAGTGTTTCAACCGAGCAAAGTGTTAGTGCACATATAAAACAATTTCCAGTTAAAGAATCACATTATGTCCGCAGAGATACTAAGAAATTATACTTAGAAGAAACGCTGAACATTTCCGCTGTATTCTGATGAATGGTTTAAGAATGAAAATTATCCAAATGATGTAAAGATGGCCACCAAACGACAGTATGAAACTGTGTTTAATACAAAATTCAATTATTCTTTTTACAAACCTAAAAAAGACATGTGCGGCTAATGTATGTACATTGTATCGTCAAGCTGATGATGAGAGACAAGACGAACTCCAAGAAGCTTACACAAAGCACATTAGAAACGAGAAATGTGTTCGTGCACTCAAAACTAAAGATAAAATAGAAGTCGATTCTACTACTACTGTCGTTGCTTTTTATGATCTGGAAAAAGTCCTGACGATTCCTCAATCAGAAGTAAGAATCTTTCATAACAAGCTAAAGTATCCTATAATATAACTTTACGATTTACAACTCATTAAGTGGAAGAGGTTACTGCTATCTTTGGCACTATCAAGTGACCAAAAGGGGTGCTAATGAAATCGGCAGTTGCGTCCTAAATTTCATTGAAACTGTGAGCCAACGTGGTATCAAGAATTTTATATTTTATTCTGATGGTTGTGCTGGGCAGAATAAAAATAGGATTATCTTTGCTCTTTATTTATATGTGTCTAAAAAGTATGGTGTTAACATAATACATAGGTACTTTGAAACTGGCCATAGCCAGTCTGAAGGAGATTCGATTATACTCGATTTATACTCCCGATCAAAAATGTATGGCATAATCATGAATGCCAAGATCAATGGTGAAAAATTTCATCATAAGGAAGTGGAACAACAAAATTCTTCGATTTAAAGGAGATAATGGACAAAAGACACTGGCTGCGGGCAGACCAAACTAATGAAAAAGTTATGTGGACAAAGATTCACGAAATCAAGATTACTCAGGCGCATCCAGATGTTCTTTATTTAAAGTATAACTTTGACGATGAGTATATTTCTTTAAATACTGCATCAAACACAAGATTTTCAAGAGGAAGACCCAAAAAGACCCCAGTAACTGATGTTTCAGGAGATGAACTGAGAAATCCGTACAGAGAGCCTTACCAAAACCACTTTACGATGATTTGATGAGTCTCTGCAAAACTGAAGCAATCCCGAAACATTATCATTCATTTTATAACAATTTGCATTGTGTTGGGAACTCAGAAGAAGAAATCGATATTGAAAGAGAAGATTCAAATTAAAGTAGCATATTTTTTTTTCATTTTAAGGTTTTGACCACTTCATTTTTGTATCCAAAGTATAACAGTTAATAAAAATTATGTGATTTTATTCAAATTAAGGTAGCATAGTATTTTTTTTATTTTTGAAGTGTTTTTTGTGTTTGTTTCCAAAGTTTAATATATAATAAAAAATATGTGATTTTATTCAAATTAAGTATTTTTTCTTTTTTAAAGGTTTTCGTGTGTTTGTTTCCAAAGTTAAATATTTAATAAAAAAATTGTGATTTGAAAGGTTTTTTTATACCTACAAAATAATTATCATTTAATATTTAATTAAACAAAAATTTGGTAGTAGTAACATTAAAAAGAAAGATTAATTGTATAAAATACTGTCTATAACGGTAAAAAATAAAAATAAATCACATTATAAGGTCGGTCTGTTACAATGGTTACATAAAAATATGAAACATTGATAGGATTCTAAAATAGCGATTAGTGGATAATACAGCTAAGACTTGGCTTTAAAATTACCCTGAAGAAGGTGGTATTCGGCTGGTACGCTCGAGATCTAAAGTGGAAATTACGTCGTATTATTTTCTTACATTCCTGAATCTCAGTGGTTAGTGTGTTTATAAAGTCATTAATGATGCTGCAATTGAAACAGAATCGTCTATAATTTGTATTATACATTTTTTGAATTATTTCTTTAAATACTTATATTATTACAATTATTTTTAAAAGGTTGAAATGGTAACAAAATTAGCTTTCATTTGACATTTTGAACGCCTGTTTTGGAACACTGTACGCTGCACTATAAACAAATTAGCTTCTTTCATTTTTCCTGTAAAATTTGATTTTTGACATTACCGCTTTATTGCCCGGGGACAGCGATATGATGCCCCACACGACCTAGTAACTTCAAAAAAAATTAAATCCCCCCTTCCACCTGACACTGGTCTAAAAATCTAAAATCTTATCTTAATCTAAATCTTAATCTAAAGTAGAACATGTTATAACTTGTGGCACAGTACAGCGCAGCTTAGATGCAATTTCAGCATCGGGCCTTGCTCTAATAGAATCCCTTTAGCACGCCCAAACTTGATCCCTGTTTATAGCTATGAACCACTATTTGAGCATTAATCGTCGGACAAACCTAAGCCGCGGGGTGCCGGCAGTAGAAGGTTGCCTCACCTCCTTTGCCTGTAGATGCCGTAAGAATCTAGAAATACTACTACTATGATCAAACTAAAAATATGCTGAAAGTCGCTTCTTGATTTTAATGTAGGTAACATTAAGATGCAAAAATGCAAAACTGAAAATATGCTGAAAGTCACTTCTTGATTTTTATGTAGGTAACATTAAAATCAAGAAGCGACTCTCAGCATATTTTGAGTTTGATCATAGTCTAGATTAATTAAATAGTGTTTTGTTTTAGTTTTAAGTTCAAAATATCTCCTAATAAGTTAAAATGTAAAATGCAAATTTGGTTTTACAAGCTACAGATTAAAATTGTTTATCAGATCTGCGTCTTTTGCGAGTAGTTTTTATTAGTGTTGCATTGGGATATTTTAGTCTCTGCTTAAGAACTTAAAATTAAAGTTTTGGTTATGTTCATAATATACTTATATACTTTTAAAATTGGTTATTAATTCTTAATAAAAGTGAGTTTACTAAACACAAAATATCTTCCCTAACACACTTTCATAGCACACATACACACAAATATTTCATTGCACACCTTAAACACTACGTAAAACACACACTTAAGTAATTATCAGTTACATCAACTCCCCTCATTAACATTACTCTTTCAAACCGGATGAAAATCTATTTATTGTGTAAATGATTTTTTTTATATTTATACTTTTATTATTTTTTTTTGTTCCTATTATTTTTTTAAGAATTCCTCTAGTCTTATGTCATTGTTAGATTCAACTCAACTCTATTGCATTTACGACCTCTGTGGCGCAGCGGGCGAAGTTCCGCCTGCGACGCAAGAGGTTGCGGGTTCGATTCCCGCCTCGGAACAAATGTCTATGATCTGCAAATATTTGTTCAGGGTGTTCTGGGTGGTTTTCTATACATAATAAAATATATCTATCTATGTAGTATAATGTATTAAGTATGTCAGTCATCTAGTACCCATAACACAAGCTCTGCTTAGCTTGGGGCTAGATGATGCTGTGTGATTGTCCCGCATAATTTATTTATTTATATAATAAATACCGTTTCTGTGTGATGCCGGAGCAGAGCCTTTCCATTGTACCTATCTAATCACAAGTTTTCAACTTAGAACGTGAAGACGCATTGTGTACGGGCTTATCATAGGCAGGGTATGAATTTATGTCACGTAAATCTTAGCTTTAAACAATCTAATAATTTAATACCATGTTTTGTAAACCTTACCTTTTAGTGGATAAATACATTTTTAATTTTTATTAATTTAATTTAATAACTTAAAATTTTCGAGTCCCTCCTTCCCGGCCCCCTTGCAAACATATTAAAAATATTTTTCAACATTTTGATATATTCCATATTAGTGAAAAAGCGTCTCAGAAATCTTACACCATTTCATATTTCAAGTCGATAGCATCAGTATTAAGTTCTTAAGATATCCATATGTGACAGACAGACAAAGTCACACCACACCATTTTACGATTTTAGTCCAAAAACCTAAAAACAATCTAATCATCTTAACAGTGGAAGTACCTACTAATTATCGGTTAAAAATGAATATATATAGGTACTTACGTAATTTTATTATCAAAAATTGATGTTACATAAGTAACAAAACATACCTTTATTCAAAGACTTAAATCGTAAGATGTGCCCTGATACCAAATAATATGATATTCATATTAATTAGCGGGAATGTTCACGTACCTTGTTATTATTGTTGGTGGAGGCACCAACTGTTTCGACCCTTATTTAATATGAATGTAATAAGTCACGAAAGTTACTATAGTAAAATGTGATATTGTCATAATAATGTGTGATAGATAACAATAATAATGACGGCGGTTTTTCCGATAAACCATACTGTTATTGTTACCATTTATTGTGCAATCATGTTGCACGAATTTTCGTGAAAAAATAACACACACCACGTCCTGATAACAGTTCAGGGGTAATACACTGATTCCAAATGAGTGAGTTCACTCATTTCGTGTGGAAGCAAAATGCGATCTCATTCACGGTGAGGGCGTATCTATCGATTTAATTTTTTGCCTTTATCACACTATTTAAATAATACTAGATAATCTTTTTAAACTGATTATTAATAAGTAATGTCACATAATACTTAAGCCGCGCGGCCTTGGGCGTACCAAGGCTTAAGGGTTATGTGACAGATCTGGCAGGCGCCTTCGTGGGTAGTCGGCGCGTGCCCGCCGCGCGGTATATGATTCGTGATTAATATATATTTTAATACATAACAATGTGGTATCATACCTTCATGAAATCAGCTTGGAATATTCTAACCCGTCAAACAGTAATTACGAGTATAACTTGTTTAATGATGATCATCGCTACATGAAGTTAAATATTGAGAAAGCGGATGGATTCCCGCTTTACGTACGAAAGCCCCCAAAACATAAAAATAAAAAATTGTTTAGTCAAATAAGTATTTTATTTACATATATAAACACCAAGTTATGTTATAAAGACAACAGAAGCATAGTTTTTTTTTTCATTTTTACAAGAAAAAGAATCATAAGAATAGGTCGTTTTCAGCAACCCTAGCGACCTGGTTCCAAGATTTCTGAACAAAAATTCTATGGTCGTTCATTCGATTGTTTGATTATGTCCTGTTCCTGTCTTCAAGGAAGGCAGTGACATAATGTTTAGAGGAGTGCAGCAATGTTTTTTTTCAGTAACATTCCGCGCGAAAACCGATGGCGGAAGCCGGCCTTTCTGCAGACGCGCAAATTTTCAAGCATTCCGGGAGCCGGCCTTCTGCCAACGCGGAGGATATAAGGTGCTTAGGTTGATTTTTTAGATAGACTGCTTTAAGATTACTTTATTATAATTATTAACCCTCTTTATTTTCTCATTTTACAACATTTTTCTATATCTAAATAGTTATATAATTATATAATATTATTTCACTTCACTTAATCTAATTGTAAGGTCACCTATTTAAAGGTCTCCTCCAATCTATGCCATTTTTTCTGTCATTTCGAGCGAGCCGTGTCCATGTAGTCCCCGCTATACCCATCATAGTCATCATGCTATCTTCGCCTTGGTCTTCCTCTGGGTCAGGTGGCATTGCGGGGATACTGCCCCGTACTTGCTCCGAGGCGGTAATCGAGCACGTAACCTCTTGCGTCGCAGGCGGACCTTCGCCCGCTGCGTTACAGAGATCGAGATGATGATGATGTAATATTTTATTAAAATCTTCATAATTAAATGATTTATTGATTATGATGCACTAGAATGTTTCCTCTCCTCTCTTACCCGTGGATGCACTAAGAATCTGCTAAGGGATAGCTCCGGAAGTTGGGCAGTAGCCTCTTTCCGTGTATCAACATCCTGAACTGCGCTTGTCAACCCGCCTGCCAAGCGTGGCGAGTATGGTAACAATCCCCGCATGATCTTCGAGATTTATGAGGGAGGCCTATGTCCAGCTGTGGACCTGGACAGCAGTCTTATGAATGTGAAGATGATAGCAAGAACGCTTATTTATGCCTTCTAAAATAATTTACTGTTACAAGTAAGCGCCACAGTCGAGAGGTGAAGAACAATTTAAATAAAACATTTTATTTAAATTTCCTGTGCAACTATTTCATAAAACATGCCGTCTCACAAAGGTATGAATAACTAAGTGGAAATTTAAGTTTTTATGAAAATATTTCATTCACAATTGAGAAGGAATAACTTCTGTGAAAAAGCGAGGTCTTTTCAGATCCCTAATAAACGAAGCCGCTAAGTACAACAATTATATCTCGAGAACGAATGGACCAATATCAATGATATTAAATTTTTTGGGTTTTTTAGTACAACACTTATAAATTCGCTTTATCTGTCTGTATGAATCAGACCTAAGACAAACATATTAAGGTTTTCCACAAGGAAATGTAATAGGTCCCCTGCTATTCATACTCTATATAAATGACCTCCCAAATACTTTGAATAATTTAATTAATAACTTCTAACAACAGGTCTACGGTTAACTAAAAAACCCTACACAGTGCGTGGACCGACACACACCTGGGCTTATTTATTGTATATTCCAAATGTTTCTATTTTGACGACTTCAGTGCCTTATAGCCGACTGAGACGCAGGAGGTTTCGGGTTCGATTCCAGACGGGAGACAAACGCTTTCTTTTCTGTAGATATTTGTGTCGGATCTAGGTGTTTTCTAGGTAAGCCACAAGACGCTAACTGCTGGACATAAGTCTCCCTCATAGATCTAAGTAGTTATGTAAGTATCTAAGCATAATGTGTTTTTTTACTGATTGTATTTGTGTTTTATGTTGTATTTGATTTATTAAGTATTCATAATTTTTATTGAATATTATTTATTTATTTATAAATTCTTTATTGCACAAAATTATAACAAAGATGCACAAAAGGCGAACATAATGCCGTAGGCATATTCAACCTGTCAAGCAAATATTGTAGGAAAATTATGGTATTATTAATAATATTATTCATAATTAACCGTAGACCTGTTGTTAGAAGTTATTAATTTATTTATTCAAAGTATTATTATGATTGTACAGTTTGAAGCCTTCCTAATTATAAGGAATTGATTTTATATACGGTTAAAGACTTCCTGTGTTTCCTTCTTCTTATTCGATTACAATACCATCTCTTGATGGGTCCTGATTCAATCTGTTTCTTTTTTTTGTGTTATTTTGGTATTGTCTATGCCTACGTATGTGTCCCCACACTACGCTGGCATGGAAGTGTCCCATCTCTACGAAACAAGCAAGAAAAGCGCAGACGCATGCAGTTTCTTGCGCGCCGCCATTTTATACAGTTCCTACATACACAGCAGCCTGAGAGGACCTACATTCCTCGGCCCCAATCTCTTTACTAATTAATTACCGCGCGCGACCACAACAGTGAAAGGAGGCCTCCTACAGACTTATATGTGCGTGTCACAATCACAACAAGTATTCATCACAATCAGTATTGATATTTTTATGAATCATCATTTCAGCCGACGTTTCAAACGTCCACTGATGAACACAGGCCTCCCTCATGGTTCTCCATGAGGGGTAGTTGCCATACGCACCACGCTTGGCAGGCGGGTTGGTGAGCGCAGTATGGGATGTTGATACACGGAAGACGCTGCTGCCCATCTTCCAGAGGTAACCCTTAGCAGGCTTTTACTGCATCCATGGGCATGAGAGGAGGGGTAACATTCTAATGCCGGTACCCCACGGCATATTTTATGAATATTGTGATTTAATAAAATTTAATTTTATATTTTAAGCAATTCAATTTAGCAATAGTTTGAAATGATATTTATGTTATTTTGGTTGTCTGCATTGGAAACGACGCCGTGGGGTGCCGACAGTAGAATATTACCCCGCCTCTCATGCCCGTGGATGCAGTAAGTGCCTGCTAAGGGATACCTTCGGAAGATAAACAGCAGTGTCTTTCCGTGTATCAACATCCCGTACTGCGCTCGCCAACCCGCCTGCCAAGCGTAGAGAGTGAGTGTATGTAAAGTGCGTAACAGTGTTAATCAGTTAATTTAAATTATCTTGACTTGACATCGCTTAATAAATATAATTCGGCTTTCACCACGTACCTAACTTATATTATTATGACTGAAAACCAGCAGTACCTAGCTATTCCTTATGTGCGGGAGCATAATGCTGAGTCAAGCCCCTTTGGACTCACACAACTTTATGGACTGGTACCAGGATTTTTCACTATTTAAATATGTATCTTTTTGCTTTGGCTGAGTGACCTGCTTACTGTCTTTTTGCCACTATGTTTTAATTTTTTTAACTGGGTTTTTATAATAGTTGTTTTTTAGTTTTGTTTTTGTCTAATAAATTTATTTCTTCTTCTTTTTTCTCATTATCATCTTGCTAACGTTTTGTAGACCATTTAGAGGCTCTTCTTCATGGGCACCGTTCGTGGCCGCCTCCGAGGGCCGCGAGACGAGAACATCTAAATGGTCTACGAAACATCAGCAAGATGATAATACGTCAGGTACGTGGTGAAATACAATACAATAGAAATACATTTATTGCCAAAAAGAGAACACAGTTATTAATACATAAAATTACAATAAAATAAGATCCTCTTAGGCAAATGGAGTAGACTCAGCATTGGACTGAGTAAACTACAGTCTACTCAGGTCTGGTTTTCAGTCTATCCTAGGCCGCCGTTATGTATTTATTAATTACTTATAAGTGTTTATTTCAAGATATACATATTTCTATAATAAAATTATAAAAATAAAAGTGATTATTTAATTCAACTATTCTATGTATTTACAAGAGTACCATTAACCTACAAAGCGACTAAGCAACCAAATATTTGTTCCGTATGTCAATTGATACATAAAAACATTAATAAAGTTAACGAATAAACAACGCAAAAACTATGTCCAGTAAAAAAGGTTCTAACCTCAATCCTTCAACATTCCCCGAAAGAAGCATCTTAACCGCAAAGTCAATTTATTTGAGAGATCACCATTAAACTTAAACGCAAATAACTGAAGCGCAATACAGATACCACCAGAAGGTTCACTCGACATAAACTATATCTAAATTAGTTGTGAATTGCCGGCAGTAGAAACTTACCCCTCCTCTCATGCCCGTGGATGCAGTAAGAGCCTGCTAAGGGATACTTCCGGAAGATGGGAAGCAGCGTCTTTCCGTGTATCAACATCCCGTACTGCGCTCGCCAACCCGCCTGCCAAGCGTGGTGAGTATGGCAACTACCCCTCATGGAGATCCATGAGAGAGGCCTGTTCAGTAGTGGACGTTTTACGGCTGGAATGATGATGATGATGACTTATTTTTTACATAGATATTATAATAGATTTCTGCAAAGACACGCCTGAATCAATTAATTTCATAAACGAAAATATTTGCCGACTTCCTTAGGGTCCCTTAGATGTTAGCCCTCTGCTGTTTTCTGTGGATACAGAAATAAACTGTCAAGAGATACTCGTACCTCCGGAATATGGGCAGCATCGGCAGTTTTACGTGTATCTCGTACTGCGCTCGCCAACCTGCCTGCTAAGCGAGGTGAGTATGGCAACAACCCCTCCTTGTCAGTACTTGGATCACCAAGTCTATAAACTTACCGAATAAGCAAGTCTAATACGCGACTGAAATGCAGGAGGTAGCGTGTTTAATTACCGCCAAGGGACAAATGTCTGTAATTGTTCCGCAGATATTGGTCCCGGGTCTCAGGCAGGTGGGCGAGCACAGTACGGCATGTTGATACACGACTAAACGCTGCTGCCTATCTTGCTAGAGGTATCCATAAGCAGATTCTTATCGCATCCACGGGCAAGAGGGGGAGGGCAACATCTTACTACCGCCACTCTATAGGGAAAAATGTATATATTTTTTTTATTTCTTGGTTACTGCCGGCACGTCACGGCAAAAAAAACTTCTTGAAGAGTGTTCCTTCTGGTAAATTTGTCCTTTATTATGGCGGAGCGCAGTGTTTTTTGTGTATGACGTCATGATTGATGTTCCAGGGAGATAGGCGGGAAAATGAAAGTTTTTTCGCTTTTGACATTTCATTTTTCCTGTTGAAATGTATCTACTCTTTGGTCGTGTTTCCGGAATATATTTAGGTGTTGTATTAAATGTTAAAGCTTTGTTGGTCGAGTGGTATGAAACCTCGACTTGCGAAAGGTCGTGGGTTGGATACCGGACGTGAACCAAATTGAGTTTTCATTTTTCTTACATAAAACATATATGTCCACATTTAAGCAAAGTGACATTTCAGACACAATATTTTCGGACGCCTTGTCCCGAATGTCACTTTTTATTTGGTATTGTAAGCCACCGGGAATTAGACTACTTGTACGAAAAACTTAATTTTTCAACCCGCCATATTCGTTTCGCTACTCGACTTATTTGTCCGAAACATAGAACCGGCTGCATTTCGTGGTAGATTTAGCTTGTAAATAATATTAATTGTGTTTTACTAAACCGTATCTAACACCAATTTACGCTCCCTTACTGGTATTGCTGACGTGGGATACAGAACCTCAAGATTAAAGTGGGATTTGGCGGGCCATGTCAGTAGAATGAAACCGGAAAAATGGCCACTAATAACTACTGAATGACAACCAGGAGACGGTAGGCGTCATAGGGGCAGACCGAGGAAGCGATGGCGGGACGATCTCGACATATTTGACGGAGATTGTTGGAAGCTCTCTAGGAAAAGGGATGACTGGAGAGATTTGGGGGAGACCTTTGCCCAGCAGTGGGACGATACAGGTTGGTTACCTACGTAACTTAAATGTTAAGCTGATGCTCGTTTTTTCGTAGGAATATTTTTGCTTAGTTGTTTGTTATAATTTCATTAAAAATTGTATTGAAATATTGTTTTAAAATCAACAAGTTTGTAGTCAATCATTATCATTATCATCTTGTGTCGCATAAAGCACCACGGAAGATCAGCGCTGTGGCAGGGTGCACATATTCTGCCATCGCGTTGCCCCAAGAATTAAAAGAAAAATAAATTATGAAAATTATAAATACATCCATAAAAATAATCCCAAGATAATTTAATCAAATAATCTTAAAAATAGCGTTATCAACACTAGACAATAATTTTATATTCCAACCTACTTTTTTATCTATACATTATCAGAACTGTATAGTTATGGATTTTCCTAATTTAAGTAAGTGTTCAAACTAACCTAATTTAATTTTATGTATAAATAGCGAGTATGAGTACCACTCATAGTACAACCATGATCATTGTACCATGAGTTTCATGGTACAATAAATTGGATAAACTTTGTTAACTTTCTTTAATAAAAAAACTTATCTATCTCTCTCTAACTCTGCCTCAGCATACGCTAAGTGGTAGTCAGGTTCGTGTCAATAACTCTAACACCTTAATTATTTCTTACCCTAACAATGTACATGTAATACGTTTACGAAATAAACGTATTCTTATCTTTTATACAAATTAAAAAAAACCGCCTTCTATAAGAAAATTTAAAATGTTGCTGAAAATACTCAAACCGCTACACAAATGCTTATTCATCATCATCATTTCAGCCGTAGGATGTCCACTGCTGGACATAGGCCTCCCTCATGGATTTCCAGTTATTGCGGTTGGAAGCGATCTGCATCCACCGTCGACCTGCGGTCTTCACCAGGTCATTATCCCATCTTGTTGGTGGACGTCCTACGCTGCGCTTGCCGGTTCGTGGCCTCCACTCGAGAACTTTTCAGCCCCATCGGCCATCTGTTCTGCGAGCTACATGGCCTGCCCATTGCCACTTCAACGTGCTAATCCGTTTGGCTATGTCGGTGACCCGAGTTCTTCTACGTATCTCCTTATTTCTGATTCGATCCTGTAGTGAAACCCCGGGCATAGCCCTCTCCATAGCTCGTTGAGCGACTCTGAGCTTATTCATGAGGCCAATCGTGAATGACCACGTTTTGGTTCCATATGTCATCACTAGTAACACACATTGATTGTAGACTTTCGTTTTAAGGCACTGAGGAATTTATATAAATCAAAAAAACCGCCTTCTAGAGGTATAAGAAAATTTAAAATGTTGCTGAAAATACTCAAACCGCTACACAAATGCTTATTACATTTAAATATTTTCCTTGATTCGTCATGGATCCCGTAATCAGTGGATCGAGGTAACTCTGCAAAAGTGATGGCTAAACACATAGAAGTTTTGCATATTTAGCTCAAGGTCATTTGCATTCAGAAAGTATGATTTGGTGAAGGGGAACTGATAAAGTAGACCACAAATGGTTATTAAAATTTTTCAATGTTGCAACTTCACAAATGAGACTTCATTCAGAGTGTATATATTCGAATTGAAAACGAATTTTCCAAATCGGTTCATATACGACATAGTTGTAAGGTAACAAAAATAAACAAAAAACCATAAATAATGAGGTGTTTTCAATAAAAAGTAAAAACTTCAAAAATAGTTCCCTCGAATCATATAGATGGCGTTAGTTTTATTTTACTGGTAGGAAACACAATTTGACAATGACAGCAATTGTGATTAATCACAAACTTGCTTTCTCCGCTTGCCAGCTCCATCTGTTAAGTTTAATAGGAAACACTTATTTGTTTTTTACTGAAAACGGCTCATTATTTTAGACTTCAGAACCTGCACCTTTTTTTGCAGGCGTTTAAAATCCTCTTTCATTGCTTGTCCCTTATAGCTTGTTTCTTTAGTTTGTAATTTTTATAGTGTTTAACCACACTTAAGTAGAACATTTCCAATAATTGAAAAACCTTATCAAAAAATTACGATTCCGGTGGGATTCGAACCCACGTCTGTCAAATCGATCCTTGACGCTTCCTGCTGCTGGACGCAGGCCACGCTTATACATCTCCCAGATCATGAGGGGATTGTTGCCATACTCGCCACGCTTGGCAGGCGGGTCGCCGAGCATATGGGATGTTGATACACGGAAAGACGTTGCTGCCCATCTTCCGGAGCAGAGCAGACCCTTAGCAGATTCTTACTGCATCTTCGGGCAAGAGAGGAGCGGCTTAATTCTAATGCCGGCACCTCAGGGCAGTTGAAGCATATGAATTCGATAATTTACATGATAAAAAATTAAGTAACTAACAAATAAATAATGCTGGACAATTCACACAGCATCATCTAGCCCCAAGCTAAGCAGAGCTTGTGTTATGATGACTGATATACTTAATACATTATACTACATAGATATTTTTTTATTACACGTAGAAAAACACCCAGAACACCCTGAACAAATATCTGCAGATCGTACAGACATTTGAGGCGGGAATCGAACCCACAACCTCTCGCATTGCAGGCAGACCTTCGCCCGCAGGGGTCGTCGAGATTTAATAGATTCATAAGTTGTGCAGGAAGCCGGAATATCGTCTGGATACTGTACTTTCTTCGTAGCAAGTTGATAGCACAATGTTTCTTAACGTCTGTAAGACTCGCACTTGACCGGTTTTTAATTAAGTTCGCATTAACCTCTGATGATAACGAGTATTTTTTCTCTCCGCCCATTTCATCAAATACAATAGACATCTTCTTGATGAGCGAGATGGAACGGCGAAAATCTGGATGAAATGGAGGTGGCACTTTATAAGCTTGTGGCATTACTATACCCAGATTGTCGAAAGGGTTTTGTTTTTCCAGTCGATCTTAAATAACGTATAAAGAATTTTATGATTTTTTGACCCACCCCGCCTCTTTGTCACAGGTGGGTTCATATTATGTAAGCCCTCCCCATAGTATGGACATCACATATTTTTATAATTACACATCTTGGAATTATAAAATTCAAATAGCAATTCAAAATTATTTTTATTAACGATTGAATTATTTTTTAACCAATTTCAAACAAAGGAAGAGGTGGAGTCTGTATTTACTCGTCTGCCAAGGAAGCGTATTGTTTTTCTCGTGTATCTTGTATGTTTGTTTGTAAATTTATTTTTACCCACGTATCTTCCAAACGGCTAGATGGATTTCTACAATAATTAATGTATCGTTAGATTCGTCTCAAAAACCCAAATGTCCTTAAAATTAAAGTGTTTATAAAAATGCGGATTTTTGGCGCTAAATTGTAAGTACAATACTCAACAAAGTCTAGGGAACAAGCAATAATACTTCAAATTTTTTGTGAAAACTCCTAAAAAAGTACTGGTCACTAAAATGTATAAAATAAGGCTGGAAGAGGAATAAATAATTTGTTCGAAATTAAAAAAAATAAAACACAAGTGCGAAAGCTTTTCAAAATAAGAAGGAAAAACCGAACTTGGTCGCAGATTAAGGGGTTTGCTAGCATAAAGTTGTTGTGATTTTTGTCATGTATCGATTTTTTTTCTTGTGAAAAACAATTACCGCCAACTTTTTCGACATTTTTGAAACTCTAAGCGTTAAGTCACGTAGTCCTTTAACGCGGGAAGAGATGCTTAGGGCTGTGGGTATGTGGGAAGCTAGACGCAGTCAACGTGATATCGCGGCAGCTGTTCACACACAGCCAAGCGTAATTTACCGATTATGAGCACGCTACAGGTCTACAGGAGATGTAGCCGAACATCACCGAGGAAGATACAGGGTCACTACCCAGAGACAAGATCGATTTCTGCAAAATACTTTAAGAAGGCAGCCCCAGATTACAGCTCGCCAGTTGGTAGGAAGACTCCAGTCCCAGCACCAAGTGGTTATCAGTGACCAAACTGCCAGGAGAAGATAACATGAAGTCAATCTCCGCGCTCGCAGACCATTAAGAGTTCCAGCTTTGCGACGTGGAAATCGAGGTCGTCGTTTATTGTGGGCTAATGCACATTTGCGATGGAGCGACAACCAGTGGGCACGTGTTCTCTTTCACTTTCCGATGAGTCTCGCTTCGGATTTCATCCTGATTCAAGGAGAGTGCGTGTTTGGCGTGTTCCTGGTCGCCAAAGTCGACTCCGAAATCCTCAGGAAGTTCATCCTTAACAAGGCGGATCGGTCATGGTGTGGGCTGGAATTCGCCTGGGTGGGAGAACTGATCTCGTACGCATACGAGGCAATTTGAATGCAGAGCAATACATTGAACAGGTAGTGCATCCTATGGTCATCCCCCACCACTAGCAGTTTGGCCAAGATTTAGTGTGTGACATTCAGGATAACGCACGCCCACACACCGCAAGGCAGGTGATGAATGTGTTCAGCGAGCACAATATCACGGTATTAGAGTGGCCTGCTGTCCGCCGATCTCAATCCAATTGCTCAATTCAAAAGTAAATTCCATGCATGCTCATGCATGGGATTTACTCGGAAGAAGAGCTTTCAGTGATTTTCCTCAAAATTTTAACACGGGAGAAGAACTTTTTTCGCATCTTTCCAGAATATGGAGCCTTATTCTACAGGTGACAATAGATAACTTGATACTCAGCATGCCACGCCGATGTAGGGCCATGGCTAATGCCCTGGGAGGTCAAACGGATTATTAAACAGCTGCAAAGAATGTTTTTAAATTTAATTTCCACGTAAGCGTCATATATATTTTTATATTTTTTTTTTATTTATTTCACAAAAAAAAAAATTGCAAGCTTAAATTAACAGTATACACTTACTAGGTGAAGGTGTTATGACTTTATTTAGTGTCAATATGCATGCATACAGTTAAAAGAACGTAATGCCTCCCGTGCTAGTACAAGACTGTGTTACGGCGAGGCAGATGCGATTCCCATCCTGTACATGTACTGACCAGCTTAAATGCGCACTAAGAGCAGCTATGTGCAAAAGACAATAGACAATATACGTGCTGGACACCTTACCGGATTGCTGGTAAGTTAACATAGTAAATGTTTGCAACACAGTTAAAATCTTTAAACAATTTGTTAGTCGCGAACTTAACTTAATTATCCTATATTAATTTTTACAAGTGTAAGAATTTAAACAATGTAACCTAGTATAAAGTATTACCTATTCATAAATAAATAAATACGTATATAAGTATAACATTTTTTTTTCTTTTACAAAACTGTATATGTATATTTTAAAGTAAAAATAATTTGACGAAAATAGTCATATACTTACATAAATGCCCGTAAAAATAATATAAATCACAATAAAATAGCTAAATATGATTATTTTATAATAATACATGTTAAAAATAAAGGAGATATGATAATAAATTACTTTATTATTATTATTGCTTAAGAAGATACTCGACTAGCACCTTTGCACAAATATATCTTGTTTTATCATTAATCATAATTACTTTGTTTATACGGTTGTACAACAGTGGGTCGAGAAAAAGCGAGAAACCTTGCGCAAAAGTGGTTTTGCAAGCAGGCACTTTAAAAATTACATGCGACCTTCTACCTAAGCTTACAGAAGGTGTACCAGCATGTTGTCTCAGTACTATATTTTTAATAAATAACCGACGTACAGATAGAACCTCAAAATCATTGTAGAGGTTTAAAGTGGGATATCTGAAGGGTTTAAAGTTGAGTACTTTTATGATTGAATGTTGAGTACGTTCTAACGGTAGAAGAGCTGTCTTTCTTGCTCCACCCCAAGACGTGATACCGTAAGCTATTATTGATTGGCATAATGATAAATATACAACTTTATTGGTTGCATCATCTCACATGTGTCTTATTTTCTTGAAGAAATATGTTTTTGTAATTTGAAGAACATTGTTTTTTTTGGTTTAGGCACTATTTTAGTTTTTTTTTAATTAAACCTTATTTTTTTACATGAATGCTTTTTATTTAATTGCATAACTGTAATCAAGAATAAATTTCGCTTGTTTTGATGTATAAAATCTGGGACAAAAAAAAATTGCATTAAAAATATACACTAAAATATCCTTGTTCCCTAGACTTTGTTGAGTAGTGTAGTTCAAAGTTATCGATTAGGGTATAAAAACAGGTCATTGAAAGGAGATTACTAAAATATAGATAATTATGTCATCAATTTTAATTTAATCAGAAATAAATTGCAATTATTTCAATTAATCTTAAATTTGTAAACAATGCATTTAAATTGTCGTATTTAATCTTTAAATCGGCCAAGTGTGTTTTTGACCATGACCACGCAAAGAGGAGACAATACACGCAAAATAAAACCGGGCAAGAGCGAGTCGGACTCGCGCACCGAGGGTTCCGTGCCATCATACAATATAATATATGACAAAGGCGGTTTTATATTTGTTGGAGAACCTTGACAGCGCCATCTCTTGTCTGATAGCGGAACTTATGTAGATTTTCACACTTTCGATGATTTCTAAAAAGTATGCTAAGTAGAGAGTTTGTAATAAATTTCCTATTAAGTTTACATACAGTTCTATTAGGTATAAAAGTATTACGGGTTTATCTCTGCAAACTTCGGAGATAAGGGGGGGGAACGGTAGTTTTTCCAACATTTTTGTAAATATCTCAAAAACAATACGACTTAAAGGAAAAATAAAAACTGTTTATTAATGTTCAAGTAAATACCTTTCATATGATACCCCACATCACCTAGTAACTTCACATTTTTTTTGAAAACCCACCTTCCAACCCCCTTGTCTAAAAAACTATGCAAATAAGAGATTCTCTATAATTTTCCTATAAAGTTTACATACATTTCTATTAGCAATATAAATATCACGGGTTTATCTCTGCAAACTTCGGAGATAAGGGGGGGGAACGGTCGTTTTTTCAACATTTTTGTAAATATCTCAATAAAAATACGGCTTAAAGGAAAAATAAAAACTGTTTATTAATGTGCAAGTTCACCTTTCATATGATACCCCAAATCATCTAGTAACTTCAAACATTTTTTATAAACCCCCCTTCCAACCCCCTTGTCTAAAAACTATGCAAATTAGGGAGTTCGCTATAATTTTCCTATAAAGTTTACATACACTTCTATTAGCAATAAAAATATCACGGGTTTATCTCTGCAAACTTCGGAGATAAGGGGGGGGGAACGGTCCTTTTTTCAACATTTTTGTAAATTACTCAAAAACGATACGGCTTAAAGAATAAATAATAACTGTTTATTAATGTGCAAATGAATACCTTTCATATGATACCCCACACGGTCTAGTAACTTCACTTTAAAATTTTGAGATCCCCTTTCCGCCCCCCTGCAATCAAAATTAGAATACTTTTTAACATTTTTATATATGCTATATTAGTAAAAAAGTGTTGTCTTTTACCATTTCAAATTTCAAGTCGATAGCATTAGTCGTTCTCGAGATATCCAGTTGTGACAGACAGACAGACAGACAGAGTGATTCTATAAGGGTTCCTTTTTACCATTTTGGTCCGGAACCCTAAAAATGGCAAAAATTTAACAACGCCCCTAGGCGCCTCTGTTTCAGCCGTAGGACATTTGTAGCTAATATAAATTGTCTAATTCTAATTTAGTATATTATACAGCGTGTCCCGTAATTGAAGTACTAAGCCGTAAGGGGGGTTTTCTACCCCCCCTGGCAAACAACGTTTGTTCTACGACTTTCTTGATTTTCAAGTTTTTCAGTGATAAGATAACGTTCAAAGTTTATACCAATTTCATAAGAGTGACAACCCTGCTCTCAGCTGTTACGGGCAATGACCTATTGACCGCCGGGGATTCCCGCGGCGCGCCCGCAACGCGCTTGTGCGTATATTGAGTGTGGGTATAGGTGCGTGGTGTGCGTAGGCGCGCAGGTATGTATTACGGACACACGTCTGTTATACATTAGGGTTGACAGCGACTTGGAAAACTTTAATTTTGTATGGAAACTTGAAAATACGTTTTTCTGAAATCTTTCTTCGCCTTTGCATTCCTTTGGTGGGGGGTAATTTGCAGCTCCTGGCTTCATACCCCAGTTACGGGACACCTTGTATATATAATTTTCTAATATAGGCTCTAGAAAATTTTGCATACCAAGTTTAAGCATGAAAATATTCATCATTATCATCATCATCATTTCAGCCGTAGGACGTCTACTGCTGGACATAGGCCTCCCTCATGGATTTCCAGTTATTGCGGTTGGAAGCGATCTGCATCCACCGTCGACCTGCAGTCTTCACCAGGTCATCAGCCCATCTTGTTGGTGGACGTCCTACGCTCCGCTTGACGGTCCGTGGCCGCCACTCGAAAACTTTTCGGCCCCATCGGCCATCTGCTCTGCGAGCTACATGGCCTGCCCATTGCAACTTCAACGTGCTAATCCGTTTGGCGATGTCGGTGACCCGAGTTCTTCTACGTATCTTCTCATTTCTGACTCGATCGCGTAAAGAAACCCCGAGCATAGCCCTCTCCATAGCTCGTTGAGCGACTCTGAACTTATTCATGAGGCCAATCGTGAATGACCACGTTTTGGTTCCATATGTCATCACTAGTAACACACATTGATTGTAGACTTTCGTCTTAAGGCATTGAGGAATTTTGGACGAAAAAACGTTGCGTAGTTTCCCAAACGCTCGACACACAGTTGATGGTGACAATGTTGTTAATGAGTGACTTATGAACGAGAAACCCGACACCACCTTGGGACTGTTGGTCGCCCTCCCGGTAGTAGAGTAGATTACCGGACTTAAGGGATATCGTGTCCTCGCCCACTCTACGGACTTCTGATAATCCTAAAATGTCCCAGTGTAACCTACTCATTTCTTCTTCCAGCTCAACAATCTTTTCGTCTGTCCTCAAAGTGCGTATGTTGTGTGTTACCAGGGCCAGTGGTCGTCGTAGGGGTTGGTAGCCGTCCGTCTCCCGGGGATTCTTAGCACCCCTAGTCCGCCGTTACCGTGGCCGCTACCGTAGCCACGTAGGGCTGCCGGGGACTCGGGGCCTGGTCCTTGGTTTTATAATCATAAGAGGTTGTTGCCATACTCGCCACCCGTGGCAGGCGGGTTGGCGAGCGGAGTATAAGGTGTTAAAGACGCGGAAGTCGCTGCTGCCCATCTTCCGAAGGCATCCCTTAGCAGATTCTTACTGCATCCACGGATGCGGGCAAGAGAGGAAGAGCAACATTCTACAGCCGGCACCGCACGGCAACATCATGAAAATATTAGCATAATGTTTTTGCAAATAAATGTGTCTATTTTTTTCTGTAAGCGTTATGAACCTAAGCCGTATCACTGTTAGCTCGTGTCGCTCAGGTTGATATCTGGCACTCTTTTTAGGTATGAAATATAATCTTACCGCACTAATTCTGTGTTATAATAACATTTTCGTTATCACATTCTTTTATTAGATTAGAAATTTTTCTACTACTTGCATGTATTGTAATCGGAACTACTTCTCTTCCAGCCGTGGACATCCACTGCTGTACAAGGGCATTGATCACTAAGTACTGATCATGGGGGGTTGTTGCCATACTCACCGCGCTTGGCAAACGAGCGCAGTACGGGTTGTTGATACACGAAAAGACGCTGCTACCCATCTTCCGGATCTCTTACTGCATCCAAGGGCATGAGAGGAGGGGTATCATTCTGCTGCCGCACACTACAGTAATTACCGCATCCATTTCTTCGAAATCCGCGCCGCTACCGTTCATTAACTCCGGAACAGTTTAATTCGCATCAAGTAAATGAGGCGTCTCTTTTTAACGTGGCTTTATTTAGCTTTAAGGCTAAAATAGTTGAGTTGGTTCCAATGTAGCCTGAGCCCTGATCGGCGTAGCCTTTAGTATTAGGTCCTGCCTGAAAACCAATGCTCTCTAGCATATATCATGGGACAATGCTGAGTTAGTTCCTGTTGGACTCGCACAAATATTTGTGTCAGCAGTAAAATAAATAAATAATGCTGGACAAATCACACAGCATCATCTAGCCCCAAGCTAAGCAGAGCTTGTGTTATGGGTACTAGATGACTGATATACTTAATACATTATACTACATAGATAGATATTTTTATTATAATAAAAAAAACACCCAGAAAACCCTGAACAAATATCTGCAGATCATACAGACATTTTTCCCGAGGCGGGAATCGAACCCGCAACCCCTGGCGTCGCAGGCGGACCTTCGCCCGCTGCGCCACAGAGCTCGTAAAAAAATAAAAAATCAGTAGTAAATGAGATGTTTCGTTTAAACGAGCTTTTAGGCTAAAACAATTGAGTTGGTTCCAATGTAGCCTAATGAAAAAGAAGAAATACATTTATTTACCACACGCACAAATCACAATACAATACATTTAAAAAAAATATTTATCAACAAAAAAAGGTACCTAAAAAAAAAAAAGCAATAATAATAAGAGTTCCTGCTCGCAATGTGTTACATTGCGAGCAGGAACTCAGCATTGTGTAGTACCTGGCCAGGCTCAGATGCTACGCTGGTATTCAGTTGGGGCCCCGGGTGACTTCACGACCACAGTGGAAAAAGAGTCCTTGTCGGTGTAGCCTTAAGTATTAGGTCCTGGCTGAAAACCAGCGCTCTATAGCATTTATTATAGAGATTTAAGAGAGAGAGATTTAAGAACCGGGTTGACCGAGTGTTCCGACCTTTAATCCGAAGTTTGTGGGTTCGATACCGATCGCGCAACAATCGATATTTCTTTCTTGAAAAACCTATTTGTTCTAACGGTGAACGAAAACATCGCGTAGAAACCCGCGGTTCAGTTAGCTCCAGACGTATTGACCTGGCTTTTCTTCTGACTAATAGCTGTCTTTGCTAAGAGGATGGTTTTGGTGCTAACACTTTGTACCTTTTGGTGTTAACGACGTCATCCAGGGGGAGGATTTTGAATGTCTTAGTTCCGACCGCACAAAAACGTTTACAGTAGAATTAAAAAAATCCATTAAAAATACCACATATATTTCTCCAGATCATTTAAAATACATCATTCCTATGAATCCTCGGTCACCTTTTATGTATGGTTTACCTAAAACTCATAAAGATAATATTCCAATACGACCCGTTGTTTCTTACATTTGGTGTGCCCCAGCATACAATTTAGCCAAACAGTTTAATATACTTTTAAAAACAAAATCCGTGTTTAAACCTCGTTATAGTTTAAAAAATAGTTTAGATTTAATAGACAAAGTTAAAGACATTCACATACCTTCTTATTCCAAATTATTATCTTTAGATGTTGATAGTGTATTTTCCTATTGAAGAGTGCTTACGTATTCTGGAAATCCAATTTGAGAAACAACGGTTACATCCTGGATAAATATGATATGATTAACCTCACTAGTATTTGCATGAAACAAAATTACTTTAGGTTTAATAACCAATATTGCCGCCAAAAGGAGGGCTTAGCGATGGGTTCCCCGCTGAGTCCTCTAATTGCCGATTTATTTATGGATAACTTTGAATGTAAGTATATAGTGAACGAACCCAATATCTTATTTTTCTATAGATATGTTGATGACATAATAATCTGTTGGACAGGGTACCACCCGTCAAATCTACCTTTTTGTTAACAAGCTTAGTAGGATACACCCTAAAATCAAATTAAAGTTAGAGTTAGATTCTCAAATTCACTTAATTTTTTGGATAAAACCTTAACAAACTTGATTTCCAAATTTACCGAAAACCTACCTATACTGACACAACTATCCCCGCCTCCTCCTGTCATCCTCTCCAACATAAACTAGCTGCCTTCCGCAGCTACGTCCATAGCTATTAATGTCAGTTCCACTGTCCACAGATAATTACGTCAAAGAACTTAATGTTATTTATCAAATTGCGATCAAACGGTTATTCTAAACAAATAGTACATAATTAAGTTAAAAATAAGAAGAAAGATAGGGTTCATTCACTACTGTATACCTACATAGGCCCAATTTCAGATAAAATAGCTAACACATTTAGAAAAAAATAACATCTACGTTGCTTTCCGAATAAACCACAATATTCGATCTCTTTGTAACGGTAAAGATTATCTAGAACAATCTGAAAAATCCGGTGTTTACAAGTTGGTTTGCGTTTTTCGTCTGCGTGGATCGACCTATCCATAACATTATTAATAAACTTTAAAAATAATCTATCGCCCGAGCGATATCTGTTATATCATATTATAATGACCAGTCTATATTGCCTATATCTAGATAAAGATTCAATAAGTCACCCTTTTTAAAATCCCACTGACATCGCTGAAGTCCTGGCTGAGAATCTTCACTAACACTGGAACCTGTGTCCCAGTCCCTGGATTGGCTCTATTAATCTGTAAGCGTACAAACAGCGGAGGATGCTGTATATCAATAGGTACAATCGGACTAGCACTAACTTGGACATTCAACTCGCAATCATCCAAGTTAGATATAACCAAGTCAAGAACGCGGTTATAACAATTTGTTACACAATTTTTTTGCCGAAATCCACAGTACGTAACAAAATACTCATAATTGCTATTTAATACTTGAGTTTTAGGACTTTTTTTAAATAATAAAATGATATTGTGTCCTTTCCTTGCAAGCATTCAAAATATCAATGCCCAGAGGACTTGCAAATTATCAGTTAAGTGAACTTAATTCTTATAGCATGATGTCATTGACCCAGAAACCTTTAAAACAGCATGAAATAAGAACCGTCGCGAAACAAGGCCAAAGTGATTGTTTCCCTAATTTAATTTACCCCATTATGTAGTTTCTAGACGAGGCTAATATCATACAAACGCTTGTTGAGATTACGCCTCGGGGCATAGTGTAGGATGGCGGAATCTAAATGCGATCGAAGACACAGTGAATATATGTATATGTCCAGCAAATGGACTGTTACATGGTTATTTATGGTTAAAAGATAAGCTCGTTACTTTTATATTCTACAGCTTAAAATGTGATGCCCACACATACACAAAACTACCAGGTTAAATCTCATGTAAACATTATGTTATACAACTATGGACCAAACTCCACTTGGAAAGTGCGTTTATGTATTAATTGTATTACAATGTTTAACATCCTTAAGGTTTAACCTGGTAGATGCATAATTTACTTGCATACACAAAAACTTTTTAACGAGTATAAAACATAGCTCTTATAATAAAACTAGCAATGGAAGCGTCAATGAGTTTCCTCACTTCTCGAATCGCATAGCCTGCTGCTGAAGTCAGCCAATTTCCGACAGTATATGTAAATATTGGGTCTCACTTCAGTTTGTTATCTAAAGTTACACCTAAGAACTTAGTTGAATCAATTTTGGCCTGAGTAACATTTTGTATGAAGAACTTTAAATTTTTCTACAAGTCCAACGGCGATTTATCTAGGTTAATGCAAACGTTGCAAAAGTTACTGAAGTTAAATGAACGTTATAGAACATTATGTACTCGTATGTAATCGTTAGCTTGTACATTTTGCCAAACCAGAAAAACCAGAAAAATAGAGTTTTGGACAGAACTGACTGATGCACCAAAAATGTCAAATATACTACGATTGTTATTGTAATTCGTGGTCATACGGCGAATTGGTGAATAATGGCCGTAGTTAGTGCGACAAGCCTCAGTGAAAAAGGACTTTCTAATATCGACGCGGCTTATCATTTAAACAATTTAAATTTTGATTAAAATTGCAAAAGTGCGGGTTTTGTTTTAATTGCACATGTTTCAACAGCAATCATCATCATCATATCAGCCCGTTGACACCCACTGCTGGGTATAGGCCTCCTCTTCAGCACGCCAACGTAAACGGTCCTGTGCAAGTCTCATCCACTGTCGTCTGGCAACCCTGGCCAGATCGTCCGCCCATCTGGCAGGTGGTCTGCCTCGAGGCCGTCTCGTTTCCATCGGAAACCACTCTGTTACCGCCTTGGTCCATCGGCTGTCGTCTCGCCTGGCAACATGCCCTGCCCATCTCCATTTTAAGCTTGCGATCCGCATACCTACGTCAACAGCAATGAATTGAAAAAAATTCTTCATGGATGAAATATGTGCGCTTACTTTACTAGACTTTTGTATGAAAAAAGCTTTGAATAGTGATCGAAAACAGGGGATAATAACAGTATAGTAAAATATAACGATGGCACGTGTGATGGGAATTTAAAAAGTAGGCTCTTGTAGGCAAAAAAGCTTTTATTCTGCCGTTTCAGGAGGAATAAAGTGATGTTTTATGCGAAAAAGACGTACACGGTTTGGGGTTTCGTAGTTACTTATAATTTAGTAATGGTGCAGCGAAATGCCCACTGAATTGAACCGTGTTGAAAAGTTCATCTTTTCAGCCGTAAAACGTCCACTACTGAACATATCCCTCATAGATCTCCATGAGGGGTGGTTGCCATACTAACCACGCTTGGCAGGCAGGTTGGCGAGCGCAACACGGGATGTTCATACACGGAGAGACGCTGCTATCCATCTTCCGGATGTATCCCTTAGCAGGCTCTTACTGCATCCATGGGCATGAGAGGAGGGGTATCGTTCTACTGCCGGCACCCCACGGCGACATACAAACCTGTACATGATGCAATAAATAAATACAAATACAGTTCGAGTACCTACATATATCTTTTTTTGTTACATGTGGTGATCAATAAAGTGTTAGCTATCTATCTATCTTTTGCCGAACTGCGAAAAGTTGATTAATTTTTGTACTCCACTTACCAGGATGCATGCCAAGCGCGTCATTTGCTTGATGGAGATCAACACTGGGATAACGCTATGGCCGAAGCATGGATCAGCAACATATTGGCGTCTTAACACGACATTTTTACAAGATGATAAGGCCTAGATTTATCAAAACGATCCAAAAACAAAGTGCCAGTCGACGGTTTCGGTGTTTCAAAACGAATCAACTCCTACCAAAGTAAAACGACCTAGAAGCGGGGGAATTATTTTGATAGCGAGCTTTATCAATTTGACTAGCTATTTGGTATCAATTCCTTTACGGAACGAAATAAACATCAACGCCGAATGGTAAACTATCAAAGGCTTGGCAGAACTTTTCTCTGTTATGAGCAACTAGCGACTAACTAGGGCTCCGCGGGCTACTGCTCCACCACGACTTCCTAGGCAGAGTATGCCGCGCCGGTCACCCTTCTTACAGCCATGACCTAGCACCGTGTAACTTCTTTTTTACTATTAATACTACGAACTACTACTAATACTTTATTTCAGTCGTAAAACGTCCACTACTGAACACAGGCCTCCCTTATGGCTCTCCATGAGAGGTAGTTGCCATACTCACCACACTTGGCAGGCGGGTTGCCGAGCGCAGTACGGGATGTTAACACATTTATTTATTTATTTATTTATTTATTGATCACACAACATAATGTACACCAGAAAAAACTTAAGTACACAAACATATTTATACGGTAGGTAAGTGTCATTACAATTATAGGTGACGACTACATGCTATTAAAAATAAAATAATTGAGCGAGTAAAAAGTAATAAATATAAAACCTAATTAAACAAATCATTGAAATTTTGAGTACAATAAAACATTGATTAATTTATAGTAATAATAATAATACAATTAATTTAACACAGAGATACAGTTATTTTTAAACTTGCGAATAGAGCCTGAGAAGAGATCGACCTCCGAATTTTTGGAGATAGTGTTAAATTCTCTGGCAAGTCTATTTAGAGGAGCATTTTGTCCAAGATTGGACTTTGATGAGGTGACGGTGATTAGATTAAATCTAGAGGCTCTAGGTAGTTTTAATGGTAAAGTGAAGTTTAAAATTGATAACAAATCTGAGACATCTAAAGCTCCATTCGCAATCCTGTACAAAAACATGACATCTAGAATACGCCTTCGATCCGATAGAGAATGAAGTTTGAAGTATTTCAACCTATCGCTATAACTTGATACGGTTTTGGCTATGTTGCACGAATACGAGAGATGCCACAAAAATCGCTTTTGAACACTTTCGATACGTTTAGAGTAGATATCATAAGTTGGATTCCAGACGACACTACAGTACTCCAGACTGCTGCGGACAAGAGTGTTATAAAGTAGAATTTTAGTTTTTGGGCATTTAAAACTTTTGCAGTTACGTAGAACAAAACCAAGAGTTTTGAATGCCTTGGCACAAATATTCTCTACGTGCACATTAAACCTCAGCTTAGAGTCGAGTTCAACGCCTAAATCTCTTATGGTAGCAACTTGAAGCAATCTATCAGTACCTATTTTGTATTCAGAAGGGACAACGTTATGTTTCCTTGAAAAGCGTATCCAGGAGCACTTTGGTACATTGAGCTCCATTCCGTTTATCCGACACCAATTAATCAACCGATCAAGATCTTCCTGCAGAAGCTCAGCATCAACCTTGTCATTAATAACATTAAAAAATTTCAAATCATCTGCATATAAAAAGAAATTAGAATTACGGAAGCAATGTTCAATGTCATTTATAAAAATGTTAAAAAATAAGGGACCCAAATGTGACCCCTGTGGTACGCCTGAAGTAACTAGGAAAGGGTCTGATTCATAGCCATTTGCGACAACTTGAGATTTTCTGTCCGCGAGATATGAGCCACACCAACTCAGCAAAGGGTCAGCAATGCCATAGGTGGAAAGTTTATGCAAAAGTATTAGGTGACTAACCCGGTCGAAAGCCTTGCTAAAATCGGTGTAGATCGTGTCCACAGACGAACCGCCATCAACACTCTGTGATACCGCATTTACAAAGGATATGAGGTTAGAACCAGTTGAGCGAGCTTTAATGAAGCCGTGCTGATGGTGAATAATTATTGGTTTAAAATACCAGGCTAAAATAGGTTGTAATAATTGTTCAAAAACTTTAGCGAAAATGGAAAGTATTGATATTGGTCTGTAATTGTTCACCAATTCTTTGTCACCGTTTTTATATAGAGGAACAATACGAGAAACCTTCCATGCCGATGGAAATATACCAGAACAAAGGGACTTGTTGTAAATGAGACATAATGGTTGTGATAAAGAAGAAGCGCACTTTGCTACGAGAATTGACGGAAGTCCGTCAGATCCAGCACCCTTATGTAGGTCCAGTCTCTTTAAAATCTTCAAAACTTGGTCATCTTTGAATTGAATTGTTGCTAAGTAATTGTTCGTTATTTTATTAGCATGACTGGAATCGACTACAGTTTTGCCAACATTATTGTTATATACGGATGAAAAAAAGTCCGCAAATAGATTACATATCTCTTTCCCGTTAGACGCCTTAATATCACCAAGCGACATTTGTGCAGGGTAATGACTATGAATTTTATTCTTACTTTTAATAAAAGACCAGAAAAATTTTGGATTTGAACGCAGGCTAAGTTCGAGTCTGATCATGTAAAACTTATAGTCTGAGGACATAAGGTGTTCAACTGTCTTTTTACAAATATTATAAGATAGCCTGTCTAAAGGATTATTATTAAACTTACGCAATTTGTTTTTATACTTTAATTTTTCGTGTATACGCTTTATTAAGTCTCGAGAAAACCACTGCGGATATTTTTGTGACCTGGGTAAGGATTTAGGTACATGTTTGTTAATGGCCTTCCGAATGTGGGTATAAAACAAAGAGAGCATATCATTAACAGCCTCACATTTCTCAAATTCCTCTGTCCAACTAACTGCATTGAGAAAGACATGGAAAGACACTGCTGACCATCTTCCGGAGATATCCCTTAGCAGGCTCTTTCTGCATCCACAAGCATGAGAGAAGGTGTATCATTTTACTGCCGGCACCCTACGGCAATATTTTTACGGTAATTTATATCGCTTGTTAAAAAATACTTCAGTTGATTTGGTCTGGACATTTCACACAGTACGATTTACTCTATTCTTAACCACGCTGTACTTAAAACGACATGAAATAATAAAATAAAGTGAATAATTTTAAGACCCGTCCCGTAAAACTGTTTTAAATTAAGTAATTTAATTAATTAACCATAAATCATGACGGGCGAAGCCGTGGCAGGCTTGTTAGTGTATTTTTAGGCCACGATATTCTAAATTAGCAAATTTTTGATTCAATTTTAAACGATCAAAATAAATGTCCTATGTTTATAAAGAAATAAAAATATATGATATTGTTAAATAAACGTTTTTAAATATTTAACGGATCAAAACACGATATTTTCCACTTCACCGGATAGGTAATAATAAATAATAGAAAGGATATTTTTTGCTCGTCTATGTGTTTGTACTTCAAGTGTATTAAGAATCAAGAATCAAAAAATACTTTATTAAGTGCAGCCGCATGGACCTTCTTGACACGTATCAATGATATACTCCCAAAAACATCTCAGAACGACTTTAAGAAAATTATTCAATGGTTAGTGAAAAACTAACTTACAGAATACCTAGTTAAAACTTTTTAAATCAATTTTTATAGAATAATAAATAGATAGTTGGTAGGCCGCGCCCGCGCACTCATTCAGTAGCCCGCCGCTGGAATAACCTGACTTTAAGAACTATGTCCATCAGTGTACTTATGTGGACTAAGAATAATCGGATTAACCTATCAATGCATACTATTATCGTTGAGTTATCAATGATTTAAGGTGCATATCTAGAAATATATATTCTTAGCAATTTATCACATCACAGTAAGGTAGATTGGGTACGATTGTGCCATTTTGCATAATGTGTTAGGTGCACATTGTAATAAACTTCAGTATACAGCTTATAACTAAGACCTGAGCTGCAAACTTGACCAAGCTGAGCGTTTTTAACAACACATCCGTGACGTGATTTCTTGAGGAGTGCAGCCTGATTATTAGGGATGAATATATATGTATGTCATACAGAAGACCGAAGAGTATAACTTGCCGCTATGTCTTGCGTTTGTGGACTATGAGAAAGCCTTCGATTCGATCGAAACATGGGCGGTGCTTGAGTCTCTCCAACGATGCCGAATTGACTATCGGTACATCGAAGTGTTGAAGTGTTTGTATACAAACGCCACTATGTCAGTCCGAGTACAAGAACAGAGCTCGAAGGCGATTCCCTTAAAAAGAGGCGTAAGACAGGGAGACGTAATCTCTCCGAAACTGTTTACGACCGCTTTGGAAGATGCCTTCAAGCTCCTGGAATGGAAAGGGCTGGGCATCAATATTAACGGCGAATACATCACTCACCTTCGATTTGCCGACGATATTGTGGTCATGGCAAAATCGATGGAAGAGCTCAGCACGATGCTCGAAGGCCTCAATCGAGTCTCCCAGCGGGTAGGCCTTAAAATGAACATGGACAAGACGAAAATCATGTCAAATGTCCATGTCGTGCCTACCCCAGTTATGGTTGAGAACTCGGCTCTTGAAGTTGTAGACGCGTACGTATACCTAGGACAAACAGTCCAATTAGGTAGGTCCAACTTCGAGAAAGAGGTCAATCGTCGAATCCAACTCGGATGGGCAGCGTTTGGGAAACTTCGCAACGTCTTTTCGTCCAACATACCTCAGTGCCTTAAGACGAAAGTCTACAACCAGTGTGTGTTACCAGTGATGACATATGGAACCGAGACGTGGTCCTTCACTATTGGCCTTATGAACAAGCTCAGAGTCGCTCAACGAGCTATGGAGAGGGCTATGCTCGGGGTTTCACTACGGGATCGAATCAGAAATGAGGAGATACGTAGAAGAACTCGGGTCACCGACATAGCCAAACGGATTAGCACGTTGAAGTGGCAATGGGCAGGCCATATAGCGCGCAGAACAGATGGCCGATGGGGCAGCAAAGTTCTCGAATGGAGGCCACGGATCGGCAAGCGCAGCGTAGGACGTCCACCTACAAGATGGGCAGACGACTTGGTGAGAACTGCTGGTCGGCGGTGGATGCAGACGGCTTCCAACCGCAGTACTTGGAGATCAATGAGGGAGGCCTTTGTCCAGCAGTGGACGTCCTACGGCTGAAATGATGATGATGATGATGATATATGTATGTTCACCTACATGTATAAGGTTGGTAGATGTTCTGATTTATTTTATTTATAGAGATTATATCTCAAGTAAGTCAGTCAGGTCACGAAATTTTTTGGCTTAGTAAAAGGGTAATCGTAAATACTTACTCAAGCCGCTGTCATTAATTATAGTATTCTGCAAAAAAATGAGGATATCCGGTAGCATTCCGGTCAATAAACACACTTCTAGAATCAACAGATGCAACCACATATCCGCAGACGATCTTACAGTGACAACTCATGGTAGACACTGGTGCAGAAAGAGAGTAAAGAAAGTTATTACGTATCTCGCGACAGGTATCTTGCAACTACACAAACGTAGCCCGTCTCCCCTATCAGCTTTTGTCTAATTAGCAAAACGTCTAAAAGAAGATTGTGAAATTATCGCGTTCGAATTATCTTTTCACTTTTTGTCTTCTGGTATATAATCACTTAAAAGTTCGTTCATCGTTAGTTAATTTTCAAACTCAAAACTAGTCGGTTCTTCAATAAGTTCTGAGTAAGTAGATACCTTATATTCTCTTTATCTTGCAACAGGCGTGAATCTCGCGATCATGGCTGCCAACCTGTCGCTAGATACGTAATCAGCCTACGGAAGAAATTAACAACTGTTACATCATCTATTTCTATCTTCTCATTCATAGTATTTCCTTCTCCACATAGTTTATATTATATATATGTACATAATAATGTGTATTGTAAAAATATATAATCTATGTATTATATTATATTTGTCGAATTATATTTGTATGTTTATTTTAATTATATATGTATATTATAATTTTTTGCCTATGAACTTCTTAGTACGCCACCGTCTACTCTTCTTCACCTATTCGTGTCCATCCAAAGGTTGCCTCGAAGAGATTGCTTTTAGCGATAAGGCCGCCCATTGTGCCTCATTATGTTTTTTTGTTAATTTTCTACTGTTTGTATTTTTTGTGCATATGGTGTACAATAAAGCATACTCTATCTATCTAGAGGTATATATCTGTTTGACGATTGATCTTGTTTTTAGCAATGTCGGGATACGCGGCGGCCACCGCCTCAGCACTGTACGCTGTGCACACGATATTTGCGTCACTGCAGAGTGCTTTAGCGCCAACTGCCTTCTCATGTCCTGCCTCCACCTCTATTGATAACATCCGTAAGTATATTGTCATGATAGAAATTGTAACAAAGGGTGAGATATCTTGTTCGCTTCTTTCCCTCACTTGGAAAAAAGTTATCTGAAGCGAACTAATTCATAAAGATCAGCGTTGTACTTATGCTCAAGTTAAGCTGAGCCAGACGCCTTAACTTCGTAACGGTTTTTTCTTAGTTTAATTTGTTATTTTGTTACTTTCTCTCTCCTGTTGTGTCTTTTATTTTTTATATGTTTTGTTATGAGTGTTACAAATAAATGAATTATCTATCTACATATATATCTAATAAAATTGTGTGCTTTATTCAATTGAAATGTGTCCGTCTGCGACGCTAGAGGTTGTGGGTTTGAATCCTGACTGTAGAATCTGTAGATATTTGTTCAGGGTGTTCTGGATGTTTTTCTATAAATGTATATAAAAAAATCTAACTATGTAGTAAAATGAATTAAGTATATCAGTCATCTAGTACCCATAACACAAGCTCTGTTTAGCTTGGGGCTAGATGATGCTGTGTGGATTATTTATTTATTTTATATCAGACCGTGGACCTCCACTGCTGGTTAATAGACCTCCTTTTCAACACACTCACGTTAACGGCCCTGTGCAAGCCTCATTCACTGTCGTCCGGCAACTCCGGCTAAATCGTCCGCCCATCTGGCCCCTCGAGGCCGTCTCGCTTCATGCGAAGAATGCTAGGGTACAGGAAGGTTTTGAGCAATATTTACGGGATCTTTACCATGTTTTGAGTCTACTTGAGTCTCTATGTCCGTTGAGACACAGCGCTATCTGTGTCTCAACGGCTGCCATGCTTAAACTTCTTAATTTCTGATACCACATTGCATAATTAGATCAATCTAGTAAGATCCTTCTTACGTAGTTCGGACATCCGCCCCTAGATAGCGCTGCCCCGAGGCCATTTATGTGACATTTGCGATCTCGCCAGACCGGAGAAGGTCTGCCGAGGTCGCAAATGTCACTCATGTCACACGCAGGAGGAGAATCCTGCAAATTTCAACTGGACACCTTGCATCGGAATACCAATAAACCAATTTAATTTCTGTTTTAGCTGGCTGTTTTGTTTTCCAGCACTTTACAATCACCATCAGCCCCTTTTAACCCACAGGGCATAAGCCTCCCTTAGCTTTTGCCATTCTTATTTGTCATTCGCTATTCTTGGCCGTGGGGTACCGGCAGTAGAATGTTACCCCTCCTCTCATACCCGTGGATGTAGTAAAACCCTGCTAAGGGATACCTCCGGAAAATGGGCAACAACGTCCTTCCGTGTATCAACATCCCGAAGCTGTTTTACGAAATGGACGAACCCTGTTCTGTTACCTTCTCTTGACCACAACACGTCTAAGTGTCATCACGTCACTTCAAGTGTTCTGCCCAACTCTATTTGACAATTCAAATCAACTATTTTGAACTAAGCCGTTGTCCTCCTGCTTAGCAAAGCCCTTTCCTAAATTAAACTATTCTCTCTCCGAAGCGATGTCCCACCAATCTTTCAGAGGTGTGTAGATTGTCCCGCCAACATCTTCTCAGGCGACCGCGACCGCAACATTATTCTCTGACCCAAGTTGTGATAAAAAATTGTAACATACACTGGTTAGATACCAGTGTCAATCATTAATCATATCGATATCATAAAAAAAATATTTATCTTACAGTGTCATTTGGCCCCTATGACTATGTGATCATCGGAGCGGGAGAAGCGGGTTCGATTCTTGCATACAGACTCGCGGAGACTGATGCTAGCGTGCTGGTCTTAGAGGAAGGAGGATGCCCACCACTGGAATCTGTTGTAAGTAAATAAGCATCATTATGTTCAGTTCAGAAATAAACTTTGAGATCGGCCTAGTCCTTGGCCAAGGTTCCGGAGGATTCAGTTTAGGCTCCGTAGGGTCTTCTTATGTATACCACAATGCTCATAAACTACAGTTTTAAATCAGCGCGTCCTACCTGTTGACTATCTACGATCTACGGTGCCAAAACGCGGACACTCACGATTCGGCTGGCCAAGCGTGCCATGCTTGGAATGGCTTCTCTGAAGAATAAAATCCGCCTCAAGGATAAAATCCGACAGAGAACCAAAATCGGTACATAGCTCATAGGACAAGCAAGCTAAAGTAGAGTAGCAGTGGACTAGCCATATCTGTCGAAGAACCTATAACCGATGGAGTTGATGAGTTCTTTAGTAGAGACCGCGACTCGGTGGCATGCGGAGTTTGGGAGGCCCACCAGCATGGGGTGATAATTATTTAGGAACGAACGCTAGCAGACATTGGATACGACAAGCCGAAGGCAGGGTGAAATTGCGCAGATTTGGGAAGGCCTATGTTCAACAGTGGAAGAAAAGAGGCTAACGATGATGATGATGATAATTTATTACCACTTCACCTAAGAATATGACAAATTTTAACAAGAATTACCGAAGTGGTGTATTATTGATGTATCTTAGTGGCAACTAGGCGTTTCGGCTGAATGTTCGTATATTTGTATGTCCGCAATTTTTGTCCGAGAATATCTCTTGAACGGAACGGATTTTGATGAAATTTAAAACTTAAGGAGATGACATTAAAACAAATCGACTGTCGTGGGATTTTGATTTATGGAGTGGTTTTTGTGATATGGGAGTTTAATTTTTTTTTGTCCGAAGATAACTCTTGAACTGATAATCGGATTTTGATGAAATTATAAAAATAAAATAAATAAAAATCATTTATTTCAATTAAGTACAAAACATATTGTTATAAGCTCTCCCTACCAAACTAAGTTAAAGAAAACTTGTATCTTGGTAGTGAGTATCTTCCCAAGTGTATCATTGCAGGTTATTGTACTGAATAGAAATTAATTATATTAGTTAGGTAAATACATTTCAATAGAAAAAAAATAAATAAATCAAAGGACATAAAATAATGAAATAAAAAATAAGATTCTATTATTAGATAAAATTTAAGCATATGAAGTTATACTATGTGTGTGTATTTAATTATTCGTTTATTACTGAAACAACAAAATAAAATAAAAAGATAAAAAACATTCTCGTCAGCCTTTGGGTAAAAAGTTATTTTTGGATTTTAAATAAATTTTCAGTTTCTGCATATGTCATTGTTTTTAGCCAATCAGTCACTAGTTTTTTACATTTGACAGAGGAAACATGGTAAATATTAACCTCCTTATTAGCCAGGTTATATAGGCGCGCACTGATGATATCATAATGGCGAGATGCTAATGCGGTTCTGTGACTAACAGTGGGACAAACTTTTTTTCTGCGCTTATTAACGTTCAAGGCTGGGTCATATGGAATCTGCGTATGTCTTTTCAAAATTACCTGCATTACAAAAAGCTTTCGTACAGTGAGAACAGAGCTATCGGTGTAGAGTTGGGTAGTAGGGTATCTGTACGGCTTTTTCATCATCACCTTTAAAACACATCTTTGCGCTCTCTCGAGTCTAAGCATGTGTGTACTATATGTACCACCCCAGGCAGAGACGCAGTAAGATATCAAAGACTGTGCTAAGGCGTAATAAATCAATTTGTTTTAATGTCATCTCCTTAAGTTTTAAATTTCATCAAAATCCGTTCCGTTCAAGAGATATTCTCGGACAAAAATTGCGGACATACAAATATACGAACATTCAGCCGAAACGCCTAGTTGCCACTAAGATACATCAATAATACACCACTTCGGTAATTCTTGTTAAAATTTGTCATATTCTTAGGTGAAGTGGTAATAAATTATCATCATCATCATCGTTAGCCTCTTTTCTTCCACTGTTGAACATAGGCCTTCCCAAATCTGCGCAATTTCACCCTGCCTTCGGCTTGTCGTATCCAATGTCTGCTAGCGTTCGTTCCTAAATAATTATCACCCCATGCTGGTGGGCCTCCCAAACTCCGCATGCCACCGAGTCGCGGTCTCTACTAAAGAACTCATCAACTCCATCGGTTATAGGTTCTTCGACAGATATGGCTAGTCCACTGCTACTCTACTTTAGCTTGCTTGTCCTATGAGCTATGTACCGATTTTGGTTCTCTGTCGGATTTTATCCTTGAGGCGGATTTTATTCTTCAGAGAAGCCATTCCAAGCATGGCACGCTTGGCCAGCCGAATCGTGAGTGTCCGCGTTTTGGCACCGTAGATCGTAGATAGTCAACAGGTAGGACGCGCTGATTTAAAACTGTAGTTTATGAGCATTGTGGTATACATAAGAAGACCCTACGGAGCCTAAACTGAATCCTCCGGAACCTTGGCCAAGGACTAGGCCGATCTCAAAGTTTATTTCTGAACTGAACATAATGATGCTTATTTACTTACAACAGATTCCAGTGGTGGGCATCCTCCTTCCTCTAAGACCAGCACGCTAGCATCAGTCTCCGCGAGTCTGTATGCAAGAATCGAACCCGCTTCTCCCGCTCCGATGATCACATAGTCATAGGGGCCAAATGACACTGTAAGATAAATATTTTTTTTATGATATCGATATGATTAATGATTGACACTGGTATCTAACCAGTGTATGTTACAATTTTTTATCACAACTTGGGTCAGAGAATAATGTTGCGGTCGCGGTCGCCTGAGAAGATGTTGGCGGGACAATCTACACACCTCTGAAAGATTGGTGGGACATCGCTTCGGAGAGAGAATAGTTTAATTTAGGAAAGGGCTTTGCTAAGCAGGAGGACAACGGCTTAGTTCAAAATAGTTGATTTGAATTGTCAAATAGAGTTGGGCAGAACACTTGAAGTGACGTGATGACACTTAGACGTGTTGTGGTCAAGAGAAGGTAACAGAACAGGGTTCGTCCATTTCGTAAAACAGCTTCGGGATGTTGATACACGGAAGGACGTTGTTGCCCATTTTCCGGAGGTATCCCTTAGCAGGGTTTTACTACATCCACGGGTATGAGAGGAGGGGTAACATTCTACTGCCGGTACCCCACGGCCAAGAATAGCGAATGACAAATAAGAATGGCAAAAGCTAAGGGAGGCTTATGCCCTGTGGGTTAAAAGGGGCTGATGGTGATTGTAAAGTGCTGGAAAACAAAACAGCCAGCTAAAACAGAAATTAAATTGGTTTATTGGTATTCCGATGCAAGGTGTCCAGTTGAAATTTGCAGGATTCTCCTCCTGCGTGTGACATGAGTGACATTTGCGACCTCGGCAGACCTTCTCCGGTCTGGCGAGATCGCAAATGTCACATAAATGGCCTCGGGGCAGCGCTATCTAGGGGCGGATGTCCGAACTACGTAAGAAGGATCTTACTAGATTGATCTAATTATGCAATGTGGTATCAGAAATTAAGAAGTTTAAGCATGGCAGCCGTTGAGACACAGATAGCGCTGTGTCTCAACGGACATAGAGACTCAAGTAGACTCAAAACATGGTAAAGATCCCGTAAATATTGCTCAAAACCTTCCTGTACCCTAGCATTCTTCGCATGAAGCGAGACGGCCTCGAGGGGCCAGATGGGCGGACGATTTAGCCGGAGTTGCCGGACGACAGTGAATGAGGCTTGCACAGGGCCGTTAACGTGAGTGTGTTGAAAAGGAGGTCTATTAACCAGCAGTGGAGGTCCACGGTCTGATATAAAATAAATAAATAATCCACACAGCATCATCTAGCCCCAAGCTAAACAGAGCTTGTGTTATGGGTACTAGATGACTGATATACTTAATTCATTTTACTACATAGTTAGATTTTTTTATATACATTTATAGAAAAACATCCAGAACACCCTGAACAAATATCTACAGATTCTACAGTCAGGATTCAAACCCACAACCTCTAGCGTCGCAGACGGACACATTTCAATTGAATAAAGCACACAATTTTATTAGATATATATGTAGATAGATAATTCATTTATTTGTAACACTCATAACAAAACATATAAAAAATAAAAGACACAACAGGAGAGAGAAAGTAACAAAATAACAAATTAAACTAAGAAAAAACCGTTACGAAGTTAAGGCGTCTGGCTCAGCTTAACTTGAGCATAAGTACAACGCTGATCTTTATGAATTAGTTCGCTTCAGATAACTTTTTTCCAAGTGAGGGAAAGAAGCGAACAAGATATCTCACCCTTTGTTACAATTTCTATCATGACAATATACTTACGGATGTTATCAATAGAGGTGGAGGCAGGACATGAGAAGGCAGTTGGCGCTAAAGCACTCTGCAGTGACGCAAATATCGTGTGCACAGCGTACAGTGCTGAGGCGGTGGCCGCCGCGTATCCCGACATTGCTAAAAACAAGATCAATCGTCAAACAGATATATACCTCTAGATAGATAGAGTATGCTTTATTGTACACCATATGCACAAAAAATACAAACAGTAGAAAATTAACAAAAAAACATAATGAGGCACAATGGGCGGCCTTATCGCTAAAAGCAATCTCTTCGAGGCAACCTTTGGATGGACACGAATAGGTGAAGAAGAGTAGACGGTGGCGTACTAAGAAGTTCATAGGCAAAAAATTATAATATACATATATAATTAAAATAAACATACAAATATAATTCGACAAATATAATATAATACATAGATTATATATTTTTACAATACACATTATTATGTACATATATATAATATAAACTATGTGGAGAAGGAAATACTATGAATGAGAAGATAGAAATAGATGATGTAACAGTTGTTAATTTCTTCCGTAGGCTGATTACGTATCTAGCGACAGGTTGGCAGCCATGATCGCGAGATTCACGCCTGTTGCAAGATAAAGAGAATATAAGGTATCTACTTACTCAGAACTTATTGAAGAACCGACTAGTTTTGAGTTTGAAAATTAACTAACGATGAACGAACTTTTAAGTGATTATATACCAGAAGACAAAAAGTGAAAAGATAATTCGAACGCGATAATTTCACAATCTTCTTTTAGACGTTTTGCTAATTAGACAAAAGCTGATAGGGGAGACGGGCTACGTTTGTGTAGTTGCAAGATACCTGTCGCGAGATACGTAATAACTTTCTTTACTCTCTTTCTGCACCAGTGTCTACCATGAGTTGTCACTGTAAGATCGTCTGCGGATATGTGGTTGCATCTGTTGATTCTAGAAGTGTGTTTATTGACCGGAATGCTACCGGATATCCTCATTTTTTTGCAGAATACTATAATTAATGACAGCGGCTTGAGTAAGTATTTACGATTACCCTTTTACTAAGCCAAAAAATTTCGTGACCTGACTGACTTACTTGAGATATAATCTCTATAAATAAAATAAATCAGAACATCTACCAACCTTATACATGTAGGTGAACATACATATATCATCATCATCATCATCATTTCAGCCGTAGGACGTCCACTGCTGGACAAAGGCCTCCCTCATTGATCTCCAAGTACTGCGGTTGGAAGCCGTCTGCATCCACCGCCGACCAGCAGTTCTCACCAAGTCGTCTGCCCATCTTGTAGGTGGACGTCCTACGCTGCGCTTGCCGATCCGTGGCCTCCATTCGAGAACTTTGCTGCCCCATCGGCCATCTGTTCTGCGCGCTATATGGCCTGCCCATTGCCACTTCAACGTGCTAATCCGTTTGGCTATGTCGGTGACCCGAGTTCTTCTACGTATCTCCTCATTTCTGATTCGATCCCGTAGTGAAACCCCGAGCATAGCCCTCTCCATAGCTCGTTGAGCGACTCTGAGCTTGTTCATAAGGCCAATAGTGAAGGACCACGTCTCGGTTCCATATGTCATCACTGGTAACACACACTGGTTGTAGACTTTCGTCTTAAGGCACTGAGGTATGTTGGACGAAAAGACGTTGCGAAGTTTCCCAAACGCTGCCCATCCGAGTTGGATTCGACGATTGACCTCTTTCTCGAAGTTGGACCTACCTAATTGGACTGTTTGTCCTAGGTATACGTACGCGTCTACAACTTCAAGAGCCGAGTTCTCAACCATAACTGGGGTAGGCACGACATGGACATTTGACATGATTTTCGTCTTGTCCATGTTCATTTTAAGGCCTACCCGCTGGGAGACTCGATTGAGGCCTTCGAGCATCGTGCTGAGCTCTTCCATCGATTTTGCCATGACCACAATATCGTCGGCAAATCGAAGGTGAGTGATGTATTCGCCGTTAATATTGATGCCCAGCCCTTTCCATTCCAGGAGCTTGAAGGCATCTTCCAAAGCGGTCGTAAACAGTTTCGGAGAGATTACGTCTCCCTGTCTTACGCCTCTTTTTAAGGGAATCGCCTTCGAGCTCTGTTCTTGTACTCGGACTGACATAGTGGCGTTTGTATACAAACACTTCAACACTTCGATGTACCGATAGTCAATTCGGCATCGTTGGAGAGACTCAAGCACCGCCCATGTTTCGATCGAATCGAAGGCTTTCTCATAGTCCACAAACGCAAGACATAGCGGCAAGTTATACTCTTCGGTCTTCTGTATGACATACATATATATTCATCCCTAATAATCAGGCTGCACTCCTCAAGAAATCACGTCACGGATGTGTTGTTAAAAACGCTCAGCTTGGTCAAGTTTGCAGCTCAGGTCTTAGTTATAAGCTGTATACTGAAGTTTATTACAATGTGCACCTAACACATTATGCAAAATGGCACAATCGTACCCAATCTACCTTACTGTGATGTGATAAATTGCTAAGAATATATATTTCTAGATATGCACCTTAAATCATTGATAACTCAACGATAATAGTATGCATTGATAGGTTAATCCGATTATTCTTAGTCCACATAAGTACACTGATGGACATAGTTCTTAAAGTCAGGTTATTCCAGCGGCGGGCTACTGAATGAGTGCGCGGGCGCGGCCTACCAACTATCTATTTATTATTCTATAAAAATTGATTTAAAAAGTTTTAACTAGGTATTCTGTAAGTTAGTTTTTCACTAACCATTGAATAATTTTCTTAAAGTCGTTCTGAGATGTTTTTGGGAGTATATCATTGATACGTGTCAAGAAGGTCCATGCGGCTGCACTTAATAAAGTATTTTTTGATTCTTGATTCTTAATACACTTGAAGTACAAACACATAGACGAGCAAAAAATATCCTTTCTATTATTTATTATTACCTATCCGGTGAAGTGGAAAATATCGTGTTTTGATCCGTTAAATATTTAAAAACGTTTATTTAACAATATCATATATTTTTATTTCTTTATAAACATATTTTTAAACTTGCATTTGATATTTGTTAACTTTAATTTATTAATTTGTAGACTGTACTTTGACCTAATTATATTGTTATTTATTTATTATTTTACTGTACTCATTACTATGAATATTATGTGTTATTTTTTTGTGAATTTATATTAATTAGTGTAATTGGTTAATCCGTTCTAGTTAAATAAATAAATAAAGATCTTCCGCTTTTCCTAGACTCTCTGACTTTCGCGAACAATAGACATAATTTTCAACTGCTTAACGGGACTGTATCGCATCATCATCATCAACATTTCAGTCGTAGGACGCCCACTGCTGGACATAGGCCTCCCTCATGGATCTCCAATCGCTACAATGCGTTGTAAACCAAAGATTCAAAAATTTTAGCGAAACATGATCAAATACTAATTGGGCGATAGTTTTCGCAACGAGATTTTTCACCGGACTGAAGTCCGGGATATTGGGATATGCGCAGTCTTCCACATAGATGGAAAAGATCCAGTCTGAAGAGATGTGGTAAATATGATACCCAACGGGACGCTCATGGCTTGCCACACTTTTTAAAACTATGGGAGGAATGCCATCAGGCCCTGCCCCCTTAATTGTGTTGTATTGTAGAACCTTTTGCTTGACTATTGTAATTATTTGCTTTTTTTAATATAAATATGTTTCTTTTTCTTTATGTAAATTGACAGTTTAATGTGGAATTTGTGTCAAAATCAATACAGAATACTTGACTTTTACTTATTCAATCCAACCCAAATACGACCCAGCTCGACACACTGTCGATGGTAATAATGATGTTGATGAGAGACTTGTGGACGAGAAACCCTACACCACCTTGGGACTATTGATCGCTCTCCTGGTAGTAGAGTAGATTAACGGACTTTAAGGATGTCGTATCCTCGCCCTCTCTAAGGACTTCTGATAATCCAAAAATATCCCAATGCAATCTACTCATTTCTTTTTCCAGCTCAACAACCTTTTCGTCCTCAAAGTGCGGATGTTGTGCGTTACCAGGGCCAGTTGTTATCGTTGAGGTTGGTAGCCAATCGAGACATTCAGGGATTCTTAGCACCCCTAGCCACGCCTTTGACGTGGATGAACTAGCAGGACTGGCGAGAACTCGGGGCCTAGTTTGTTGTTGTTTTTGTTTGTTACGACATGAGGGGGTTGTAGCCATACTCGCCATGCTTGGCAGGCAGGTTGGCGCCATCATAGAGGTATCCCTTAGGAAATTTTAACTGCATCCACGGGCAAGAGAAGATGGGCAACACTCTACTGCCGGCGCCCTACGTCCAAATGAGCATCGAGTATTTAATGTCAAATAAGGAATGCTAAATACCAAAGAGACCTATTTAGTATACTTCCTTAATGTTAGTAAAAGTGTTAATTTTACTTTTTAATATAACTAGGATCTTCAAAAATGACACATCTTCCGTTGAATTAATAAGTTTATTAAAGATTTTCAAACATAAATTATAACAATTTATTAGAATTAGAAAATTTAAAAAGCCTGTTTTAAATTTGCCACTTTAATTTACGACAATCTATCTTCAGTTTTAATAATATCAGCTGCTTTCTCTGCTAGTGCTCGTACGGCTGCCCCAATGTTACTACTAGGCATGTATGGAATAATACTAGCGTCGACCACCTTAATGTTTTTGGCACCGATGACGTTCAATTTGCCATCTACAACCTTTCCCATAGCACAGGTACCACTGTAATGCCACAAAGTCGTAGACATCTCAACGATGTAACACTTCCAGAAATCAAGAGAAAACCGAGTATAATTAGTGCAAAAACCGAGGTCAATAAACGTAGCATTCTTATCTTGCATTGCTGAAGTGCTAAGCAAAGGCTCGAAATACTGGACCATGAGCTCTCCGAAGTAATCTAAGTCCCTACTATTGCTAAACAGACCTAAATTCACCACTGGATTAGCAGTAGGGTCAGTCGAGTTAATAGATACGGATCCAGTAGATAAAGTCCGCACGAGATTGTGAACACTCATCATGAGGTTCCTATTAATATTTCCTGCGTAAATGGCATCGCAGACAGCAGGTGAATAACTAAATACAGCGACACAAACCTGTAGCAAACCTGAGGAGTTCGAAGGGAAGTGTAGAATGATATCTTGTCTTGCTGGAGCGCTTGCTCTCTTGTTCAAGTTGTCATACGCAGTTACCGCCGGTACTGGGAACATTCGGGGGTCAGCCGCTCCAGAAGTCGCGATATTCTCATCCAATCCGACGGCACTAGCGGCAGCCGCGGCATCCATTAAGTTCTGTCCAACTTCTGGGTTGTTAATAACGGTATCAATGCCCATGTTATTCAAAGTTGTCTTGTTACCAACTCCAGAAAGCAACAGTAGCTGAGGAGATTTCAAAGCACCGGCTGAGAGGATAACCTTACCAGCAGTGACGTTGTAAGTTGTGCCGCTATACAAGAATTGTACACCGGTAGCTGTAATGCCGTCGAAAAGGACCTTTGTGGCGATTGCCCCAGTTAAAAAGCGGACACTGGTTTGGTTGACGAGCTTGCTGAGGTATGCGACATGCCCACACTGCCTCATTCCTTCACCAATGAACAGCGACGGCTGAGAAACACTGACACCGCCGACCGCTTCATTCACAACCGAAAACTGGATCTCGGCATGGGCTCTGAGAATAAAGTCGACTTCGGGGGTTGTTTCCTTAGTGATGATAGTAGGACCCGAGGTTCCATGCGCAGTAGTGTTCTGTGCTAGAACTCCTGCGTCTTGAACGTTTTCCATTTTAGCGAAGTAGTATCCAAAGTCTGGAAAGCCCCACGAGCTATCGTTGGCTGCACTGGCCCAGTAAGTATAGTCATCTGGGAAGGGGGGGACGGAGACAAGATGGTTGATAGAGCCGGATCCGCCAAGCATCCTTCCAGCCGTGGCTTTGAACGGATTTTGGTTCTGGCCGGTGTAGCCATCATTGACGAATTCTATTGCTCGGTCATATGTGGTGTTGGGCAAGGTGGTGAAGTAACCGCTAGCCTGAAAAGAAGGTTTTTAAATAGGCTCAGTTTTAAAATATCAAATATCCGTTTATGTATGTTATATTTAAGGACGGCCAAAGCCGCGATGGCTTTGGCCGTCCTTAAATAAATAACATAACATTCATTAACTATCAATAACCATAAAACACGAATTGCTTTATATATTTAAAAGTTTAGCAACAAAGAAACTTTTAGCAACCAAACCTACGATAACACACAATCAAACATAAGCCTTTAGAGCTCTTATACACGAACGGCATGTTGCCAACGGCATAGGTAACTGCAGCCGTCGACACGCGTCGGCGGCAGCAGTCAATACGTCGCTATAGTTCAACTGCAGCCGTCGACGCGTCGACGGCTGCCGCCGGCACGTCGACGGCTGCAGTTACCTATGCCGTTGGCAACATGCCGTTCGTGTGTAAGAGCTCTTAGGTAAAATAAACATTGGGCATTGACGTCATTCACAGCTCTGCGTTTTCGTTAGATTAGCGCGATCTACAATTTAAACACTTTTTACGGCTCTCAAAGATTTAAAAGATTTAAAACATAAAGAAGATATGATAGATATATAGATAGCATAGCTGCTTCTAAGCGACGCACCCGTAGTAAGTCTGCTAAGAGACCCTGTGAGCAACCTTGCTGCTGCTCTAAAAATCATTGTAAAAAGAAATAGTCAAGGAGTACTGTTTTTATGGTCTTAACCCGTATATTTGTCAAGAATCAGTTTTTAAACCGTACAATATAAAATAATGTGATATTACCAACACCCAGTTGATAGCTGATTCATCTCCCGCCACGGGACAATTATTTGTAGATTTTAACAAATCCATGTAACGGGATCTTCGAACGTTGTTATTCCCACTTTAAGACATCTGATTTAATTGAAATTTTGCATACTTATCCAGGAACATTATACAATATGGCAATATGAAATCCATATATACAATATACTTATACCATATATATACATATACAATAAGTTTGTTCCAATATTCAACATAGATACTTGGTTAAAATCAAACTATCGATAATGCATTACAGTTTACAACTAGGCTATAATTTATATATTGCTCGCAAATCAGACAGGATAGGTCACCACACCACCATGCGATCCTTGTGTTTTAAATCAAAAATAGTAACTATATATTACATATACACCTATGTATATACAACTATATAATACATAAATTATAACTAGATGTCGCCGTAAAAAGTGTTTAAATTGTAGATCGCGCTAATCTAACGAAAACGCAGAGCTGTGAATGACGTCAATGCCCAATGTTTATTTTACCTAAGAGCTCTTACACACGAACGGCATGTTGCCAACGGCATAGGTAACTGCAGCCGTCGACGTGCCGGCGGCAGCCGTCGACGCGTCGACGGCTGCAGTTGAACTATAGCGACGTATTGACTGCTGCCGCCGACGCGTGTCGACGGCTGCAGTTACCTATGCCGTTGGCAACATGCCGTTCGTGTATAAGAGCTCTAAAGGCTTATGTTTGATTGTGTGTTATCGTAGGTTTGGTTGCTAAAAGTTTCTTTGTTGCTAAACTTTTAAATATATAAAGCAATTCGTGTTTTATGGTTATTGATAGTTAATGAATGTTATGTTATTTATTTAAGGACGGCCAAAGCCATCGCGGCTTTGGCCGTCCTTAAATATAACATACATAAACGGATATTTGATATTTTAAAACTGAGCCTATTTAAAAACCTTCTTTTCAGGCTAGCGGTTACTTCACCACCTTGCCCAACACCACATATGACCGAGCAATAGAATTCGTCAATGATGGCTACACCGGCCAGAACCAAAATCCGTTCAAAGCCACGGCTGGAAGGATGCTTGGCGGATCCGGCTCTATCAACCATCTTGTCTCCGTCCCCCCCTTCCCAGATGACTATACTTACTGGGCCAGTGCAGCCAACGATAGCTCGTGGGGCTTTCCAGACTTTGGATACTACTTCGCTAAAATGGAAAACGTTCAAGACGCAGGAGTTCTAGCACAGAACACTACTGCGCATGGAACCTCGGGTCCTACTATCATCACTAAGGAAACAACCCCCGAAGTCGACTTTATTCTCAGAGCCCATGCCGAGATCCAGTTTCCGGTTGTGAATGAAGCGGTCGGCGGTGTCAGTGTTTCTCAGCCGTCGCTGTTCATTGGTGAAGGAATGAGGCAGTGTGGGCATGTCGCATACCTCAGCAAGCTCGTCAACCAAACCAGTGTCCGCTTTTTAACTGGGGCAATCGCCACAAAGGTCCTTTTCGACGGCATTACAGCTACCGGTGTACAATTCTTGTATAGCGGCACAACTTACAACGTCACTGCTGGTAAGGTTATCCTCTCAGCCGGTGCTTTGAAATCTCCTCAGCTACTGTTGCTTTCTGGAGTTGGTAACAAGACAACTTTGAATAACATGGGCATTGATACCGTTATTAACAACCCAGAAGTTGGACAGAACTTAATGGATGCCGCGGCTGCCGCTAGTGCCGTCGGATTGGATGAGAATATCGCGACTTCTGGAGCGGCTGACCCCCGAATGTTCCCAGTACCGGCGGTAACTGCGTATGACAACTTGAACAAGAGAGCAAGCGCTCCAGCAAGACAAGATATCATTCTACACTTCCCTTCGAACTCCTCAGGTTTGCTACAGGTTTGTGTCGCTGTATTTAGTTATTCACCTGCTGTCTGCGATGCCATTTACGCAGGAAATATTAATAGGAACCTCATGATGAGTGTTCACAATCTCGTGCGGACTTTATCTACTGGATCCGTATCTATTAACTCGACTGACCCTACTGCTAATCCAGTGGTGAATTTAGGTCTGTTTAGCAATAGTAGGGACTTAGATTACTTCGGAGAGCTCATGGTCCAGTATTTCGAGCCTTTGCTTAGCACTTCAGCAATGCAAGATAAGAATGCTACGTTTATTGACCTCGGTTTTTGCACTAATTATACTCGGTTTTCTCTTGATTTCTGGAAGTGTTACATCGTTGAGATGTCTACGACTTTGTGGCATTACAGTGGTACCTGTGCTATGGGAAAGGTTGTAGATGGCAAATTGAACGTCATCGGTGCCAAAAACATTAAGGTGGTCGACGCTAGTATTATTCCATACATGCCTAGTAGTAACATTGGGGCAGCCGTACGAGCACTAGCAGAGAAAGCAGCTGATATTATTAAAACTGAAGATAGATTGTCGTAAATTAAAGTGGCAAATTTAAAACAGGCTTTTTAAATTTTCTAATTCTAATAAATTGTTATAATTTATGTTTGAAAATCTTTAATAAACTTATTAATTCAACGGAAGATGTGTCATTTTTGAAGATCCTAGTTATATTAAAAAGTAAAATTAACACTTTTACTAACATTAAGGAAGTATACTAAATAGGTCTCTTTGGTATTTAGCATTCCTTATTTGACATTAAATACTCGATGCTCATTTGGACGTAGGGCGCCGGCAGTAGAGTGTTGCCCATCTTCTCTTGCCCGTGGATGCAGTTAAAATTTCCTAAGGGATACCTCTATGATGGCGCCAACCTGCCTGCCAAGCATGGCGAGTATGGCTACAACCCCCTCATGTCGTAACAAACAAAAACAACAACAAACTAGGCCCCGAGTTCTCGCCAGTCCTGCTAGTTCATCCACGTCAAAGGCGTGGCTAGGGGTGCTAAGAATCCCTGAATGTCTCGATTGGCTACCAACCTCAACGATAACAACTGGCCCTGGTAACGCACAACATCCGCACTTTGAGGACGAAAAGGTTGTTGAGCTGGAAAAAGAAATGAGTAGATTGCATTGGGATATTTTTGGATTATCAGAAGTCCTTAGAGAGGGCGAGGATACGACATCCTTAAAGTCCGTTAATCTACTCTACTACCAGGAGAGCGATCAATAGTCCCAAGGTGGTGTAGGGTTTCTCGTCCACAAGTCTCTCATCAACATCATTATTACCATCGACAGTGTGTCGAGCTGGGTCGTATTTGGGTTGGATTGAATAAGTAAAAGTCAAGTATTCTGTATTGATTTTGACACAAATTCCACATTAAACTGTCAATTTACATAAAGAAAAAGAAACATATTTATATTAAAAAAAGCAAATAATTACAATAGTCAAGCAAAAGGTTCTACAATACAACACAATTAAGGGGGCAGGGCCTGATGGCATTCCTCCCATAGTTTTAAAAAGTGTGGCAAGCCATGAGCGTCCCGTTGGGTATCATATTTACCACATCTCTTCAGACTGGATCTTTTCCATCTATGTGGAAGACTGCGCATATCCCAATATCCCGGACTTCAGTCCGGTGAAAAATCTCGTTGCGAAAACTATCGCCCAATTAGTATTTGATCATGTTTCGCTAAAATTTTTGAATCTTTGGTTTACAACGCATTGTAGCGATTGGAGATCCATGAGGGAGGCCTATGTCCAGCAGTGGGCGTCCTACGACTGAAATGTTGATGATGATGATGCGATACAGTCCCGTTAAGCAGTTGAAAATTATGTCTATTGTTCGCGAAAGTCAGAGAGTCTAGGAAAAGCGGAAGATCTTTATTTATTTATTTAACTAGAACGGATTAACCAATTACACTAATTAATATAAATTCACAAAAAAATAACACATAATATTCATAGTAATGAGTACAGTAAAATAATAAATAAATAACAATATAATTAGGTCAAAGTACAGTCTACAAATTAATAAATTAAAGTTAACAAATATCAAATAAATGCAAATTCTAAAATGATAAATAACAATATAATTACATAGGTCAATGATTAAAATTACCACATAATTACAAATCCGTCTCGCAAAAACTCAAACATACCGACATTAATACCTTCCGTTCATCCACAAATATATCGCAGTCAGGGTTTGTAGCTAGCAGTCTGTTGAGAGCGGTGAGTGTGCGGCTTGGCGACTGTGCACGCGACACAGTGCGGCAGGCTGGCGCTGCGAGCAGACAGTGCCTCCTGACCCTAAGGTCTTTGTCCGGGACATAAAACCGTAACACCTCATTGTGTAAATCCGGTGCGTCTATGACATTCCTGAACAGTTTCAATACTGCTGTCAGTTGGTCGAATGCATGTCTTTGCAGACATGCTAGGCAACTACTTACTGATAGCCATACAGAGCAGTTAGCGGAAACGTCAAACATTGCGGACGTTGTGTACGAGTCAGTTGCCGAGACATACAATGATTACAAGCCAGATATTAGAGAGAGCCGTGCTAGCCGTGGGGTGCCGGAAGTAGAATGTTACCCCTTCTCTCATACCCACGGATGCAGTAAGAGCCTGATACCTCCGGAGGATGGGCAGCAGTGGTTTTCCGTGTATCAACATCCCGTGCTGCGCTCGCCAACCCGCCTGCCAAGCGTGGAGATCCATGGGGGAGTGTTCAGTAGTGGACGTTTTACGGCTGAAATGATGATTAGAGAAATTAAAGTCTAGTTTCAATCTCAATTACAGTGATACCATCATAGTGGGCTGGTGTTCGTTAACTTTGTAGTCAGTTTCACATCGTATTTGCCCTATGATGTTACTCTGATTGATACTCACCCGTGGACAACGGGGTTATTGATTGCGCTTATATACTACTAGCTTGTGCCCGCCGCTTCGCATGCGTTGTACCCAGATAAAAAGTAGCCTGTTATTCCTAGTCCACATCTATACGTGTGCAAAATTTCAGCTCAATCCGTTGCGTAGTTTTTGCGTGAAGATGTAACAAACGTACAAACAAACTTTCGGCTTTATAATATTAGTGGTACTATCTGCCGTGGGGTGCCGGCATGCCGTAGGGTGCCGGCAGTAGAATGTCACCACTCCTCTCTTGCCCGTGATTGCAGTAAAAATCTGCTAAGGGATATATCCGGAAGATGGGCAGCAGCGTCTTTTTGTGTATCAACATCTCGTACTGCGCTCGCCCGCCTGCCAAGCGTGGTGAGTATGGCAACAACCCTCCTGATCAGTACTTGGATCTCTTAGTCCATGAGGGAAGCCTATCTCCAGTGGATGTCTTTAGGCTGTGATGATGATGAACGCAGATGCAGTAAGTACAAACATCTTGCCCGTGCAAGATAGCAGAGGCAACATTCTACTGCCGGTACCCTGCGGCAGGACGTTGTATAAATCATCTGTAATAGATGTGAAAGGCCAGTTTACCCCTAGATGCTGATGTTACGTGTAGTATTGAGCTCGACAGAACGCACCACTGGGCATCTCTATGACGTGAGGGGCAAGGCATAGGGGGAAGCGGCACAAAAACAATTTCAAGGAAATGAAAAATGTTATTAATTTAAGCGTGGTCAAACACTATAAAAATTACAAACAAAAACAATTGTTGAAAGTTCTATTTGTCATCTTTATCAATGATCGGATTCAGCGTCTTTCAATTGTCTTCTCTATGCAGATGACCTTCAAATTTTTAATGCTATATCCAGGATCGATGATTGTCTTATTTTCCAAAATGACTTAAATATAGGTTACATATAGGTTATACATTGCTGAGTTGTGTACAGACAATAAGATGTCCTTAAATATTAAGAAATGTTTCGTGATAACTTTTACAAATAAGATCTATAAAATTACTAACAACTATACAATTAACGGTCACATGTTGAGCAGATCAATTATAGCAAAAGACTTGGGGGTTCTGTTTGATGAAAAACTATCCTTCCGCGCGCACATCCAACACGTCATTACCTCTAAGGCCAACCAACTTCTGGGATACATCATCAGATCATCCAAGGGTTTTAAAAAGCCACATAGCTTGATATATGTACCTTTTTAATTCTTTGGTGAGAAGTCTTTTAGAATATGGTAGCCCCCATAATATGGTCACCCAACCATAACATTCATAATAATACTGTTGAAAGGATTCAGAAAAAATGTCTTATATTAGTATACATATTACCTAAAATTATTTTTATTGGCGTTGTAATGTGTTTTGTGTGTCTAAAAAAATTAAAAAAAGTAAAAAAACGGGCTAGTATCTCGGGGGACAATGCATAATACACCCCAATGCGGGACGTCAGTGCAGATCTGGTTACCCCCGGAATTAGAATTAGTAAAAAAACCCTTTTCTCGTAGATTTTGCGACACCCCCAGAAGATCTCAATGTAATATTTCCTGAAAATACTTAAAATATTAAAAGAGCTTAGTTATCTTAATATATAAATACCTAAGACACAAAATTCAACTCTTGCCCGTGGATGCAGTAAGAATCTGCCAAGGGACACCTCCAGGATCTCCTGGAGATTTGGCAGATTTTTACTGCCAATGGCAATGGAATGACGCTGCTACCCATCTGGGTAGCAGCGTCATTCCACGTAGGTATCAACAACCCGTACTGCGCTCGCCAATGCCCTGCCTATAATTAAGATGATTTTTTTTAGGGTTCCGTACCCAAAGGGTAAAAACGGGACCCTATTACTTAGTCTCCGCTATCTGTCTGTATGTTTGTCTATCTGCCTGTCACCAGGCTGTATCTCATATACCGTGACAGCTAGACAGTTGAAATTTTAACAAATTATGCATTTCTGTTGCCGCTGTAACAGCAAATGCTGAGTACAGAATTAAATAAATATTGGCAGGGCTCCCATACAACAAACGTAATTTTATTGCCGTTTTTTGTTCACAACCAAAACTGGGTGGTGCTACCTCAAAAACGAGTTGTTTTGTCAAATATTGGCACGAAACTCTTGCGAGTCGCGCAAGGCCGATTTTTTTAACTTTCACCTCTTGTCCATACAAAAACGCTACCGCCCGTCGCTTGGGCACACGACCAGGTCAAACAAACAACAGTGCCCTGGTACAGCCGTGATTAACTTTTGGCCCTGCTTGTTTCGATTAAATAAAAACACGCTGAAATTGTGCTATAAACTTGCAACGGAATTATGGTAGCATTTTTAATATATTGTTTTAAAATGTACATTCTGTGAAAATTACAACCATTATTATTAATTTTAAAAAATGCCGTGCAGGTGGTAGAATGTTACCCCTATTGCAGTTGCGTAATGTCCGCACGGAAGGACGCTGCTGCCATCTTCCAGAGGTATCCCTTAGCAGGCTCTTACTGCACGGGCATGAGAGGACGGGTAACATTCTACTGCTGGCACCCCAAGGTTTTATACACAGTGAGTATAATAACATGTGTACTAAGCCAAAAGGGTGTGATTCTGAACATCGCAAGGAACAACTTTTGTTCTACGACTTTCAGCGATTTTCATTCAAGACCAAGAAAGTTTTTACTTCAACAGCTAATTATAATTTAATGACAACCTAAACGCTAACATCACACCATCTAGTAAAAATTTAAAAAATATTTATATTTTTTTGGTTTTATCTCGCACGAACAAATATCAAAACATTATTTTTTATATATTAGTGAAATTTAATAGGAAGCAACTGTTTGTGTTGAAACTTTTGGATGAACTTATTTTCACAGCATTAATTCTAGGTTCGGAGATTAATGGAGTTTTGTCCAGTTCGCGAACTTTTAAATTTTAATCTTGATTGTCGAAATAATTTATCATAACAAAGATGAGACGGGGTGAAACAGGGTGAATTAAGTTTAAGTTACTTTATAAATTGAGCTGATTTTTACCTTAAAAATAAAACCGGGCAAGAGCGAGTCGACTCGCGCACTGAGGGTTCCGTAACATCATACAATATAGTATATGATAAAGGTGGTTGTTGGAGAACCTTGACAGCGCCATCTCTTGTCTGATAACGGAACTTATGTAGAATTTTTACACTTTCGATGCTTTATAAGAAACTATGCAAATTGAAGAGTTCTTTATAATTTTCCTGTAATCTTTACGTACACTTCTATTAGCTTTAAAAGTTTCAGTGGTTTACCTCCGCAAACTTTGCAGATTATTTATTTCAACATTTTTGTAAATGAGTCGAAACTGATACGGCTTAAAGGAAAATTAAAAACTGTTTATTAATGTGCAAATAATGCCCTTTTATATGATACCCTACTTAACCTAGTCATAATCATCATTTCAGCCGTAAAACGTCCACTACTGAACTAAGGCCTCCCTCATGGAACTCCATGAGGGGTAGTTCCCATACTCACCACGCTTGGTAGGCGGGTTAGTAAGCGCAGTATGGGATGTTGATATACGGAAAGACGCTGCTGCCCATCTTCTGGAGGTGTCCCTTAGCAGGCTCTTACTGCATCCACGGGTAGGAGAGGAGGGGTAATATTCTACTGCCGGCACCCCACGGCTAACCTAGTAACTTCTCTTAAAATTTCTGAGACCCTTTTTGTGTTCTGTGTTGCTATTACTACTGTATGTAGTAATAGCAACACAGAACTATCAACAACTATTAATACACCCCCCTATACAATCATAATATGAATATTATATAAACATTAACATTATATTATAGAAAATCAAAAATCAAATTCAATAAGTGTTTATTCAATAGAACAAAACGTTACTTAGAATAGTCAGTTTACAAAATAAGAACAAAATACATTTAAATTGAATAAAGCACATAATTGAATTCGTATAACTACAATCGCTAGCGAGTTTTGATTGTGAAAAGGCAAGGCAAGGCAAGGCGAGGCGAGGCGAGGCAAGACAAGGCTAGGCAAGGCAATGCATAGGTGTACGTCCTACGATGCGCTTGATGGTCTGTGGCCTCCATTCGAGAACTTTGCGGTCCCATCGGCCATCTTTTCTGCGCGCTATATGGCCTGCCCTTTGCCACTTCAACGTAATAATCCATTTGGCTTTGTCACACGAGTTCTTTTACGCATCTCCTTATTTTTGATTCGATCCCGTAGAGAAATCCGAGCATAGCTCCTCTATAGCTCGTTGAGCGACTCTGAGCTTATTCATGAGACCAATAGTGAAGGTCCACGTCTCGGTTCCATAAGTCATCACTATATAATAATACAAGTACATCGGAAGTATTATACAATTACTAAAAAACACAGCAAGATAATTAGAAGAAAATAATTTATTTTTGACACACACACAACATAATATACAAAATTACAAAGAAAACATAAAATAATCAAATTAGGCGGCTTACACTGTTAAACAAAATCTTAAAAATATGTACAACCAATGCTGCGTGAGGTCAAAAAATGGACACTGCCTCAGTATTACCGCAATCACGTAGCAAGCTACGCGGTTGCGGCGCTGGTTTTCAGGCAGTTTTAATTACATGGTTAACCATAAGAAAAAAAATAGAAAAAGTACATATTTGACTATTGAAGTTTATATAACATGTTCAATTTCTGCTTAAACAGAAATAAATACATACCAAAAGCAACCTTATTATAGATAAATATGATGAAACTATTCTAAATAACAAAAGAAATCATTTTCTCAGTTTTTAAATATCACGGCTTCTGCATGTATTCTATAATATAAGGGTAGTACAGGGTGGTACAGGGTGGTACCCGAAACAGGGTGAAACAAGGGCACGTCACGAGCCGAAACTATTTCATCCGGCGAATTGTCTCTCGTAAAAAACCCGCGAAATGCCCTCACACATGTCAAAAGAGTCAGGGCAGGCATTTCCATTGGCACACGATATTTTATTTATTAAAACCTCGGGATCACGACCTGGTATCTACCATGAGTGTTGTCACTGTCAGATCGCCTGCCGTTACTACAATAGTTTAGTACGTTACTATGACATCTGTCAGATTTGTAACTCACGGCACCAAATTCTAAGCAAATGAAGCCAAAACTACAGTCGCTGTCGTATAGTTTACTGCGAATTTTAGTATTAAACTATACGCTACAGGCGCTATACAAGTTTTCATACATTTTTTCAACTACAGTCTCTAGCGAGTACAGATTGTTAAAACTCATGGTAGACCTACTGTGATCAGTAGTGGACGTTTTACGGCTGAAATGATGTCCGACATTCCCACCGACAATGGGAACGCGCAAAACCTTCAAACGGCCTCATGAAAATAAGTCTTAGGTCGCGGTTTTATGTTAGTTTTACTCGACGCATTACGCAAGGGTCACACCGAAGGGTTAGCTGATCGTGGCCCAGTCAAGAAAGGGTTGATAGAAAACCGTTTTGTTTTTTTCCCTTTGATTTGTCTTTGGGGAATAAGCTGCGAGATGGTATGGGCACAACAAAAAAATGTTTCAGTCATTCTTTAGATTGGGTTATAAATTTTGCAAACTTTTTTTGTATGGCAACTTTATTATTATATGAAGTGGAACTGGGCCGGACCGGTCTGCCGAATGTCCAGCGATTTGTGGGCGAAAACCACCACAGATTGGGGCCTACCCAATGCAAGGAGGCGACGTAGAAGGCCGAGATTGAGATGGCGGGACGAGCTTGACGCATATTTACCATCTTGGCTTGTAACTGCGTTAAGTCACGAGGAGTGGAGGGAAGAAAGGGAGGCCTTTTCCCAGCAGTTGGACAGTAACGACTGAAAATAAATAAATAAATTAACTTTATTTTCTGTCACCTAAGTTTAGATTTGGCGCTAATGTGCAATACCCTATTTAATATTCGTCTGCAGCCTAATCTCATGTTTTGCTCGCCGTCTTCGCTTCTTATTATAATGGCACAGGATTAGTTCTAAGTACTTTCAACATATTCGTTTTCGTTAGTGTGTTCAATGTTGGTGGCTAAAACAGTTTATCTGTTACCAAAATTGAATCATCAAAACTAGATATCCCTCCCACAAAAAACTAGGTTAGGTTTTGGTTGTGTTACAACATCAAGGCACGAACTGAGCAAGCCTAGCGAGCGTGCTGTGGCAGCCATCGGCGAAATGCTTCTTACTGCATCCAGGGGCATGAAAGGAGGGGTATCATTCTAACTGCCGGAACCGCACTGCAATCCATACATTCAGACAGGCCTAGTTACTGTATTATAGACCTTCCTCTTGATTTCAGAGGCATGCGCGGATCACATGATGTCGCTGAGATCTGTCATACATACAAACATACTAATTACTACTATCCTACTAATATTATATACGAGAAAGTTTGTGAGTATGTATGGATAAAATAAAATATAAAATAAATAATGCTGGACCAATCACACAGCATCATCTAGCCCCAAGCTAAGCAGAGCTTGTGTTATGGGTACTAGACGACTGATATACTTAATACATTATACTACATAGATAGATATTTTTAGTAAATATAGAAAAACACCCAGAACACCCTGAACAAATATCTGCAGATCGTACAGACATGACATTTTGCACACGTATAGATGTTGACCAGGACTAACACATAAGCTACATTTAATCCGGGTACAACGCATGTTAAGCGGCGGGCATAAGCTAGTTTTTGATAAATGAGAATGTGAGTTTGTTTGTAACGCGTTTACGCCTAAACCACTACACCGATTTCAAAAATTCTTTCACCAATGGAATTTATATTATCAGCGAGTAACACAGCCTATATTTTATCCTTGTATTCCCACGGGAGCGGGAAATCCGAAAACGCAGGGCGCTGATTGTTTATACATCTATACTAATATTTTATAGATAAGTTTGTTTGGGCGAAAGCCCAGTCCATGTACCCGAGTAGAGCGTGTAGGTACTTATGTGTTTATCGCGCCGAGTCACAGAACCATGGCGTTTCGCAGATCGTTCAGGTTTTCTGCGTCTCGGTGTCGGAACGATATAAAGTCTCCCATTCCTGCCCTGAAATCAGTTAGTACTTTCAGATTCCACGTGAAAAATAACTTCTAACCTTACAGAAGCAAAGTTGAACCACGCGGTGCAATGTTGTCGGGTCAAAACATGATTAACTTACCTATCTTTGTTGCACGCTGTGCTCTGAGAATTCACGACAGTTTCACTCATCCACTGCTGCTAATTATCACACTGTTACACACTTTTGAGCTAATGTTAATTAAGAAAAATAGTTGTAATTGTAATTTCAAACTTTTCTTCATTAACTTTGTTTGGCGTTTTTTCCCAGTTTTCTTAGTGTTTTAATTTGTCATCTGTCAAACTTGTTTTGCGAAGACGCTCGTTACGGTCCGGTCCGTTTTTTTAGTCGGAACGGTCTCGTCATGAACGGTCTTGACCGACCCCGTGTTCAAAATAATTTATTTAAACATATTTTTATTGTATCTTTTGCTAGTTTAAGTATTTTATGGTTTAGTGTAAGAGTTTTTATTGTTTGTAAATTTGTTGTTTTTTTTATTTATAGTTAGTTTTACAAGTTTAGAACATTCTAACGTGTCGACACGCACCAAAGATCCTGCCAGAATACCAGCGTTGGTCCATTATAACTATATGGATCAACATTATGCTGAGGCAGAACCTTTTGGTCGACAACTCAAAAAATTAAAAGTTTTTTATTTTTATATTACTTATGTTTTTTGTTTATGTTTGTGTATGTTTTTTGTTTGTGTATGTGGATCAATAAAAACATTTTCTTTTCTTTTCTTACTTTCTTTTCTATAGAGGAAATATTTGTGTTTTGTATGTTTTGAGAATAAACTCAAAAAACGATTTTCAAAATAATAACACCATTAGAATGCTCCGTTGTCCCTCGATAACATAGACTATATTATTTATCCCCGTATTCCCACGGGAACGGGAAATACGCAGATTAAACCGCGGAGTGTGGCTAGTACATGATAAAGTCATAAAGAGAGCAGGTTAGACCAACCAATATCCCACTAATATTATAAAGCCGAAAGTTTGTTTGGAGGTTTGCTACTTATTCACGCAAAAACTACCCAACGGACTGAGCTGAAATTTTGCAAACGTATAGATGTGGACCAGGAATAACACAAAGGCTACTTTTTATCTGGGTACAACGCATGCGAAGCGGCGGGCACAAGCTAGTACCAACATGAAAGTCAACAGAGTAAACATCGTGTCAAACAAAATATCAAAAAAGCTTATACGAGTTTTTTATTAGTAATTAGTTTTTAGGGTTCCGTCCCAAAGGGTTAAAACGGGACCCTACTAAGATTTCGCTGTCCGTCTGTTTGTCTGTCTGTTACAGATACAGCCTGTATCTCATAAACCGCGATAGCTAGACAGTTGAAAGTTTGACAGATGATACATTTCTGTTGCCGCTATAAACAACATAATAATGTTTATTATATATTATACAAAAACCTGCCACTTTTTGCTCGATATTAAAATCGGCAACAAGTAGACGCTTGAAATATTCACAGTATATTGAGTTGTATATTCACTTTAAAAATAAATAATTAAGTTAAAATAAGAGAAATATTTGAGGGAAGCTCCCAAACAACAAACGTAATTTTATCCCGTTTTTTGCTCAATAAAGACAACAGACAAATATTTCATTATTACTCAAGTTGTTTTGCCAAATAATGGTACGAAATCCTTCGTGCCCGAATCAACTCGCACTTGGCCGATTTTTTATTAGTTTATTAGTAGCCGTATGACTCAAAAATAGAAGAGCCATCCAAAAACAAAGAAACTGACACTCGTTTCATTCAAAGAGAGCGAATTCAAAAATGTACTTTGTTTTGTTTTATTTTATAACGAGTTTATTAGTTGAGTTGAGTTTAAAGAAGAGTGAGCATAACGGAGGGGTGCCGGCAATAGAATGTTACCCCTCCTCTCATGACCGTGGATGCAGTAAGAGCCTGCGAATGATGGGCAGCAGCGTCTTTCCGTGTATCAAAATCCCGTACAGCAAGGCAGCGCATGCCTTGCCTGGTGAGTATGACAACTACCCCTCATGGAGATTCATGAGAGAGGTCTGTGTTCAGTAGTGGACGTTTTAGGGCTGAAATTATGATGATGAGCGGTGTGGTGTCCATAATGATTTTGCTGTTACGGTAGTAACTGCGAAGATGGAGTCGATCAGTATGTCTATCTTAGACATATTCTGAGCCGTGGGCTGCCGGCAGTAGAATGCTGCCCCTCAAATTCGTCATCCAACCAGATGTCACCCATTGAAGGCACCCAGCGGCCCATCCATGACGATCCTGTGCCAGCCGCATTGACGCACCGCGACGTGAACTTTGTCGTCAACCCGTATGTTACACGGAAAGACGCTGCTGCCCATCTCCCAGAGGTATCCCTTAGCAGGCTCTTACTGCATCGAAGGGCATGAGAGGAGGGGTAACATCCTACTGCCGGCACCCCACGGCACAAAATAATGATAAGTCAACTCAATTACTTAACTAAAAGGCGATATTTCTCATATAGACAGTGTCTAAAATCGGCTCATACTGCGCTAAATTTCTGTTTGAACGTGAACATACAGGTTTTATTGCGACAAAAGACGCTGCGTGGAATATGAGGATTATAATGACTTTGTAACGTATTGCGCATTACTGGATTTATTATTTTGAATATTTTATTTTAATTCAAAACGTAATGTAATTTTTATCATATGACGATCGGAACCTCCTAACAGAGGTATCTCATACTAAAAAAGAGATTTCTACCACTGTTAACTCTATAATATTATTTATGGTTATGAATTCAATGGATTTTTGATAAGATTTGACTTAATCATCATAATTTGTTTTTTATTTTATTTATTTATTACAGGAATATATTACATGTTTGTTAATAGTGTTTAAATCCTATCTTATCTTTATCTTAACAAAAGAACAACTATCTAATTAACTTATAAACTATCAAAACTACTTACAAATGCAACAAAACAATAAAGGCATTTTTTTTCGAAATGACATTATATGTTGTTGACCGCAGATGGCCATGACAACGTTACCGGACTATGGCGAGCGCAAAAGGCGCCCAGCCGCAAAAGTTAGGTTGGGGCAACAAGCTCAAGGGCACCACTTAGGTTCGAACCACGGCTTGGACTGTTGCCAGATTTTTGTATGTAGTGATGGTTAACGTCCAGGTGCAAAACTGCACCTTAAGACGGAAGAGTGTATTCGGCCCCGCCGGTGGGACCGGTTATGGAAAGTGTGCCTAGCAGCTAATGTGGGACGGGTTGACGTCACCTCCGGGTTAGCGGCGGTGAGCTAGTCAACGGGCAAGCCGAGAACGTGTCTCGGTCGACGGAGGAAAGACAATAAAGGCAAAAATATTTCAGCCGCAGGACTGCTGTCCACATCCACTGGTTGACATATGCCTCCCTTAAGTATCTCGAAGATCATAAGGGCCAAACCGAACGTGCTTGGCAGGCGAGTTTGGCGAGCGCAGTATGTTGGTACACGGAACGCTGCTGCCCATCTTATGACTCGTGAGATATAACTCTGTCATTCGACTGTTTGATTATGTCCTGTTCCTGTCTTCAAGGAAGGCAGCGACATAATGTTTAGAGGAGCGCAGCAATGTTTTTTTTTTCAGTAACATTCCGCGCATTTTTCAGTAACAGTAAGTGCTGTGGGGTGCCAGCAGTAGAATGTTACCCGTCCTCTCCTACCCGTGGATGCAGTAAGAGCCTGCTAAGGGATACCTCCGGAAGATGGGCAGCAGCGTCTTTCCGTATATCAACATCCCATACTGCGCTCACCAACCCGCCTGCCAAGCGTGGTGAGTATGGCAACTACCCCTCAAGGAGATCCATGAGGGAGGCCTTAGTTCAGTAGTGGACGTTTTACGGCTGAAACGAATAAGTTAATTACACCATAGTGCACCTAATTTTATTCTTGCTGCGTTTTATTATAATTTGTGTTATATTTATAGTGTGTGTGTCAAAGAGTAAATTTACTTCTTCTTTCTTTCTTTTTCAACATTTCACTGCCCGAAACCGACTTTAGCCCCGTGATATTCCTCCCGAATGACAAACATTCTAGTTGGCAACTCGTAAATTTCTCAGTCGCCCAGCTGAATTGTAACCTATAATTTAGTGTCGACTGTACCAGCAGATATATTGCGTGGACCTATGCGACTCATCGGGTAAGAAGCCGATGTTTACATGGCTTTTGGGAAGGGGTTCTTTCTGGGAAATAGCTGACTGAGGCACTTTGGTTTGATCCACGAAATGGGACCAGCATTCGTAGCTGTTGGACTATTATTCCAAAGATCATAAGGGGTTAGAATAGAATAGAATATACATTTATTTGATTTTAATTATTGACAAGATGAATGCATCAGGGGTTGATGCCATACTCACCACGTTTGGCAGGCGGATTGGCGAGCGCCGTACGTGATGTTGAGACACGGAAAGACGCTGATGCTGATCTTCCGGAGGTATCCCTTGGCAGGTTCTTACTGCATTCACGGGCAAAAGCGGAGGGGCAACATTCTACTGCTTTCTGGTGTGGTTGTGGGTAAGCAACCTTCTTGGATGGATCCCATTACCACATAATCGATTCTTAAACGAAATACAGAGGATTCCACAACCTCCTTTTTTTAAGTCGGTACAAAAAGGTCTTGACAAACAAACGTACAGACAAACGAGTGACCGTATAAGGCTTCCAATTTTTCCTCTTAAGGTTCGGAACCTTTCAAATACAAATATTTTTTTAAGAAATCATAAAATAACAGATCGAGTCGGTATGTCACTGACAATCATTTACAATCGTGTCTTGAGTGACGGCAATAAAAAGTTGTCTCGCTTCTCATGCTGCGTCTTTCCGCGTATCAACTGCCGGCACCGCACGGCAGACCGCAAACAATCATAATGATTTTTAAAAATCGCTAAACCTCATTAAACTGCAATCAAACAAAGCATTAATTCTTATAAGCTTATTAATTCGATTCTTGACTTCCAATAGCCTTAGACAATTGCCTGAGCGATTCCGCTGATTTTAATGAAATGAAAACTTTAGTCTGTCGGGAACAACTACGTATCGGTACTATTCATTGCCATGGGGTGCCGACAGTAGAATGTTACCCTTCCTTCCTCCGTGGATGCAGTAAGAGGCTGCTAAGAGATACTTCCCGAAGATGGGCAGCGGCTCTGTCACTGGCACCATGTTGATACACGGAGAGCTGCTGCCCATCTTAGTTTCATCAGGACAGTATGGGTACTGCCTTCGCCAACCCGCCTGCCAAGCATAGCGAGTATGGCAACACTCCTTATGGTCTTGGAGATGCATGAGGGAGGCCTGTGTCCAGCAGTGGACGTGGACTGTATTCCTGTGGCTGTTATGATGATGATGATCATAGAACCGACCTATACCTTGCATCTAGGTATAAAACTTATATCATATTCACTAGCCGCATCCCGCAGTTTCACCCGCGTAGTTCCCGTTCCCGTGGGAATTTCGAAAAAACCCTCCTTAGTGCATCTGTAGGATACTCAAGGTATATGTATGCCAAATTTCAAGTCTCTAGGTCCAGTGGTTTCGGCTATGCGTTGTCTGTCAGTCACTCAGTCAGTAACGGAAGAGTTTTATATTATATTGATTAGCCGTAAAACGTTCACTGCTTTGTGTCTAGTATGAGTAGTCACTGTTAGATCGCCTGCCGTTACTGCAGTTGTTAGTTTTATAAGATGTTACTATGACTTATTTATTAAATATAATACGGCTTACACCACGTACCTAACTTATTATCATCTTGCTGACGTTTCGTAGACCATTTAGAGGCCCTTCTTCATGAGCACCGTTCGTGGCCGACTCCGAGGGCTGCGAGACGAGAACTAGCTTGAGCGCGGCGTTCGGCACGGATCGCGCGGCTGGACATAGCCGCCGGCGCTGGTGGTGGGGGGGATCCCCCTGCTAAATCCTCATCACTTGTTTCGTTTACTATGACTTCTACATCATTGTAACACATGCTACCGAATTCTAAGCAAATCAAGCCCAATCTACAGTAGCTGTAGTATAGTTTACTGCATATTTTAGTACCAAACTATCCGCTAGAGGCGCTGTACTACTACAGTGAGTATAGAGTCTATCTATCTATCTATCTTCCTGAACACAGGCTGCCCTCATGGATCTCCATCTCGGGTAGTTGCCATACTTACCACGCTTGGCAGGCATTATATTTTAACAAAACCTATCTGTTTTAGTTAAAATATATTGATGGCAATATTCTTGCCTTAGCTATACGTAATTAGTTCTGAGTTTTCAGGTGAGAACTAATATCCGGCCAGTTTTAATTACCTACACTTCAAACAAAAGGACAGAAGAGACGGTAGAGTCGTATGACGACCTATGCGGCTCAGTGGGTCTAATAGCCGGCTGGAATGGGAGGTTGCTGGTTCAATTCCCGTCAAAGGACAAATGTTTGCTTTTCTGCAGATCTTTGTATCGGGTCTGTTTTCTGTGTATGATATTATGTATGTATTTACAAAATCAATTATCTGGTACCCATACCAGACGCTCTGCTTAATTTAGGGTAAGATGGTCCTGTGTGCAATATCCAGCATTTTTTTATTTAATATACATAATCGCTATACCTAGTAAGTGCAAACGAGCTGAAATTATGAATGATGATGATGATCGAAGTCCAAGGTATACCTACGGAAGATGGGCAGCAGCGTCATTCCGTGTATCAACATCCCGTACTGCGCTCGCCAACCCGCCTGCCAAGTGTGGTGAGTACGGCATCTACCCTTCATGGAGATCCATGAGGGACGCCTGTGTTCAGCGGTGGACGTTTTACGGCTGATATGATGATTTAAGAGTCCTTTGCGCTGGCAATGAATATTTTTTTAATTTGAGTTTGATGAGAATAGAACCCAAACCCCTTCACAGCTCTCTTCTCTTCTCTCTCTCTTCTCTCTCTCTCTCTTCACTATCACACTGAGCCGCGCGGGTCGACATATCAGCAGTGGACAGTTGAGATGATGATGATGACATGACGAACCGAATAAAGTCCATCTTCATTCGGTTCGTTAATGGACATTGTTTAATTGTGTATTTCCCATTATATATTTTAAAATTATATTATACATAAGTATGTATCTTTCTATCGGCCTAGGGGCAGACCATCAGCTCGCTGGTCGAATGATATTGTTAATGCAGTAGGGGAACAGTGGATCCGGCTGGCAGAAGACTGCCAGGAGTGGCGTATAAGAGAAGAGGCCTTTAGGGGTCGTCTCCACGAGCGAGGGAATCGCGGCGATGTTATCGTCGTGCCACGTACTTCTATACACTCTCTTAGCATGTGTCTCCACACGGAGATGATATTGCGGCGATGCGACGAGTGGTTGAGTGCACAATGCGTCGTCAAAGAAACATGGCGATTCCGTTACGAGTCGTTGCGGACACGCAGCGATTCCGTTACGAGATGCGACGATACGCTGGTGGAATAATTGCTCGTTCGTGGAGAATCTCCGCGCTTTAATCGTCGTGTAATCCCGACGATAAAAGCGCGGACTCGTCGCGATTCTCTCGCTCGTGGAGATGGCCCCTACTCAGCAGTGGGTGTTACCGCTGCTTAGATAGAGATAGACAGATCTTTCTGAGTGTATACGGTACATAAGTAGTTTATTATATTAAAAAAATATATATGTACATATGGTATGCGTAGGTACTTATATGTCTTTATTAGTCTTAAGATTTTTTTTATTATTTTTATTTAATAGTTAGTCTTAGGTATGTATAAGATTTAGTTCAAAATGTGTACAGATGTCGCCGTTGTTTGCTTTAGCTATTGTACTATTTAGAAAATGTTAATACATAATTGGCTGTATGTTAAGATTTTAAGTGCTGTATTATTGTTTTTTTGGTGTGGATTTTGTAAATAAAATAAATAAATAAAAATATAATTTGAACCGGAAAAAAATATGGTGATTGTTAGGTTGGTCGCCTTATAATCGGTTGGTCCATGAGGGAGACCTATGGCGAGCTGTGGACGTCCTGCGGCAGATGATGATGATGATAAAATACCTATTTTACTTCTTTTTTCTCACAGTGTTTTATGTGGTTTTATTGCGAAAACCAATGACTTCTATAAAATAAATACCTACCGCGTTGGCTCTCTGCCAATGCACACTTAATGATTTTATAGTTAACTTGCTCCTGCCTGCGGTTTTTAACCCCCGACGAAAAAGAGGTGTGTTATAAGTTTGACCGCTATGTGTGTCTGTTGCGATGTAGCTCTTAAACAAGTGGACCGATTTGCATGCAGTTTTTTTATTTAAAACCAGGCTTTTTAGTGGTGGTTCTTAAACTTATAATTTACTAGCCGCACTTCGCGTTTTCATCCACGTAGTTCCCGTTCCCGTAGGAGTACGGAGTTTAAGTATAGCCTGTGCTACTCGGGGATAATGTAGCATTCTAATGGTGAAAGAATTTTGAAAATCGGTCCTGTAAGTTTTGTGTTGTTCGTTACAAACATACAAAAAATACTAATCTTTCCTCTTTATAATATACATACATATGTACATAAACGTTTTATCAAAATCGGTTAAGAAGTAGTTTGTAGTGTATGTGATACTATATATACTATACGCATACATACGCTGTCTCGTGTGGCCTGAGTATTGACGGGTATTGGTTAGTGAACTGTCACGGTCACAATGGGAACTGTCATGTGAGCCGTAAGGGCGGGAGGACAGTAGCTTTTCATGTGTGTAAGATCTGTGAGTTCTGGGTGAATTGAAACCTAAAATACCAGGGCATTGTCGAGCCAGTGTGTGATATAGATCTTTAACAGCCCTACAAAGTTTACAAGATATGGGGGGTGAATCGAATGTTATTAGAATGGATATGAATGAATGAATGAAAAAATATAATGACAGTAGCTTGTCAATATATTTATGAGAACCTGTTGTACACCCATAAAAATATTGCTTCGTTTAAGAAAAACAGCGACAATCACAATGTAAATACAAGAAATCAGAATAAACTCGCTGTGCCCACTACTAGGCTCTATAAGGTGAAAATATATTTTAAAGAGCAATGTATACGCTTCTACAACAAACTCCCAAGTGAGTTGCAAAAGTTATCATTGAATAAATTCAAAAACATTATCAAACGCAATCTGTGCAATAAAGCTTATTATAAAATATCAGATTGCCTAGAGGACAAAACCACTTGGGACGGAATCTGCTACAACTCCGTCAAACGTAACATAAGACAAAATAATATGACTATAACGACCGAGTTAGGTTCTTCTGTTCACTTCTTTTCCTAACTCGCGTGTCATCTGAAGTGAACAGATTCAATTATGTGCTTTATTCTATTTATTTGTGTTGTTTTATTTTGTAATTTGTGACGCGTCAATAAGGTCCATGCAGCCGCACTGAATAAAGTATTTTTAGATTCTTGAATGAATGTGCGCACTTAACAAGTGCTTTAACGGTGAAGGAAACATCGTGAGGGAACCGGCGGCTTAGTTAGCTTCGGACGTATTGACCTGTTCTTTCCTCTGACTAATAGCTGACTAAGCTGCGAGGATAGTGGTACTGGGCAAGCTTAATCCATCTAACAATGTCCCAGGCACTGCAGCGTCCCACACCATGATGACCAGTTGCTAACGCTGGGTAAATCATCTATAATAGGCCTTACTTTTACAAAGAGAAAACTCAATCCTCAAAATCCAATTACCACCGCTTTACCTCAAGTGCGTCCGGATGCAACAACTAGTATAGCTACTGGTTAACAATGCGTACTCGGTTTTAGAGGGCTCTTCACTCGATGGACGTTACATTTGAGTCGTGTGTTTCATATGCCTTGTTTTCGATGATAATAATGTTTGAATACCTCTAGAGTAGAAGGTCTTGGGCGAATGTTGCGGGTTCGATTCCCGCCTCAGGACAAAATAATGTCTGTATGATCTGCAGATGGTGTTCTGGATGTTTTTTTCTATCTATACAATTAATCAATTAAAAAGAGAAGGATAGATTTGATTGTTTCTTTGTTTGTTTGTATGCAATGAATAGGCTCCGAAATTACTGGACCAATTTTCAAAATTCTTTCATAGGCTATATTTTATTCCCGTATTCTCAAGGGATCGGGAAGTGCGCGGGTGAAACTGCGGAGTGTGTTGCCTCTTCGGAGCAGCCCCGCTTGTATAGCATCGCTCGCCCACTCGGTCCTATTATTTAAACCGAGTGGGCGAGCCTTTTATCGTATCAACAACCTACAAGATGGACAGACGACTTGGCAAGAACCGCAGGTAGGCGTTGGATGCAGGCCGCTTCCAACCGCAGTACCTGGAGATCAATGAGGGAGGCCTTTGTCCAGCAGTGGACGTCCTACGGCTGATAATGATGATTGTTTCAACGATGGTGTAATAAAAAGATCGGTCAAGTGCGAGTCAGACTCGCGCACGAAGTGTTCCGTACCATTACTTTAATAGGGATTTTAATTAAATTATTTATTTTTAACATAACTAAATATGTAATGTACACTTTGTTGTACTGTAATAGCGACAACGGAAATACATCATCTGTGAACATTTCAACTGTCTAGCTATCACGCTTCCTGAGATACAGCCTGAAGATAGACGAACAAACAGACGAACAGCGGAGGCTTAGTTGTTACTAAGACTCCGCTGTCCGTCTTTCTGTACACCCAAGGGGTTAATAATAGTTAGTTCCCATCCCATTATTACCCTTTGGGTGCGGAACCCTAAAATAAGTCGTTCTTCATTCTCTGCGTTGTCGTTGTTTCTAGGTTGTTTTTAGTGTATTTCGTAGATTTCTTCTAATGACGCCTTTTTTTTATTCTTATTTTAATGACCTTTGAACTACAAGTTCATGCCGGTGAACAACATAGAAACAAAATAACTCCTAAAAAAGACAAAAACAAAATTAAACTATAAAATAACTCCTCAAAAAATCAATAACAACAAAATATTAGTAAATAAGTAGGTAAGTACACACTAATTGCCAATCCATTCGTTGAATGGTTAGGTATGAATGTGCACTCAGACAGATTACCTAAGTATATACATTTAGCACACTCAGTGCATGATGAACCAGTCAGCATTAAATGTTGACTAGTTGTAGAGAAGCGTAACATCTTTCGAATTCTTTTTGAGTGTTTTTCAAGCGCTTATTAGATATAGATTAAAAGATTTGTTACTACATATTTGTTGTTCACTTAGATATTGTAATGGATTTCCGCAAAGTCACGCCTGAATCAGTTAATTTCTAAACTTTATCTTCATCATTTCAGCCGTAAAACGTCAACTACTGAACACAGGTCTTCCCTCGTGGATCTCCATAAGGGGTAGTTGCCATACTCACCACGCTTGGCAGGCGGGTTGGCGAACGCAGTATGGGATTTTGATGCACAGAATGACGCTGTTGCCCATCTACGGTAGCTCATAACAGGCTCTTACTGCATCCACGGACAAAAGAGGAGGGGCAGAAGGACGCCAGATCGGAGACGGGACTGCAGGAGCTCATAGAGTCATGCCCTTCTTCTTCTACAACATCTGCATATCCTTCGGGAATGCTCAGGGAATGCTGCCAGCGGCCCAGAGTCCTTCTCCGGTACTTTAAGGAGTTGGGCTGGCTAGGGTCGGGCTAGCATCACGGGGGACAATGCACAATACACTCCTATGCGGGACGTCAGTGCAGATCTAGTTACTCCCACTAGAATAAGAATAAGGGGCAACATTCTACTGCCGGCACCCCACGGCAAATTTATTGATTAATTTCTAAACTTTATCGTATGTAAATAACAACAATCGCAAGTCCTATTAGAAGCCTCCGTGTCCCAGATGCTGGATGTCTCTATCGGTAATTGAGTCCGCTGGCTCCGAGCCAAGCTATTGTGCGCTAATGACCGCGCGACAATGGAGATTGTATAAAAACTTCAATGAACGGTTAATGGTGTGTTTTATTGAAGTTTTTTTTGATGACGTCTGTTGTTTTTTTAGATAAAGATGAAGATGTTTGCTTACACGAAAATATAATTAATGTAATCATATTCATATTTCATTTATTGCTTACATGTACACATTTTATACAGCTTGGATCTTATAACTAGCCTTAAGTAAATACATGCACCCTGCAAGGGCACTGCAATTTTGTGTTTGGGCCTACACCTACATTCATATGAAATAAATCGTCATATTCTAAGTAATCTGGGGTTAACTAATTTGATAATTATGAATTCGCTAATATGTAGAAATAGATTAAAGATTTACAATATCATTAATTACAACAATAAAATTAGGAATTAAAATTTCAAACATGTCATATCAATTGAAAATAAATGTTTAAAGTCAGGTGTTACTTTGCGGAAATCCATATTATTATGACAATAAAATGCAATGAAAATATCTAGTTTTAATTCCGCTAATGCAGCTATGCTACATCCGCTAATGTTAGCGGAATTAAAACTAGATATTTTCATTGCATTTCATTGTCATAATACATGAATATAAGTTACAGAGTTGGTGGTAAAATAAAAAAATGGGCCAAGAGCGAGTCGCACTCTCGCACCGAGGGTTCCGTGCCATCAACAATATGATGTACATTATGTTAAAGGCGGTTAGGATTTGTTGGGAACGTTGACAGCGCCATCTCTTGTCTGGCAGCGGAACTTATGTACATTTGTTAGACAGTCGATGATTTCTAAATAGCTAATAATAAACTATGCAAATTATAGAATTAATTATAATTTTCCTGTTATCTTTACATACACTTCTATTAGCTATAAAAGTTTCAGGGGTATATATATCACTGCAAACTTCGGAGATAAGTGGGGGAACGCTATTTTTTATATTATTTTTGTAAATAAGTCGAAAACGTAACCGTCTGAAAACAGTAACCATCCAAAAACCCTGCCTGTGACAGAACCGAATCACAATTGTCTTATTAACCGTGTTTTCAAAAAATCTCCAGAATTTTCGCGATAATTCCAATTATCTAATTATCCTACGACAATATAATCCAACATGAGGAAGGGTTTGTTGGTAAAATATTGAATATTCGTTTTCGAACATTCTACATCGAACATTCTAAATCGCAAAGCGTGGAATTGAAACCGAACGATTTAATTGTAATTAACTACATAAATACTGGGACGAGGCTGCTAGATAAGTCAGTAACTTTTAAAATAAAATATAACTTTTTCGGCAAAACAGCCTTTTATATATTTCTTAACATAATCTCCTTTACCGTGGGGTGCCGGCAGAAGAATGTTGCCCCTCCTCTCATGCCCGTGGAAGTAGCAAGAGTCTGCTAAGGGATACCTCCGGAAGATGGACAGCAGTGTCTTTCCGTGTATCAATATTCCGTACTGCGCTCGCCAACCCGCCTGCCAAGTGTGGTGAGTATGACAACTACCCCTCGTGGAGGTCGATGAGGGTGGCCTGTTTTCAGCAGTAGACGTTTTTTTGCATTGATCCGAAAATTATCTATGCCAGCAATGTCATTCAAGCAAATTATGAGACCGCACATCTCGAAGTGGACAGCCACTTCTACTATGTGATTAAAACGTCAGAGTTGGAGACCACACACAACTCACACAAGCTATAGTGAGAACGTATGTTTGTATATGACACGTATGCAGCGGCAAGTGACCGGAAATATGACCGAGTATTGCTGCCAGCGTGGGTGCAGCAAAGAATACGGGGTGCAGATAGGACAGAAACAAATACAAAAAATATTAACTAGTTTTCAGCATTATTATTTCAGCCATTAAACGTCCACTACTGAATACTTCCCTCATGCATTTCCATGAGAAGTAGTTGCCGGACTCACCACGCTTGGCAGGCGGGTTGGCGAGCGCAGTACGAGATGTTGATACACGGAAAGACGCTCTGCCCATCTTCTGGAGGTATCTCTTAGCAGGCTCTACGAGGAGGGGTAACATTCTACCGCACCTCTCGGCACGGATACAAACACAAATACAAAAAACATAATAATATACCTAGTTTTACGAATGATATAAATATGCAAATAATTATCCATCTATAGTAATACAAATAATAATCTCTGAAGATAATAAAGAGGAAAGATTTGTATTTTGTATGTTTGTAGCGAATAAAATCAATAACTACTCAATCTATTTTATTTTTTTTGTCACCATTAGAATGATACATTATCCCTGAGTAACACAGGCTATATTTTATTCCCGTATTCCCACGGGAACAGGAACTACGCGGCTGAAACCGCGGAGTGAATTTCATAATTATGATAATTTGCCGTGGGGTGCCGGCAGTAGAATGTTACCTCTCCTCTCATGCGCGTGGATGCAGTAAGAGAGTAAGAACCTGGAAGATGGGCCGCAGCGTCTTTCTGTGTATCGGTATCCCGTACTTCGCTCGCTAACCCGCCTGCCAAGCGTGGTGAGTATGGAAACTACCCCTCGTGGAAATCCATGAGGAAGGCCTGTGTTCATCAGTGGACGTTGTACAGCTGAAATGATGACTATTGAGAAATGTACGGGATGTTAATACACGGAAAGACGCTGCTGCCCATATTCCGGAGGTATCCCTTAGCATCCTCTTAATGCATCCACGGGCATGAGAGGAGGTAACATTCTACTGCCGGCACCCCACGGCTAATTTCACGGCGGATTTTCTCAATAGTAAAAATGTCAAATTTACAAAACAAAAATTACCATTTGTAAAGCCCGTTCTGAACGATAATATCTACTCTTCAAAGTGAGTTCATACATAGCTCATGTTAAGGGGAATGCTTTAACATGATTCATTAGTTAAGGGTGGTTAAGGCCTAGCGATAAATTGTATTTGCACAAGTTTAATTGTGATAGAATGACCCATTTGAAAAAAGTTTTGCCGAAGCGAACGAATTCAACTGTGCTTTATTCAATTTAAATGTGTTTTGTTCTTATTTTGTAAACTGACTTATCTAAGTAGCGTTTTTCTCTAATGAATAAACACTTAATGACTTTGACTTTGACCTCCTCTCATGCCCGTGGATGCAGGAAGAGCCAGCTAAGGGATACCTTCAAAATATGAGCAGCAGCGTCTTTCCATGTATTAACATCCCGTACTGTGCTCGCCAACCCGCTTGCCAAGCGTGGCGAGTATGGCAACCACCCCATCATGATCTTGGAGTTCCATGAGGGAGTCCTATGTCCAGCAGTGGAGGTGGACCACAGTCCTAATAGCTGTGATGATGATTTATCTATCCTAAATAATCCCTGGAGTGATCTAGGTATTCTCCTTCCATTTCGCTCTATCAAACGCGTAGTTGTTTTTTATCACCGCTGTATAAAAACATCAAAACATCTCGATCAATAGAAACAAAACCGAGTTCTTTCCCCACCTCCAGGACCTTTGTTCGTCTTATCCGGTTGTATCCGCTTTGATTCGGTCTGAACGGGTTTGCGACGGTAGCCTTTGTAAACGGATTAGTTTTAGAGTACCTTAATGTGTGAGACGAACGGTTGTGTCTAAAATAAGGAACGGCTTGATTTAGTTCTTCTGTCATCTGATAGTTATTGTTTTTTCAAAACAAGCTTCTGCATGCGACTTCGCTTACATTAAAACTAAAATATATTTTTTTTACATTTTTATTGTTGCCTCATAGTAAATATTTTGCTACGAAGTACCTTCTGTTGTTGGGAAATACTCTTCTTTAATAACCTAAAATAGGTTCAATAATGTAAGTAACTTTCCTGAAATAACAACTTTTATTACTATTATTTACTTTTGAATTCTAAGCATGGATGCAACAGACAGGTTTACAATTTTAAAAAGGTTTATGATTTATTTTTTTATACTTAGCAGCCCTAAACATGACCCTTCTACCTAAGGCCTACCTAAGTTATTGCAGCAAAAAGTTACCTAAGAGCTAAAACACACCCAATCACATTCACAAATGATAAATTAGTCCATGTGGGCCACGGACCTGTTGTTAGAAGTTGATGTATGTTTTTTACGTTTCATCATATTGTTATGTTGCCTCTCCTCTTGCCCGTGGATGCAGTAAGAATCTGTTAAGGGTATGCTCTGCTCCGGAAGATGGACAGCAGCGTCTTTCCTTGTGCCAATACTTATAGATGGAAACTTATAATTGGCCGTCATTATACATTTCCGTGCAATTATTTGTTTTATACTATTAACTTCACTAGCTGTAAGTTTTCCTTAAATCTCAAAATAAATAAAAAATAAATAAAATCAACATCTCATAATGCGCTCGTCATCCATACTTGCCAAGTGTGGTGAACACTTGGCAAGTATGGATGACGAGCAACAATCCCATCTGGACTCATGCCTCCCTCATACATCTTGGAGATGTATGAGGGAGTCATTAGTCCAGCAGTGGACTAGGACACCAGTCCTACGGCTGTATTGATGAAATCTGTGCCATTCCACCCTGTCTTCGGCTTCCCACATCTAGCATATGCCAGCGATCGTTCGCAAACCTCACTCCATCTAACTGATGGCGGTACTACGCTTGCAAAGTCGCGATCTTCACTCAGGAATCGTTTACCTCATAGGCTACCGATTCTTCAACAGATATAGCCAGCCCACTGCCCACTGTCAGTGTTATCATCACCTTTTCAGGCGAAGGACGCCCACTGCTGGACATAGGCCTCCCTCAAGGATTACCAGGTATTACGGTTGGAAGCGGCCTGCATCCACCGTCGACCTGCGGTCTTTACCAAGTCGTCTGCCCATCTTGTTGGTGGACGTCCTACGGTGCGCTTGCCGGTCCGTGGCCTCCACTCGAGAACCTTTCGCCGTCATCGGCCATCTGTTATTCGAGCTACATGGCCTGCCCATTGCCACTTCAACGTGCATATCCGTTTGGCTATATCGGTTACACGAGTTCTTCTACGTATCTTCTTATTTTTGATTCGATCGCGTAGAGAAACAGCGAGCCTAGCCCTCCATATTATAGCCTCCATAGCCTAGTTGAGCGACTCTGAGTTTATTTATTAGGCCAGCCATGAACCTTCGGAAGATGGGAAACAGCGTCTTACCGTGTTTTTTTAACTACTACTGCGCATATGATATTACCGTCAGTGTTCTGTGTCAAAACTTGAACATGGCGTTTAATTATTCTGAGGACTTGATGTCCTGCTGTGGACGTCCTACGGCTGAATACTATTTACCCAATCGCGTTACAAGGTATTATAATTCTCATAACTTTTGAAACTATCATGGTTGTGAGAATTACATATATGCAACTTTATGTAATCTCGGCAACGGGTAAATTGAAAACCAGCGCTGTATGTTCCGCATGCAGCTTACGCTGAATTTACTCCCTTTGTCTCAACCTTGTGATAGTGTACTTAGATTAAGCTTTTTTAAACTTTTTGTGATGAGACAATAAATGATTTTGTATTTGTATTTGTATATGCAATATTAACGGAAAATTTACCATGATTTGATTCCATCATTCGCCGTCAGAGACTTAGAGGGTAGATCGTTTTGTCTGCCAATGACTACCCACTCGCAAAAGGCTTCTGTTTATCCGTGATCGTGTGGAACTGCGCCGAAATATTGGAAAACTCAAAAATAATCAAATCGTGGTAAATGTCCTGTAAACATTGCAAATAGTATAATTATATTGATTTTGAAAACACGGTATCACTCGCGTGATCATTTTAAGTTTCTATTTGGTGCCCATTCGCCCTGAAGACGGTTCTCCTGAATATCAAAACTTGTCGGTGTGATATCTGATCAAAATTATTGCATAGAGTAATCACGGTATTCTTAAGAAATCATCGAAAGTATTAAAAATCTACATAAGTTCCGCTATCAGACAAGAGATGGCGCTGTCAAGGTTCTCCAACAAATATAAATCCGCCTTTGTTATATATTATATTGTATGATGGCACGGAACCCTCGCTGCGCGAGTCTGACTCGCTCTTGCCCGGTTTTCTAAAATGTTAAGTGTGTCCTGTTGGTTCTGTAAGAGAAGGTTCTATTTTTTTTGCTTTAAGGTTAAAACATTTCTAAAACGTTTTGCATCTATTGTAAAAAACCCCTAAAAGAGCGAGCACTACTTGCACTTGGCGTCCAGGTTTGAGAGGGTCTTAGAGGCTGTTTCTTAGGTTTCAACCTCAATGTAGACTAGTTCAGTTTTTTGTGTTGTTCGGTAATTTGGTACTATGGTGGCCATATTCAGGGTCAGACTGAAAACCAGCGCTCCCTAGCATTCGTTATGTGTGGGAGCATAATGTTGAATCAGGCCACTTGGACTCACACAACTATATGGACTGGTACCAGGATTGTTCACTATTTAAATTAGCTTTATTTTGCTTTGGCCCGCTGAGTGAGCTGCTTGCCGTCTTTTTGCCGCTATGTTTGAGAATATTTAACTGGGTAGGTACTGTTAGATTAAATAAGTAATTTTTTAATTAAATGCAATGAAAATATTTAGTTTTAATTCCGCTTATGCTGAGATGCATGAGCACCGCCCTCCCGCTTGCTAATTATGCACATGCAGGGAGAACAGTTAGTCAGTGCAGCATGCATACCCAAACCTTTATGACGAGACGTGTTTCGCCTCTCCGCGAGGCATCATCAGCTGAGACGCTGAGGTGTTGACTGGTCGGCGGCTGGAACGAAAGAATATTTTTTTATTGTAGTTGTTTTTAAGTTTTGTTTGTGTCTACTAAATGTCTTTCTTCTTCATATTCTGTCTGAGAGGATGGTAAGGTTGCTGCAAGCTTTCATCATCATCATCATCATTTCGGCCGTAGGACATCCACTGCTGGACATAGGACTTCCAGTCATTGCGGTTGGAAGCGACATCCGCCGCCGACCTGCGCTCTCCACCAGGTCAAATCAAATCAAAATCAAAATAGTTTATTTGCCAGAATACAATTTTACAATAAGGTCTTATATAATAGTGGTAGTGCATGTATTCAGCTTGTGTGCAAGCATGCAAAATATTATTTAAAATGTTATATATCGCAGGTATTAAATTATAAACAGTTCCGACAGTCATTTAAAGTCAGCCCATCTTGGTGGACGTACTACGCGACTACTACAGTACTATGGCGACTGTGTTGAAAATCTTTTACATCTGCCAGTAATCCCATGACGTTTTTTTTTTTTTTTTCGAAATGACAATATAATATGTTGTTAACCGCAGATGGCCATGACAACGTTACCGGACTATGGCGAGCGCAAAAGGCGCCCAGCCGCAAAAGTTAGGTTGGGGCAACAAGCTCAAGGGCACCACTTAGGTTCGAACCACGGCTTGGACTGTTGCCAGATTTTTGAATGTACTGATGGTTAACGTTCAGGTGCAAAACTGCACCTTAAGACGGAAGAGTGTATTCTTCGGCCCCGCCGGCGGGACCGGTTATTGAATATGTGCCTAGCAGCTAATGTGGGACGGGTTGACGTCACCTTCGGATTAGCGGCGGTGAGCTCGTCAACGGGCAAGCCGAGAACGTGTCTCGGTCGACGGAGGAAAGACTCTTGACGTCTCAATTTTTCTAAAATTTTATAATGCAATCCTATTGGTCAGCCTCTCCGGTTTCTGCGCTCCGCTCCAGTGAACGGGCAGCATTATGCTTACGTGAGTTGGCTCGCACTAGCGCTTACGTCTCCAAAGTCCTTAAACAGGGGAGTCTTCAGCTAAACAATGCGCAATTAGGAAGCTAATGGTGCCTATTTAATACACCCTAGCATCAGATGATTTCAGCAACATGAAGCTCGAAGGAGGCGAGGTGGTAATAAATGATAAATAACTAAATTATTTCAGCCATAAAACGTCCGCTGATGAACACTGGGCTCCGCTGGATCTCCGTGGGGGTAGTTGCCATGCTCACCACGCTTGGCGGGCGGGTTGGCGAGCGCAGTACGGGATGTCGATACACGGAAAGACGCTGCTGCCCATCTTCCGGAGGTATCTCTTAGCAGGCTCTTACTGTGTCTCGCCAACCCGCCTTTCAAGCGTGGTGAGTATGGCAACTACCCCTCATGAAGAGTACTTGGTGATCAATGTGGCAGGCCTTTAACCAGCATTGGATGACATACGGCTGGAAGAGAAGGTAGTCCGCGCTGCAACACTATAGCTTGCTATTTTAATTTTATAATGCAACCCGCAACCTCTTGCGTCGCAGGCGGACCTTCGCCCGCTGCGCCACAGAGTTCGTCAAGTATTGTTTCCGGGGTGGTTTTATAAATTACTAGCTTTTGCCCGCGACTTCGTCCGCGTGGAAGTCATAAAACGTAAAATCCCCTTTTTCACGCAGGAACACTTTGATTCGAAAATATAAATCCCACTTATTCCCTATCCCGTGGGAATTTCAAAAAATCCCTAGTTAGTGCACCTCTAGGATACTCAAGGTATATGTGTGCCAAATTTCAAGTCAATTCAGTCAGTCAGTCAGTCAGGACTTTTAACTTTATATATATAGATTTCTTAAAGTTATTTCTCAAAAAATGAGGCCAAGGTTGGACAGGAAATGTATGGAAGCTCGCCCATCCTTTCGTTTTATGATACCTTAGTGTGGCTTAACACCCCCTCTCTCTCTCTCTTCCAGCCGCAAAACGTCCACTGTTACTGATCATGAAGGCTTGTTGCCATACTCACCACGCTTGGAAGGCGGGTTGGCGGGCGCAGTATGATGATACACGGAAAGGCGCTGCAGCCCATCTTCCAGAGGTATCCCTTAGCAGGCTATTACTGAATCCACGGGCAAAATAGGATGGGTCACATTCTACTGCCGGCACCCCGCGGCAAGTTAACACTAACCTAACCAAATTACCACATCCAACCATCCAGCATCGAAGCAAAAGCACAGGCGTAACGACCCCCCAGCCACGCCTCCCCTTACCCCTTTATCTTAAAGTCCAGTTTTCTTCAACAGCGGCCTATTGTTTTAATCGTCTATTATAAGCAGTTTGCTAAGGCTTAGCGCGAACGGGCGATAGTGGAACGATTTTCTGTTGATAGTCTCTTTTATAATGGTCATGCTACATCCATATACTCTAGTCTACTAGTTTTCACAATCTTCACTCGCTAGCGACTGTAGTTAAAAATAAAACCGGGTAAGAGTGAGTCGGTCTCGCGCACCGAGGGTTCCGTGCTATCATACAATATTATACGGCTATTTGGAGAACATTGACAGCGCCATCTCTGGGCTGATAGCGGAACTAATATAGTATTTTTACACTTTCGATGATTTATAAAGTACTATGCAAATTAGAGAGTTCGCTATATCTTTCCTATAAAATTTACATACACTTATATTAGCTATAAAAGTTTCACGGGGCTATCTCTGCAAACTTCGGAGATAAGGTGGGGGGAACGGTCATTTATTTAACACTGATAATAAAAATTAATGATATAAAAACTGTTTATTAATGTGCAATACCTTTCATATGATACCCTACACTACCTAGTAACTTCATTTAAAATTTTGAGATCCTCTATCCACCCCCATGATATCCCCATTATGATATCATAATAAGAATATTTTTTAACATTTTCATTATTATGCTGCATTAGTAAGAAGTGTTATCCTTAACCATTTTAAATTTCAAGTCGATAGGCATCACTTGCCGTGGGGTGCCGGCAGTAGAATGTTACCCCTCCTCTCCTACCCGTGGATGCAGTAAGAGCCTGCTAAAGGACACCCCCGGAAGATGGGCAGCAGCGTCTTTCCGTATATCAACACCCCGTACTGCGCTCGCCAACCCGCCTGCCAAGCGTGGTGAGTATGGCAACTTCCCCTCATGGAGATCCATGAGGAAGGCCTTAGTTCAGTAGTGGACGTTTTACGGCTGAAATGATGATGATGATTTTAAATTTCAAGTCGATAGGCATCACTAGTTCTCGAGATATCCATTTGTGACAGACAGACAGCCAAAGTGATACTATAATGGTTCCGTTTTACCATTTTGATCCGGAACCCTAAAAAGTATGAAAACTTGTACAGCGCCTTTAGTTGATAGTAAACTATCAACTAAAGGCGCTGTACGGTACTAAATTACGCAGGAAACTGGAACAGGAACAGGAAAGGAAGCCAGTATTGTCCTGTTCATTATCATTGACATAATAGGTTATGGAGTGTTTGACAAATAATACTTCGAGTAGGAAACTCGTTTTTCCGTAGAAATAAAAAAAAAATGTATGTCTAGTTCTCAAGCAGGATCGATTGGCATCAAAAAGAGTTTTTGGGTGTTACCATTTTCTTGCTGACTTTTCATTTTCTCAAAATCTGTGAATGCCGGTCAGAATAACTTAAAAAGTTTTGGATGGTCTCCTAGGAACGTTTTCCTGTAACAATAACGGTTAAGATACCTACCAGCTCTTACTGCCCCGTCTCAAAATTCCACCCTGTATACAGGGTGGAATTTAGTTAGATGTTTATACCTGGTTACCATTCCTATAACAGCAAAAAGGAAATAGGCAAACGAGCCATAAGCTAACATGCCTTTATAGTCCGTTTGCGCCTTCCCAAATAGTCTATTATAAGCAGGTTTGTTTATACAGGGTGTGCCTGAATAGCCGCGCCTTTGTTCGCGGAGCTGGAGCTGACATGACGGATAGACTTTCTTTCGTCTTGAGTGTCTTGAAACGGCTTGAGATGGTTTTTTCTGGGACTTATTTGTTGATTAATAGCGATTTCGAAGAGTATACGACGTATTTTGACGTGTTTATTCAGAAAAAAAGTATTTAACTAGCCGCACTCGGCGACTTTCACCCACGTAGTTCCCGTTCCCTTGGGAATACGGACATTAAATATAGCCTATGTTACACAGGGATAATGTAGCACAAATGGTGAAAGAATTTTTCAAATCGGTCCAGTAGTTTCGGAGCCTATTCAATCCATACAAACAAACAATCAAATCTTTCTTCTCTATTATTAGTGTAAATGTAGATAATTAGTGACACTCGCAACATTGAGACAAATCGATTAACGTAAGAATCATCAAAATCGGCCCACGCGTTTGGGCTCCAGAGAGCCATATAGGTTCAAACATACACTGATGAACACATTACCACTCCTCTGCGTCGCGCAGTCGGGTAAAAAGTATATTCCGCGGCGTGCCGGCAGTAGGATGTTATCTCTCCTCTCCTGCTCGTGGATGCATAGATAACCTTGGCACCTTTACCAATATCGGAATATACATAATATGAAGAGCCGTGTTGTACATACGGCTATGTAAATTTCTATCCGAAGTTCGTGGGTTCGATACCGGCAGTGACCTAATGGATGTTTTATTTCTTGAAAAATAAAGATATTTCAAGAAATTTAAAACAAAGTCGTGTTAGTTACAACACTTATAACTCGAGAACGGCTGGACCGATTTCTTCGAAGTTTTGGATTCACATTTGGATTTATCTGAGCCCTAACTTAAAGGCTATCTAAGCATCGCAAAATGTACAGATAAAATAATATTTTCTCATACATTTTTAACGGATGATGTGATGACATCTTAGAATGAAAGGAGGCAAGAGAGGAGAGGCAACATTCTAATGCCGGCACCTCACGGCTTAAATGATGATGATGAATAAGCCTGTTAGTTTTTATCGCGCTGTTTTTTTCAGTTTTATTATAAAAGTGTGAATTCAAATACCTTTTAACCTTTAAAAGTTTCTTACGACGGCGACCCCGAGGCGCGAACTTTAGAAAGCGTGGTGTTATTCGAATATTCCAGAAAAGTATGCCCCTTTTTAAATTAGGTGTCTTAAAGTTGTTTTTAGTCCGAGATATTTAGTTCTAGACAGTTATTTATTTGTAATTTATTTATTTATTGCTTCATTTACATGGTATGTATTATATGTGTAAAACAGCCGTGTTGGCCGAGTGGTATGTACCCCCGACTTTCAATCCGAAGGTCATGGGTTCGATATCGGCCGTGCACCAATGGATTTTTCTTTCTTTAAAAATGTATGTGCACACTTAACACGAGCTTTAACGGTGAAGGAAACATCGTGAGGAAACCCGCGGCTTAGTTAGCTTCAGACGTATTGACCTGTTCTTTCCTCTGAATAATAGCTGACTAAGCTGAGAGGATGGTATAGGTGCTGGGCAAGCCTAATCCATCTACCAATGTCCCAGGCACTGCAGCGTCCCGTACAGCATGATTACCAGTTGCTGACGCTGTATAAATCATCTATAATAGATGCAAAGGCCTGTTATATGTGTACTAACCCGAAAAGGGGTTATTCTGACAATCCCAAGGAACAACTTTTGTTGTACGACTTTTCAGGATTCTTTAGTTTTAACTTCAACAGCTGATTATACGTAAATGACAAATTATTATAAGTAACATACATGAAACCCTGCTAAAGCGCTGCAAATTTTGTCAGTTTTTAAGTATCATATTATGCTCTATTATATTAGATCATTAAATAATTTACATTGTTTTTTATGTCTATAAATATTTCTACATGCACCATGGTTATATTTATTTATTTATAAATGTTTCGCCATGAATGCCCCTAGGCCTGGAGGCCCCCTAGGCCTGAGTCTTGTGGGCCTATGGCTCAGCGCAGACAGAACGGAGCGCAACGGAGAGCATTTTATTGACGCACTTGAAAATAAACTTTAAATGTATTACAATAAAGTGCAAAACGCCGCGCGGGGATTCCCGCGTATCTTCGAGGACGCGCGAGCATTTTTTGTCAGGTTCAAGCATTTATGCACTTTATTGTAATAATTTTAAAGTTTATTTTCAAGTGCGTTAATAAAATCCTCTCCGCTGCGCTGCGTTCTGTCTGCGCTGAGCCTATAGGGCTAATCCCTGTGAGTACACATGCAGTAGGCATTTAATAAGTCATAGATAAAACAACAAGGTTCAAATTAAGTAAAGTTAATTAATTAAATTTATTTAATGAAACGGCGACCTCTGTGGCGCAGCGGGCGAAGGTCCACCTGCGACGCAAGAGGTTGTGGGTTCGATTCCCGCCTCGTAACAAATTAACTTTACTTAATTTGAACCAATGAAACGGCGACCTCTGTGGCGCAGCGGGCGAAGGTCCACCTGCGACGCAAGAGGTTGTGGGTTCGATTCCCGCCTCGTAACAAATTAACTTTACTTAATTTGAACCAATGAAACGGCGACCTCTGTGGCGCAGCGGGCGAAGGTCCACCTGCGACGCAAGAGGTTGTGGGTTCGATTCCCGCCTCGTAACAAATGTCTGTACGATCTGCAGATATTTGTTCAGGGTGTTCTGGATGTTTCTCTATATATAATAAAAATATCTACCATGTAGTATAATGTATTAAGTATCAGTCATCTAGTAATCATAACACAAGCTCTGCTAAGCTTGGGCCTAGATGATGCTGTGTGAATTATCCAGCATTATTTATTTATTTAATACGGATCAAAGTCAAATCAAACCTATAGATTCATATATAGTATAGTTTCATATATAGTATAGTTTCATAGATTAGATTAGATTTCATTTATTGACATAAAAGCATAGTAACGTAGATATAATAAAAGTTTATAAAATTAAACATTTTAAGTAACCCCCGACAAAAAAGGGATGGTTTTAGTTTCACCGCTATGAGTGTGTGTCTGTGTGTCTGTCTGTGGCACCGTAGCTCTTAAACGAGTGGACCGATCTGCATGCAGTTTTTTTGATTTGAAAGGAGGTCTTCCTGCCGTGGTTCTTAAATATGTTTTATTTTTTTGTACTCACAGTTTTGCAATATACACATATTTGGAAACACTCAATTGTTCACCCCTACTTTCAACCCCCATATCTTGTAAACTTCTAAACCGATTTTCATAAAACATGTTTAAGAAATTCATTCATTTTTTCATTCATTTCAGCCGTAAAACATCCACTACTGAACTAAGACCTGGATCTCCATGCGGAATACGGAAAGACGCTGCTGCCCATCTTCCGGAGGTGTCCCTTAGCAGGATCTTACTGCATCCACGGGTAGGAGAGGAAGGGAAACATTCTACTGCCGGCACCCCACGGCAAGAAAATTTAATATATTTAAGAAATACCGTCAGAAAACCTGCTCTCAAATTACAAAAATTGCATGCAAATCGGCTTACTCGTTTAAGAGCTATGGTGCCACAGACAGACACATACACACATAGCAGTCAAACTTATAACATCCCTCTTTTTTTCGGGGGTTAAAAAACATTCAGGTAACCGCTACGACTAGCTGAAGTGTCGGGGGTATTTAAAATTTTTGATTTTTTAAACTTTTATCTATTATACCTACGTCACTTGAATGAGCTGGGCATGAGAGGAGAGACTCATAATATAAAAATCCTGCAAAACCTAGTTAAACTATTCAGCTAATTAAACAAAGTAATTCAAATGCAGATGTCATTTTACTTTGTTTACGCCGAACGTGGGTGGAAATAAAGCTAGTTGTGTAAATTTCGCGACAAATTTTTAATATCAGGATAAGTAAAACTACGTACTTTATTACACAAAAGGTTGCTCCAAACATAACTTCAGGCAGAGGTATGGCTCAGATAGTCCACTAACAAAATCTAGGCTTGATGATATCCGTAAAGCAAAGAACATCAGCTTTTTAAAGATAAAATCTTAAGGAACAAACATTTTCACCATAAATAAATAAATAAATAATGCTGGACAAATCACATAGCATCATCTAGCCCCAAGCTAAGCAGAGCTTGTGTTATGGGTACTAGATGACTGATATACTTAATACATTATACTACATAGATAGATATTTTTATTATTTAGAACAAATATCTGCAGATCGTACAGACATTTTGTCCCATAGTCGCCACAGTGGCTACAGTTGCCCCAGTTGCCATAGTTACCAAGTTGCCACGATAGTATAATGATGATCAGTCGCCCCAGTCGCCACAGTCAACACGATGGACACGATGGACGAAGGGCAGTCGCCGTAGTTCTAACTCGCACATCTCCAAGCGTCACGCGTCACCTCTCCTCGAATCAGTTTTATCCCCCGCAAATGATGTTTTACGTCAAAAAAGCTTTATAATTTGAAACTTAAACAAAACATAGAAGATTCTTGTTTTTCGTAAGAAAAAAACCGGAGTTCATTATTATTATCACATCGCACCTAATTTTGCACAATTATCTTGGCGTTAGGTGCCGCCAATGAAATGTCTCCTCTCTTGCTTGTGGATGCAGTAAGAATCTGCCAAAGTATCGATCGTAAGTCTCACTGCATCGATCCAAATCACCTACATATTCGCGAGCCGCGCGGCGTTGCACGTGTTTTGCCATGAGTTCCAACTAAGAACTCGTGGCAAGTGAACTTGCGATCCTCTATGATCGCTTGGATGCCATGGAGTTGAAGTTAGAAGCTGCCGAAAATATCATCACCGACCTGCGTAGAGAAGTTGCGACATTGTGAAACTCCGCTGCGGTATTTGGGTCACCTGAGGCGTCTGACGTCAACGTACGGCGAGGCGGTCAATTAAATGCGTCAGCACTAAGATTTGTGTCGACGTCGGGTTCGCCGGCGGAATCACCGCGAGTCGGCGCGTACCCGCCCCCGCGCCCCTCGCCTCCGCCGCTCACTATCCATCCTCGGACGCATCCATCAAGCGATCACGTGTCACCTCAACGCCAACACGTGATTTCGCAACCGTCGCCGCCAATCAAGAGAAGCCTGGGCAAGAACCTGAAAAGGTTATCAAGCAGAAGCACCGCGAGCCTAAGCGCAGCGCTTTGCTTCCGCATCCTGAGAAGGGCCGTTGCGACAAGGATGGTTTTATTCTCGTGGAAAGTAAGAAAAGAAAAACCACTTGTCGCAATCAGTGCGGCACTGCCGCTCCAGCTCTACGGGAACTATCCTGCCTACGTGCTGATGAGATACCGACCACAATATTCTACGTTTCGCGCGTCCACTACGCCGTGACAGCCGAGGGCGTGGCCGACTATTTGAAGACAAAGGCTGGCTTGAGAGTAGTAAAGTGAGAGAAAAAGATCCGTCATCTGTCATAACTGTCATAAACCTTCTTCTAGATCTTTTGGATAATTTTTGTTTTTTTATTATTTTGTGGAATTACTTTTAAGTTTCTTGAATACCTACCCGCTCCTCAACTTTATGGAATCTCGGCAAATACCGGCCGAGACGGGTAAATTGAAAACCAGCGCTGTATGTTCCGCATGCAGCTTACGCTGAATTTACTCCCTTTGTCTCAACCTTGTGATAGTGTACTTAGATTAAGCTTATTTAAATTTTTTGTGATGAGACAATAAATGATTTTGTTTTTTTTTGTTTTTAAAGTTGGAATTTCATTGTGAATGATTAATAATAAAAACAGGTTAATAAAAGTAATCCCGTAGGGATATAACTACAGTAGAATTTTGCCCCTTCTTTCTTACCCGAGGACGCAGTAAGAATCAAAGGATACCTCCGGAAAATGGGCAGCAGCGTCGTTTTGCTTATCAACATCCCGTACTGCGCACGCCAACCCGCCTGCCAAGCGTGTATAGCCATAACCCCTATGATCAGTACTTAGTGATAAATGAGGGAGGCCTTTGTCCAGCAGTGGATTTCCTACGCACAGTGAGCTATCTGTACCCTCTCAACATGAAAACATTAGTATTCAACCACCGTCCGCGGTCCCAACTCAAATAAAATACACCTTTATACAGTTTTAAGCAACTACGGCCCAAAGCCAGCCCTTGGGTTACTCTGGAAATAAGGTTGTGGGAAAATAGGCTTTGCCTTTTGGGAATTAGGTGAAATTTAGCTTGATTTGCAATATGTCTATTTACTTTTAGTATACATGTAATATGTTGTTTAATGAAACAAATAACCAAGGTTGTTACTCTGCAAGGAGAAATTTATTAAATTATGAATAAACAAAATCATATTACAAATGACTTGCAAACACAACTTATTTCTACATTAGTATCTAGTACCCACAGATTAATAATCTTAACTTATCTGTAAAAAGAAACAACATTAAGCTTCATATAATATTGTTGCGCCAGTGTAACACAATTTTGAAACCAGTTCGTTGCAGTCGAAGTAATTATTGTTGCGCCGAGCGCAAACGTAAACCAATAAGTTCGCGAAAAATCCAGAAAGGACCGGTGTTTGAGCGGCAAAAAGAGTCCAAGGTCACTCTCTATTGTTTACATCACAAACACGAGAAGTTTCTAGACAAACCGGTTTTGAAACAATAGTGCGGGTAGTAAACAAAGTTATAAAAAGTTGTTTTCTTGTCTTTTGTTGTCCTGTCTCTATTGTGTGTGAATCTAGAAACTTCAGCTTCGAGAATCTACTTTATGTGCGATATAAATACGCGGATGTGTTTACCGAGCGGACAGTCTTTATTTGGCTACGAAAGCGAACAGTGCGATATATCGGAGCGAAAGTAAAGTGAATACAGTGATCAGTGTCCAGTGTACAAGTGCTATAGTGAATAGTGAACAAGTGTTTTAGTGGCGTTCAGTGTGGTACAGTGAAGAAGTGTTGCTGTGTGAATCTACTGTGAGATTCTTATTGGTGTGATCCGCGATTAAAGTGTTAATTGTGGTAAAATTGGACCACATTATTTAATCCCCAACCCCCAGCTCGTAACAATATTTTCAAAACGAAATATTTCTCTTATCTTATCGAATCTCCATGTTTTATTGTATTACAAAGCTAGAGTGAGTTTTCTTATTATGGAATGACCATAGTAGAACAGTGCTGCCACCATAAATAATGCTTTGCATTATGCGCGGGAAATTTAAATTAAATGAACAGGCAAAAGAGCTTCATTTTAAAGAGTTGTGTTTGCTTATAATTAGCATATATATGAACTGATCCTTGTCACTTTACTGTTGAATGGGTTTAAATATACACATATACTGTAAGCGTTTATTTTTATAAATATTTATTTAATGGACGTTTTATGGCTGAAATGATGATGATGATGCCTCGCGGCTTTTTGAGCTACTTTTGCGATTTTGGTCCGAGAGCACAGTTTGATACCAAAGAGTTAGTGCTAACACTGACTGATAAATCTACGCATAACATAATCTAATATTCTATTATTTAAATTGCAATCGAAATTAAATTAAGTTAAATTAAATGCCGATAGAGTTTCGAATAAAAATGTTTGACTGTTAACTATAATTCCGGTAGGGAAAAAAGTACCTTCACTACTTAGCCAGTTTATATTTGGTAGATTAAAATCACTCAAAACTACAAAGATCATCATGACAAGACGCAATGTTAGATGACAGCTAATCAGCAAAGTTATATAATAGTTGTATGTTAAAAGAATTTCCCAAATTTTCATAACAAAGATACAAGGTACAAAAGTGAATTTTATTGACTGTTCGATTATTATTTTTGGTGGCTACGGTGATCGAAATATCCTCTGCAGAAGAGGATTTACATCGCCAATGTTAACGCCTCTCCCTTCCCAGTCAGCTGTTAGTTTTCTAAAGTTATCCCCAAGGGTACTATAAAATAATTATGGGGATGACGGATCACCCTGCTTCACACCTCTCACTATTTTGAAAGAGGGACCAACTGAATCTAGCTTGATTGAATCTGTGCTGTTTGAATAAAAATTTGTAATAAGATTTATATATGTTTGATTAATATTTATGTTGGTTATGGAGAGCGTTAAATATTAGAGGATGTAGAATACTGTCGAAAGCCTTTGTATAGTCTACGAAGGCTAGATATAAGGGTTTATTATTTTCTTGGTGTTTCTCATCACAATGTTAACTGCGTAAAGATGGTCTGTTGTTGACAATCTACGGTGGAAGCCATCCTGTTAAGGTGGTTGTGCTAGATCTAATTGTGGAGATAAACGGTTTTCAATTACTTTAGTAAAGGCTTTATAAAGAATTAGAAAAAAGGTTGATTGGTCTTTAATTACTCATATTGGCTTTATCTCGTTTCTTGTGCAGAAGGATATTATATATAAGTGGCAGAAACGTTTCGAAAATGATCCTGTTTTTAAAATAGAATTAAATAGATTTGTTAGATGAGGCAGTAACTTATGTTTTACAGTCTTTAAAGTTTCAGAAGTTATACCATCATCGCCTGGGGATTTGTTAAATGTTATTCTATTCAGTAGGTACGATATTAACTTCGGATTCAGTTATTAAGGGAATGGTATCGGGACAAGTGTATAAACAGCTAGTAGAATCAAAGTCTACGGGCTTTTGAATATAAGTAGGATCTGGAATTAAGTTGGCATAAAAAGTTATGCAGATGGTCAATATCGTTTCTCTGTCGCAATGTTTTTCTCCGTTTTCATCTCATATCTGAGTCATCCATTTTCCAATCAAGGTTTCATTGTAGGCAGTTTGTAGGGAACTGTTATTCTGCAATGCGATTTGAAAAAAATGGGTATTGTAATTTCTGACATCTTTTATTATATTTCTTTTAACCAGCCTATCCAACCGTGGGAAATCAGGATCCTGATTACTTTTTATTAGCCGAATATCTATTAATTTGATTGTTGTTTCTGTAATTTTTTTTATAATTGTATACATTTTTTGTTATTTAAAATGTATTTTTACTTAGCCTATTTTGTGCCACTAAGCTTGCTCTAAATCCTTCCAGTTATCAATAATACTAATAATAACAGGACTATTCTTGCAAATAAGCCTGATATCGTTTGGATAGATCGGTTGGAGCGGAAGGCGAATACTCGTTGATATCACCATTCCACATGATTCCATTCTCGTTAAAGCCGAGAAAGATAAGCTCAGCAAATATCTTGATTTAGCCCACGAGATTACCACCATGTGGGATGTTGACTCAGCGACTATTGTTCCGATAGTCGTTTCCGTTAACGGACTCATAGTGAAGAGTCTCGATCAACATCTCGAGAGACTTTCGCTAGGCAGTTGGATCAAGAGCCAGATCCAAAAGGCGGTACTCCCGGACTTGGCAGGTAAAGACTCCTCTTCCTGCACCCCTAGTCACCGACCGCTTGAGCCTTGCTTCGCGGCCGGTGATTCACTGTTTTGATATTATTTTATACTGTAGAGTATTTGTTTTTACATTTCTTAATAGTAAAAAAACATATTTTTATGAGTCTACAAATAAATGATGTGCAATAATAATACCCACTGCTTATTATTAATACCTTATACTAAATAAAAAATAATAATAGTGATCGCGAATGTATACGAAAACCCTCAAAACGTCTCAGACATTCTGCCAGAGTTCTTTTGAATTTGAAATTTCCCTTTAACTGTAAAATTGTAATCTGTGGAGCTTCCCAACTTATTACCATATTGTTTGCGAGTACCTCCGTGTTTGGACCCGTAGGGCAGGTTGGCTATGAATAAGGGATGTTTACCAATTATTTAGTTGTTTGAACCTACGAAATTAGGGTCTGATTGGTATAAGTGTGTATTATATCAACCATATTATTAAGAATTATGTGCCGTGGGGTACCGGCAAAAGAAAATTGCCTCTCCTCTCTTGCCAGTAGATGCAGTAAGAATCTAGCAAGGGATATCTCTGGAAGATGGGCTGCAGCGTCTTTTTATGTATTAACAAGCGTACCGTAGCATAATGCTGAGTGAGGCATTGGACTCACACAACTATATCGACCGGGGTTGTTCACTTAATCGCATTATTTTGCTTGCTACATGTTGCCGTGGGGTGCCGGCAGTAGAATATTACCCCTCCTCACATGCCCGTGGATGCAGTAAGAGTCTGCTATCAATATCCCGTACTGCACTTGCCAACCCTCATTGATCACTGAATACTGATAATGATGGGTTGTTATACTCACCACGACTGGCAGGCGGGCTGGCGAGCGCAGTACAGATACACGAAAAGACGCTGCTGCCCATCTTCCGAATGCATCCCTTGGCAGATTCTTACTGCATCCACAGGCAAGAGAGTAAAGGCAACATTCCGGCACCCCATGGCTGAAAATCATTCAATTCAATTCGTTTATTATAAATTTAGATAATAACATAACATAGGCCGCCAATTGTCACTTCGTTTTTAAGTGTTTCTTGTTATTATGTTTAGTTTTAAGGTGTGCAATAAAGTATTTTCTATCTATCTATCTAACATGCTAATCCAGGTGGCTATACTAAACACACCTTAAGTATAATATACACATAACAAATCATAGGTACTAACCTCATCATAACCTAGACAGATGTTAAATTACAATCCAATCGTTTCCTTCCACACAAACACATAAAAAAGCCATAAAAACCCCTAAAAAAGTAATTCCCATCATCAAACCATTTAGAACAGGCGACATACGCCTATTAAGCGTACAGAATCTCATCCAAAATTGCTTAGGAGTGTTAATTTAGTTGAAATTTATTGGGGTTCAATAGAGAATATATTAGGGCGCGAGACCGCAGAAAGACTCTGATTTATATGGAGCAGATTGAGAGCGTAGAGAGGAAGCGGCGGTGGGAAGTTCACTTCATTTCTAACACATCATTTCAGCCGAAAAACGACCACTACTGAACACAAGCCTTCCTCATAGATCCTATAAGTAGTTGGCATACTCTCCGCGCTTGGCAGGTGGGTTGGCGAGCGCAGTACGGGATGTTGATACACGGAAAGACACTGCTGCCCATCTTCCGGAGGTGTCCCTTAGCGGGCTGTTACTGGGTATTGCATTAGTCTTTTTTAAACTTTCACGATAACGACACATTATTAACACATATTTAACCGGGTATTTATCGCGCTATTTACCTTTATATTTTAGGAAGACCGAGTCTTCCCGGGACCACGATGGGTGCATTCCTGTCGAAACGTCAGGCAGTAATAAAGGTAAATAACGCGATAAATACCCGGTTAAATATGTGTTAATAATGTTACTGCATTCACGGGCATAAGAGGAGGGGTAACATTCTACTATCAGCACCCCATGGCATATCGTCAATATCGACAATGCGTCTTGATGTAGGTAAGCTTTGAGGAGTTCCTTAAACAAATCTTATCTAATCAGTCCGTTGGATCCCACTGCTGGTCAAAGAACTCACTTCCCTCTTTCCACACTTCCCGGTCCAAGGCGTTAGTCGATCAGTCAGCACAGGTAACGTCCAGTTCATCCCGTGAACAAACAAACGTCATCTATTTGAAGGACACACTAACCTTACCTTTAGTTATTTAACTTTTATATGACACAAGTTTCTCTCACGATTACAAAAACATTTTTATTTTGCTTGCTTTTAAGAATATAATATAACCTTATTATCTAGTATTCAGTATTCAGTTGTTTATTGCTTTCCATTGTAAGCATAGGTCTTAAACATAAGTAAAAAGTACAGAATGGAACCCTGATGGGCACTGCAATCTAAATGTAGGTATAAGAAGGTAGGTATCATGCAAGATAATGTCAGTTAAATAGTATTAAATTAGAAAATTAGTCATATAAATGATTAAAACCTTAACTTTACAATAAAAAAATTGTCATGAAAATATTGATGTACTACGTCTTATTTAAAAAGTATATAAATTGGAGTATTGGGGCACTGAAATTTCCTTTATAGATTGTTGATTTTTGAAAACTGTGCACTCGTATGTACATTAACGATGACGTCTTCCTCTCTTCTATATTTATTGTTGTATGCTACCTAACACTATTGTCAACTACATTGTACCTACATTATAGAACACAATAAAGTATTGAGTATTGAGTATTGGATGTCCAAAGTACAAGACGTGAATCCAATATCGTTAAGCGTCCATTCCCTGTGGAATCACAGCCTGTGGTCCATTTCCAATTGAATGCAGCCTACACACGAGTGTGTACATGGACTTACAGAAGCAGAGCTTAAAATTGTCTACGGAGATGGCTATTACGGAAGTATGTTTGACGACCTCTGTGGCGCAGCGAGCGAAAGTCCGCCTGCGACGCTAGGGGTTGCGGATTTGGTTTCCGCCTCGGGACAAATGTCTGTGCGATCTGCAGATATTTGTTCAGCGTGTTCTGGTTGTTTTTTGTATATAACAAAACTTATCTATCTATGTAGTACAATGTATTTAGTCAATGTCCTTTGATAGGCAGGGAATTCCTGAAAGATAATTGCTCATTAATAGTGCCGTGGGGTGCCGGCAGTGGAATGTTTTTCTCATATCTGTGGATGCAGTAAGAGCCTGTTAAAGATACCTCCAGAAAAAGGGTAGCAGCGTCTTTCCGTGTATCAACATCCCGTACTGCGCCCACCAACCCGCCTGCCAAGCGTGGGGAAGAATGGTGGGAACGTGGTTCCATGAAGGGGCCTGTGTTCAGTAGTGGACGTTTTATGGCTGAAATGGTGATGGATGATGATAAGCTTTCTATGAGACGTTGTTTTATAAAAAAACTTTCACATTATGAATCGATAGTTCTGTCGCCTCAAATGGAAGCGTATTATAAAAGGGCCCACAGTTTCTCATAAATTATTTATTTACTTTTTTTAAGTCTAAAATCAGGGATGTGCAATTTATTTTTGTTCTTGTATTTATGCTATGCAAATCACATCTCTTGATAAAATTAGTTCTATTTTTTAACATCAAATACTGCTTAGGTCTTATATTAGCGTTAAGAATGTACATGCACCCTGCAAGGGCACTGTAATTTTGTGTTTGGGCCTACATTCATATAAAATAAGTCGTCAGATTTTAAATTATTTGCAGTTTATATATGATCAACTGATAAGTAAAAAATTAAATAAAATTTACTTACTTACCTTTGTAACTTTCCCTAATCTATTGCGCTACTCGTAAAACAGTATAAAAGTATTTTTTTTATCGTTTCCTATGTGAATCGCGAGGTCAATCAACGGGCCAAAGAAAAATAATATTAGTGACCAGCCCGGGTATTTGTTTGACTTTGAGATTGACCGAAAACACATATCATGTACATTAATTCCCCCCAGCTCTTGCACTATCGATACTAAGCCAGTTACGATCGTTTTATTCGTTGTGTCGCTTCTTCACTCCGCTGCGGTTTTACCCGACTTACAGAGCGAGGGGTAATGTGTTTTTGTGTTTATTCATCTTACAATAAATATCGCTGGATATTTTCAGTGAAGCTTACCTTTTAAGTCATAAATTGTAATAATGTCGATTGAAATGGTAAGGCCTTTGCATCTATTATAGATTATTAATGAAATAATAAAGCCTCGTGTCAAATACGTTAAGCTACCACTGACCGAACTTATATATTATGCGTTGTGCTTTTAAGCGTAAAACAATTACCTAACATTATAACTGTTTTGTGCCGTGGGATGCTGGCAGTAGAATGTTACCCCTCCTCTCATGCCCGTGGATCCAGTACCTCTGGAAGATGGGCAGCAGCTTTCTGTAATAACATCCCAACTCGCCAACCCGCCTGTCAAGCGTGGTGAGTATGGCAACTACCCCTCATGGAGATCCATGAGGGAAGTGATATGATGATGATGATGATTAGTAACATGATATTTATGTAAGGGTCTAAACCTCTCCGTCATCATCATCATCATTTCAGCCGTAAGACGTCCACTACTGAACACAGGCCTCCCTCATGGATCTTCATGAGAGGTAGTTGCCATACTCACCACGCTTGGCAGGCGGGTTACAGTGTTATAAGCTTACAGTGTTAAAACAAGTTTTAAACAGGTACAACCAATGCTGCGTGAGGTCAAAAAATGGACTCTGACTCAGTATTACCGCAATCACGTAGCAAGCTACGCGGTTGCGGCGCTGATTTTCAGGCAGGTCCGTGTGACCGCCTCGTCTGCCAGTGCAAGGCGCAGGCGTACAAAATAAATAAATACCATTTATACAGTAATAATATTACACACAATAATAGAGTACTTAAGTAATAAATAAATTAGTAATATAAATACGTGACCGACCAACCATCAAACCACACCAACACAGGCACAGCGAACACCTGTGGACAGGCCATTAGTTGCGATACTCTGTGGTCGGTGTGCTCTTATCTATGCCCATTTGTGTCAATTCAATATGAAAAAATAAACTCCATGGCCGCCAACATGGCTGGCCAATAAATTACGAATTTATAAATTAACTTGACACTGGCGGAATTGTGTTAAACCAAACACAAAAGGCCATAAAAAAAAAGACAAGACAAGATGTCTTGACAGGATTACAAAGATTATCAATTAATTTCGTTTACCGTCATTCCAATTTAAATTTGGCGTAGGTATGAAAAAGTGTAACAGAAATCGTGGACTGTGTAGACTACCTATATGGTCAAGTGTGAAACCATTGCGCAGGGAAAGTTACAGACACGCGGATCAGAGCCAATATGATGAGTTTGCTATTCGTAGCAGTAACTCATCTTCAAACCCCGGTACGCGTCCCGTGCAGCAACCAAAGGTAAGAAACTTGCGCCTAGGAGTAAAATATATTAATTTACAATTTTAGTACTTCAAGGCATTTTCTACTTGAGCGACGAACTGTAAACTGTAAATTAGTCTAAGTTGGTGTATTTCTCATGTAAGTGACTTTTGTCTTGTTGAGAATAAATTATATTAAAGCTAACCTATATCTCTTTAGTGTTCACAGCCATCATAGTTTAAAAGAGACTCAAAGATCTTATAGAAACTCCGCACTCAAGCCTCGGGAAGCATCTTCAGAGGTGATTGTCGTAAAATGGTGCTGACGATATCTAAGAGCGAAATTAGATACGTTATGTTTATGGCTACGGGGTATCTCGAGCTAAATTTACGACTTTTCGATCGTAAACCAATCTAAAAGCTTGCTTTAGGTCGATTTGAAGTCAAGTGTGGTTTAAATATCGAGACTAAAAACAAAATTATTCTCGACATATCACGCAGCGTTTAAAATAATTTTTTTTCATAAGTAAATCAAACGATACTTTTGTAATTGTGAGTAAGATGATTAAGAAATAATAAATAAATAAATTATTATTTATTATAAGCCCATCTGATCCCACTGCTGGGCAAAGGCCACCCCCGATTCCCAATATGCATCTCGATCCAAAGCCACATCCCTCCAGTCGACCAGGTGTTGATGGAGTTCGTCCCGCCAACGACGTGTAAATAAATAAATAATGCTGGATAATTCACACAGCATCATCTAGTCCCAAGCTAAGCTAAGGGTACAAGATGACTGATATACTTAATACATTATAACTACATAGATGGATATTTTTTAGTATTTATAGAAGCCGTGGGGCGCCGGCAGTAGAATGTTGCCTCTCCTCTCTTACCCATGGATGCAGTAAGAATCTGCTAAGGGATACCTCCGGAAGATGGGCAGCAGCATCTTTCCGTGTTTTTTCACTACCCTATACTGCGCTCGCCAACCCGCCTGCCAAGCGTGGTGAGTATGGCATCAACCCCCTCATGACAATACAACAAAAAACCAGGCCCCGAGTCCCCGGCGGCCCCGCTTATCCTGGCTACGGTAGCAGTCACGGTAACGGCGGGGCTAGGGGTGCTAAGAATCCCCGGGAGACGATCGGCTACCAACCCCTACGACGACCACTGGCCCTGGTAACACACAACATCCGCACTTTGAGGACAGACGATAAGATTGTTGAGCTGGAAGAAGAAATTAGTAGATTACACTGGGACATTTTGGGGCTATCAGAAGTCCGTAGAGAGGGCGAGGACACGATATCCCTTAAGTCCGGTAACCTACTATACTACCGGGAGGGCGACCAACAGTCCCAAGGTGGTGTCGGGTTTCTCGTTCACAAGTCACTCATTAACAACATTGTCACCATCGACAGTGTGTCGAGCAGGGTCGCGTACCTAACACTCAGAATATCTAAGCGATATTTGCTGAAGGTCGTTCAGGTATATGCGCCGACCTCGTCACACCCAGATGAAGAAGTAGAGTCTATGTATGAGGACATCAGTAGAGCCATACATACGAACAACACTCACTTCACTGTTGTAATGGGGGACTTCAATGCAAAGCTAGGCATGAGAAGCGATGATGAGTTGAGAGTGGGGCAATTTGGGTATGGGCAACGGAACCCCAGGGGACAGAGGCTGGCCGATTTTCTGGAGAAAGAAGGACTCTTTATGATGAATTCTTTCTTCCAGAAGCCGCCTCACAGGAAATGGACCTGGATGAGTCCCAATGGTTCTACGAGAAATGAGATTGATTTCATCCTGACCAACAAGAAACGAATATTCAATGATGTCTCTGTGATTCACAGGGTGAAAACCGGCAGTGATCACCGAATTGTAAGGGGCACATTGAATATGAACGTTAAACTTGAAAGGTCCCGTTTGATGAAATCTACGCTCCGACCCACTCGCGCACATATCCAAAACCTCGAGAGCTTTCAACTCGAACTCGCAAATCGCTTTGACTGTCTACGAGTAGATGCATCGGTGGACGAGATCAATAACAGGTTCGTAGAAACCGTCCATACGGTGGGGTCCCAGTTTTTTAAGACCCCCCGTACTAATAGACCTCAGAAACTTTCTGATGACACCCTAAACCTCATGGCTGAACGACGTTCTTTGCGACTGCAGTCTCCCGATGATGCTCAGTCACACAGGCAGCTCAATAGACAAATTTGGAAATCCTTGCGGCACGATATTCGTACCTTTAATACAGCCAGTATTAAAGATACGATAGAGCGGAATAAAGGCTCCAAAGTGTTCGCGAGAGATAGTTCTATTGGGCAGAGCCAGATGACGAAGCTGAAGAGGGAAGATGGCAGCATAACGTCAAGTAAAGCAGAAGTGTTAAGGGAAGTCGAAAGGTTCTATGGACGGCTCTACGATTCGGTCACTAAACCTGTTTGCAGTGCGGCCAACGACCCAAGAGCTAAACTGACCCGACATTATACCGAGGATATCCCGGACATCAGCCTGTACGAGATCAGGATGGCCTTGAAACAGCTTAAGAACGACAAGGCGCCGGGTGAGGACGGAATCACTTCAGAGCTTCTGAAAGCGGGTGGATCACCGGTACTTAAAGTCCTTCAGAAGCTATTTAATTCCGCCTTGCTTGAAGGTACGACGCCAAAAGCATGGAACAAGGGCGTGGTGGTTCTGTTCTTCAAGAAAGGTGACAAAACCTTACTTAAGAATTACAGACCCATCTCGCTGTTGAGCCATGTTTATAAGCTGTTTTCAAGGGTCATCGCGAACCGTCTCGAACGCAGGTTTGATGACTTCCAGCCTCCCGAACAAGCCGGGTTCCGAAAAGGCTACAGTACCATAGACCACATACATACGCTGCGGCAAGTCATACAGAAGACCGAAGAGTATAACTTGCCGCTATGTCTTGCGTTTGTGGACTATGAGAAAGCCTTCGATTCGATCGAAACATGGGCGGTGCTTGAGTCTCTCCAACGATGCCGAATTGACTATCGGTACATCGAAGTGTTGAAGTGTTTGTATACAAACGCCACTATGTCAGTCCGAGTACAAGAACAGAGCTCGAAGGCGATTCCCTTAAAAAGAGGCGTAAGACAGGGAGACGTAATCTCTCCGAAACTGTTTACGACCGCTTTGGAAGATGCCTTCAAGCTCCTGGAATGGAAAGGGCTGGGCATCAATATTAACGGCGAATACATCACTCACCTTCGATTTGCCGACGATATTGTGGTCATGGCAAAGTCGATGGAAGAGCTCAGCACGATGCTCGAAGGCCTCAATCGAGTCTCCCAGCGGGTAGGCCTTAAAATGAACATGGACAAGACGAAAATCATGTCAAATGTCCATGTCGTGCCTGCCCCAGTTATGGTTGAGAACTCGGCTCTTGAAGTTGTCGACGCGTACGTATACCTAGGACAAACAGTCCAATTAGGTAGGTCCAACTTCGAGAAAGAGGTCAATCGTCGAATCCAACTCGGATGGGCAGCGTTTGGGAAACTTCGCAACGTCTTTTCGTCCAACATACCTCAGTGCCTTAAGACGAAAGTCTACAACCAGTGTGTGTTACCAGTGATGACATATGGAACCGAGACGTGGTCCTTCACTATTGGCCTTATGAACAAGCTCAGAGTCGCTCAACGAGCTATGGAGAGGGCTATGCTCGGGGTTTCACTACGGGATCGAATCAGAAATGAGGAGATACGTAGGAGAACTCGGGTCACCGACATAGCCAAACGGATTAGCACGTTGAAGTGGCAATGGGCAGGCCATATAGCGCGCAGAACTGACGGCCGATGGGGCAGCAAAGTTCTCGAATGGAGGCCACGGATCGGCAAGCGCAGCGTAGGACGTCCACCTACAAGATGGGCAGACGACTTGGTGAGAACTGCTGGTCGGCGGTGGATGCAGACGGCTTCCAACCGCAGTACTTGGAGATCAATGAGGGAGGCCTTTGTCCAGCAGTGGACGTCCTACGGCTGAAATGATGAATGATGATGATTTATAGAAAAAACCTCAAGAACCTGATCAAAAATCTGCAGATCATTCAGACATTTTTCCCGAGGCGGGAATGGAATCCGCAACCTCTTGCGTCGAAGGCGGACCTTCGCCCGCTGCACCACAGAGGTCGTCATACAAACTGAAATTTTGCACTGCGGTTCTTTAAAGGACCTGTCCGCCCGTTTAGGCTCAGCGCAGACAGAACGGAGCGCAGCGGAGAGGATTTTATTATCGCACTTGAAAATAAACTTTAAAATTATTACAATAAAGTGCATAAATGCTTGAACCTGAAAAAAAATGCTCACGCGTCCTCGAAGATACGCGGGAATCCGACTTCCACACGGACGAAGTCGCGGGCAAAAGCTAGTCTCTGATAAAGCTCTTACCCAACCTGTTAAATCAAAGTTGAAATTTAATAAAGTCAACCAACTTTAACTTTTAGGTTCCAGAGTGTAACTCATCAATCTGCAAACGGTTCATCCCCCAACTTAACTTAATTAATAGTTAAATTCAGGATATCTGAACGAAAGATACTTTTCAACGGTTCCAGGAAAATTATGAAATCGAAGTTTCCCGGCCGGACTTTTGGCACCGTTGGCAGAGCCTTAACGACCTTAGGGATGGGCAATTTAAAGTCGCATTAAAAGCCGGACGATATAATTAATAGTCTCTTAATATTAGTACTCTTAATATGCGCGTAAGACTCCATTCCCTGATGAAAGTTCCCCTGGGAGGAACTGAACACGTTGGAAACCTATTTTCGACGAATAATTAACGTGAGTAGAAAGCCTGTTTAACATTACAACATACGTAGAACTTTAGGCTTAGTTTTAGTTTTCATAATTTGTTTAAAATTGCTCTATTTAATGCCGGCAGTAGAATGTTGCCCCTCCTCTCATACCCGTGGATGCATTAAGAGCCTGCTAAGAGATACCTCTGGAAGATGGGCAGCAGCGTCTTTCCGTGTATCAACGTCCCGTACTGCGCTCACCAACCCGCCTGCCGGGCGTGGTGAGTGTGGCAACTACCTCTCATGGAGATCCGTGAGGGCGGCCTGTGTTCATTAGTGGAAGGACGGTTGAAATTATTAAAATGATTATTTTTGTATGTTTTTGTCTGTGATCAGTAGTGGAAGGTTTACAGCTAAAATGATTATTTTTGTATGTTTTATGTGTATTGTATTTATTTGTATTTATGGGCAGGACATGTTGCCAGGCGAGACGACAGCTGATGGACCAAGGCGGTAACAGATGGAAGCGAGACGGCCTCGAGGCAGAACACCTGCCAGATGGGCGGACGATCTAGCCAGGGTTGCCGGACGACAGTGAATGAGGCTTGCACAGAACCGTTTACGTTGGCGTGCTGAAGAGGAGGCCTACCCAGCAGTGCGTGTCAACGGGCTGATATGAAATCATAAATCATCATTTATTGCAAGAAATATGGTTACAATATGATCTTAAATTTAGGGATAGTTTCACACAAAGTACATGGCATGCAAAATTACACAAAATAAATTAAGTTATTAGATGTCACTAGATAACGATCATGATTCGATACGTCAATTAAATGAATTATTTAATACTTATTTAATGTCCATAAATTCCTTAACACTATAAAACGCTTTCTCAATAAGCCACAATTTTAACGTTTTAATAAATAATCTCATCGGTAAATCTTTAATGTCATTTGGAATTTTATTAAATATAGAACCATATATATGATGATGATATGATAATTTTTATTTCGTAGAATAATAACCATCATCACCATTCCAGCCGTAAAACGTCCGCTACTGAACACAGGCCTCCCTCATGGATCTCTATGAGGGGCTTGCCATACTCACCACGCTTGGTACGCGGGTTGGCGAGCGCAGTTTGCGATGTTGATACACGGAAACATGCTGCTGCCCATCTTCCGGAGGTATCCCTTAGCAGGCTCTTACTGCATCCACGGGCATGAGAGGAGGGATAACATTCTACTGCCGGCACCCCACGGCTAAATAATAATACTTCGTACAAAAAAGGTCGCACCAAATGATTATTTTGTCACATCACTAGCACGAGACGAGATAGCCAGGGTAAAATAAATTGTTCTTTTACAGTGGTCGGAGAAATTTTCGAATGAAGTAATTTGCTTCTAGGCTTTAACTTGCATGTCTGAGTTCAAAGAATCTCGCAGCGTGTAATGATTTGACTCGTTGGATTTTGTTCTGTATTCGGTATTGTTTTTGGTACTCGTGGAGTCTCCTCGTGACGTGCATATGCATTTATATTGTGACTTTACTGAGAGGGCAATGTTTTTCGGTGTGTGCTGTGATAATTTTTTGACGACCTCCTTGGCGGAGCGGTTCGAAGGCCCGCCTGCGTCGTAAGAGGTTTCGGCCTCGGCACAAATGTCTGTACGATCTGCAGATATTTGTTCAGGGTGTGCTGGATGTTTTTCTATGTGTAACAAAAACAAACATTGGTACGAAGGTACCAGAAAAGGGGGCGAAGGTCTCAAATGGTCACCAAAGGTCAAAAATGTCATTTTTGGGTTTTTGGACGTTTTCGGCCATTTGAAGACTTTTATATTTTTTGGTGACCTTTTTAGGTCACAATAACTCTGTTCCCTGTGACCTTAGGATCACCTAAATCAATCAGTACCCTTCTCTCATTAAGACGGTGCTAACAAAAAAGGTTTCATGTAAATCGGTCAACGCGTTCGATAGTAATCGTCTCATGGACAGACAGACTGACAGACAGACAGCGCTATGCATAAAAGCGCTATAATATATATCTGTCTATGTAGTATTACGCGTTAAGTACATATATCAGTCATCTAGTACCCATTACACAAGCTGTGCCTAGCTTCGGGCTAGATGAGGCTTGTGAATTTTCCACTAAAAAAAATGTGCTAACAAGAAAACCTCTTATTGTCTGGAAGAGACCGCCCACAGCACCTGGAATTGTAATATTTAATTTTTTATTTGTTTACTTTCTGTATTTGGTGTACAGTAAAGTTATTATTTTTGTTTAACAAAAAGATATTACCTACAGAGTTTTATATTATTGCACCCAAGAACCTTCTTAGGTTTTTGAGCAATTCATTCATTAATTTCAGCCGTAATACGTCCACTACTGAATACAGGCCTCCCTCATGGATCTCCATGAGGGGTAGTTGCCATACTCACCTGCCATGCTCGCTTGGCAGGTGGGTTGGCGAGCGCAGTACGGATGTTGATACACGGGAAGACGCTGCTGCCCTGCTGTATCCCTTAGCAGGCTCTTACTGCATCCACGGGCATGAAAGGAGGGGTAACATTCTACTGCCGGCACCCCACGGCAAAATTAATACTTCCGGAAGGTGGGCAGCTTCGTTCCGTATATCAACAACCCGCCTGCCAAACGTGGCGATTTGGCGAGCGCAGTACAGGTTGTTAATACACGGAAAGACGCTGCTGTCCACCTTTCGGAAGTATCCCTTGGCAGATTCTTACTGCATCACGTACAAGAATGAAGGGGCAGTTTTCTTCTGTCCCCACACTAATAATTAAAGAATGATTTAACATACTTTACGCTTGACGCAAACGCAAAAAAATCCCTTCTTTCCCGTGGTTCACCTATTTTGTCCACCTGGTGGACCACGGGTAAACATATTCTTCCGTGGTCCACCTGATAATCGCGTAAATTATTTTTATTGAAATATATTGCCTATTGTCCACCTCTTTTCATTGGCTAGATTAAATATTCAATTATTGATCATTATAATGTTATACGACTAGAACAACCACGAAAGTGAATCAAAGTCACAGACATAGTCAAGACGAGCAAAATATAATAGGTAACGAAATAAAAACAAAACCAAGACTTATCAGTTTAACCGTTATCGCGTGTGAAACTGCGTCGAAATGTCGGGAAACTCAAAGACTCAAATCATGGTAAATATCCCTTAATATTGCTCAAAAGTATCCCTTGGCAGATTCTAAGTGAATTCACGGGCGAAAGAGGAAAACCAACACTCTACTGCCAGCACTTTCCCTTAAGTATAATTAACGTGAGTAGAAAACCCGTTTAACATAACAATGAATAGTTTATTAAAGTCTAGAAACCTCACTTGTTATATAGGTATTATGCTGTCATCATCATATCGGCCGTAATACGTCCACTACTGAACACAGGCCTCCCTCATGGTTCTCCATGAGGGGTAGTTGCCATACTCACCACGCTTGGCAGGCGGGTTGGCGAGCGCAGTACGGATGTTGATACACGGAAAGACGCTGCTGCCCATCTTCCGGAGGTATCCCTTAGCAGGCTCTTACTGCATCCACGGGCATGAAAGGAGGGGTAACATTCTACTGCCGGCACCCCACGGCAATGCTTTACACGGCACGGCATTATGCTGTCAAGCAGGGGACAATCACTAAAAGTCAATATTATATACATTAGAATTCATCTCCGTAGTTCATGGAATTTAACACCCGCGAAACTTTTAAATAAAAATTCCTTACATTACCGCAAAGTTAAACCTAACGTACAAATACCAAATCACGGAGTCGTCGCCACAGAAGATTCTACCTAATTCTAAAGGTGTAAGCTTCAAAATCCCCTGGCGATGTAAAGCCATATGTCCAGTCATACGGACGCGTACTTTTTATACGGTACTATTAAATTTTATACGAGTTTAACGTACTGTAATATGGTTGACATACGGCTGGTGGTATATGTCACTGGCCATTTAATAGATTCAGATTCATTTTATTGGTCACATATACACGTCATACATTTTAGGAAACAATCATAAAAATTAATTAATTTAGCACAATGCTAGTCACTAACTAGTTCTAACAATTTACATAATATGTATCTCACTTACTATGAGAGATACCTATAGTATCCAGAAATAAATATCTAAAGAGGTATAATATATAATAATACCTACATGTCATGTAGAACAGGTTTAATTTAAGTATGTCATGTTAATCATATTAATTATTATGTCATATACTTTACACATTACCTAGATTAATACACAAAAACTCCTCAATTCATAGTGTAGAAAGTTTATTTGTTAACGCCTGATTGAATCCCAATCGCAGTGTGTTGAGTGTTTTTGCGCGACCTATTTGGAAGGAGATTAGTTTTTTGTAACCTGCAATTTTTTACTATTTATTTACGCTAAGAACAACATTGTTCACCTATATCTTCTGATAATATGGAGGATGGTAGATGCTGGCAAGCATGAAGTGTTGCTGACGCTGCATAAATCATCCATAATAGATGTAAATGCCTTACTTTGTTAAAAGAGGACAAAATCTTTAAATGTTAAAAAACCCCAACATTAAGTGGCAAATGAAAATAATAAATGAGCTTATTTAGAATTTCAGGCACTCATTAATTATTAAGCTTTGCTCCAAACAGCGTCAATATTTTAAAAGCTTTATTTTCAACTAGCTTTTGCCCGCGGTTTCGCATGCGATGAAATAATATAAGGTATTATTGTGCTGTGGTGTGCCGGCAGTAAAACGGTGCCTCTTCTCTCTTTTCCGTGGATGCAGTGAGAATATGCCAAGGGATACCTCTGGAAGATGAGCAGCAGCGTTATTCCGTGTATGCATATCCCGTATCACCGCTCGCCAACACGTCTCCCAAGTTTGGCAGAAGCCATTAGGGCAGCATTGAGCATCATACGGCTGAAATGATAAAGCGGTGAAAATTAAGAAAACGAGAATGGTTGGTAGCCGCTACCCATACCCATACATACCGTATGTTCGGATATATGCCCAGTTCAGTTGTGAATACTTCTCTGAAATAGCCTTTTTATTTACAGGACTAAGCATGCACGGTTGTTGAGCAAGGACCGCTAGAATTCTACAGGGTGTACAATAATATGAGTAAAAACCAGAAATGGATGGTTTCAGGCCATGAAAAGAAGTCGTATTGAAAGGAAAAACATCGGAAATTGGTACTTTTTGTCATAACTGGTGTTAGTTTTTTTTTATTTGCTGTTTACTTGTTTCATCTGGTGTATATTTTAACATGTTATATACCATTATATAAATAACTATTTTATTTGATTAGTGTACAAAAATACATAAATAGCCAAGGTCCTAGATCGGTTGCTGGATAGTCACCTGGAAAAGCATCTTCATCTGCACGATAGCCAGTTTGGGTTTAGACATAGGCTCTCCACCTAAGCTACATTATACCTGAGTAACAAGCAAGTAGTGGACGCGTTACGGCTAAAATGATGAGATGTAAGGCCAGTGTATTTATTACTGAAATGCTGGCACTGGACCAATGTAAATCAGCCTTTAGGCGCTGAAGTTGGTCCAGTTGTAGAGTAGGCGAGCGATGTAAAAAGATTACATTACCTTTTTTCGATGTCATCATCATTTCAGCCGTAAAACGTCCACTACTGAACACAGGCATTCATAGGTCATGGATCTTCATGGATCTCCATGAAGGGTAGTTGCCATACTCACCACGCTTGGCAGGCGGGTTGGCGAACGCAGTACGGGATATTGATACACGGAAAGACGGTGCTGCCCATCTTCCGGAGGTTTCCTTTAGCAGGTTCTTACTGCATCCACCATCCATCTCTCATGATCCAAAAGGAAGGCCTGTGTTCAGTAGTGGACGTTTCACGGCTGATGATGATTGACAACCCACGGGAATGGAAACTACGCGGGCGAACCCGCGAGGCGCTGCTAGCTTTAAACTATTAACGATGCGGTAGGAATTCTCACGATTCCTCTTAAACTACAACTTGCGAGAGCTTTAGAACAAAACTCAGCATATCTTATCCAATTTGAAATTTGAAATTCATACTTGAGACGTTTTGACTTATAAGTGCCTCGGTTGAAACACTGTTTGAGTTGGAGAGTTATTTCCGACGGTGTTGGCTGAGATTGCGTTTAAAGCCCAGTTGGCTTAAGCCCAGTTGGCCAAGAAAGGTGGTTAAGATTTAGGGGGTTTAAGAGGTTTTTGACTCGTACATAAGTATCACTTCATTATCATCTCAGCCGTAAAACGTCCACTGCTGGACATGCGCCTCCCGCATAGATATGTATGTAAGTACTGATCATAAAAGGCTTTTGCCATACTCACCACGCTTGGCAGGCGGGTTGGCGAGCGCAGAACGGGATGTTGATATACGGAAAGGCGCTACTGCCCATCCTCCGGAGGTATCCCTTTGGGAATTCTTAATGCATAAAAGGAGGGGCAACATTCTACTGCCGGCACCCCACGGCTAAACTTCACTTGGATTCTACTAACTTCCGTTAAAAATGTCGTATTATTTTTCCGCTGGCCAATCTACAAAACCTCATTTTCTTCTCTTTAACACGAAAACTCTAACTCAAAAATACTTTATTCAGTGCGGCCGCAAAGGGGATTTTAACGCGTCAAACTTAAACGGTCCAGGGCGGATTATACTACTCAGTTACTGTAGCTTGGACTTAATTTGCTTAGAATTTGGAACCATGAGTTACAAACCTGGTAGATGTCCTAGTAACATAATATTAAAAAGATTAAAGATAAAAAACATTTATTTACAGCAAAAACAAATACATGATACTAAAACAATATTAACTTCTTATTTCTAAGTGTAGACAGTGTAGTTTGTTTAGTTTGTACCTACATTTGGTTGTTGCCGAGACGTATCTCACTGATAGGTAATTTCTGATGGTTTCTTCACTAGGCTGGGCCTGTATCGAGGAAACCTATTCTATAACTACTGCGGTAGCGGCAGGCGATCTAACAGTGACAACTAATGGTAGATACACTGGTATTAAATTACACACTAAATAATAGCAAGTCTACATTGTAAGTTGCGATACGAAGGAAATATCATTATTGTTTTGAGCTATAAATGTATGATTCTGCAAAACGGCCCAATACCGCCGGCCGACGTTAGGCCGAGCGTTGAGCTTGATAAAATGCTGTACAGATACCAAAAACAACACCAAATAGTCGAAGTACATATCATACTTCTCTCAACATTATAAAAAGGAACGATTTGTATGTTGTATTTTGTATGTTTGTAAGGAATAAACTCAAAATTTACAGGACGGAATTTCTAAATTCTTTCACCATTAGAATGCTACATTATCTTTGAGTAATATAGACTGCATCTTATCCCCGAATTCCCAAGGGAACGGGAACTACGCGAGTGAAACCACGGAGTGTAACTAGTTTATAAAATACAGGAATTTATCGCGTACCGTATTTAATTATTTTTCTAATTATACAAGACAGCGCCTAATCACTGGATATAACTTAATGACCCAAAAGCAATATCCAAGGAACGCCACTATTACAAAAGGATATTTCGAGAGGCGATTGAGACCAAAAACACTGCAATTTTAATCGTGAAAATGATTTTCGTCTCTCATGGAATCCTGTAATTAATAAGTGCGTTGTGTTCCGACTGAATAATAGCTGACTAAGCTGAGAGGATGGTATAGGTGCTGGGCAAGCCTAATCCATCTAACAATGTCCCAGGCACTGCATCGTCCCGTAGAGCATGATTACCAGTTACTGACGCTGTATAAATCATCTTAATAGATGCAAAGGCCTTACTTTTTTGTGTTCCGACTGTACAGCAACCTGACACCGTCAGTGTAGTGTGTCGTGATATGAACCGGGACTTTCAGATTCTAAAGAAGAATTGAGGGTAGTCGTGGATCCTACCATCATTTCGCGGCGGTAGCTCCATGAAACTTCAGTCCTCCCGCGACCAGAACGCTAAAACGTGTTGGAAACGTCATGTATATAATAAACAAGCTACGCGATAAAATCATTTAATTTAAAAACGAATAATATGTTAACAAATCGCGAAAGTTTAACAAGTTGCAAATAAATTAAAATAATAATAATGCAGGAATTAATAAATGAAACAAAATAAATAATGCTCGACTACTAATCTACATACACAGAACTACATCTAGTCTAAGCAATGTACTTTGGAAGTCAGATGATTGATAATGCTTAAATACATTTTTTTGGGCTCCGCGCCCAAAGGGTACAAAATCGGCCTAGTGCGAGTCGATATTAATATTATATTAATTAATATATATATAAATATATAATATATATATAAATATCATATAATATTATATATATATATAATAAAAAGCCGTGTTGGCCGAGTGGTATGTACCCCCGACTTTCAATCCGAAGGTCGTGGGTTCGATACCGGCCGTGCACCAATGGATTTTTCTTTCTTGAAAAATGTATGTGCACACTTAACACGAGCTTTAACGGTGAAGGAAACATCGTGAGGAAACCCGCGGCTTAGTTAGCTTCAGACGTATTGACCTGTTCTTTCCTCTGAATAATAGCTGACTAAGCTGAGAGGATGGTATAGGTGCTGGGCAAGCCTAATCCATCTAACAATGTCCCAGGCACTGCAGCGTCCCGTACAGCACGATTACCAGTTGCTGACGCTGTATAAATCATCTATAATAGATGCAAAGGCCTTACTATATAAATATATAATATATTATATTATTATATTTATATTTATATTATTATTATAACGATGGTACGGAACCCTTTGTGCGCGAGTCCGACTCGCACTTGGCCGATTTTTTATTTACAACACATACCTTCGCGTCCATAAAAAATATACAGACTTGAGACAAATGTAAATTAGCAAACTAATTAACTTAATGCATAAGAAACACCGTAGCGTGGGGTGCCGTCAGTAGAATGTTACCCCTCCTCTCACACGCCAGCCTGTAAGAGTCTGCTAAGGGATACCTCTGGACAATGGATAGCAGCGTCTTTCCGTGTATCAACATACTGTACTACGCTCGCCAACCCGCCTGCCAAGCGTGGTGGTTACGGCAACTATCATGGAGATCCATGAGGAAGGCCTGTGTTCAGTAGTGGACGTTTTACGGCTGAAATGAAATTTGAAGATAAGAAACACTGACACTTATTTAGCATAGATTTGTTATGTTATTATATTATAATGAATTGTGATCGCGAAAGTTTACGAACAACTTATTCTAGATTTTCGATTTCATAGCTATTTGTTTTTATTGATGTAATTAAGTTAGTAATATATGTATAATCAGGGAGAAGCCACTGGCTTCTGTAACACAGATTATAACTAGTTCAGGAGCCTATGGATCAAACTTGTATGCTACACTGTATTATGTCAATAAAATACCTTTTCACTTTTTTTTTTTAACTATAGCATAGGTTTGATTGTTTTATTCCGCCAACCGATTCTGCGAACGGTCCTTTAGATTTCGTCACAAGAACTTTATGTGAAACAATAAGGTCCCTGAGCTCAGCCCTTTTACAATGCCAATATTTGGTATAAACGAAAATATTCGGAGACCCCTATTAGGTCCTTATTACATTTTTGAGGAGCCGGTATTGGACATGCTGACTTGACATTATAAGGTCTTATTACCTTATAGGCTTATGACTTTTCGGACCTTGTAGGGATACGCGATAGTAGCAGTAGCGCTGTTGCCCATCTTCCGGAGGTATCACTTGGTAGATTTTTACTAACTCCACGGGCAAGAGAGGAGGGAAAACATTCTTCTGACGGCACCCGTTGGAAATTTTAGCTCTAAAGCCTTTCATTCATTCATTTCAGCCGTGAAACGTACACTACTAAACACAGGCCTCCCTCATGGATCTCCTTCAGGGGTAGTAGCCATACTTACCACGGTTGGCAGGCGGTTTGGCGAGCTCAGTACGGGATATTGAGACACAGAAGACGCTGCTGCCCATCTTCTGGAGGTACAAGCCTCACAAGGTCTTAAAAAGCGTTAATTGATTCAGAGATTTTTCGCATAATCATATCATCCATTATGATGATCATCTTTCGAGCGACTCATTGTAAGCCCACAATAGACAACCGTGAGATCCTAGCAGTAGAACCCCTCCACGCTTGCCCGTGGATGCAGTAAAAATCTGCTAAGGGATACCACAGGAAGATGGGCGGCATCGTCTTTCCGTGTATCAAAATCATCACCGTCAGACCGCCTGGCTTTGTAGATGTCGTTGACTATGGGTAGTTTTCTCTGATCGCGACTGGCCATAGACGATAGACGATCCATTTGGAAGGCCTATGTCCCTCAGTGGACGTCCTACGGATGAGATGATGAACAAGCAGCTAGTGAGAACAGAACGAATAGTGTTAATATACGCTTACGCTTGCGCCGGCAGCAGAATGTTAACCCTCCTTTCATGCCCGTGGATACAGTAAGAGCCTGCTAAGGGATACCTCCGGAATTTGGTCAGCAGCGTCTTTCCGCTCTTGCGCTCGCCAACCCGCCTGCCAAGCGTGGTGAGTATGGCAACTACCCCTCATGGAGATCCATTAGGGAGGCTTGTGTTCAGTAGTGGACGTTTTACGGCTGAAATGATGATGATGATGAGCCTTATACTGGGCGACTTTCTATAAATGGCGCGAGGGGTACGTGGTTCGAATTGTATTGTGGCTAAAGAACATTTATTTCTATATTTAATAACCTGGAAGAAATTCGAGATCTAGCTGTCATTCATGTAAGTAAACTCTCTTATGATAAGCACATTGATTACATTGCTAAGAAAGCCAACAAAGCTATAGGTCATATTATCCGTTCATGTTCCCAATTTTCCGTTCGTAGTATTCTGGAATATTGCTCGCAAGTTTGGAATCCACAATATAGTATTAACAAAGATAGACTTGAACCTATTCAGCGTAGGTTTATGAGATATATGTATACAGTTTAAGTGCAAGACTTTCGACTCCGGTTATGAGGCGCGGTGCAGAAGGCATTATACATTACCACTTGCTCAAAGGAGAACCTTTTCAGACATATCTTTCTTGGTTAAATTAGCAAAATCTCTCATAGATTCGCCATCTCTTCTCTCAACTTTACAGTTTCGCGTACCTACTCGTTCTGAAAGAACTCCCTTTTTATCCGTCCACGTACCGCACTGTGCCACAAATTAAAGGCAAAATCCATTTTTTGTTAGATCTACAAATTCCTATAATAAACGTTTAATTAACTTTCCCGATTTGGATTTGTTTATTACAAAGCCTATAAGCGCGATCTATCCGATGACTGGTTCAATTTGGTTTGATTAATTATTAATTCTACTACCTATCTGATTGTCACTGTTAAGTCGAACTTTAACTAAATTATATTCTAGTTGTTGTTGGTAAAGACCATATTAATGGTCTTTAGTCTTAATTACTGTAACATATCTTGTTTAAATTGTCCTTTTTGTTATTCTAAATAGATAAAGCAAAAAAACTTCAAAATTTAATTTACATGAGAAAGATCTATAAATTAAACTTATTCTAAGTGCTTCAACTAAGTCAAAACTTAAAGCTAGAATTAAACACAGCACCAAGTCAAATTATCATAATTACAATCAAAAAACTATACATCAAAAGTCGAAACATTTTCAAGACCATTCCATTTTTTATGCAACTACCCACAAAATTAGTACTTTGTTTTTCTAAACCACGAACAAATAATGCATGTGTACAGTTCACTCGGTCGGTCATAGTGTAACAAAGTCAGAAGGTTCATTGAAAATACATATTTTTCTTGTGGTCTTGGCTTGTAGTCGACTAGTGTTTTAAGGCTAGGGCGCAGTGGGCAATGTTCATAAACGGAAAGGCCATCTTCCGGAAGGATCCCTTAGCAGATTCTTACTTCAAATAAATTTTATTGATAAAACCATTGGTAGAGTATGAAGCCCTGGCTCCCGAACTAGCATTAGCTGTGTGTCATGAGACTGTTTCTTCTCATAGTATGAATGAATGAATGAATGAATATAACTATATTGACACCAAAACTTAAATAAAAATTAATTAATTAATTTAGTATAAAGTGCTTAATATGCATAATGGTTTAGTTTAATATAATATAGACATTGATCTAACGAAAACCAAAACTTATTAGGGGGCGAAGCCACCTTATATGTCACCCCTCCTCTCATACTCATGGATGCAGTAAGAGCCTGCTAAGGGATACCTCTGGAAGATGGGCAGCAGTGTCTTTCCGTGTATCAACATCTCGTACTGCGCTCGCCAACCCACCTGCCAAGCATGGTGAGTATGGCAACTACCGCTCATAGAGATCCATCAGGGAGGTCTGTGTTCAGTATGTAGCGCTGTATATCTGTCTGTCTGTCTGTGTATTGGACGATTACAACCGAACGCGTTGACCGATTTACATTAAATCTTTTTTGTTAGCACCGTCTTAATGAGAGAAGAGTACTGATTGATATTGATGACTCTAGGGTCACAGGGACCGTAGTTGTTCTTCAAATGGCCGAAAACGTTCAAAAACCCAAAAAGACCTTTGACCTTTGTTGACTTTTTGAGGCCTTTGCCCCCTTTTCTGGTACCCCCGTACCAATGCTTGTTTTAATGAATAATATAGATAAGAGTTGTGTGTCCGTCCTGAAACAGCACAATCCGGAGAGGATTCGCTATCCTTGGAGGAGGCCTTCACCCATAGAGGGGTTCTTGCAGCTATGCGAACCACAAACATATAAAAATACATTTTTAAGTTCACATTTTTATGTTGTAAGAAAAAATAAGGGCTTTTTTATTTTTTATTTGTTTAAGAAAATTGTGTCTTATAGGTATATTATATTATCAATTTGTTAAAATGTACTGCATCCACGAGCAAGAGACGAGAGGCAATGTTCTACTGCCGGCACCCCAAGACAGTAGAATGTTACCATTATAAGTACATAAATCAACAACACCGCCGCTGTGGGGTGCCGGCAGTAGAATTATACCCCTCCTCTCATGCCCATGGATGCAGTAAGAGCCTGCTAAGGGATACCTCCGGAAGATGGGCAGCAGCGTATTTCCGTGTATCAACATCCCATACTGCGCTCGCCAACCCGCCTGCCAAGCGTGGTGAGTATGGCAACTACCCCTCATGGAGATCCATGAGGGAGGCCTGTGTTCATCAGTGGACGTTTTATGGCTAGAATGATGAAATCAACAACAAAAGACCTTAAAAGCTAACCTTAAAATAGCACCTACTCAAGTGAACCCATAATGTTCCGAAACATTCCCACGGTACCTTAAAAGCGGAACCCTGTAGCCGACGCGGCAGACCGTGAAATGAATCGCAACACCTGCCATTTTAGGGGCCTTTGGAGAAAAGGTAGAAACCCTCATTTTTAATAAGAATGCTTTTAATCCATCGATAGCATTTTCTTTTTAGAAATGAAACTCAATTTATTAACAACATTTCAACGAAAAGAAGTGATTGATCGAATCAACATTACATTTTTCGAAGGCTTCCGTAGCGCAGTTAATTTAAAAGTTAGATATATGTATGCTGAAGGGTAGCGCGATGCCGTGGGGTCCCGGCAGTAGAATGTTACCTCTCCTCTCATGCTCGTGGATGCAGTCAGAGCCTGTTAAGGGATACCTCCGGAAGATGGGCAGCAGCGTCTTTCCGTGTATCAACATCCTGTACTGAATCAAGAATAAAAAAATACTTTATTCAGTGCGGCCGCATGGACCTTATTGACGCGTCACAAATTACAAAATAAAACAACACAAATAAATATAATAAAGCACATAATTGAATCTGTTCACCTTAGATGACACGCGAGTTAGGAAAAGAAGTGAACAGAAGAACCTAACTCGGTCGTTATAGTCATCATTTAACAATGCTGCTTTTACCAACCCGCCTGCCAAGCGTGGTGAGTATGGCACCCCACGCCAATACCAAATTTTAATTAAAACCAACATTTCTGTAGGTGTCCTTAATTTGAAGCCATAACTTGAAACCCAGTGATATTATTGAAATCCTCGTAACTTCAGTCAAGTTAGGACCCCTATGCTAAAACTAGACGTGGAGGATTAACATACCAATACATACTCGTTCGTATTGTGTGGTGCAAGTCATGAATGGTGTTATACCGGATGTATAACAACATTCATATCTTCTAAAACGTCACAGCTCATTGATTTGAAGAACGGAAAATCGAACAAGAAGAGCAGTAAAGTTGTCGGATACTGCTGTTTGATGTAGTTGCCTAATATAAAATAAGGCCTATACTGCCCTTCTAATAACTAAAAAAACATACTTGTAGTTTATATAGAACAATGAAACCGAGATACAAAAAAGAGCGGTAAATGGGTATTCTCAAGCAACCTCTAACTCAATACACAAAAAATCTAAAAATCACGACTTACTGCCCTCTTGCTACCGAGGGCAGAATAGGTATCATTATATTGGCCGTGGGGTGCCGGCAGTAGAATGTTCGCCCTCCTCTCATGCCCGTGGATGCAGTAAGAGCCTGCTAAGGGATACCTCCGGAAGATGGGCAGCAGCGTCTTTACGTCTATCAACATCCCGTACTGCGCTTGCCAACTCACCTGCCAAGCGTGGTGAATATGGCAACTACCCCTCATGGAGATGGAGATGGCGGCTAGTGGGATATAAGACTGTCTTCAGCGGAGGAAGCAGCCTTAGCCTGAACTAGCTGAAATGATGATCATGACTTCATGATCATCATTTCAGCTGTAAAACTTCCACTACTGTGCACAGGACTGGAATCTCCAATGGATCTCCATGAGGGGTAGTTGCCATACTAACCACGCTTGGCAGACGGGTTAACGAGCGGAGTACGGGATGTTGATACACGGAAAGACGCAGCTGCCTATCTTCCAGAGGTATCCCTTAGCAGGCTCTTACTGCATCCACGGGCATGAGAGGAGGGCGAACATTCTACTGCCGGCACCCCACGGCCAATATAATGATACCTATTATTATCTAGTCTTTAATTTAGACATTAAAAATTAAGCATGACATTAAGAGAAATAAGTAAGTAAGGCCTTTGCCATTTATACAGCGTCAGCAACTGGTAATCATACTGTACGGGACGCTGCAGTGCCTGGGACATTGTTAGATGGATTAGGCTTGCCCAGCACCTATACCATCCTCTCAGCTTAGTCAACTATTATTCAGTAGAAAGATCAGGTCGATACGTCTGAAGCCAAGCCGCTATAACTATTTGTCTTAACTAAACTAGTTAAGGCAAAATACAATATGTAACAATATATAGAAGGAGTGAGGTTTCTTGATCGCTTCTTTCCCTCACTTGGAAAAAATGTTATCTGAGGCGAACGAATTCAATTATGAGCTTTATTTAAATGTGTCTTGTTCTTCTCTTGTAAAATTGACTATTCTATGTGGCTTTCTGCTCTATTGAACAAACACTTTTTGACTGAGTCTTTGATACACACTATAACTTGTACCACAGCCTCTCACATCTGCTTTTGACGCGGTACTTAACATATTATAGATTTAACTTCAAATTAACTGGAATATTAATGGCGGCACAGAAATCCAGAGCAACATCTATGGATGTGAGTTTCATTCACTGGCGCTCATTGTGGTGCGTTTCCATTTTAGATTGAAATAGGCAAATATGGCACCTCGGTGTGTTCGGAGTTCAGAGTTTACCCGCATAGCTCGCAACTCAAGGCTAGGTACCACCACATTTCCTCATTGTAAAACAAGTATTTCTCAATAACCCTTAAACATAGAATTCTGAAATTCATACATATTAAAGTTCAGGATATTACCTAGAGAATGGTGAAACAAAAACGAGGTTGAGGCTAATTACATCGATTAAAAAAAACCAAAGTTACCTCTTAATAAAATCTGAAACAACTTGTATGAGTAAACTACACGATGGAATTAAATAAAAACTACACTAAAACATTGGCCTTTTTCTTATGAAGAGAATTGTGAAATTAGATTTTTTTAATTTTATACAAATATTTTGTGAAATGTCAAAATACCTATAAATTCGCGGCGCAGCGCCCGTTCTCCGAACAAATCAGTACCAGCCGAGCCATCTCAGAGGGTGTTCATGTCGCCCTGTGCCGTTCCGCTGTTCGATCATGTTATAGGTAAATATCACAATGACACCGTAGATCGAAGAGATTGTATGCTAACAATATGAAGCTCAATTTTATTTTTCGTTGTATTTGTTAGAATATTTTCAAACAAATGAGCGAAGCGAATGATGTTTTTTTATACTGATTCTTATTACTTTGGTGACAAGGGCGACTAGTATGTGGTGACTGTGGTGCCTGTGGTGACTATGGTTACTATGGTGACTAAGGCGACTGGGGCGACTAGGGCGACTGTTATTATTATTTCGAGAATTGTAAAAAATATTTTTATTATTTATATCCGCTCGATGCTCTTTGGGGTGCGGGTTCGGGTTTTAACCGTGTTGCGGGGTAGACAAAAAGCGTTTTTCCGATTTTTCTTTTGTAAATAATCATTTTTGGCTATTTTTACCTCCTTAGCGGCTATTTTCAACTAAGCAACATAATTTGACGCCTGTATTGCCAAAACCCGATGATCTGTTGTAGCATGTGTATAAGAGAAAAAATCGTCCACACTAAACACAAGCGGCCCTTATGGATCTACATGAGGAGTTGTTGCCATACTCACCACGCTTGGCAGGCGGGTTCGCGAGTGCAGTACGGTATGCTATACACGGAAAGACGCTGCTGCCCATCTTTCAGAGGTATCCCTAAAGAGGCTCTAACTGCATCCATGGGCATGAGAGGAGGGGAACATTCTAATCCTGACACCCCACTGCAAGTGCTTTTAATATACCTAATGATAATGTTAGACAGACACAACACAATATGTGGTAGATGGGAAGGATGGGGTCTAATGGCCGCGTAGAATAGATGTGAAGAATTTAAACGGCTAAATGGGACAAAAAGAACTGTGTACATAGTGTGCGTGTGTAAAGTGAGTGGTATGTATAGCATCAGACGTATGTGTTGTAGGTAACTACATGGATTAAAACTGTGTAATTGTCTAGGCGTGCACGTGAAAAATATTCGTAGACACGAACAAATAAGATAATACTATAATGATCATTAAAACATTGTTTTTGAGAAACGAGTTTTTTTTTAGTGACAACTGTTTGAAATTTTTAGCATTCCCCTACTATATTACTATACTAAGGCGCAAGATGCGAGTGTGTGTAGCGTGTGCGGGCTCGCGGGGCGAAGTAGCGTTTAAATGCCTAAAGTGTTCGAACATCATCGCCTTAAATAAACTTAGTTAGGTATTTGCATCTATTGGTGCCAGTAGGGTGCTGGCAACAGAATTTTGCCTCTTCTCTCTTGCTCGTGGATGCAGTAAGGGCCTGCTAAGGGATACCTCCGGAAGATGGGAAGCAGCTACTCTCCGTGTTTCAACATCTTGTACTGCGCTCGTCAACCCGCTTGCTAAGCGTGGTGAGTATGGCAGTTACCCCTCATGGATATCAAAGGCAGGCCTGTGTTCAGTAGTGGACGTTTTACGTCTGAGACGATGATGAGACATTTGCATTGTAGGTGCCGTGGGTTGCCGGCAGTAGAATTTTGCCTCTCCTCTCTTGCCCGTGAATGGAGTTATCTGCCAAGGGATACCTCCGAAAGATAGGCAGCAGCGTCTTTACGTGTATTAAGTAAAGGTTTGAACCGTTAGATGTGCCCTGATACCAAAATCTGTTGCATTGACTTTTTATGTGTGTTAACATTAATGCTGACAGACGCACACTGGTTTTAAACCAAACAGTTATTATGATCATGTATTGTGCAATTATGTTGCACGAACTATCGTAAAAATAACACACGCCACGTCCAGCTAACACTGTGCTTAGAGGTAACACTGATTCCAAATGAGCGTGATCACCCATTTCGTGTGGCAACAAAACGGTACAGTCTCATTACGGTAAGATATGTAAAAATAAAATAATTATAATTTTAATTGCTTAATACATAAAAGTTAAAATAATATTTAATAATAATTGTTTCTATTGCCGTCCATTGCATTCCATGCCGTGGGGTACCGGCAGTAGAATGATACCCCTCCTCTCATGCCCATGGAGTAAGAGCCTGCTAAGGGATACCTCCGGAAGATGGGCAGCAGCGTCTATCCGTGTATCAACATCCCATACTGCGCTCACCAACCCGCCTGCCAAGCGTGGTGAGTATGGCAACTACCCCTCATGGAGATCCATGAGGGAGGCCTGTGTTCATCAGTGGACGTCTTATGGCTGAAATGATGATGATGAATTGTTTCCAAATAATTATTATAAAATCCTTTTGATCGGTATCGTTAAACGGTGGTTTATTTTATACCATTTTTCAGTTTCGACTCCCATATTAGATTAAAATTTTTCAAAATTAAAATTAAGTCATTTTTTAGTAAAAATGTATATCTACACTATTTAAAGTTTAGCTGCACGCGGTATAAATTAATTTGTGGTTCTGTAATCTCTGGAATAGCAGTGGAACCTGTATACGTTGGGCAGCTAACTTATCTGTCTTATTTTGCTTTTTTTAGGGTTCCGAATTCAAAGGTTCGGCTTAGCAATAGGATCCCGTTTTTAACGGGATCCTATTGCTAAGACTCCGCTGTCCGTCTGTCTGTCTGTCACCAGGTTGTATCTTATGAACTGTGACAGTTTTACAGAAGATGTTTTTCTGTTGCCGCTGTAACAACAAATACTAAAAACAAAATAAAATAAATATTTAAGGGAGGCTCCCATACAACAAACGTGAAATTGATTGAATAATGGTACGGAACCCTTCGTGCGCGAGTCTGACTTTCACTTGGCCGATTTTTTTAATACTTACTATTTGTTGGTTGGCCAGCGCAGCACTCGTTGCTGTGGTACATGTAATGACGCTGCTGCCTATCTTTCGGAGGCAGATTCTTGGCAGATTCTTATGGCATCTGCGGGCATCAGAGGATACTACTGCCGGCACCCACAGCATGTTATTAAAATATGGGATTATCGGGTATTTATCGCGTAATTACCTTTATTTTATTCCCGACGTTTCGACCGGATTGCACCTGGTCGTGGTCGCGGGGAGACCCACAGCATGCTTTTTTAATACTTAATTATTTAAGGTAAACAAAAATTACTCATATTTAGTAATTATTTATTAGGAAACGAAATGGAACAAAATTAATAATAAAATACTTATGAACATTAATATGCTTTATTTCAATGTTTGCCGAGTACACAATAATGAGCTTTACGTACTTAATTCAAAGTCACATTGGAATTTTAAGAATAATTTACAACCTTATTCGTATCATAAATGGTATATTTTACAGTGAATCCCTGAGTTTGGGGCATTAAATAACATATTTATGTTATTTAAATATGTATTAAATAACATAAATATGTTATTTAAATATGTATTAAATAAAAACTGCAACAGAACAAAATATAAAAAAATATAAAAGCACCTGAATTCAACCTTAATTCATGCAGGACTTTATGAGAAAACTTTATGATTGACTTTTTCATATTGACAATATATTTTGAACATTCGATTAGCACTTACCACTAAAATGACAAGCTCGAGGTTTTATTTTCTAAAAGCTTTTAAACACATTCAAAAGAATTAAGTTTAAATTGTGTCATATTTTCTATGAAAAAACCCAGACTTTTTATCGAATCAAAAAAAGGTATCTTAATTTGCAAACGTAAAAAATCTATACATGGAATATAATGCCTTAGACTCTATAAAAAACTTACTTCTAATTTCTGGCTAATACTTAACTTGATATATTCAAAATGGCTTTAAAGTATAAGGCACAGTTTTAATATATTTCTAAACTTACTTTATATTAAAAGGACGAATGATACAACTATGATTTAAAAAATAATAATTTGACACTTACATTATATTTCATGTAAAGTTGATGATAATGATGGAATCAATAATTATGCATAAATTCAAAATCCCTTCACTCTGTATTGTACTTACGAATCACACAATATCGACTTAATATTAAAACACATTCATTATGTATTTATCGCGTAAATTGCCTTTATTATTTCCCGACGTGTCGCTTGGATTGCAGCAAGAATGCTTAATTTAATGATATTTATTAAAACACGTATAAATATGTTTTAATAATGTGTTGTGATCGAGAAAGTTCAAAAAAGTCTTTATTGACATATTTTTACCTAAACTTATTGACGCATGCATTTAATGAGGCAATTTCAAAACGTCAAAATAGTTCCCTACAGCCCAAAAGATGGCGCTTGTGCTATTTTCTATCCGTAAACTTAATTGACAATGACAAAACTAGTTACATGAGACCTAGATTACTCCGCGGCCAGCTCCATCTTTTAGGTTTGGTAGTAAACCATTTTTAATTTTCTAACTTTTCTGAAAACGTCTCTTTAGTGAATCAGTTCTCAGACACTAGATTAGAATCGAATTTTAATTACATTGTGATATGTCCTTTAATCTGGTGAGAAAAATTAAATGTACGGAAAAGGAACGAAAAATGAAACAAAAATTATCATTAGAGTTTTTATTTTAATTTCGAAATGTAACAATAGAATATTTTTTTTGTAAATATAAAATCGTATTTTTTCAATGGATGGATTTTCAAATTTGGAAAACAATTAATGAATCTTAAAGTAACTATTTGGAAAATCAGTCGATTACCATTTATTGAAAAAATTAATTGTTACAAAATCGAAAAAAAACAGAGAAATAATAATAATAAAAATAAGATAGCTTAATAACTTAAGATAAAATTAATAAAACTTTGGTATCTGTACTATCTTCCGAATTAATTTTGGAGTAGAAAAGCTAATGTTATAGAAAAATTACAATAATTATTTACATTGTATACAAGCGGGAATTATAAATAAAATTATTAAACTTAGGTTTATTGTCAGTTCGCAATTTGAGTATTATTTACATTTAGTAATGAGGAAAGGCAGAAAATAAGTTTTATCGAATATTTGAGATTTTAAAATTGACATTACACCTCTTTGTCCACAACTTGTTACTAAATGAATTTAATCGATCCTAATTTTAAAAAGTAAAATAGTAATTTATAAAACTAAAATTAAAAAAAACTTAAACGGGTTGAAAAGCATAATGTTATGTATGAATGAAAAATAAGTACACAATATTATACTATTACCACATTTTTATAAATTAATTTCATATGCGAAAGAATCAATCGATAATTTATTTAATAAATGATTTCCAAACAAATACGTTTGAAATCAACTACAAACTTTTATTATACTTAGGTAACAATAAAAATTTGCTAAATTCTTGCTGAACAATTTAAAAAAATGACGATTGATCGTCGGGGTAAAATTCAAAATTTTCCCGATTCTTTTAAATGCTTTAAAATTCAAAAATTTATAATGCATCGGCTCATACATATTAAACTTATTCATAAGAGATCCGTCGTGGAATCAATTTGTAACTAAAATAATTTCTTAAAAGCTTAACGACAAAATCATTGCAGTTCTTTAACTAAATGAAAGATTAGTACCTAAATTACTTCAAAAATTACGCTTAGACAGTGATTACAAAGAATCCAATTAGACTTTTTGGACGTTAACTTACAAATTATTGATAAGTCAGTCGAACAATTGAATACAACCACACGAATATGCCCAAAACAACAACTAGGCTAGTCAGGGGTCACTTTGTACCGAGCGGAACTGTATTTTAATTTTATTTTCACATCGGGGACTCCTTCTGAAATCCTGAATTTACCCTTATGCTACACCGTATTCTTTATGAGATGGGGTTGACTGAGCTCCATATTGTGGATTAATATATCCCGACTGTGAGCCTGTTAACAATGACTTTTATGGGCTAGAAATTGTCAAGTCTATCTAACACTCGCTCTATCTCCAAAGTCCATTATCTTTATCACATTCAATTATAATATCTATCTACATTTTACTAACCACTTTATTTACAGACCTATCTAGCATTTGACACTGTCATTTGACACAACGTTGTTTTTTGACACTAAGGTTAATGTCACTATTTGACACGAGTGTTTATGTCACTAACTGACAATACAGCAATGTTTTACGTTCACTTATAAACTCAAAACACACTTTAACGTTCATTTTATGTAATCTTTGTCAATATTTAGTTTCACTTCATAATTCTTTACTTTTTTGTATAAGTTTGTCACTAAATTTCCACTTCGTCACTAAATTTCCATTATGTCTCTAAATTTCCACTTTGTCACCAAATTTCCATTTAGTCACTTATTTCCCCTACACCACGTGCGTTTCGTTCCTCTTATTAAACGACTCGTCTATCGTAACGTTCTGTTTCTTCTCTTTCCGGATCGTTCCGTACTGCGGCACGTCAGAAGTCAGATTTTGAACTGTCAAGATCTGACTAGAGTTGCTTTGGGGAGTGCTGGACGAAATCGGACTTCCGTACTGGTTGGTGTATTTGTGACGCGAAGGATCTTTGAGGATGGATTGCGGCTGCTTTGGCGTTTGGGAGTGCTGTAACAGAACAGAGATAAGATTAACATATCTTATTCATACAAAAACATTAGTACAATATTGTTTACGGCAAGACAAACGGACCGCGTTAATGTAATAAGCACATTTTAAAAACGTTTTAAATTCTAATTGATTTAGGTGTGTCTATGCGGAAATCTATTCATACAAAATCTAAATGAACAGCAGTTACATAAATTGAGATATGGGGGTTTAATCGTTTTCTTCTTTCCAAGGATTACACTCTTCAACGGATGATCGGATTTTAAATAAATTTAAAACATAATGAGATTTTTAAAATAAAAAAAAATTAAATATCCTTTATTTCTGCTACCGATTATTAATCGATGTTTTTTGTCTGAGCATAACCTCTAGAACATATGCCCAAATTTAACTAAATTTAAACGCAGCCGATCCTGAAACGCAGGATCTTGCAGCTTCTCTTCCCGCCACAAATCAAGTTCAAATGCAATGGGACTTCAGTGAAGGAAGTCGCTCGCTCGTTTTAAGCTCATGGCGGACAACGAATAAGTTATACGAGATTCTTACCTGGTTACATTGCCGGGGTGTAGCACGGTGACGTCGGGCGGCGTAGTGTTCCGCCAGTCGACTGGCAGTCGTTACAGAGTTAGTTATATATATCACCTGGTTACAATTGTCGTGGTGTAACATGGTGACGTCGAGCGGCGTAGTGTTCCGCCGGTCGACTGGCGGTCGTTACAGAGTTAGTTATATATCTCACCTGGTTACATTGCCGGGGTGTAGCACGGTGACGTCGGGCGGCGTAGTGTTCCGCCGGTCGACTGGCGGTCGTTACAGAGTTAGTTATATATCTCACCTGGTTACAATTGCCGGGGTGTAGCACGGTGACGTCGGGCGGCGTAGTGTTCCGCCGGTCGACTGGCGGTCGTTACAGAGTTAGTTATATATCTCACCTGGTTACAATTGCCGGGGTGAAGGACGGTGACGTCGGGCGGCGGGACGGCCATCTTGTCCAGTCGCTGGCGGCGTAGTGTTCCGCCGGCGGACTGGCGGTCTAGGGCAACTGCGGATACACGCGTTAGATAAGAACTGCGAATAAACATCATCATCATCACAGCCGTAGGATGCCCACTGCTGGACAGGGGCCTCCCTCATGGACTTGTACTGATCATGAGGGGTTGTTGCCATACTCACCACGCTTGGCAGGGTTCGAGCGCAGTACAGGATGTTGATACGCGGAAAGACGCTGCTGCTTATCTTCCGGAGGTTAGTATCCCTTGGCAGACTGCATAGACTGCATCAACGGGCAAGAGAGGAGGTGTAATATTTTACTGCCGGCATCCCACAGCACATGAACATCAAATCGCAGGCAATTAATATTATGAAACATCCATGTGTTAATTGCCCATACATTGCATTTTGAATGATATTAATATAATTTGATTTTGGTCAACCCATTTAATATTGAGATTTCATTATGACTGGCTTTTATTAAACAGTGGACCGCAGTGAGGCGCACGGTCGCGAAGCCGTCCTTGAAAACCGAAACTAGTCGGCATGATATCATCATTATCATTTCAGCCGTAAAACGTCCACTACTGACACAGGCCACTCTAATGGATCTCCATGAGGGGTAGTTGCCATATTCAACACGCTTGGCGAACCGCCTGGGTTCGCGAGCGCAGTACGGGATACACGGACGGACGCTGCTGCCCATCTTACTGCATCCTCGGGCATGAGAGGAGGGGTAACATTCTCTTTCCAGGACACCACAGCATGATATCCGACTTCTAAATTAGAACGTATAAGATCCCAGTATTCTTAAAAATGAATAGCAAAGTCATATAATAAACCGACTTACTGTCAAGTCCGTAGCTATGCGGCGGGCTGGGCATATGCGAGGGGGAGCCGCTGCCGACCCCTCCATTTATGAGGTGTGGCTTCTGAATCTGCTGTCCGCCATACTGCTGCGGAGGGGTGGGGGTGCGACCGGCTTGCTGTAGGGGGTAAATAAATTCAAGTAAACAAATGAACCTAATCTAAACCTTAACAGCCTGCTGGATCCCACTACTGGGCAAAGCCCTCCCTTCACCACTTATCGCGGTCTAGGACTTCTGTCCGCCAATCTGTGTAATTCTCATCCAGTTCGTCCCGCCATCTCCGCCTGGGCCGACCACGAGACCTCTGCGCTTTGTAGGACCCATCGTGTGGTGAAAATAAATAGTCTGAATACTTTGCTCTCGTTCAGACAATATTCTTCTATTGTATTACTTCGTGGGGATGTGCTGTGAAAGCCAAGTTTTTTTGTTTTACTACTAAACGATGAGTCTAGTTTGACCACCTGATGTCTAGCGGTAACCTCTACCTAGCACAACTGCAACATCGCGGTGATCACGTTTACTAAGCACGTGTCCAACGCCACATTGCATAGCGCCCGTCACCCTGAGACATAGAGTTCTAGGGATCTTCAAGCCGGAATATAATGCACCTTACACCGAACATCAGTCAGTACAGGACATCTGTAGGTCTACCATGAATTTCAACAATCTATACTCGCTAGCAACTGTAGTTAAAAAAAATATGAAAACTGCGCAGCGCCTCTAGCAGATAATTTGGTACTAAAATACGCAGTAAACTTTACTACAGCGACTGTAGTTTGGGCTTAATTACCTTAGAATTTGGTACCATGAGTTACAAATCTGACAGATGTTATAGTAACGTACTATTACTACTGTAGTAAAGGCAGGCGATCTAACAGTGACAGTTTATGGTAGACGCACTGTTTATAATGTATCAGGCACTTACCTGTTGCAAGTATTCGCCGATGAGCGGTGGGTACGACAGGTATCTATCCGACGCCATATTGTAGTAAGAACCATCTAGAGGCGGCATCGGGCTTGGAGCTGGCACGTAGTTCGATTTACCTGGTGACAAGGCGGTATTAATGTGGTAATTATAAAAGTTTCGCGATCACAACACGCTATAACTATATTATTAGTGTTTTTCAAATACAGGATTTTATCGCGTTCTTATTTTATTATTTTCCCGTCCTGTATTTAAAAAACTAATAATATGTTAACAAATCGCGAAAGTTTAAAAAGTTCTACATAATTCATATATTGGATTAACGCGTAATTCATCTTTCTAATTATGAAGACCAAGTGAGGGTAGTCTGAAAAGACGCTTATGCTTTGCTGTGGTCAACTCCAGCACGCCAGTTTTACCGCGACCACGACCAGGTGCGATCCGGTCGAAACGTCGGGATAATAATAAAGGTAATTAACGGTAAAGAAAACCATCATAAGGAAACCCGCAGCTTATTCGGCTTCAGACGTATTGACCTGTTATTTCCTCTGACCAAAAGCTGAGAGGATATTATAGGTGCTGAGCAAGCCTAATCCATCTAACAATGTCCAGGGCACTGCAGCAACCTTACTATCCACGAGCAAGAGAGGAGAGGCAACACTACTACCGGCACCCCACACCATAAACGACAACAGCACAAAACTATAGAGCTTTGCTCTAACCAATAAAATTAATCCGAACATCAAATGTATTCGATTTCTATGAAATTGAGAACCTAATTATAAAATTATGGTTTAACTCTATGAAATGAATGTATCTCTTGTTAGTGGCTCAAATAAATATATCATCATCATCATCATCTCAGCCGTAGGACGTCCACTGCTGGACAAAGGCCTCCCTCATGGATCACTACGAACTGATCATAAAGGGCTGTTTTAGCCACGCTTGGCAGGCGGATTGGCAAGCACAGTAAGGGTTGTTGATACACGGCTCCTGCCTATCTTCCGGAGGTATCCCTTAGCAGGCTCTGACTGCATCCACGGGCAAGAGAGGAGTGGCAACATTCTACTGCCGGCACCCCACAGCAATAGCCCAATACAATTGATTAACTCAAGTTAGTTAAGTTTCTTTGCGTTTCTATTTATGACCATTCCATACAAAGACCATACTTGTATTTTAAAAACATTTTCCATTTGCTAAAACCTAATTCAACACTTTCTATTCACTGCGTGATTCTAAGAAGACTTAGAATTTAAACATACTCGACCTGTATTGGCTTTGCGAATGGAATGTGTGAGTACGTTTCTTGTTATAAATGTGTACTTATTTACTGAAGCTGAATTGAACCATTTCTAGATTTTGGTATTTAGATTATATATTTTTAGCGTTCAATGTATTCTCGGTATCGGGGTGATTATCTAATGATAAGAGGAAAATAATTACCTCATTAGTTAAACTTTGAGGGTATAAAATTTCACGTAATGAGCCGTTTTCAGTAACAAAACAAAAAGAGTTTTCTACTAAACCTAACAGATGGAGCTGGCAAGCGGAGTAAGCAAGTTTGTGATTAATCCTGTCATTGTCAAATTGTGCCTACCAGTAAAAGAAAATTAACACCATCTATATGGTTCGAGGTAACTATTTTTGAAGTTTTTACTTTTTAATGAAAACGCCTCATTGTCATCATTAGTATTCAAGTTATAAATACAAGAAGACAAGTACAATGACAGACGCTACAATGTTGACGAAAATCGAGCACCGCGCAGTGATTAAATTCCTTACAAAACAAAGAAAGACTCAAAAAGTAAGAACTATAGTGAAACCTATCTATTTCGTTTTTTCTGAATAAAATAATGCTGGACAATTCACACAGCATCATCTAGCCCCAAGCTAAGCAGAGCTTGTGTTATGAGTACTAGATGACTAATACACATTTTACATATAGATAGATAAACTGTTTATTGTACATTCACCATTATAACATAAAATTCACAAAGAGAAACACAGACAAATATAATATACAATGGGCGGTCTTATCGCTAAAAGCGATTTTCGTATATCGTTTTTTATTAAGCAAAGAAAAACATCCAGAACACCCAGAACAAATATTTACAAATCGTAAAGACATGTTTCGAAATAATCGAAATCAACTAACGAGATTTTGTTTTTCCTCAATAGTTTTGTTTTTTAATCGGTTTTTAACTTATTATTTGATCAAACTGCATGTTGCCGTGAGGAACATGCTAATTATCTTCTCTTAAGCATAATGTATGCAGTAAGAGCCTGCTAAGGGATACCTCTGGAAGATGGGCAGCAGTGTCTTTCCGTGTATCAACATCCCGTACTGCGCTCGCCAACCCGCATGCCAAGCGTGGTGAGTATGGCAACTACCCCTCCATGATCCATGAGGGAGGCCTGTGTTCAGTAGTGGACGTTTTACGGCTGAAATGATGACGAAGTGCATAATGATATCTTAAAGTTACTCTAGTGAGATTCAGAGTAAAGTACACGTCAACAGTCACAGTGTCGAGTGGGGTTTCTGATATGCTCGCGCTAACCGCATCCCACTTAAGATTGTGACTGTAAATGTGTTGCCCGTGACTGAATCCCGCTTCTGATTGCGACTTTTGAAGATTAACCTGTGAATCCCACTTCTGATTGCGACTTTTGAAGATTGACCTGTGAATCCCACTTCTGATTGTGACTTTTGAAGATTAACCTGTGAATCCCACTTCTAAATGTGACTTTTGAAGATTAACCTGTGAATCCCACTTCTGATTGTGACTTAATTTTTTTGAATACATACCAGTACTTCTCCCTAAAGTTCCGTGTAGATTAACATCCTTATGCCTGTGCGGGTGGGGCAGGGTGCGCGCGTGCTCTTCGTAATAGTTAGGAGGGGGGTAGTCCAGGGGAGGGGGCAGGATCACTCCCTGGTCTTCGATTAGGTAGTCCGATGTCTGGGTAAGAGTTTCAAAATTAGTTTGTCTGAATAAATTAATTTCAAGCCCACACAATACAACCATCCTGAAAATTTATCTTTAAATCTATTTTGGTTCGTGAATTGTTTTGTTTTTCTTTTATGTTGATTAGTACGGTTCCTAGAACAAATCGGTTTAAGTGATTAGAGTATTTCTGTAGTTTAAGTTCATTTATTAAATAAGTATTTTCGTACTATTTCTGCATGGTTTACACAATAAAGAGTGTTAGCTATCTTCTAGATCATACGGCACAGTGATTACGTATCTCGCGACAGGTTTTGCAAAAGGCCATCGTTGCTCTCAAATGTCAATTCCTTGCTGTTCTCTAATACGAAATTGACGTTTGGCAGCAACGATTGCCTGTTGCAAAACCTGTCGCGAGATACGTAATCACCCTGCCGGTCCTACCATCCTACGGCTGAGATGATGATGATGGTGATGATGATGATAACACGTCTAATACCGAGCGTGCATCATACGCTCGGTATTAGACGTGTTATCATCATCATAATCATCATCTCAGGCGTAGGACGTCTACTACTAAACATAGGCCATACTCATGAATTTCCAAGTACTAATCATGAGGGGGTTGCCATACTCACCACATTTGGCAGCCACGTTGGCGAGGGCATCATGGAAAGACGCTGGTGCCCACCTGCCAGAGGTATCCCTTCACAGATTTTGAATCCATCTACCGCATATACTGCATATACTACATGCAAGAGGAGAGAGGCAATATTCTACTGTAGGCACCCTACGGCACAATGTCGAATTACAAAATTTAGGCTAGCGGTTGGGTGGCGTGCTGGCAGTAGAATGTTACCTCTTCTCTTATACCCGTGGATGCAGTAAGAGCCAGAGATACCTCCGGAAGATCGGCAACAGCGTCTTTCCGTCTTAAATATCCCGTACTCCGCTCGCCAACCCAACTGTGGTGAGTATGGCAACTACCCCACATGGGGATCCGTGAGGGAGGTCTGTGTTCAGTAGTGGAAGTTTTAAATCTGAAAGGATGATGAAGGCTAGCAGTAGATAAACTTCATGTTCTCACCTGACTTAGCATATTGTTATGCCTGCTCGGCATACTAGGTATCTCAGGTATGGGCGGCGGGGGGCGGTCGTCGCCATCTTGGGAATAAGTCTCGGATTTCTCAGAGACTGAGCTCAGGGTCTCTCCAGTCATCGTGTCATTGTAGGAGGATGGTGCGTACATCTCTATGGTAGCTGATTTTGAGGACTGGCCCGCTTGCTCTGCGGAAATCGGGATGGTTAGTAAGGTCTAAAAATAACATAATACAATGCTGAACTTTTCGGTCGGCGTTGATGGCGCTTCAATTAGGCTTGTTCACTGGAGCGGAGGGAGATGGAAATAACGGAGCTGATAATATAATTGCATGAAAATTAGTTTAGTTGAAATTAGAACAGCACTGCTTTTCTCCTCTCCGCTCCACTCCAGTCTTAAGCAGAGATGTTATGGAAGATGGATGATTTCTAAGATATGTACGTGTGTAAGATTTTTTTTGTAAATGCGTACTGTACTTATTTAAGGATAAAAATAAACCAGTCTCAGTCCAATATCAAACTAATAATAATAATAATAATTTTCTTATAAATATAAAACTGACAAACAAATTATATAATATTCAGCGCAATTATCAAAACCTGTCTTTGTGACATTGTGTGAAAATGTGTCTACCATGAGTTGTCACTGTTAGATCACCAGCCGTTACTACAGTAGTAGTAACGGCTGTTGGTAGTACGTTACTATGACATCTGTCAGATTTGTAACTTATGGTACCGAATTCTAAGCATATAAAGCCCTAACTACAATCGCTGTGGTATAGTTTACTGCATATTTTAGTACAAAACTATCCGATAGAGGCGCTGTGCAAGTTTTCTTACATTTGTTTAACTACAGTCGCTAGCGAGTATAGATTATGAAAACTCATGGTAGACCTACTTGGAGATAAGGGAGGTGCTAGTTAAAAAAACTTAAAACTTGTATTGAAAATATAAAAATTAAATTGTGGCAAAATTTTAATGAGTTCGGAGTGTGAAATAAGTGAGGGGCAACATTCTACTGCGAGGACCCCGGCAAATATTAATTATTAATCTTTATTAATTCCCCATGTGTCCCCGTAAACGCTGAACTTTTCAATCAATTAAATGCCTGAAGTATGCAAAGTGGAAACAGACATTGTAAATGGACCCACTTTAATGAAAACTGAAGTGAAGTGTCAGTTTCAAAAAGGCTAATTTATTATTATTGAAAGCATTCACGTGTCGGAAAATTCCGCTTTTGCATAGCTTTGGTAAGTAATTGGCCTTCGATATCGTTTATACAGCGTCAGCAACTGGTATTTATGTTTTATTGGAGGCTGCTGTGTCTGGAACATTGTTTATTTTATTTTATATTAGAACTTACAGGAAAACTTACAGCAAGGAATTTAATAATTAAAGAAATAGGTACAGAAAGCCAATTAAAACTTTCCACATATGGGAAGAAGAATACAAATATAAAAATATAAAAAGTTGTTAAATGAATAATGCCCCTCATCTTTTCTTATTTAGTAAAATTATGATCTTTTATATTTTAATTTAACAATGGCTTATGTCGGCCCCGTGCGCGGACGGGCATTCGATCTCATAATGATGATTTTTTTGATAAATCAAAAAGTTTCGGAATAAACTTAATTTATAAAACTGTACTATTTATGAGTAATTAAGAAATAAAGCTATATCTAGACACTGGAAAGCAAAACAGGACAATAATAATGGTCATGCTATATCAAATAGAAATGGAGCAAACTTAAAACTTTTAACTGTTACTATATTGAAATTTTGTTTACTTTTTGATAAAGTGAGATCAATTTGTTATATTTTTACTGACAGAAAGCAATATTAATCTACTACGACGTAGCCTACGCCTACGACGCAGATACTCTACGCCGTAACCACACTACGCTGTAACCAGTCTACGCCGTAGGCGCTCTACAGATAAAATTTCAAATCCACTATAATATTTTAACTTAACCATGCCAACTTACTAAGAAACAAAAACACAACAATAAATAAGCAAACAAGAACCAAAACTATTTTTTAATTGTTATTTTCCAATTTATATCGACACGTTACAACTAAAAGTGCGCGTTAGTTCCATTGATTAATCTTAAAAGTCAAAATTAAATGTCTTTAAATAATCTTTAAAGATTCCAACAAAGACAACAAGTAGTGTTAGTTGTATAAGTAAAATAAAACAAAAAAAAAAACAAAATACAAACCTTTCAAACGCCTAGCTCTTCGCTTCAAAACAAAACACGCAACCAAGCCAGCATTTATCAAAATCAGTACAGCCGCTGTTATGGATACGTAGACTATGACCGGTTTGGACACGTCGGCGGATTCCACGTACTCTGTCGCGACTACGTTCAACTCCCCTAACTTCTTCATCTGTGCTTCGGATAAAGCTAAAAGAAATAACAAAAATAGCAAATAAAATAAAAAAAGCAGACATAATAAAAACAACATAAAGATGCGTAGAGACTGGTGGAAAGTAACATGAAATGTATCGTGCAATGAAAGAATTCGCCGTACACATTGCTGGAATTTATCATGAAAGGTAACACTTTGTAACAATTTCTCATAGTTTAGAAGTCTTGTGCATTTCACGCGCTTGATACGAGCATTACTAGCCGCGCGCGGAGCGACCAGTGTTTTGTCGGTTTTTCGAACAAACAGTTCGCAATGCGCAAGCAGCAGCGTAAACGGTCGCAGTATGCGTCCACGCTTGCAATGAAAGATACAATGATACATTTCATGTCACGTTTCACCAGTCTGTGTGCACCTTAATGACAAAATAAAGGATTAAGAATGGACCCTCGGAAATATTGATCGAATTATTTAATATAAATAAATAAAACAAATATTTTATTGTTGGTCCTCTGGAAGTTTTGAACTAATTGAAATTTGAATGAACCCTTTGAAGTTTTAATCGAATTATTTAATTGAAAATAATAAAACTTTATTGGTATCTTACTCGTAAAACGGAAAATTGACACTAACAGGGATAGATCCTTTTATTTTACCTACTAAATTGTTATTGAAATATTATATTGAGACTTTCATTATGTTATTAATTACAGATTTAACAATCTTGGGGTATCGGTTCACCAAAATATAACGAATATTAAAATTTCAATTGTTATTTGTACCTTGGGACGGAATCTGATCCAATCTGTCAAACGTACTAAGAACATAACATAAGAAAGAAGTTGATTGTTAATTAACGATGACTAACTATAACGACCGAGGTAAGTTCTTCTCTTCACTTCTTTTCCTAACTCGCGTGTCATCTGAAGTGAACAGATTCGATTAAGTTACGGTTACAGTCCTGCGCAAGTTGCATCCACAGACGCCTAGCGACGTGAACTATGTCGTCGAGTGTGGCGAGGTGGCCACCGATCGCCCGACACTTCTTTACCCCAAGCTCGGCCACCATTCAGTCGAGGCTTGGCTAGACACAAATAAAACTAAATATTTCCACAGTTTTTTAATCAAATTCATTTTTAAAATGGTCGACACTTAGAAAATATATTAAATGACTGCTAAGAGATTTATTGTACTTCAAAAGCCAGCACAACGAAATTCACAACACGAATCAAGTTAAAACTAATTCAATTCGGGAATAAATCGTACATTTTGTTCAAAATGGCCGCCACGGCCGGACTTAGGTCCGGGGTTGATTTCAAAAATATTTTTGCTGCTTTAGTATTTTGAATCTTTGATAGATATAATGCTTAAAATAAAATAAACCTGTGATTTTAATTTTAGCAAAAGTCAAAGTTTTCTGTAACTTTGTTAATATATAAATCACAAATTGGACTGAAAAACATTTTGATATCAAATATATTTAAAGGAGTTGTGTGTAATTTGTATTAGTTTTATCATCATAATTTCACAGCTTTTGGATAATATTTTTAGTTTTTTTATATGCTTAGAAAACCTGTACCTTTGGTAATAATTAAGTTCCACATTTATCTTGCCCTTTTCTTACAATCCTCAGTCCAACCCCATATCAAAGCACTTTCATTGGGGTCGCGTTCTTAATGCAGTCTGGGCTGCTTAGTTTCAAGAGCTCGGAGTTGTGTTCTTTATTCAGTTATATTTTATAAAGATCTTTGGCCGGTTGATTTAATATTTATTTTATTTTAGATATATTTGACCATTGAGCTTTTGAGAGCAATTTTATAAAACTCGAATAATTTTAATAGGGTTCAATTTTTATAATTGCTTTTGAGGCTTTAAATGTAATCAGAAAATCAAACAATATTGAGTTAGTTTTATCGAAATTATTTTTTATTGTTTCTAAATAGTGGTTTTTGCTCTGTGTGTTTAGAGTAAATTAATTTTTTTTTTGATTGCTAGGCTTATTTCCTTTGTATTTTATATAAATTTGTTATTCTCATTTGATATCTGACCTTTCATGAATGGCCCTTCGATTTTATGACTTTTACAAATTACCTGGGCCTAATAAAAAACAATAAGAAGAGATTTAACCGATTTTTTACATAATTATAATTGTATATATATTTTTTTTTATAAATTTCCGGAGTTTTGCGACGCTATTCCCCTGTGCCAGGTGATTGGAATCTACTTTTTTTATAATTACTACCTCAACTCACCCAGGTGAGTTAGCCCAAGTGATTCAAGTGCAAAATCCTTTTTGTACACTATTATTATAAAAAAAAAAGTAAAACGTGAACTACGTTGCACTATACTCTACATAATATAAGACATGCCAACATTCTTAAAAAAAGCTACGAAAATAAATCCAAACATCCATTCTCAAAACATTTAAACTAAACTAATTTATACTCTACTAATCTAACTTAAAACTTAAATTCAAACCTCGTATCCGTTTATTAGTCCGACGATGCAGACAGAACCCAATAAGGAGTACATTCAAGAGAATAAGTGCAGTTCCTATTATAGTCCCGGTAATAATGAACACGCCCGGGACGCTGTAGGAACTGAACTCTTCTGAACTTGACTGTACCGATGTTGGGAGAATGCCTGAGTTGCGTGAAATTGATAATATACTTTGAAACAAACACATTCAGTCGATGGTTACGAGAAATCGTACTAATTTTATAATCAATTCATCGTCATCATCATAATTAGCATAGTTTAATGTCATCAAAGTTTTACATGCTTTTTGTTAAAAATCAAATATATCTCTATCTATCTAGTGTTGCACTGCTCTGCATAGGATTGATGATCTTAAGAAGATATTAACATTTTCAATTCTAGCGGGATTCGAACCCGCACGTGACGATCATGACCGGATGGTAAAGGACCACGTAAAGGCCTTTATCCGTTTATTAGTGTTCTTGTTCGCTTCTTTCCCTCACTTGGAAAAAAGTTATCTGATATCATAGAAGAGCGAGACCTTCTTACACAAGTATTGTCATGCTTAAATGAAGGTCTCTATCACTGTCATGTTTGTTACTATTTTTACAGAAATAAACATTATTTTATTTTAACTTATTTATTTATTATTTATAATTGCAGTTCTTATGATAGTACCGGTAATAATTAACACGCCCGGGACGCTGTAGGAACTGAACTCTTTTGAACTTGACTGTACCGATGTTAAGAGAATGCTTGGGTATTAGTTGATAACTTTTGAAAAGGGTATAATACTCGTATATTCTTGAAAAAACACAGTGTTAAGTTACGAGACACCGTACTTTGGATAGTACACGGTTCGTGATGAAATTATGAATAAATCATCATTTTACAGCAGCAGAATAATGATATTAACATTTCATCGTTCATAATTTCAGTCGTAGAACGTCCACTACTGAACACAGGCCTCCCTCATGGATCTCCATGAGGGCTAGTTGCTATACTCACCTTGGCAGGCGGGTTGGCGAGCGCAGTTTGGTTGGTACACGGAAAGACGCTGCTACCCATCTTCCGGAGACATCCCTTGGTCTCTTACTGCATTCACGGGCAAGAGAGGAGGAGTAACATTCTACTGCCCACGGCTTATGCCTTTGTTTTAAAAACCCAATACTCACTCAGCGTAGTGGCCTTAGTGTCGTCCGGACGGTACTTGCTCTGTCCTATTTTGTTGACCGCCATCACTGAGAACACATAGTCTGTGTTCCGTTCCAGTCCACCGATCGTGAACGTGGTGGCGTTCTTAGGCACTACGTCTTCGTATCTGTACGACTCATCGTATATTCTCCTGGAAATTTTGGGAATTTTAGATCTTCTACACCATCCCGTTTTTACAAAATGAATTCTCGCGTTAATTTTAAAAGTGAAATCTATCTATACAATTTATTTATGTTTGTATGTATCACTAGTCACTACTTTATGTACAATGATGATATTGGTGACATCCGTTTAGACACTAAGTGTACTTTTCTTTTCCACTTTATGTATTACCATGGACTAATTAACATTACTAACGTTTTGTAAACTCTTTTTGTTGAACTGGTGAATTAATAAATACGTCGCTGCTGTAAAACCCTCTTTACTCAGGTTTCAGCTGAAAATCAGCGTTGGGCTGTATCAGCGCACCCAAATTTTATGCAGAGCTGAACGCCTTTTTAGCTCAAAAGCAAATTTGTTTATATACTTAATTAATTAATTATTCCTTGGTTTAGTATTGCAAGTAACATCTAAGTAGACTTTTGTAATTTAGTGATAAGTAAATTAATTCTTTATCTTTTTATCTTCAATGAAGAGTGGTGGGAAGTGTTATGTCCGCGGTGGGGGGTAGTAATTAGTGTTACCTGTATCGGACCCTGAACCAAGTGTAGAGTCCACCGTCGAAGCCGGGCTGCCATTCGAGGGACACGGTGTTGTGAGTCACATTCGTCACTATTAGAGATATCACTTGATCTGGAACAAATATCATCACCATTATCTCAGCCGTCAGACTCTCTCGTGGATTTCAAAGATCATGAAGGTGTCTTTGCCGTACAAGCCGCGAACTCTTTTAACCATTTAATTCTCCAAACTCTGCATGCTTCGAGGCTAGATGAAGCCTTGTGAAATCTGCAGCATTAATTAAAAAAATGATATCAAAATATCTTACCTGGTGCACTAGTAACATCCAGCTTAACAGACGTTGTCGAGAAACCCAGCTCATTCCTCGCCCCGCACTCATAGGTGCCGTAGTCCGACGTAGTGACGTCACTGATCAGCAGCACCGACGTGTACGTCACTGCGTCTGTTTTGACGTACTCCGCGTAGTACTTCGTTGACGTGTTGACGGGCAGTTTGGCGCCGTTCTTCGACCAGGTGAAGTTTGGCGCTGGCGCTGACTTGGACCTGAAATGGGTTTTAGGGTTAGATATGGTGGGATGTGGTAGGCCGTGGGGTGCTGGCAGTAGAATGTTAGCCCTCTTATGCCCGTGGATGCAGTAAGAGCCTGCTAAGGGATACCTCCAGAAGATGGGGAGAAGCGTCTTTCCTGGTATCATCATCCCGTATTGCGTGCGCCAACCCGCTTGCCAAGCGTAGCGTATGGCAACATTCCCCTCATGATCTTGAAGATGTATGAGGGAGGCCTATGTCCAGCAGTGGACGTGGACCACAGTCCTACGGCTGCAATGATGGTAGTAAAAGGTACCCGTTGGAGAGGACCATTTGGCAAGAGGAATGTCGTCAGCAAAAACGACGGTGGCCTGATGATATTGTACAGTCGCCTTCATAATAGAAGATACCACTAAGCTTTAAAACATTCGGCCAGTTATAAGGCAAGACCACAAAAAAATATCAAAAACATCACTCCGCGGTTTCATCCGCGCAATTCCCGTGGTTTTTATGAATGTAATTATGAATGTAATGTAAATAAATGTTGATAAAATATAGCCTATGTTCATCAGAAATAATGTAGGATTCTACTTCTCTTATTTTTGTTTTGTTATAAAATGTTCATTTGTATGTGAATGCTTGTTTTACAAATAAATAAATTATCTTATCTTATCTTATCTTAATAGTGAAATATTTTTTCAAATCGGTGCAGTAGCTACAATGTGGGCTGGAAGAAATAGTTTTAAGCGATAAGGCCGTCTATTGTACATCTAAGACATAAAAATATCTGAATTGAACGAATTCAATTATGTGCTTTATTCAATTAAAATGTGTCATGTTCTTCTTTTGTAAATTGACTGTTCTTCTTCTTTTGAATAATCACTTATTGACTTTTATTATAATTTCAAATATTTTTGTGTACAGTCGGGCAGTAAACGATACCACTAAGACAGTGTTACCTTAGTGGTATTCTAAACTATAAGCGTGACTGTACAATAAAGTGTTCATTCATCATCATCATCATCATCATCCACAGTCTGACTTCACCCACTGCTGGGTATAGACCTCCCTTAGTTTGTGCCATCCATCACGGTCCTGTGCTAGTGTTCATAAATTATATTTTCTATTATTTTTTCACTTTCGTTCCAGCCGCCGACCAGTCAACACCTCGGCGTCCCACCTGCCTCGCGGAGAGGCGAAACACGTGTCGTCGTATAGGTTTGGGTATGCATGTTGCACTGACAAGCTAGTTCATTGCATTTTACTATATTTTCTATTCTTACTTGCAAGTCAATCGCCCAACATGCCCAACATTGGACGCAGCCTTCGCCAGAAACGGCGCCGAGTCCATTTCCGGTTTGAACTTGACCACCAGCATCACGTCCTGTCTGCTCTCCCCGCCATACCCGTTGTCCACGACGCATTGGAAGTTACCGACGTCAGCACGCGTCGGCTCCTTGATGAGGAGGTAGCTGGTGGAGTTACGAGCGTCGTAGGATACTTGGTCGCGGGAGATGGTGTACCCTTTCCTCTCCCAGCGTATGTGCTCGGAGTTTAGCGGGTTTCCTGGGAAAGAAGGATGCGTAAAGAAATATTCATAATCATTTTTATTTATTATTATTTATTATTCATTTTCATTTACCTTTTTGTGACTCAAGCATGTCACCTACTTTTCTTATTTTTGTTATAAAATGTTCATTTGTATGTGAATGCTTGTTGTGACAAATAAATAATCTTTCTATTATCTATCTATCTATCCATCTATTTCATAATATCTGCTGCTGGCTAAAGGCCAATGATCAAGACTTATTTAGTATACTAGTCGTACTCCGCAGTTTTACCCACGTAGTTCCCGTTCGCGTGGGAATACAGGGATAATTCTAATGGTGAAATAATTTTAAATCGGTCCGGTAGTTTTTGAGTTAATTCATTACAAACATAAAATATACAAAATGCAAATCGCGCCTCTGGCGAATAGTTTGGTACTAAAATACGCAGTAAAATACTACAGCGACTGTAGTTTGGGCTTAATTTGCTTAGAATTTGGTAGCATGAGTTACAAATCTGACAAATGTCCTAGTAACGTACTAGTACTATAACTGTAGTAACAGCAGGCGATTCAACAGTGACATCTCATGGTAGACACACAGATATTATTTTCGTTAGTATCCATCTATTCTATACAATTATTCATTTTTTTTAATATTATAATCAGTACTTTCCATATACTGGTGGAACTGTCGTATATATGTAGGTTTCCTCAATACAGGTCCAGACTAGTGAGGGAACCATCAGAAATCCCCTATCCATGAGATACGTCTCGTCAACAACCAAATGTAGTTACTTAAACTACACCTTTTAGTAGATACTTAAAAAATTAAATTAAATAAATATATTTTATTTATAACACTGGAGTTCATATTACATGTTACATGACACACAAGCAATAATAAAATTTAAAGAAAATAACAAATGTAAACATAAAAATAGAAATAAAAGTTGTACATAAATAAAGAACACCTACATAATTTTAATACTTTTTTTTTAAATATTTCTCAAGTATCATGTTTTCGTTTTTGCTGTAAATAAATGATTTTTATCTTTATATGATTATTTATTACTTATATTTATAATTTTTTTAACTATTTACTTTATGTACATATATATAGAGGTATAATATACTGGCTGACCGGGTGCCCACTTCGTTGGGCGGTAATTTATAGCCTATCAGTAAGAGAATTTTGAAAATAGCTTCAGTAGATCCAGAGATTACCCCCTACAACCTCACAAACTTACAAACTTTACCTCTATATAATATTAGTATAGATTAATAATATTTATCTTTATCTAATTCTAGACAGATGGGGTTACTTACCAACAGCAGTGCAAGACAACATGGCGTCCTCTTTAGGGCTTGATATTCCTTCTTGCGACACTGATTTTATTGATGCGGAATCTAGAAGGAAACATTTAAATTATTTCTATAGCTTTTTTGTGCAAATAAGATACTTACATTATTGTTATTATTATTAAGAGCCTGTAGTGTCCCACTGCAGAAAACTCCTCTACTTCCATTCATTGCGGTTCTCCGCAACAAGGGCCCATTCCTTATTAAAAGAGTCGAGCTCATCTCGCCATCTCCGTCTAGGCCTTCCTCGTGGACGTTGTCTGCCCGGGACCCAGTCGTCAGTTGCGATCTTCGCCCACAGCTCGTCGTCATACGACACACGTGCCTAGCCCAGTCCCATTTGAGTTTGGCGGATTTTTCTGCGACGTCGGTCGGCCATTTGCGTTTTGGAGCGCAGTGTCGTGTTTTTAACGACTTAAAGCTTTTAAATACATAAGAATGAGTTTATATGTTCCACACTTCTGTGACTTCGGTGACTATGGCAACTGACGCTACTGTGGCGACTGTAGCGACTATGGCGAAAATGTTTTACATTGCCAGGCGTCCCGTGACGGCTCAACTTTTTTAATTTTTAATTGTGTAATATAATGTCTGTATTTAAGTAGTTTTTCTTTCTTTGTACCGTTGTCTGTGCTGTTTAGTTGCGGAATAAATGTCTATCTATTTATTTATCTAGAGTGAACATTAACAGTGATGAATTAGCACAGCATACTATAGAAACTGTTTCGAAATAGCACCATAGCACGCTAAGTGTTCTTAAGTCCGTACAAATAGCATCGCATTAGGATTAACTAGGAATTATTAATTAGGAAATTAATGATGTTATTGGTAAAAAAAAATATAATATTAGCTACGGCCGCGCCTTAAGAGTTGACAGATAGCGCCCTAAAGTGATAGCCAACGGTAACCGCCTGCTAATATGCTTGAACCTAAGAAGAGTAAAAATGTTGTGTACTCACAGTGAACGTTAACAGAGATATTAGCAACGGCCGCGCCTTGCGAGTTGACAGCCTCGCAAGTGTACACGCCGGCGTCGAGGCGGCTGAGGCGCGTCATGTTCAGCATACTGCCTTCGGAGACTATCCTGTCGCCTGCAACAAACAGCTCGTTACGAACGAAGTTCATAGTACTACGAACTAATTCTGTCGCAAAGCAGCAATGTCTGCATCGCTGTGTTCCGGATTGAAGGGTAGAGGCCGATGAATTTACGGGCACATGAGAGCTTTCAACTGGTCACGTGCTTAGTGACACCGCGGTATTGCAGTACATCGGGTGGGCCTGCGGCTTGTCTCGTCTTTTAAGATAAGATAAGAAGCCGTTTTGTTCCAAAAAAAGTGTAAATTACAAAACATTAATAAATTTCATGTGAATTGTTGTAACATGCATAAATATATGTAATTCATCAATTATTATTAAAAAAATGTATAAAATTAGAATTTTATATTATATAACATAATTATATTAGTTTAAAAGAATCTTGTTATTTTTGGATGTCTATTTCTGGACGAAGGCCTCCCGGTCTCGTCTTTTAGTAATATAAAATAAAGAACGGTAGAAGAATTTAATGATTTCAGCAAAAATAATTGCTGATTGTTCGTTCGCCTCTAGATAAAAATTCAACAGAAATGCATGCTTCTTTCGGAGAATATTCTGTCGTCAGTAACAAACATTACTGTGCTTTGCACAGCGCAACGGTACCACTGAAACCCAGTACTGCGGCAGCATTCGTGTTGTTACAGAAAATACTGAGTGGCGACTGATTTATCCTCAATAAGAGTTATTTTTATTAATTACTAGCCGCACTCCGCGGTTTCACCTGCGTAGTTTCCCGTGAATAATCTATAAATCCTATAATCCCGGGAATAAAAATATAGCCTATATTACTCACGGATAATGTAGCATTCTAATGGTGAAATAATTTTTCAAATCGGTCTACTAGTTTTGAAGCCAATTATTAGTGTCGATGTAGATATTATGTGTATACTGTAACGTTTTCTATTTATTTATGACGGGTTAAATAATCTTCCTTGACCCCATGTAACCCATTTTGAGAATTCCCCACGTCTAATACTTTTTTTTTTAAAGTCCCGTTAATCAATCAATCGTTAATAAAAAAACTGTTTCAAAATCAGTCATCATAAATTCGTCGTGTTATATTTTATTGCTTATTTTTTTGATGTTTTGTTTAATTTAGTATATTTTTTGTTGTATATAAAAAAAGTTTGTAAAATGCATGCTGAGTTCACTGTTTGTTAGAAATAACACCGGGAATGCCATACCCGGGAATGTCAGAAATTCGATAAATTGTTGTGTTTATTTCAAGTTGTGAACCAAATAATAAAAAAAAAATCACTTCTACTTACTAGCACTGCTGTAAACAGATTGCGTTATCGGCAGTCCATCCTTAGTCCAGGTATAGCTGATGCTGCCAGGGTTGCCGTCCGCCCTCACCATGATGATGAGAGGCTCATTCTCCACGCCCACTGTTGTGTAAGGCGTGGTGTCGTCGAATATTGGCGCGTCTGTGGGCAAAAACGTTTTTTTAATACTAATAAATATTTTTTTAAATTAAATGAAAATGGGTTTATTGGTACACCACACCTTAAACATAATTAATAATCTATTTTATAAAGGTTACAGTTTTTTATAAAAGTGTGGTGTGCCCAAAGGTTTTGTCTCAGCAATAGTTGTACCTAAGATAAAAGATGCAACACTGGTATTCTGACAGAACCTTTTGAGTACCGCAACAGAACACATAAAAATAATACGAATAAACAGAAATGTCAACGCAGTCATCACTTGAAAAAAAATTGTACGTAGCCTAAGAAACTGATTTTTATAGTATTTTACACTTCATTTCTTCAAGAAAATGAAAAACCTCATCGAAAATTTACGATTCCGGTGGGATTTAAGAAGCGTCTAGGATCGATTTGACGTGGGTTCGAATCCCACCGGCATTGTAAATTGATGATAAGGTTTTCATTGCTATACCTCTAAATATATTTATTTGTCACACACATTTTTGTTACACACAAGAAACACCCGTAGGAAAGCAAGTCAGATTATAATAATTAAAAGTAGCTAGATCACGCCGCTACAGCTATTCTACTTTGTTTATATATTATCTAGCTTTTGCCCGCCACTTGGTCCGCGTGGACGTCATAAAACATAAAATCCCCTTTTTCACGCAGAGCCACTTTGATTCGAAAATATAAATCCCATTTATTCCCTATCCCGTGGGAATTTCGAAAAATCCCTTCTTAATGCACCTCTAGGATACTCAAGGTATGTATATGTGTGCCAAATTTCAAGTCTTTAGGTCCAGTGGTTTAGGCTGTGCGTTGATATATCAGTCAGTGAGTCAGTCAGGATTTTGAGTTTTATACATTTGTCACACACAGTCGTGGGGTGCCGGCAGTAGAATTTTACCCCTCCTCTCATGCCCGTGGATGCAGTAAGAGCCTGCTAAGGGATACCTCCGCAAGATGGGCAGCAGCGTCTTTCCGTGTATCAACATCCCATACTGCGATCGCCAACCCGCCTGCCAAGCGTGGTGAGTATGGCAACTATCCCTCATGAGGGAAGCATGTTCAGAAGTAGACGTTTTGCGGCTGAAATGATGATAAATAATTACTAGCAAATCAAAAGCGCGTAGAATATGTTTCTTTACAGAGTCCTAAAGTCCTACCTAAATTCCATTTTTACAGAAACAAGCTGATTAAATCAGTAACCTGTTTGATCCAGAATTCCCTTTGATTTAGGTATGTTGATGGGGAGGTCCCTAGGGATCCACCGGCTACCTTTCAGGTGGTCCGCAGGGACCTTGAAAGTGATTTTAGCGAAAGCATTTGCATATTGGCTTTATATTGAGAGTTTATTTATGTTAAAATTTGTAAGGTATTTCATCGGTGATATAACTTGAATGGATTTTTTTATCGTTGAGAGCGTTGCTTTTTCTAAATTTACGTGAGAGGTACTGTTCATTTTGTTAAATTCGGATATTTATCATCATCTTCTCAGGTGGACTTGCTGGCCAATACCGCTGCTCAAAAGTTTCTGTACGATCTCAGGTTGACTTTTCGAATTTCCCGATTCGTAGAAAAAAAAACTCAAGTTCTTACTTATTGTAACGAAGATTATTCCGACTTTGACACTTAAAAAAATAAAATTCTATAAACACTTTATTCAGTGCAGCCGCATGGACCATATTGACGCGTCACAAGTTACAAAATAAATCAACACAATTAATAGAATAAAAGCACAAAATTAAACCTGTTCACTTCAGATGGCGAGTTAGGAAAAGAAACGAACGGAAGAACTTAACTCGGTCGTTATAGTAATCGTTTAACAATTTTCTTTTGTCATAGGTATGTTACGTTCAACGGAGTTCGAGCAGTTTTCGTCCCAAGTGGTTTTGACCTCTAGGTAATCTAATCATTCATCATCAATCATCATCATTACCGTCGTAACCCTGAAAAATCGATACGTGTCGGAATATTCTTAAACGTATTACGTGAGTAATCCCCGTATGCCGTGGGGTGCAGAATGTTGCCTCTCCTCTCTTGCCCGCGGATGCAGTAAGAATCTTCCAAGGGATACTTCTGAAAGATGGGCAGCAGCGGTTTTCCGTGTATCAACATATCGTACTACGCTCGCCAACCCGCCTGCCAAGCGAGGCGAGAAGAGCAAGAATCCCCCCCTGATCTTGGAAATCCATAAGGGAGGCCTATGTCCTGCAGTGCGTCTTACTGATGATGATGATGAAAGCACTCATCATTCCAATAATACAATGATTTAGGATACTTACACAATACTTTCAGAGCCAGTGCATCATTGACACTCCTCTCCAGAGCTTCGTTCGTCGCCTGGCACGTGTACACGGCTCCATTAAGGTCCTTGGTGGTTTCCAGCTTCAGTTCTATCGTGGAGACTGTTCCACCGTGGAGGCCTTTTTTCTGCTGCATCGGTAGACCTGAGGCAAGACATAAGAACGTAAAGAAACGCGTAAAGTTTTAAAGGAAAACATGTCTAAATTATCAACATATGTATATGAAGTAACAAATCCGCTAATCTATTTCTAATGAGGCACCCTCAGGAAAAGTCGGCTCCGTACGGAAAGGAATATACTAGAAACAGCAAAAACAGTAGTTTTCCGACTTCCGGCGCACGAAAGAGGCCACACGTTTTGGGAGCAGTAATTTTGTTTACACTCCTCTTGTTCAAAGAGATCGTCATTTCTTTCTCTAGGGTCTAGGGGAAAAAGTTTTTTTTGTCTGTCCAATGACAATGAGCCTACAAAAACGAAAAAGTCTTTAGTCATAAGTAGAATAATCATGAATAAAGAAAGATTTGACTTATTACTGTTTCATAAAAAACAAAATGTGCAATTTGTACATCAAATTGCACATTTAATTTTTAATAAAATAAACTAGTCATATTGTATTGGATTTTTTATTTTCTCGCAATCATAGTGAAAAGTAGAGTATAACACACGGCGCTTAAAACCCATTAAAACTCGGTTTCTATTTACTCCCTCGCTAAATTGCTGGTCGGCGATGGATGCACACGGCTTCCAACCGCAGTACTTGGAGATCAGTGAAGGAGGCCTTTGTCCAGCAGTGCACGTCCTACGGCTGATATGATGAGGATGATGATGATGAAATCGCTCGAGAGTAAAACTACCTCGTATATAATGGGTCATTTTAGCTCCTTGTATAACAATCTACTATTGCTAATGTGTGTGAATTACCTCTGGTAATTCACACACATAGACACACTTAGACTCTTACGCCCTTACCGTTAAGCCGTTTTGTGAAATATTACATTAAATGAGTGATCACGCTCATTTGGAATCAGCGTACCTCTAAACAGTGTTAGCCGGTCGACTGTGTTATTTTTTCACGAAAGTTCGTGCAATGTACAATCCACATTGATTATGCAGAAAAGATGTTAACGTTTATTTTATAACAGAAAAAACACTGAATCTGTTCGAAAAATATTTCAGGACGAGAATTTTTTTACTCTTACCTGCATTTATATAATTAGAAATTTGTGTATTTGTTAAACTAATGAACACTACTTTTTTGAACATAAATCTTGTCGCGTTAACTGCCATTAAAATATATAACAGCTTACCTTTAAATATTCAACTACTAGGAGTTGAACTTCTTTCCCTCGGAATAAAAGCTTTCAAATAAAGCGAACGAATTAAATTAAGTGCATTCAATTAAAATGTGATTTGTTTTTCTTTCGTAAATTGACTATTCTATGAAGCTTTTCGCTGTATTGAATAACCACTTATTGACTCATGTAGTTGTAAATGATGATTATAAAGACCATTACCATTATTTCAACGCAGTTTCACACGACATGGTCACGGATAAACACGTAATGATCACAACCCTGATAGTTTCAAAAGTTATATTGTAAACACGTACCTTGCACAGGGATGCCATCCCTCCACCAGGACAGGACAGCAGGCGGGTTGCTGGACGCAGCGTCGCAGTACAGCGTGGCTTCCACTCCTGGCTTCAGCTCGGATGGCTCAGCTCGGACCTTCACTGTTTCTGGGGCGACTGTGGGGGGAAACAGTTTTTGGATAAGAGAACGTTAGCGCTGCGTCGTTTTACATAACAATCTGAACGACATGCCAAATGATGCGTTGTGATGAAGGAAGGCGACGCTGTGCATGCGCAACGCACAAGGAGAGGCCGTAGCTATGCCTGTTGGGTATACGAGCGGTGCTGGGTGCTGTTGAGTTGCGTGATCTCTGAGACACGGTCTTTCGACTAGTTTAGAGGGAAACGTACGCTTCGCGGCACACAAAACCGTGCTGGGCTCATCAGTTTAGTTGCGGTAGTCTGTAAGGAATCGTAGTAAGCGATAAGAGCACCTTTTGTAAATGTATATTTTAATAATACTTAACTTTTTATTATTTACATATTAAGGAGGTGGGGAACGGAACTGCGTTGAAACGACGGAGCGGCAGCGCTCAACTTATTCAACTCTTCAGGTACAAATAGTTAAGTGGATAATACATTTCTTTCTGTAGATTCTGCCACTGGGGCGTTAATAACAAATAAAGTTGATAAAATACTTATATTATCGCCGTGGGGTGCCCGGCAGTACAATGTTACCCCTTCTCTCATGCCCGTGGATGCAGTAAGAGCCTTCTATGGGATACTTCCGGAAAATGGACAACAGCGTCCTTCCGTGTATAAACATCCTGTACCTACTGCGCTCGTCAACCCGCCCGCCAAGCGTGGTGAGTATGGCAACTATCCCCCATGGAGATCCATGAGGGAGGCCTATGTACAGTAGTGGACATTTATCGGCTGAAATCATGACTTAAGGTCCAACTAGGCGCGGAGGCAAAGTCGTCAGTGAGCGCGGCCTAAATGTATGCTATCTCACCTGACATAGTGTGTTTATTTATTTATTAAGACACTCCACGACATATTCACATGTTTACCCGCGCGCTAGAATAAAATTCACAATGGTATATTCCTAAACCGACCGCGGCAAAAATATGTGAATAGACTTTTAGCACCAGGGTTATTATAGAAAAACTTGAGTGTAATCTTTTTAAAATAACATTTATTTCAACTTTTGAATAATTAAACTATGTCGGAACGGTATTTATTTTGGAGTTTTCTTTCTCCTTACATTATTTAGTTTCGTCCAAAGTTTCGTCTAAAATCAGTGTTGAAATACGAACGTTTCGGTTTGGGGTGTATACAAACATAGGTTATGACGAGATAAATTGATATAATCCTTAGTGTTGGATGGTTAACGTCAAACAGTGGAGTAGTTACCCTTCCACGTTTTTATGGAAAGATGAGCGACTCGTTCATCCTTAAATGATCAGAGACAGCATACTTACAGTGCACATTCAGAGTGACAGTCTCGAACAGCGGTATCTCAGTCGCCGTGTTGGTGGCCTCGCACCTGTACTGCGCCAGGTTGTCCGTCACGTTGGTGAGGATGGATATCTCCGAGGAGACGGAGTTGTTCTGCGTTCGCGTCACGGAGTTCACCTGGAAGCAGGAAGTATATTAGGCATGTACTAATGGCAAGTATGGCTACATCCCATAATGATCTTGGGTATCCATTAGAGAGCACTTTGTCCAACTGTGGACGTGGACAGTAGTTCAACGGCTGAAATGATGATGATGATGGTGATGTTTCTGCTGATTAATATTACGTTGGTGCCCTAATATGCATAGCGCTGTCTGTTTGTCTGTCTGTCTGTCTGTCCGTCCGTCTGTCTGTCCGTCCGTCTGTGTATTAGACGATTACGACCGAACGCGTTGACCGATTTACATGACACCTTTTTTGTTAGCACCGTCTTATTGAGAGAAGGGGACTGATAGATTTTGGTGACCGAAAACGTCCAAAAACCCATTTTTGGTCAAAAATTACATATTTGACCTTTGGTGACCTTTTGAGGCCTTCGAGCCCCTTTTCTGGTACCCCCGTACCAATGTTTGTTGTAAACAGTGAATAGAACATACAGTGAATACAGAATTTTCCCGTCTTAATATCTCCTTGTGCTAATCCCTCCTAATGCCGTGGGCTGCCGGCAGTAGAATTTTACCCCTTCTCTCATGCCCGTGGATGCAGTAAGAGCCTGCCAAGAAAACTGCGGAAGATGGGCAGCAGCGCCTTTCCGTGTATCAAGATCCCGTACTGCGCTCACCAACCCGCCTGCCAAGCGTGGTGAGTATGGCAACTACCCCACATGGAGATCCATAATGAGGCCTGTGTTCAGTAGTGAACCTTTACCGGTTGAATTGAGGTTGAAATGATGCATATCTCAGCTCAGAAGCTACTCGAACTTTAAAAAAAAATCACACAGCATCATCTAGCCCCAAGCTAAGCAGAGCTTGTGTTATGGGTACTAGATGACTTATATACTTAATACATTATATTACATAGATAGATATTTTTAATATACATAGAAAAACACCCAGAACACCCTGAACAAATATTTGCAGATCGTATAGACGAAGCGAAGCGGGAATCGAACCCGCAACCTCTTGCGTAGCAGGCGGATCTTCGCCCGCTGCACATGAATGAATATTTTCGCTCCCCTATTCTAAGCACTGTGTTAGGAAGCGATTAGAAACACAGACCTTATTAATAGTTCGCTTTTAGTTGCTTCGAAGTTGAAGCAAATTTAATTCGAATCATTTTTGCCTTCTAGATAATCTTTATTGTGAAGATTACGTTGTATTATTATTTTTTACTTGTTGAATGAAAATTGCTGCATTTCTTTATATTTTACTAGCCGCAACCCGCAGTTTCACCCGCGTAGTTCCCGTTCTCGTAGGAATTTCGAAAAATCCCTTCTTAGTGCACCTCTTGATACTCAAGGTATATGTGTGCCCAATTTCAAGGCTCTAGGTCCAGTGGTTTAGGCTGTGCGTTGTCTCTCAGTCACTCAGTCAGTAACGGAAGAGTTATATATATATTGATTGTAGAACTTCGTCAAATTCAAAGTCACAGTAGACTCACCTTCTTATCATTCTTGTACCAGGTCAGAGTGGCTAGAGGGTTGCCTCCCGCAGATATACAGGACAGCTTCTGCACCGTCCCTGCTACCAGGGTCGTCCCTTCCACGTAGCCTGTGATCAGTGGCGCGTTGGGCGGGTCTGAAAGGGAAGACTGGATTAGAAACTGGCAGAATCTTTATCATCATCATATGAGCCGTAGGACGTCCACTGCTGGACAAAAGCCTCCCTCATTGATCTCCAGGAACTGCGATTGGAAGCGGCCTGTATCCAACGCCGACCTGCAGTTCTTACCAAGTCGTCTGCCCATCTTGTTGGTGGACGTCCTGCGCTGCGCTTGCGGTCCGTGGCCTCCATTCGAGAACTTTTCGGCCCCATCGGCCATCTGATCTGCGCGCTATATGGCCTGCCCATTGCCACTTCAACGTGCTAATCCGCCTGGCTATGTCGGTGACCCGAGTTCTCCTACGTATCTCCTCATTTCTGATTCGATCCCGTAGAGAAACCCCGAGCATAGCCCTCTCCATAGCTCGTTCAGCGACTCTAAGCTTATTCATAAGGCCAATAGTAATATTGAAGAATCTTTATAAAGATAAGGATATTATAAGTTAAGAACAAATATTTAGTAACAATCCACTAACCAATGAGCGCTTAGAAAACACTCAAAAAGAAGTTTTTCTTTTTGAGTTTTTTTAAAACTGCAAAGTTCTCTTTTTACTTTACGTAGTTATTATCTTCTTGTACGTTGACCGAGAACATAGTTCTCTGGACCTCAATAGATTTTTTGGGTACTAAAACCGAACAGTGATGTACCATTTATCCAATAATAAATAAATTAATCGTTGTCGTATCGGCTAAGGTTCTTTCTATAATTCTAGACCGTATGAATCAAGAATCAAAAAATACTTTATTTAGTGCGGCCGCATGGTCCTTATTGACGCGTCACAAATTACAAAATAAAACAACACAAATTAATAATAAAGCACGTAATTGAATCTGTTCACTTCAGATTGAAATTCAGAAAAATAGCTTAATCTGAGTATTTGCACTAACTCTGAGTATTTTCGCAGACATAATCAAGTAGCCAAGATCATTCACCAGCAACTTGCTCTTCGATATGGCCTTACGGGCCTTGAAGTTCCGTATTATAAATACGCACCGGAGCCGGTTCTTGAAAATGGCCTTGCCACGCTCTATTGGGACCGATCTATAATTACGGACAGGACTATTCTCGTGAATATGCCATCATATTGAAGAAATTGCGAAGAAGCATCCGCCAGACATTTACCTATGGCACGCGAGTTAGGAAAAAAAGCGAACAGAAGAACCTAATTCGGTCGTTATCATCTAACAATTTTTTTTATCTTATTTTACGTTTGACGGGGTTGGAGCAGATGTTGTCCCAGGTTGTTGTCCCAAGTATGTTAATACTAGATGAACCCGCGACTCCGTTAGCGACAAGATGCTCTGCTCATTACCTATTTTTAAACCCTGACGCAAAAAGAGAGGGGTGTTATTAGTTTAAAGTGTCTGTCTGTGGTATCGTAGCTCCCAAACGGATGAACCGATTTTCGTTTATTTTTTTTGTGTCATAGATAATTTTATTTCGAGTGATCTTAGCCATGTTTCATGAAAATCCGTTCAGGCGTTTGAAGATCATCAGCTCTTTTTTTCAAATATACCAAAGTATTGTATCAAATGAAAAGGGAATGTGTAGATTGAAAAACTGAGGGTTAAAATTAGGTTACCTCAGAGACTAGGTAAAATGTCGTGGGTTACTTAAAATTTTAATTTTATAAACTTCTTACAGAGTTATGTACATATATGTTGTAGCCCAAAGATTTTCTCTAAAAATCAGCTATGTCACACTAAAATATGTTATAATAGTAGTTCCTGAGATTACCGCGTTAAATCAAACCAACTCTTCAGCTATTTAATCAATATTATATAAAACTCATCCGTTACTAACTGAGTGACTGTGTGACTGACAGACACGCACAGCTTAAACCACTGGACCTAGAGATTTGAAATTTGGCACACATATGTATACCTTGAGTATCCTAGAGGTGCACTAAGGAGGGATTTTTCGAAATTCCTACGGGAACGGGAACTACGCGGGTGAAACTGCGGGGTGCGGCTAGTATTAGTATAGATATAAATCTGTCTCCGCAGAGGTTACGTACATATATCGTTTTCAATAGTAGCCCTCCAGTATCACTTTATGCTATGGGGAAGCCAGTGTGTCTGCCATGAATTGTCATTGTTAAATTGCCTGTCTTTAAATAACAGTAGTAATAGTACATCTGTCGCCGTGGGGTGCCGGCAGTAGAATGTTAACCCTCCTCTCATGCCCGTGGATGCAGTAAGAGCCTGCTAAGGGATACCTTCGAAAGATGGGCGGCAGCGTCTTTCCGTGTATCAACATCCCGTACTGCGCTCGCCAATCCGCCTGCCAAGCGTGGTGAGTACGGCAACTACCCCTCATGGAGATTCATGAGGGAGGCCTATTCAGTAGTGGACGTATTACGGCCGAAATGATGATGACATCTGTCAGATTTGTAACTCATGCTTCCAATTACTAAGCAAATGAAGACTCGCTAGCGACTGTAGTTAAATTTTTTTATGAAAACTTGTACAGGGCTTCTAGCGGAGAGTTTGGTACGCTAGCGAGTATAGATTATGAAAACTCATGGTAGACCTAGAGTAGGCTTAGTAGTAAAATTCACCACTTTCAGCTTTAAAGTCAGATGATCTTTCTCTACGCCCAAAGGGCTCTACAAACAACCTATCCAATTACCAGCATCTCCTAACTTAACTAGGGTTGACACCTATTACTATAATTATCAGTGTACCCTCATAATTTATAATTTCATAGCGTTGAATTAATAAGACAGCGGTAGAGCAAATTATTGTGTTATAAGATAACCTTTAATTAATACTTTAGTAAAATTATCTGTTCAACCAACTATACCAACTAACACATTTTCAGTATAGCTAGTAGCTAACAGCTACCCGTGGCGAAGAAATTAAATTTTTCTGTTTGTATTATTTTAGTAAGTAGATGTTAGTATAAGTAGATTATTGTTCTTTCACATCTATACTATAATATATATATTTTGGCCGTGGAGTTCCGGCTGTAAAATAGTTTATACTCTTTAAAATTATCCTTTAAAAAATATTATATTTATTATATCTTCAAATATCTAAGTGTCTGGTATGATAGTTCTTTGATGTTAACAACGTTTCTCATTGGTCATCATCTTTAATATTATTGCACAATGAAATGCACAATGATTCATTCCTAAAATGACCGCGAAAATATGTGAATAGACTTTTAGCACAAGGGTTATTTATTATAGAAAAACTTGAGCGTAATCTTTTCAAAATAACATTATTTCAACTTTTTAATGATTAAAATAAGTCAGAACGCCGTTTATTTTTGAGTTTTATTTCTCCTTATATTATTTAGTTTCGTCCAAAGTTGAGCTAAAATCAGTGTTGAAATACGAAAGTTCAGAAGCTTGTATTTTTTAAATAAATACTTTTTTTACGGTTTGGGGTGTATACAAACATAAATTATGACGAGATAAATTGATATAATCCTTAGTATTGGATGGTTAACGTCAAACAGTGGAGTAGTTACCCTTCCACGTTTGTATGGAAAGATGGGCGACTCGTTCATCCTTAATTAAAATAATTCCAGATTAAAAGTGAATTTTAAACTGGCATCATTTGTAGCAGTGCTTCCACAGAATAATTAAAACCAAAATCTACTTAATTGGGTACATGTTAAAATATAATTACTGTTTAAAATTCTCACTGCCCAATTTTATAATCGAATTTGAATTCAACATTCATGAATTCAACCCTAAACTAAAACTAACCTCCGTTTGAAATAAGTTTAAGTTTGCTGTATGCACGTCACGCGCGACCTTATCAGCGACATCCCTAGCTAATAACATGTGCCCGTAAAACCAGCTTCGACTTGGGTTGGACTAAGGATGGGACAAAGTGAGTCTTGTCTTTAAACTTGAACATGATGAAGACATTATTTACATATATATAACCGGGTATTTATCGCGTAAATTACCTTTATTGTTTACCGAAAGACTCAGTCTTCCCGGGACCATGCTTGGTGCAATCCAAGCGAAACGTCGGGAAATAATAAAGGTAATTTACGCGATAAATACCCGGTTATATGTATGTTAATAATGTGTTGTGATTGCGAAAGTTTAAAAAAAACATGAACAAAACGTTTTTTGATGTAAAAGATATCTTGCGCGGGGGAGGGAAAGATCGGACGAGAGGTGACGCGTGAAGCTTGGAGATGTGTGAGTTAGTAATAAGGTGACTGCCCTACGTCCTTTGTGCCTTTCGTGTTGACTGGGGCGACTGTAGCGAATACAGGCTGGTCGAAGGGCAGACGTCCTAGTACTAACTCGCGCATTTTCCATCGTCACGCGTCACCTATCGTCCGATCGGTTTTAGATATACAGAAGATAGAAAATACTTTATTGCACATCTTAATACTAAACATAATAACAAGAGTGACAATCGGCGGTCTTATTGCTAAAGAGCGATCTCTACCAGGCAACATTGGAATGGATTAGATTTTAAAAATACGAAAACCCGTTTTATCCCCTCCCAAAAGATGTTCTACATCAATACAAGACTAAGCCACAATGTCCCATCACTTGTTAGACTTGATATCGCGTTTGATGCGAGAATATCTGAGACGCGGTTGACACTCCGACCTCCCGAACTGTCTCCATTTATTATTTACATTTTATCCATGAAGTGACACTTTATTCATGTCATTTTGATGTTTCGCTTCATTTATTATTATTGAAGGATAGGGATAAATTTCATAGACAACACTCGTAGACATTTTTTTCTGAGATGATCAATACATAGTATAAAACAAAGTCGCTTCCCGCTGTCTGTCTGTCCCTATATGTGCTTAGATCTTTAAAACTACGCAACGGATTTTGATGCAGTTTTTTTCAATAGAAGAGTGATTAACGAGGAAGGTTTAAATGTATAATACATATATAATATAGTAGAGAAATACTGATCATTTTGGAGGTTTCTAATTCACATTGCAAACGCTGGCTAAACCCTACGAGATAGATTAAAATAATGTAGTACAGTATTGAACACCTTAAAAAAGTCCACGATGGTATATTCTGTAGTATATTTAGTATCAGCATTGCACCCGTGCGAGGCCGGGGCTGGTCGCTAGTGATGAATAAATGTCAGTTTAAATACACATTATACATACCACTCGTTTTAGCCGAGTGGTATCATCATCATCATCATTACAGTCATAGGATATCCACTGCTGGACATAGGCCTCCCTCATTGACTTAGAGATCAAAGTGCATGAGGGGTTGTTGCCATACTCACCACGCTTGGCAGGCGGGTTGGTGAGCGCAGTTCGGGATGTTATTATACGGAAAGACGTTGCTGCCTATCTTCCAGAGATATCCCCTAGCAGATTCTTACTGCATCCACGTGCAGGAGAGGAGGGGTGACATTTTACTGCCGGCACCCCACGGTAACTGCCGGCACCCCACGGCAAGTGGTATGTACCCCCAACTTTCTATACGAAGGTCGCGGGTTCGATACCAGCAAGCACCAATGTATTTTTCTTTCTTGAAAATATATCTGCACACTCAACACGTGCTTTCACGGTGAAGGAAACATCGTGAGGAAACCCGCGGCTTAGTTAGCTCCAGAGGTATTGTCCTGTTCTGTCCTCAGACTGATAGTTGACTAAGCTGAGAGGATGGTAGATATAGGATCTAGGCAAGCCTTGTTCATCTAACAATGTCCCAGGCACTGCAGCGTCCCGTACAGCATGATTACTAGTTGCTGACGCTGTATAAATCATCTATAACAGATGCAAAGGCCTTACTAGCAGGGATACATTTCATAGACAATACCCATAGAATCTTTTTTCTGAGATTATGATGATTAAATGTCAGTTTACATACACATCATACAGCGCAAACACTGTCATACCAATATGTCAATATTTGAATACGACTAATAAATGTAATATTCGAAAACCCTAAAATTATCCCCGGCTATTAAGATTGATTTGTCAATCAGTCAATCCGGTGACACCCCTGGGGTGTGATTTAGCCGCCATTTTGAATTTACGTTTCAATAACATCACATTAGGATGTTATGACACCTCCTCGTATGAACAGTCAGCGACGCAAATCGCTTTTCACGACTCGATTTCAAAATCACCAGTGTGTCTACCATGAGTTGTCGCTGTTAGATCGCCTGCCGTTACTACAGTAGTAATAGTACGTTACGATGACATCTGTCAGATTTGTCATAGTACCAAATTCTAAGCAAATGAAGCCTAAACCACAGTCGCTGTAGTAAAGTTTACTGAGTATTTTAGTACCAAACTATCCGCTAGAGCCACTGTACAAGTTTTCAAACATTTTTTTAACTACAGTCGCTAACGAGTATACATTGTGAAAACTCATGGTAGACCTGCTGAACCTTACTCGCCATATATATCATCATAATCTCAGCTGTAGGACGTCCACTGCTGGACAAAGGCTTCCCTCATGGATCTCTGAGTGATGATCATGAGGGGGTTGTTGCCATACTCACCACGCTCGGCAGGCGGGTTGGCGAGCGCAGTGATACACGGAAAGACGCTCCTTATCATCTTACGGAAGTATCCCTTGGCAGATTCTTACTCCATCATCGGGCAAGAAAGGAGGGGCAAAATTCTATAGCCGGCATCCCACGGCTTAGAATAGTGCTAAATCTCACGATATATAAGTGACAAAAATAATTAATTCTAAATATTCTATACCTTACTAACTGATAAGTATTATTAGTATTTGACGAGCTCTGTGGCGCAGCGGGCGACGGTCTGCCTTCGACGCAAAGGGTTGTGGGTTCGATTCCCGCCTCGGGACAAATGTCTGTACGATCTGCAGATATTTGTTCAGGGTGTTCTGGGTGTTTTTCTATATATAATAAAAATATCTATCTATGTAGTATAATGTATTAAGTATATCAGTCATCTAGTACCCATAACACAAGCTCTGCTTATTGGGGCTAGATGATGCTGTGTGATTTGTCCAGCATTAAAAAGAAAAAAAAAAAGTGAAAGTTACTGTGATTAAACTTGATGCGGTGTGGAGATGATATGATAATATGATAATATCATATAATCTCCACACGATAATATGATAATATCATATAATCTCCACACGATAATATGATAATATCATATAATCTCCACACGATAATATGATAATCCCTTCTCTCTTTCTCCTTATGGAAACCTAATCACGGGTACCAGCTATAACAACAGCACGAACATTTAAATTTGTGCATCAACACCAGAAATGAAAAAATCTAACTGAAAAAATAATTTCTTTAATTACTTTGGCATTTTGCGTGTTAATTAAGTTTTATAACTTTAATGTGCGTGTTTGAGAAGGATTTAAGTTGTATAGAGATTTTCGTTGCTGACTGTACCTTCATGTAATGGCGTCTTTATATAAAATTAGAAATTTAATATAAGGATACGACGTCATCCCCGGCGGAAGGGTAGAGTAGCGAAGGTGGTGTGTTTGATTACCACGGAGTGCAAAATAATTTTAAACTATTTCTCGGGATTTCCGTGGGGTGCCGTCAGTAGAATGTTACCCCTCCTTTTATGCCCGTAGATGCAGTAAGAGCCTGCTAACGGATGCCTCCGGAAGATGGACAGCAGCGCCCTTCCGTGCATCGAGATCCCGTACTGTGCTCGCCAACCCACCTGCCAACCTTGATGAGTATGGCATTAACTCATGATCAGTAAGTACTGATCATGAGTTTTCTTGTACTACTTGTACCGTCCTCCTTCATGGATATCCAAGTGTATATCCATGAAGGAGGCCTTTGTACATCAGTGGACTACCTACGGCTGAGATGATGATGTGAGCGACAACATTCCTCACAAGATTTATATCCTGTAAGGAATGTCGTCATTCACGCAATTACTAGTAATTGCTGACGTTATAGGATTCCTAGATAGATACTTAAAACTTTTTTGTTACTTGCTACTCGAAGGACAAGTTTTTGTAAAGCTACTCATTAAATTACAAGTCATTTATTACAGATCAAATACAAATCCATATGTTAAAAATTAACAAAACACAAACATTTAAAATGAGTTGACCACAATAAAATACAACCAAACAAAGGACTATGGAGAGGACTCATGACTATGGACTCAACGAGCTATGGAGAGGGCTATGCTCGGGGTTTCTTTACGCGATCGAATCAGAAATGAGGAGATACGTAGAAGAACTCGGGTCACCGACATAGCCGGACGGATTAGCACGTTGAAGTGGCAATGGGCAGGCCATGTAGCTCGCAGAGCAGATGGCCGATGGGGCCGCAAAGTTCTCGAGTGGAGGCCACGGACCGGCAAGCGCAGCGTAGGACGTCCACCAACAAGATGGGATGATGACCTGGTGAAGACCGCAGGTCGACGGTGGATGCAGATCGCTTCCAACCGCAATAACTGGAAATCCATGAGGGAGGCCTATGTCCAGCAGTGGACGTCCTACGGCTGAAATGATGATGATGAAACAAAGGAATAGATAAAAATAATTGAAATAGTTATATTTATAAAGATTTTAAATTGAATTTTACAGTCATATTTCCAAAGAAAATAAAAAAACGCTGCTGCCCATCTTCCGGAGGTATACCTTAGCAGGCTCTTACTGCAAACAGCATACACGCGTAGTATAAGTAATTGTATTTAAATTGTATTTAAAAATAAATGTATTTCGATTTAATTAATTAATGTTACCTGACCATTTCATATTGACATTTTATTGACATGTTTATTTTGTATTATTGATTTTAGTTTGTAGGGAAATTTTTACTTGACTATTGTAAGTTATTTTTATTTTAAACATCTATCTTGGTATCCTATAATGTAAGCCTTCACTCGTAATTGCTTGAGCGACAACATTCTTCGGAAGATTGATGTTTCTCGTAGACAACGTGCCGTTTCTTGTGTACAGATTAACTGTATGAATATTGCTCGTAATAGTCATTTGATAGAGTCTGTTTGCCGCGGGGTGCCGGCAGTGGCATGTTACCCCTCCTCTCATGCCCGTAGATGCAGTAAGAACCTGCTAAAAACCGTCCAGAAGCTCGCGAACCCGCCTGCCAAGCGTGGCGAGTATGGAAACTACACCTCATGAAGATCCATGAGGGAGGCCTGTGTTCAGTAGTGGACGTTTTATTTATTTATTATTATTTATTTATTTATTTGGCTTTACTGATATGTGTGAATCGACCTTTACGGCTATGATGAAGAGAGTCTCTTTCGCTGTTCATCTTATTTGCTGAACGATGGCTATTGGCTGCCCAAGTCTATGCTTGTTTATTTCGACTGATTACTAAAGTAGTTAAAAGTTTTTTTCAATGTAAAGCATTACATTATTTAATAAACTATCTATTGACTTGCGCAATGTTAATTTGTTTGGCACGCTATATGAAAAATGTTAGTTGAAAAGTCATATTACACCCTTGACGAAATTTTTTGCTGATGTCTTAATTAATATTTAATTGGTGTACTCTACTTGTACAGTTAAATTTAATGAAAAAAATTATGTTGTGAAAATTGACTTTTCCGAGTGTACAAGTTGTATCTTTATGGAATAAATAAATTACAATACAATACCGCAGGACAATGTTTGCAATTTTTCTGCAGATATTTCGCACCTTTAGTAGAAAAGTGATCTGATTCTAAAATCATAGAAAAAATGTTTGAAATCGTAAATGTCATGTTAAAATTGATATCCGTTTGTCAAGATTTTTGAGTTGGGTCACTTTTCTACTAAAGGTGCGATTTGTCCAGTGTCTGGGTATTTTTCTATGTATGAAGTCTGTATTAACATTAGACCTTTTTGAAATGTCGCGATATTAACATATTATGCACAAGTCCCGGCAGCAATCCAGTCAAAACGCAAGAGATTGCGGGTTCGATTCCCGCCTCGGGACATATGTACTCGTATGTAAATCTGCAGATATTTGTCCAGGGTGTTCTGGATGTTTTTCTATATATAATAAAAAAAATATATCTATGTAGTATAATGTATTATGTATTTGAGACATTTAGTACCCATTACACAAGCTGTACTTATCTTGAGGCTAGATGATGCTGTGTGAATTGTCTAGCATTATTTATTTACATTTATTAACGCGATAAATACCCGCTGAAATTTTTATTTATTTACTTAGAATAATTTAAGGTTTTTTAAAGCCCTAAATCGATGTTATATCTGGGTACTTATGACATATGTGTTCATAATGTATTAACATAAAAATAACTAAGTAATGAAGTACATAATCAACCATAACACAAGCTCTGCTTATTTTAGGGCTAGATGTGTGTGACAAGTCGAGCACTATTAGAACTATCTCTTGTTTCACTACGTCAGAATCGTTTCGTAGAATATAACGATGTTCCACACTCGCTATAATGACGCGATGGGTTCCGTACACGGAATTAATTGCTGCCCGTTAACGCATACTCGACAACCCCACCGTGCGATTCTAGGTCGGGCATTAGGGCTGCCTCATGAGGGGGATTAGTTCTCTCAAATATATTTGATATTAAAGGATACGAAAAACCCTAATTGATTCAGGCGTGACTTTGCGGAAATCCGTTATAATATCTAAATTAATATTATATGAATTACCGTGGGGTGCCCTCAGTAGAATCTCACCCCTCCTCTCATCTACGTGTACGTGGATGCAGTAAATTCCTACTAAGAGATACCTCCGACCGAGGGCAAGCAGCGTCTTCCCGTGTATCAACATCCCGAACTGCGCTCGCCAACCCGCCTGCCAAGCGTAGTGAGTATGGCAATGAAGCTTGTGTTCATCAGTGGACGTTTAACGGCTGAAATTGTAACTGTGTAGAAGGAAGCTCTTATTCAAGCTCTGATTTATTTTAAATGCTACAACAAAAAATATAAAACGCTACGATAGCGCGATCTCAGATTTGACCAAATTGAAGAGCGCCATCTTTTGCATTTACCCAGAAACTTTTGCTTGACAATCTTATTTATTTACAACACTCGACAACCCTACCGTGCGTTTCTAGATGCCGATCTGACCCTACCGTGCGTTTCTAGATAATGGGCCGCCATTAGGGGCTTTAGTCCTCCCAATAAGATTTGATATTTATTTCATACTTGCTTTTGCCCGCCGCTTTGCATGCGTTGTACCCGGTTAAAAAGTAGCCTGTGTTAATCCTGGTCAACATATACATATACCTCAGAATACAGAACTCTGTATTCTGAGACATATACGCGTGCAAAGTATAAGCTCAATCCGTAGGGTAGTTTTTGCGTGAAGAGGTAACAAACATCCAAGCTTGTTGTTATCGAGCGTGGCATACCTTCTGCTTAGAGAAATGTGTATCCAGTTAAAGGTCAACCGGTTCATACACATTCATGCATATCACAGCCACATTACACACTTAACTACACAATGCGCTTTTTGGTTCGTAGTTTAGTTTACGTGTATTACATTGTTAATAATTTTAGTTTGTTTGTGGCATCATTGCGTACCTACCTACGCTTGTTTTTTCCGATGGGAAAATGCATTTTACGCATATTCTCTGGTTCGAGGAGAGCCAGAGGGTTATGTTGGGCTCGCCACTGGGCAACTAACATACTGCTAGTAGTCGGTGGCATACCAACTAAAAACCCACCGTTATTTAGTCTCTCACCTTAGTGCCAGAGCGTCGTCAAACCATTCGTCACCAGACAATTCGTTCGGCGGCGCACTACCACTCGACAGGGTTGCGGGTTCCCGGTCGGATTCGACCGCTACCCCGTGCGTACCTACCCTAAAAAATACTGTAATCATAACAAACTTGACCTTAATGTTGCCAAGTGTCACTCAATAACATTCACGCGAAAACATCAACCAATAAAACATAATTACATTATCCAAAACCATAACCTTAATAATCTGGAAGAAATCCGAGATTTAGGTGTTATTCATGATAGTAAACTGACTTACGATAAGCATATTGATTACATTGCTAAAAAAGCCAACAAAGCTATGGGTTATATTATCCGTTCATGTTCCCAATTTTCTCAGGTTAAAACTGTGAAAATACTGTACTGCTCATACGTTCATAGTATTCTGGAATACTGCTCGCAAGTTTGGAATCCACAATATAGTATATACAAAGATAGACTTGAATCTATTCAGCGTAGGTTCATGAGATATCTGCAGTTTAAGTGCAAAACTTTCGACCCTGGTTATGAGGCGCGGTGCAGAAGGCATCATATTTTACCACTTGCTGAAAGGAGAACCTTCTCAGACATATCTTTCTTGGTTAAATTAGCACAATCTCTCATAGATTCGCCATCGCTTCTCTCAACCTTACAGTTTCGCGTGCCTACTCGTTCCGTAAGAACTCCCTTTCTTTCCATCCACGTACCGCACTGTGCCACAAATTACAGGCAAAATTCATTTTTTATTAGATCTGCAAATTCCTATAATAAAAATGTAATTAACTTTCCCGATTTGGATTTATTTATTACAAAGCCTTCAGCCTACAAGCGCGTTCTATCCGATAACTGGTTCAATTTGGTTTGATTAATTATTAATTCTACTACCTATCTGATTGTCACTGTTAAGTCGAACTTTTACTTACTAATATTCTAGTTTCTATATGCGAAAACATGTTAATGGTCTTTAGTCTTAATTACCTTTATATTTTTTGTTAAAATTGTACTGTTTGTTTTCCTAAATAAATAAAATAAAATAAAAATAAAATAATCTAGGTGCTATTAATATAAGTAATGTAGACTCGATTTGGTTTATGAATAGTGCATATATAACAGTGTATTAAAAAAATGTAACTGTGAGTCCTAGAAAATAAATAAGTGTCCACTGAGCGTAAATGCCGCAGACGAATTTCATTGACGGCGAATTACTGTTTTGGCGCTTACGACTTTTATTTTAAGCTAGCTTTTCGCATCGGTATGTATGCAGGCGACCATTCCGCGTTTTTCCATTGTAATTTGAACAGTTAAATTCAAAGTATTGTTTATCCATCTTCCGGAGGTATCACTTAGCAGGCTCTTACTGCATCCACGGGCATGAGAGGAACAACATTCTACTGCCTGATCTCTCCGAGTATCTGTTAGTTTTAGATGTCTCCATTCTGTTTGTCCTGCAGTATACTTACTTACCTTTATCACACGAAACAAAAGATCACAATTCCTTATCGCTAGTGTCTTTTGTCTTCAAACGCTTTTGTCTTCTTACGCAGGTAAAAAAATGTTTTGCGCCGCTATTATGATCCGTATTTCTATAGGGCGGGAATCACTACTTTGCCGTAACACAGTCTTTTGACTAGCACGGAAAGTAATGACACCTAAACTGTTTAGGTACCGACATTTTTGCGATGACACTTGCATTGGTAGACATAACTAAAAAGTTATATTATTTAGAAGAAGCTAATTATTAAGTCTTTTCATTTTAATTTTATGTTACCTACGCATCTAAACTATTTTGTAAGTTGAGTTTTGAATAAATTATTCTTATTCTTATATCAACATCGCGTACTGCGCTCGCTAACCCGCCTGCGAAGCGTGGTGTGTATGGCAACTAGTACGCCTCATAGATCTCCATGAAAGAGGCCTGTGTTCAGTAGTGGACGCTTTACGGCCGAAATGATAATTGTTTATCAATCATCATTTCATCCATAAAACGTCCACTGATGACAACAGGCCTCCCTCATGGATCTTCATGAGTGGTAGTTGCCATACTCAACACGCTTGGCAGGCGGGTTGGTGAGCGCAGTATGGGATGTTGATACACGGATAGTCGCTGCTGCCCATCTTCCGGAGATATCCCTTAGCAGGCTCTTACTGCATCCATGGGCATGAGAGGAGGGGTATCATTCTACTGCCGGCACCCCACGGCGGTTTATCAATGCTTCGCCTTAAATGGAAGTTGTTGCGTAAGCCGACGTAAGATTTGGCTATTGAAAAGATGAAAAGAAACTTGCAAAATCAAACGAAATATTCAACAAGAAACTTCCAAAGATAATTCCATTATGTCCGCCCTTCTCTTGCGAAATGACAACATTTTTTCCGGGACGAGACAATGGGAAAGTACGTAGTCATCACGCAACTTGCAAATACACAACAGAAATAACGGTTAAGTGCGAGTCGATTGTGTGAAGGGAGTTCCGTGTGCTTTTTGGTTTCTTTTTCAATTGTTTACCTCGCTAAAAAATTAAGAAATCCCCAATTTGTCGTCTAGATTGACAATAACTATTGGACACGCTAGCCGTGGGGTGCCGGCAGTAGAATGTTGCCCCTCCTCTCTTACCCGTGGATGCAGTAGAAATCTGCTAAGGGACACCTCCGGAAGATGGTCAGCAGCGTTTCAACATCCCGTACTGCGCTCACCAACCCGCCTGCCAAGCGTGGTGAGTATGGCAACAACCCCTAATGATCAGCACATAAATGAGGGAGGCCTATGTCCAACAGTGGATGATGTCCTACGGCTGAGATGATGATGATAATGATGATGATGTAGATTGACAAACGATTTTTTCTTTTTTAACGTAATACATAAATAGCGGCGATACATTATATCGAAATGTAGCGTGACGTCACGCGCCGACGTGTTTCGGTACAGTATGCTCTGACGTCACGTCACTCCCAAACGTCAATGCAGTGAACGTCATGATATGATGATGATGATGATGATATAAATAGAAGTAAATTTCTATATTCTATATATCTACCTATCTAATTAAGAATAATAATAATATGTTGTGGTCGCGAAAGTTTTTTAACAAAGCCAAAGAAACAGTTTAGTCTTCCAGTCCCATCGTTCCGTCCATTCCGGTACGGAACTCTGAACAGGGATGAAAAGAAGGTTCTTTTGACGTTTGTGCGGCGTCATCTCGGTCTTTGAATATTTAGCTCAATGTACGAACTAGCAGCTTCGGTGTTTTTCAGATACAGCCATTTATCAATGGTTGTATACTTGTATATAATGTATAATGTTGCCCCTCCTCTCATGCATGCAGTAAGAGCCTGCTAAGGGATACCTCCGAAAGATGGGCAGCAGCGTCTTTCGGTGTATCAATTTATCAACATCCCGTACCGCGCTCGCCAACCCGCCTGAGATGACAACTACCCCTCAGATCCATGAGGGAGGCCTGTGTTCAGTAGTGGACGTTTTGCGGCTGATATGATATAATGTATACTGCGGACTAACCATTCGTTAGTTATTTTAGGTTTGATAGATATTCTCGCGAAATATTAGCTGTGAGGTGCCGGCAGTAAAATGTTACCCCTCTCATGGCCGTGGATGCAGTAAGAGCCTGCTAAGGGATACCTCCGGAAGTTGGGCAGCAGCATCTTTCCTTGTATCAATATACCCCGTTCTGCGCTCGCCAACCCGCCTGCCAAGCGTGGTGAGTATAGCGAAAATCGGCCATGAGGTAGGCCTACGGCGTATGAGCGTAAAGCCGCTGGCAAGAGCTAGTAAGATTTCGAATATAAGACCTTATGAACTTCCGAGAGAAATCTCTTTGGCACACTCACAAAAGCTGCCTTGTGTTATAACATAGTACAGATAAGCGGCCATAATATCGTGCATTAATCGACCTTATCCTTCAGGCATAAGGTTCTTATCTCGATGGTCATTAATCATCTGGGGTTGGAGGTCTCGCGCCCGTTTTGGTGTGAATATATTTGTTTACGGAGAATATGGCGTTTTTAGCATATAACATATTACAGCATAGTACACAGTTTAACCAGCAAATCTTACATTAGTGGCAGTAGAATAAAATATCAGATCACCTAGAGGACAAAACCACCTGGGACGGAATCTGCTCCAACACCGTCAAACGTTACATAAGACAAAATAAAATTGTTAAATGATGACTATGACGACCGAGTTAGGTTCTTCTGTTCACTTCTTCTCCTAACTCGCGTGTCATCTGAAGTGAACAGATTCATTTATGTGCTTTATTCTATTTATTTGTGTTGTTTTATTTTGTAATTTGTGACGCGTCAATATGGTGGCCGCACTGAATAAAGTATTTTTTGATTCTTGATTCTTGAATCAATGCGGAATGTGTCAATCAAAACCAGCAATGTAAGGCATGCTAGTTAAAATGTGTCATAAATGACTCCGCGACAGAGAACGCGCTTTTACATTGGAATGGAAGTCGCTAAGCTACGGAGCACGTGTGGTGTACCGCTGAAATTATTGATAAGGTGATATCGGTTGAGGTTGAGGCTTTAGGAAGCGTCAAGGATCGATTTGACGGTCGTGGGCTCGAATCCCACCGGAATCGTAACTTTTTGATGAGGTTTTTTTATTTCCTTGTAATGTTCTACCTAAGTGTGGTTAAAAACTATAAAAATTAAGTGTCATTTATCAAATCAATGCAAAATTTGGTTCATCATTTCAGCCGCAAAGCGTCCTACTGAACACGGGCCCTCATGGATCTCCATGAGGGGCCATACTCACCACGCTTGGCAGGCGGGTTGGCGAGCGCAGCGTGGGATGTTGATACACGGAAAGACGCTGCTGTCCACCTTCCAGAGGTACCCCTTAGCAGGCTCTTACTGCATCCACGCGCACAAGAGGGGTAACATTTCACTGCCGGCAACCCAGGGCTTTACGGTATGGTTTTAGACTATTCTCATCGTCTTATTGAAAACAATTGTACGACACAGTTTTACGGGAAACCACACGCGTCAGTGAAATGAATAAAATAATCAAATTGGATCTATTTTTGCGGCTAAAATAATAAACCACCGCCACAGCTCGGTCGAATAAACCGTTATTCCATGCGGAACCCTAAAGCCACAGAATTAAACTTTCAGTTGGACTGTATGACGTCACACCGCAGATATCCTGTCACCGCAATTCGCGTAAAATTTTAACGTGCAACTTTTAACAGTGAGGGAAAACACTGCGAGTTCAAACGCTAATTGAAGAGTTGATGGAAAACATTAGTTTTTACCTTTCGTTGAAAGTTTGAGTAACCTAGGTTTATGAATGAAAAGCAAGGAAAATAAAGGAAAGAAGTATAAATCATTTTTAATAGATGGAAAAGGCCTTACTTTACTTAACTAGTTTTAAAAACAAGTTAATTCTGTGACAAAATTAGCACGTACCTTTCATCCTTATCGTTTTATCTAACAGTTACCGTGGATGCAGTAAGAGTCTGCTAATAAGATGAGCAGCAGCGTCTTTCTGTGTATCATAAACTCGTACTACGCTCGCCAACCCCCCTGCCAAGCGTACTGAGTACGGCAACTACCCCCTCATGATCTTGGAGTTCCATGAGGGAAGCCTATGCCTATCTTTACTCTTTTATGTGTTTATATAAAAACCAACCTAATCGCATTGTATGTTAGCTATTATTATTATTTTTCAGTTTTTAATTTGGTTTTTAGTTTAAGTTATTTAATTTGGTCTTGTATACGTACTGTGTTTTGTCTGTGCTGTTTTGTTGCCAAATAAAAGTCTATCTATCTATCTATCTATGTCCAGCAGTGGATGCGGACAATTTAGCTCTAAGGCTGTAATTACTTTATCTTAAATCATCCGAGACGAACATCAAAGTCTGCGTCACAGCCGGTTATAAAACCAACTGCGTCACAGAGGTCGTCTGAACACTCGCAGTGTTTCGTACAAATATATAATCTTAATACATATTTAAAGGATTAAATGTCATAGCACTGAATGTGAAGTCATAGAAACTCACTTCACATTTATGTTATGAACGTACGAGTATATTGCGTTAAGACCGCAATGGATAGAGCGGGAGATGGAAAGACGAAACACTACATGATCTAAATTAAACTTACTAGCAACGGATCGAAAAGCTACATCAATTTAGTTGCTAGGTACGGTTTTGCACGCGTCGTCCCGGCAGGCCGATTAATTATCTCGCGACAGGTTTGTAACAGGCGTATATCTCACGATAATCGCTGTCAAACGTAATTTTTTTGCTTTTATATATTCTAGAAAAATTGACAATTGACAGCGATGATCGCGAGATTTACGACTGTTGCAAACCTGTCGCAAGATACGTAATAAGCCTGCCCGTTATAAAGTACTAATTCATAATTCATTTATTGATTGCGAATCAGGTACAAATAGTCTGGTGGTAGAATACAATACATTTAAAAAATTATAAATTACTAGCTTCTGCCCACAGCTTCGCATGCGTCGTACCCGGAAAAAAGTATTCCATGTTTTAATCTTGGTCTTCATCTTTATACGTACAAAGTTTAAGCTTTAAATCAGTTTGGTAGTTTTTGCGTGAGAGGTAACAAACAGATATACAAACAAACTTTCGACTTAATAATATTAGTGAGATTCATCATCATTATCAAAAAATGCAATAATTCAGTTCAGGGTTAAAAATGCCTTTGAGGTATCTTAGATAATACTTACTATTAGACATTTTGTTCTTCTATTTCTGCCACAATTATTCTATCTAATCTAAGGTAACGACCTCCTCTTAGCAGATAATTACTGCACCCACGGGCAAAAGTGGCAACATTCTACTGCCGGCTACCCAAGTCAGCGGTCTCTCACACTATAAACAGAACTCCGGCCTTTCAATTTAAAAGGGAGAAACTGGAAGGTTTTGCTGAAGGATTTGGTGTGTTTCCGTTTTCAAAAACTATTACATTTCCCGAGCTAGCTATTACATTGAAAGGATGGAGGTGTTACAGACTTATTGTGTTTCTATTTTCGGCCTGAGGTGTTTGAATCACACTTTCTACATCTATCTACACTAATAACAAAGAGGAAAGATCTGATTGTATGTTTGTATGCATTGAATAGGCTCCAAAACAACTAGAACGATTTGAAAAAATAATTCTATGAGTTTTTTAGTGACCAAATATTTGGTTAAAATGGTGCTTATCAACAATATCAAATAATAAACAGATCTTTACGAAATCTCCTGTAAAAATTCATTAATCAATTCCTGAATGAATGAGATAACCATCAATATAATGATATCAATATATATAAAACTCTTCCGTTACTGACTGAGTGACTGACAGACAACGCACAGCCTAAACCACTGGACCTATTAGAGACCTGAAATTTGGCACACATATACCTTGAGTTTCCTAGAGGTGCACTAAGGAGGAATTTTTCGAAATTCCCACGGGAACGGGAACTACGTGGGTGAAACTCCGAGGTCCAAGGTATATTGGTGCACGGCCGGTATCGAACCCACGACTAACGGATTGAAAGGTTGAGGTACACATATTATAATACATCCCGTTATATAACACATCCCGTGCCTATTCATACCAATAAAAACAATATTAGAGACACAAGGAACATTATATCGCCGTTAGAGAATACGATAACCCGTGGATCGCTCATGTAGAATATAAGATAGAGTTACACGGGTTTACCAACTGACGGGACGTTACCGGAACGAGAACGGGACGTAGTGGTCATGCTGAGAAGCTGGAGGTCAATTCTCGTGAATCGTGATTTTGTGTGATAATTCGTCTCATCTCACTTCTCAGTGTCTACCCCGAACGTGTCACATCAGTATTAGTCTACTATTACCTCGATTGTCGAGGGGTGCCTGCAGATTGCCTCTCCTTTCTGGTCCGTGGATGCAGTAAGATTCGGCCAAGGTATACCTTCGGTAGATGGGCAGCAGCGTCTTTTATCAACATCCCGTACTGCGCTCGCCAACCCGCCTGCCAAGCGTTGTGAGTATGGCAACAACCCCGCATGATTTCGGAGATCCATGTCCAGCAGTGGACGTAGAGATGATGATTAAAAATCACGAGAATCGGCCTTCAGCTTTATTGGCCAAAGTTTACTTTGAAAAGTTTTCGTTACTTCCAAAATTCTCTACTAGAGGTACATATGTACATAGTCGCAGATAAGCTATAAATAATCTAAAAGTCCCCACACCCCGTCTCGTAGCTTTATAAAGCAGTTCTTTCTGTCGTAATAGACAGTATGTTTCCCGAACACGTACCGGGCAAAGTTAGCGAACACATTAGACCAACTCACACTTTGATTATGTCCATAAAAGATTTGATTTAGTAACTCGGTTATGAAAACCTAATAAGTTTAGGTTTAAGATTGTTCTGGATTTTGTTTTTGAAGTGAAAACGTGTTTTATGTTTCAAATCTTGGGGATGTGCTTTCGTGACTTTTCTATAGTCATTCTGTGTCTACCATGATTTGTCACTGTTAGATCGCCTGCCGTTACTACAGTAGTAATACTACGTTACTATGACATCTGTCAGATGTGTCATGTACTCATGGTACCAAATTCTAAGCAAATGAAGCCCAAACTACAGTCGCTGTAGTACAGTTAACTGCGCATTTTAGTACCAAACTAACCGCTAGAGGCGCTGTACAAGATTTCATACATTTTTTTTACTACAGTCACTAGCGAGTATAGATTGTAAAAACTCATGGTAGACTGATGTTCAGGTTACAAGCTACACAGATGAATGTAATGTCTAAATATCCACACACAAAAACATACTATTTTTATTATACCTATTTTAAGCATAAATTGTACTTTTTTGAAAAAAAAAACAAGCTCTTAGTACTTTAATTTTTCAGTTCGGTTCACTAGAAACAATAAAATGCAATGAAAATATTTTGTTTTAATTCCGCTTTATGCTTATGAGGCGAAACACGTGTCGTCGTATAGGTCTGGGTATGCATGCTGCACTGACAACTAGTTCTCCCTGCATGTGCATAATTAGCGGGCGGGAGGGCGGTGCTCATGCATCTCAGCATAAGCGGCATTAAAACTTAATATTTTCATTGCATTTTATTGTCATGGATTTTCGCAAAGTAACGCCTGAATCCATTAATTATATCACTAGAAACAACTAATACTTTATCATAGCGCTTTCGTTTCACTTAATTTTGACGAATTTTAACACAATAATAGATTTGACCTTGGAGACGGACCCAGGCTACTTTTCGTTGCGGAAATTAAACTTGAAGGGCTTGAAATAGAAGATAAAAGTTTGTATGTATCTTCCTAATAAACGTTTTCTAACCGGGTGATACGATCAGCTCGTATAACATAAAACGCTAGACAATAGTGAATTGTTTAATAATTTAAGTTTATATTTAGATCTCATAATCGTTACTAGTTCAACTTATTCTATAAAAAGTTAGGATCTACGAGCGATGCTCTTATAAAGTAAGCTTCTTAAGTAAATCCTAAAAGACTTTTATAAAAATAAGAGTAGAAAGAAACTTTGAGCATTAAAGAAAAAATGTCCAAGACTTTTTAAGTAACTCCTGAGACGTCACATCAGAACTTTAAGCGGTATACTTCTATACCAAAATCTTTGGAACTTACTTAAGTTTTCTAATTATCTTAATATCAATTTATCTTAAGTTTGCTATCTATGCAACACAAAATATCTTTACTACTTATCACATAGGCCGTCAGTTGCCGGCAGTAGAATGTTACCATGGATGCATTAAGAATCTGCCAAGGAATACTTCCGTAAGATGCAGCGTCTATTCGTATATCAACATCCTGCGCTCGCCAACCCGCCTGCCAATGCCTGCGTGGTAAGAATGGCAAGAATGATGAGTAGGAGACAATGATCAGTACTAAGTGATCGAGGGTGGCCTTTGTCCTGCGGCTGGAAGAGAAGAGAGACTTACATAGCACGTTGATGGTGTGAGAAGCCACTACGTTCTCCGTTAACTGCTGGTTAATGCCGTAGCAGAGAACTGCGAACGAGGTCTTCGCTGGCTCCACCGTTACCGTAATGTTGGACGTGGTTATCCAACCACCTGCGAAATTGAAATTGAAAAAGATTAATTTGGTACGAAAAACAGCACAGACAGTTTAAACGAACATACCTTAAAAGATTTGAAAATATACAGACTTGAGAACCTCCAAATTTTTTGAAGTCAGGTAATAAATTAACTTACCTGGGCGTCTGCCACATATTTGTGTAATTAATGGAATCAGACGTTACTTTTCGGAAATCCAGGACAATAAAATGCAATGAAAATATTTAGTTTTAATTCCGATTCTGCTAAGATGCATGAGCACCTGGTCGGCAGCTGGCTCCAGCCGTCGACCAGTCAACACCTCAGCGTCTCACCTGATGATGCCTCGCGGAGAGGCGAAACACGTGTCGTCGTGTGGGTTTGGGGTATGCATGTTGCACTAACAACATAGTTCTCCCTGCATGTGCATAATTAACGGGCGGGAGGGCGGTGCTCATGCATGTCAGCATAAGCGGAATAAAAACTAAATATTTTCATATATATATATCATATAATATTTGTTGTTAATTAAGATATCCGTACAGCCGTTTCGGAAATAAGTCGGATACTTGAAGTTTCTTACCTTCAGGAGATATACTGGTCCTATTGCTAGCTTCCTTATAATGCTTGCCATCCACCGACCACTTGATCTCAGCAGCAGGATTCGAGGGTGCCGTGTTGCAGGCGAGGGGTACCGGGTCGCCAACCCTGGCTTCCGAAGGTCCGGAGATGGTGACGTGTGAGGGTGCGACTGGAAGGAAGAGGAATGGTTATTTATGTTGTTATAGGTAATGTTAATGAAACATGGCGAGGAAACCCGCGGCTTAGTCAGCTTAAGACGTATTGTTATTTGCCCAGTGTGTCACCATTAGTTGTCACTGTTAGATATCGCCTGCCGTTACTGCAGTAGTACGTTACTATGACATCTGTCAGATTTGTAAGTCATGGTATTTAAGTTCTAAGCAAATGAAGCCCAAACTACAGTAGCTGTAGCTGTATGCTGGTTCACCGCGTATTTTAGCACCAAACTATCCGCTAGAGGCGCGCTGTACAAGTTTTCATACATTTTTTTATCTACAGTCGCTACCGAGTATAGATTGTGAAAACTCATGGTAGATAGACACATGATAGATATGGTTGCCGGCCTGCCGTGGGGTGCCGGCAGTAGAATGTTACCCCTCCTTTCATGCCCGTGGATGCAGTAAGAGCCTGCTAAGGGATACCTCCAGAAGATGGGCAGCAGCGTCTTCCCGTGTATCAACATCCGTACTGCACTCGCCAACCCGCCTGCCAAGCGTGGTGAGTATGGCAACTACCCCACATGGAGATCCATGGGGGAGGCCTGTGTTCATTATTGGACGTATTACGGCCGAAATGAGATATGGTTGTTGATTCTTAGACCAGAGGTAGTTTGTAAGACTTCTTAGAATAAGACTTGTTACGAAGTCTTATTACCTTGATATAATATTTTCTACAAACCAATAAGTCTATCTTACTTTATACTCATATTGTTATCAGACGCTGTCAACAGTTGACGAGCCCTTGAGACAATCTCTGTAGAGGCTTTAGGCATCTCTTAGTTAGAATAGTACTGAGGTAGCTATAGACCATCGTCATTTCAGCCATAAAACGTCCACTGATGAACACAGGCCTCTCTCATGGATCTCCATAAGGGGTAGTTGCCATTCTCACCACGCATGGCAGGCGGGTTGGTGAGCGCAGTATGGGATGTTGATACACGGATAGACGCTGCTGTGGGCAGCAGCGTCTATCCGTGTATCATTCTACTGCCGGCACCCCACGGCTTGCCGGCACCCCACGGCTTAGCATTTTTATGCAAAGCAAAAAAAGCTATAGACCAACGCCGGTATATTATAACATGTGTACTCATTTCTATACTTAGCCACAATGAGTGAAATCTTTAAAAACAATTAGGACTCATCATCATTCATCATTTCAGCCGTTGGACGTCCACTGCTGGACATAGGCCTCCCTCATGGATTTAATTAAATTTAACTCAGGACTATTACTGATAAATCTACAGCTAGACTGGTTTATTTTGAATACTTCCATAGTGCAATGTCATATGGTATCCTGCTTTGGGGAAGGGCGGCCGATATACAGACAATATTTGTTCTTCAAAAAGGGCGATACGTGCCATTTACAAAAATAACATTTTGTTATGATATGAAGCAAAATATTTGGATCACTCTCAGTAGATCCAGTCTATGAAAATATAATGTACGCACACAAAAATAAATCTAATAATATCAAAAGCTTTAAACTTTTTTTAAACATAATCTCGTAAAAAAGCTTATTAATCCATAAATGATTATTCGATTTTCTAACTCTTGGCCGGCTGGTGCTCGGTTCAAACACGATAACAAATGATGTCATCTTGTAACATACAGGCCTTTGTCTAGCAGTGGGAGACCTACGACTGAGATGATGATATGAAATGTCCTAATCCCATATGAATTTTCATAGCCATAGCTATTATCATTTTACAACCCATTTACAATCCATTTGGGTTGAAATAAATTTTCAGTGATACAGAAATGTCTGACGTCATAACTGTGATAAACAGTCTATCATTTGAACAAGGACTACAATGTTAACGCTGTGTAATTAATATTTTAGTGTTTAAATAGGCCGAGCTCAATTAAGCTATGATTACAAGTAATGTATACTATAGATAGATAAACTCTTTATTGTACATTCACCATATAACATAAATTTCACAAATTTTATTTCATTTCACTATACTATAATTTCTCAATATTATAAATAGAAGAGATTTGTATTTTGTATGTTTGTAACGAATAAACTACTAAAACGATTGTTAAAATTCTTTCACCATTAGAATGATCCATTATCCATGTGTATCAAAAGCTATATTTTATTCCCATATTCCCACGGGAACGGGAACTACGCGGTAGAAACCGCGGAGTGCAGCTAGTATAATATAATAAAGAGAAAAGATTTGTATTGTGTATGTTTGTAACGAAAAAACTCAAAAACTACAGAACCGATTTTCAAAATTCTTTCACCATTGGAATGCTCTATTATCCGTAAGTAACATAGGCTATATTCTATTCCCGTATTCTTACGGGAACGGGAACTACGCAGTTGAAACCGCGAAGTGTGGCTAGTTTTTTTACAAGTAGGTACATCTACAAGTGTTTACAGAATAATTCTCAACAAAGAAATCTCTTGAGCACAGTTTGTTCGAGACAAACCCGGAAAACCATCTAAAAGTTACTACGCAATTTCAAGGAGTGTAGAAAAACATAGGTTTAATAGACAGGGTATTATAAGACTTTTTTTAGGGTTCGATGAGGGAGGCATGTGTTCAGTGGACGTTTTTTTATATTTTTTTATTTTTTTAACACACAGCATCATCTAGCCCCAAGCTAAGCAGAGCTTGTGTTATGGGTACTAGATGACTGATATACTTAATACAATATACTACATAGATAGATATTTTTATTATATATAGAAAAACACCCAGAACACTGTAATGATGATGAACTTAAAACCATAGAGCATAACAGATATCTCTGGTGCACAAATTCAAACGCGGATTGTAAATCGCTTAACTTACAACCGTAACAGATATGACTAGCCCAATTGCCCACAAAAATACAAGAAGTGGTTGATTGCCCAATAAATCTATAATTTTAATTTTAATAACTGTAGTTAAATTTTACATTGAGTCGTAAAAAAAATGTCTAATCCTTGATTTAGAAACTAAATGACGTGCTTTATGTTCAATTTCAATACGAGAGAATATCCTAAATAATGAGCGAAATTCTGAATTACAAATTTGTAATTCCACACAAATTCTACTGAAATTCATGTATTTGTTTGGAAAATGATTACTCATAATTTTATTTTTTTACGTTGTATGCTGCACTCCCTAAAACAAATTTGAACAAGGTTTTAGTGCCTATTCAATTCATATTAGACAAGATACTATAAACACACATAATAATTATTCCTTAATTTTTCAACGAAAAAAAACGTTTGAATTATATTATTTAACCGTGTACGCTTAGATTGAAATAAGAAATAAGTCCAAACTTTCAGTATTTTTTTCTGTTTTGTTTTATGAATATTATTATCGGATATTAAACGCGTAATACCTTTATTTTTTTATCCCGACGTTTCGACCGGATTGCACCCAGTCGTGGTCGCGGGAGACTTAAAAAAAAGGTAATTACGCGGTAAATACCCAATTCAATATAGCAATAATAATTTGTGTTTGTCTAATTATTTTTTTTTTCTTTTTCCTTTCTTATAATACTAGTGAAAGTCTACGCCTAGATTCTGTCTCTATAAAAGCTTAAGCAAACCCTACCTCTCTGCCCTTCTACTCCTGAGTTCAGGACCTCGATGAAGTTTAGGAAAATTAAAAACTTTCCCCTCGCCGTATAATGTCAAATAAATTCCAAAGTTTCCGCAAGTTTAAACTCGATTTCACGTTCCGCGCCGACTTGGAGTATCGAATACAAGTTACGTTCTACGGCTGTAAGTTATACAGCGATTTACGTTCTGCGTTTGCATAGTTCATAGTGCTTTATTGAAAACTAGCCGCACTCCGCGATTTAACCCGCGTAGTTCCCGTTCCCGAGGGAATACGGGGGATGTTAGCGTAAGTGTGTCCATACAACATATATGTTATATTAGTTGACCGTGCTACGGCAGACACTAGGCTCGGACACAACACGGTTTAATAATAATAATAATAATATATCTTTATTTCAGACAAGGTCCATATCAGTATTACAAACTAAATTTAAAATAGAAAATAAAATAAAATTAAACTACATGTAGGTATACAGGCTAGGCTATACCTACCTACCTAAATGTAGGTAGGTATAGTAGGTATAGGTATAGGATGTTAATTCCATCCAGCGTTTAAACATTGTTGTTTGGATTAGCCTATCTGATAGACTAACAATAATACTATTTTTACACATGTCAACCCTGGACATGAATTTAGTTTAGCGTGAGTCATTCTATAACGGGGTATAGAGTAACTCTATAAGTAAGTGTCGCCGTGCGGTGCTGGTAGTAGAATGTTGAAAATGAAAAAATGAAAAATGAAAAAGCATTTATTACAGCAAAAAGAAAAAATATAAAATACAGCGAAACTTATGCTAAAACTTAAAAAATTAACATCTTAACTGTTTAAACATTGTTTCCTTTTTTGCTGAGGAATTAATTGTTCTGTGTTATTGGTGACTCCCTCACTAGGCTGAGCCTGTATCGAGGGAGCCGGCTGACGAATTAGCTAGACAACGAATAATTAAATGCTCAGCTGACAGAAATTACAATGAAAATTGAATACAAAAAAAACGGGACAATCTTATAAATCTAACTGTTATTATTATAGTTTAGAGATATTAGTTTAAATAATTAAAAAATATTATGTAAATTTAAATGTAAGTAAGAATATAATATAGAAAATGCAAAAAATGTTGATGTAGGTACCTAATTGATGATTGGATACGTGATTTTTTATCTTACGGTTACAAGCAACTCTTCTGTCTTATCATAATTTAGGGATTCAAGCCATCTATTGATAATTAGTTTTGCTTCAGCCACTGATTTATTTTTAATGTCGCAGGCTTTTATGACCTTGTTATATAAGCTTAGCTTAATGTAGGCGCCAGTGCGCTGGGCAAACCTACATGTTGTTTTTGGCACAGTTAATTTAAATACTCTTTGTTTCAATAGTAAGTCGTAGTCAGGAGCGGAGATAACAGATTTATGCACAGAGAGGGAGATCTTTAAAATGTACAATTGACGTACTGTGAGAACCCTAGCATCAGGATATAGGTTTGAGGTGGGATACCTATAAGGCTTGTGAAGCATAACCTTAAGAACCGACCGCTGAGCTCTCTCAGCTTGAATAATGATAGTCTTTGCAGCGCTGCCCCAGCATGTGATGCAGTATACTATTATCGATTGACAAAGAGCGTAATAGACTGATTTTAGAGTGTCAAAACAAGCCACATGACGTAGATTCCGCATCACATTTACGATCTTTCTGATTCGAGCTGAGAGAGCTTCAATGTGCGGTTTAAAACTGAGCTTTTCATCGATATGGACTCCAAGGTATTTAAAAGATTTTGTGCGCACTAACGATACACAAGAACAGGTGTGGGCACTGCGGCTAGTGCATGAAGGAATGTGTAACTTTATGTCTAGGTTTCTGTCTGGAGCTGAAGCTAAGGTCTTGTGAAAACACATATACACAGTTTTATTTGTGTTGAGCGTAAGTAGATTTCTCTGGAGCCATTGAAACATTAGTGTCACACCAAGTTCAGCTGAGTTGCACACCTCTGACCAATTAGGCCCATGAAAGATGATCGCAGTGTCGTCTGCATAACAAAGGATGTCGGCATTGGGAATATTGATTTGGTGAATATCGTTTATGTAGAGAAGAAATAAAGTGGGACCAAGAATACTCCCTTGTGGTACCCCGAAACGAATTTCCTGAGAACTACTGGTATTTTGGCAGATCTTTACACACTGTCTCCGATTTTTTAAATAACTGCTAAACCAATCCAAAGCGACTCCTCGAATACCAGAGACCTCCAGTTTTTTTAGCAGGATAGGAACAGAGACAGTGTCGAATGCCTTTGCAAGGTCTAAAAATACAGCAGCGCAACATTCCCCATTATCTATATGAGATGACACCGCAGTCGTCAGTAGTGTAACTGCATCTTCCGTGCTTTTACCCTTGCGGAATCCAAATTGCTTAGCCGAAATGATGTTATGATTCTCAAGAAAGCTGACAAGACGACCATTGACTAGTTTTTCAAGTAATTTTGAAAAAGTTCCTAGTAATGAAATAGGTCTATAATTGTTTAGAGAATTTTTAGGTCCACCTTTGTGAATAGGCGTAACCGAGGCGATTTTCCAGTCATGTGGAAATATTCCACTTGATAAACTTAGATTAAATATGTGCGTCAGGGGTATAAGGATAGAGTCTTTAACAAATGTTGCCTCTCCTCTCTTGCCCGTGGATGCAGTAGGCGTCTGCAGAGGGATACCTTCATCCTTAAATGATGATGATGCTAATAGCAGGCAACCGGCAACTTCCTCAATCTAACTAAAGGTTCAATAACCGGATCTGGATGCGCGGGAAGTTTGGACAAGTTTGAAAAATGGTGTAAGGGCGTGAACACAACGGATCGTAACTAATGGTTCCGTTTTACGAGGTTTTTGGAACTATTTATTTTGAAATTATAACACGTGTTTTATCGGTGAAGAATATTACCGTGGAGAAATAAATAACGCTGGACACAAGTAAGTGGCTAAGCAAAGACTTTACTATGGAAACCAGATGATTGAAGGAATACTTTACATCTATTTAGAAATACATACGTATTATATTTACTTTTGAACAAAGTTATATAAATATGTGTGTATATTATTATATGTATTACATTTATATTTTATGCATTATAGTAGTGCCTATGTTTATTTATGTATTTCTAAGTATGTTTATGTATATTCATTATTATTTTACGTTGAATTTACGCCACCGTCGTCTCTTTTTTTAACCCATTCATGTCCATCCAAAGGTTGCCTGGAAGAGATCGCTCTTAGCGATAAGGCCGCCCATTGAGCAGCATAATGTGTTATTTATTACTTGTTAATACCTGTTTGTATGTTTTATGTTGTTTCAATAAAGCGTATTCTATTCTATTCTATACATACGCCTGAAAATCAGCGCCGCGACCTCAAAGCTTGCTATGTGATTGCGGTAATACGGAGGCAGTGTCCATTTTTTGACCACACGCAGCATTTTGTTGTTAAAATAAGTTAATTACACCTTAGTGCACCTAATCTGATTCTTTTTGCGTATTCATAAACAATTAGTATGTGTTGTGTGCCGCCGTGGAGTTCCGGCAGTAGAATGTTACCTCTCATGCTCGTGGATGCAGTAAGAGCCTGCTATGGGATACCTCCGGAAGATGGGCAGCAGCGTCTGTCCGTGTATCAAAATCGAGGCAACTACTGAACAGTAGTAAACGTTTTACGGCTGAAATGATGGCAAGTTTTAGCCATTCTCTAGTTTCGCGCTGAAATGAAGATAATCATAAGATAAATTCCCGCCGATGAACCCGCCCTAACTCCACTATTCAAATAGAAACGCCTGAAACTTTAAAAGATTTTTCAATACTAACTGCTTAATGGATTGGAAGTCTGCCTTCAGCTCGTTTAAAACATGGTTTAACTTACAAAATTAATGTTTTGGGAATAAGTAAGCAAATAAGAAACTTTGCTTCGGGAAATAGATAGATGGAAAACCCTTTATTGTACACCACATTTAGAGAACAAAAACAATCAAGAAATAAGGTTAAAACAACAAATGGCGGCCTTATCGCTATGAGCGATCTCTTCCAGGCAAACTTGGTATGGACAGGAAAATAAAGTTAGCGTCCTTTATTTTCCTGTCCAATTAGCCAATCTGGCTGATTGGCTATCGTGGCGTAGAATTAGGAGATTAGCTGGTTGACGAGCGCAGTATGGAATGCTGATACACGGAAAGACCCTGCTGCCCATATTCCGGTGCTATTCCGTGGCAGATTCTTACTGGCCGCGAAAGAGCAGAGGGGCGTTTACTGCTGGCACCCCAAGTTTATAAAAATCACCTTTAGAGGCTAAAATTCTAAAAAAATATACGCTAACCAAAGCAACATAATAAATCCAAAGAAGTTAAAGCGAAACAACACAAATTCTGTACATTTCTCTCCGTGGCAATGAAATAAAATGAAATCGTCCAAAGTTAAAAACAAAAATACATAGTCGTTTCTTTGATCGGGCCTCTGATGAGCAACCCTATCAAACGAGGACTGTAAAGGACCAGTAATTTTGATAGGGCTTGGCGCAAGGTATGAACTGTAGGACAATCTATACTCGCTAGCAACTGTAGTAAAAGAATGTATGAAAACTTGTATAGCGCCTCTAGCGGATAGTTTGGTACTAAAATACGCAGCAAACTATACTACAGCGACTGTATGTTGGGCTTCATTTGCTTAGAATTTAGAAGAGTTACAAATCTGAAAGATGTCATAGTAACGTACTAGTATCAAAACATCAATTTATCCTGACTACTTTTCGCGATATTTATTTTATTATTGCGTTATCTAAGTTAGTGTTAAATTGTAGCGCAGACTGTCGTTGAAACCACTGGTACCATTTTACCTATATTTACTGAAAAAATTTTAGCTCCGTAGATTATTTTAGCTAGTTTAACTGAGTATTTGTCCGTTTGGATTTAGTCAATTAAAAACATAGGTTTTTTCTGTACCCAAAATAATATATTTTGTTGCAAACCGCCACCGCCTACAACTTAATCAGTTTCAGTTTCAGTTTCAGTTTATTTATTCAAAAACAATTACATTGTGTATGAATATAGGTACAATTAATTATATTTAATATTTATACACTGACTTATGATGATACAAAAAACAAAAATATAATAATGTTCTTAAAAAAAATAACATGCAATTATTATTTAGGTAATCCAAATCATCATTCTGGCATAATAAAATTACTTTCGTGTGATAAACTCGTCAATTGTGTAAAAACACCCCTTCAGCAAAATTTTTCTTAAATTATTCTTGTAAATTTTTATATTGTCAATTGCTTTCATTTCAGGAGGAAGAACATTAAATAATTTTACTGCCTGATACCTACTGCCATGCCTTGCTACATTCAGCCTGGGGTAAACCTCGTGGTCTAGGTCTTTTCTTCGTGTCATGAGTCTTTTTGTTCTCTTCTCAGCAGTTTCGTATTTAAGAGGGTTTCGTACAATGTCCACCAGGACAACTAATATATATAAGCTGGGTAGTGTAAGAATTTCTAGCTTTCTAAAATAATCTTTACATGATTCCCACGGAGGGATGCGAACTATAGTGCGAATGGCTCGTTTTTGTATAACGAAAGCCCGATTTATATTATACAAGTAGCTATTACCCCAAAAACGTACACTGTATCTCAGTTTGGACTCTACTAAAGCATAGTAAACCGTTTTTAATTGCTCTAAACTTATTTCATCCCTCAGACTGCGCAAAGCATAACATGCAGAGCTAATTGTGCTTTCGATGGCTTCAAGTTCGGTTTTCCAATTTAGGAAATGGTCAATGTGGACTCCCAGGAATTTAACATAGCTTACAAAGTTAATCTTATTACTGTAGTTCGTCAAGGTCATGTCAATAATTTCATTCTTATTTGCAGTGGTTCTAAATAACATACCGTTAGTTTTAGTCATATTTAGTTTTAAATTGTTAATTAAAAACCATTTATTAAAAGCCTCGAGCGTATTATTTATTTTATATGTCAATTCTTCTAGATTTTTCGCTGAGATTATAGCATTTGTATCATCTGCGTAAACTACTACGCTTATGCCAGGGACTGCTTTATTCATAAAGTTAATAAGGTCATTAAGAAAAATAATAAAGAATATTGGGCCTAGAATAGAACCTTGTGGAACTCCTCTTTTTATGTTTATTTCCTTAGATTTGGTCACAATTTCCTCACCATTAACAATATTGTTCGATACATCGAACACCATTTCCGCATCATCAGCAATTTGGCCTAACTAGGTCGTACGCGCCGCGAGCGCGGCCGTGCGATCGACGTGAGGCAGTGCATCAGCAGCATCCACACACAACGCACTCATTACTAGCATTAACTTTAAGTTTACAATAAATACTTAATTGTAAAGTGAACTTAATAGTTTCAATCCAACATCACGGGAAATAGCAAGCGCGATTTCCTACATGGTCCTTCGAGCCTTTCGAGGATTCATTTCGCGATTATCATCGTGCCGTGAAGACTTCGAACACACCAGCTTCCAGTGGATCGCAGCATCCGGTAGCTTACCAGTGAGCTTATCGCTCGCGCCCCAGCATCAGCAACCGTCGTCGGGAGACCTACCCGCGACGCAGCAGCAGCAGCAGTGAGCCTCAGCTCGCGCCCCAGCATCAGCAACTGTCGTCGGGAGACCTACCCGCGACGCAGCAGCAGCAGCAGTGAGCCTCAGCTCGCGCCCCAGCATCAGCACCTGTCGTCGGGAGACCTACCCGCGACGCAGCAGCAGCAGCAGTGAGCCTCAGCTCGCGCCCCAGCATCAGCACCTGTCGTCGGGAGACCTACCCGCGACGCAGCAGCAGCAGCAGTGAGCCTCAGCTCGCGCCCTCAGCGACGTCAGCCAGCACTGCAGTGGGGAGCAACCCACGCAGAGTCCAGCAGCAGCCGTAGGACAAGCGGCTTACAAGTAAGAGCGTTCCATATTTTCGTGCATTTTGTCAGACCTTCCCCGACGAAATGGAATCTCTCTACTTCCAACAAACCGAATTAGCGGAGAGCATTCGGAAAATCCTTGTTAATTTTAGGAAGGATAGTAGCGAGCGTAAAACTAAAGAATACGGGAAAAAGAGATTAGACCTTCTAGATTCGTATTGGAGAGAGTATGAGCATAATAACGAAAAATGTCAACCTTTCGAAAATAGAGGCCATAAGTACTTTGTCGATTCTGAGTTTGAGCGAACAAAAGAGTCGTACCTAACAGTTAAAGCAACAATTGTTAGGTATTATGAAGAATTGAACCCGGAAGAGTGCCCAGCTTTCCAGCCCGAGGCAGGATCGTCACGCAGCAGAGATCAGCGGCCGAGGACCCCGGCACCAGCACCGCCGCTCGGCGCTGCCCACCAGGGGCTCCAGGAGAGTGGCATCTCTAGCAAGGTAGATGCAATGTTACGTAAGCAGCGAATTAATTTTAAAGCTTTCGAGAGAAGCGTAGATAGCGTAGATATAGAGTCCTTCCGTGAAAAATGGGAGTTCGAAGACGCCCTTCGAGTCTTACAAGCTCGCTGGGCGGTGGTGGATAACTGTCATTGGGAGATAATGCTTGAGTTAGAAGAAGACGAAGCGTACGAGTATTATTACAACAAGCATGAGCGTACCTACAACGGCCTGAGAAAAGCTATCAGCTCGAGGATGTGGTCAACATCGTATCGCGATAAAACTACACCTCAAATGGATATCCCAGCATTCTCAGGTAACTTTCAGCATTGGGTATCATTTAAAGATATTTTCGATGAAGCCATCCACAAAAATCCTTCCTTGTCAAGCGCCCAGAAGATGCAGTTTTTAAAAAGCAAACTGAAAGGTGAAGCTGAGCGTTTGGTGCAGCATCTTCCCATCAGCACGGATAACTACGCAACCTGTTGGGAAATACTGAATCACCGATTTGACAACAGGAGAAATATATTTAATTCGTACGTAAACAATATAAACAATCTTGCCAACATACAGCAACAATCGTTCGCAGCGATCAAACGACTTCATGACGTCACACTAGAGAGTCTCCACGCCATAAAGAATCTAGGTATTGACACTACGTCATGGGACCCTCTACTTGTGTACTTATTGACGCAAAAGCTGGATAATGAATCTTATTCCGAGTACATAAAGTCCTTGAAGAATACGCGGGAGCTACCGATACTTCAAGAATTTTTAGACTTCCTCGAGAATAAATTCACATCCTTAGAGTCATCTCGGAGACGGCAAGACGCAACATCTAAACCAGCATCATCTCAGCAGCAAACATCAAATAATTCAAACCGGAAATTTCAAAGACCTTGTAGCGAAGGTAAAAATAACGAAATGCACGAATATGCAAAATCGATGTACGTGTCTGAGTCAACAAGTAAATGTCCGCATTGCGATTCAGATCATCGTTTGATAAATTGCAAAAAATTCCTTGAATCATCGAATGAGCAAAAAATATCTTTGTTAGATAAATTACGTTTTTGCAAGAATTGCATTTACGATCACGTCGGAGGCAAATGTTATTCATCTAGGAGATGCCATAAATGCAATGAATGTCATCATACAATTTTACACGATTATTTTGCCAATCAATCGAAATCTAATAAAACCTCGCTAAAAGGTTCGAATAAATCTAAGCAGCAAGATCAACATAGCAGCAACAATATTTCTCAGCAAGGTGAACCCTCTGAGATTTTATTAGCAACAGCTTTAGTAAAAGTTACAGCAGCAGATAATAGCCAGCATGTTATGCGAGCACTGGTCGATCAGGGATCACAGGTCTCGGTAATCAGCGAGAGAGCAGCACAGCAGTTAGGATTAAAGCGCGAGAAATGCAATGGAGTTATTTTCGGAGTAGGAGAGCGGGAAAATAACTGCAAAGGAAAGCTTAAGATCACTTGTCAATCGACTAACACGGATTTTAAGTTTACTACGGACGCTTTGATAATGAGCAACTTGATCAAAAACCTTCCCAACAAGACATTCTCAAAACCATCGTGGAAACATCTAGCACACATTTGCTTAGCAGACCCGGATTTTAATATAGGTCGCCCAGTTGACCTCCTTCTGGGTGCTGAGGTTTACTCCAACATCGTCATGGAGGGAATAATCCGTGGACAAGCCCAATCGGAGCCCTTAGCGCAGCATACTCAGCTAGGATGGTTGCTATGCGGAAGTGTGCGAACATCCTTCCAATGCAATGTTATCCTAAACAACATCGAGGATATTCAACAGTTTTGGAAAATTGAAGATATTCAAGAGCAAAATGAATTGTCGGTGGAGGATCAAGAATGCATGGATTACTATAAAGCAACCACTAAACGTCTAGACAGCGGACGTTACGAAGTTAGATTACCAATTAAACCGGAAATGAAGGAGAAATTGGGATCATCTAAGGAAATAGCTATAGCACAATATAAAAGTTTAGAACGTAAATTAATTAAAAGCGAAAATTTAGCAAATCAATATAAGCAATTTATCAACGAATATGAGCAACTTAAGCATATGAAGTTAGCAACTTCAAGCAGCAAGCACAGGGCGGAAATAGAATGTTTCTTACCCCACCATGCCGTGCAAAAAGAAGACTCGTGCACGACAAAACTACGAGTAGTCTTCGATGCATCGGCTAGAACATCTTCGGGGCACAGCCTCAACGACCTTATGTACAAGGGTCCGAATCTACAACAGGATTTACTAGAGATTATTCTTAAGTGGAGACAATATCGTTTCGCATACACTGCAGATATAGAGAAATGCTTCCGTATGATTTTGGTCAACGAGCAGGACCAATATCTACAACAGATAATATGGAGAGCGCATGAGAGCCAACCTATCAGAGCTTATACGTTGAGTACTGTTACGTACGGAACCAAATCGGCTCCGTTCCTCACAATGATGACTCTCCGTAGGTTAGCGGAAGACGAGCAGCAAAACTTTCCTAACGCCGCAAAATGCATCCATGAGCAGCTATACATGGATGATTGGGTCTCAGGTGCCCACAGCATTGAGGAAGGGAAGAAAATTATACAAGAAATGAACGCATGCCTGAAGAGCGGAGGATTTTTGTTGAGGAAGTGGTCCTCAAATGATAAACGACTACTGGAAAAGGTCGAACAAAGCAGCAGCAATCAGCCACCATTGTTTACTTTTAAAACAGACAGCACAGCAAAAACGTTAGGGATACAATGGGACTCCACTGAGGACAAATTCACTTTTCAATATGATCTAGCAAGCACGGAAACAACGAAGCTAACTAAGAGGATGCTTTTATCTGAAATCTCCAAAATTTTCGACCCCTTGGGGTGGTTAGCTCCCTTGATAACCAAACTGAAATTATTATTCCAAAAGCTCTGGCAAAACTCAGAGGTTCAGTGGAGTGATGAGGTTTCACCAAAAATCAAAGAAGAGTGGATTTTGTTAAAAACAGATATAAACATCATAAATCAAGTCAAAATTCCTCGGTGGCTAAATAGCAAAGAAGGTGACGTCATAGAACTACACGGGTTTTGTGACGCATCAATGAAAGCCTTTGCATGTGTTGTTTATGCAAGGATTGTCACAAATGAATCAGTATCAGTAGTGCTGACCGCAGCAAAAACTCGGTTAGTACCTAGCAGCAAGGTCGTAACATTACCTCGGTTAGAGCTATGTGCGGCTGAATTACTGACAAAGTTAATGAAAAAGGTTCTCAAAAGCATCACCAGCTTCACCGTCGTTACTTACGGCTGGAGCGACTCAAAGGTAACTCTTAGCTGGATTCAAGGTTCTCCGGGGCGCTGGAAGCCCTTTGTAGCAAACCGAGTGAAGAAAATTACCTCCACTATGCCACCAGAATCTTGGCATTATATTAACACTAAAGAGAATCCAGCTGACGCAGCAAGCAGAGGTCTGACATCAACACAGCTGATGGAGCATAAGTTGTGGTGGCAAGGACCTACGTTTTTATCCTCACATAAATTCGAACCAAAACAGCAAAACATGACGTTTACTACAAACGAAGAAGTTAGAAAGCAAGTGAACGCAGTCAGTAACGTTATCTCCGACAGAAGCAGCATCATAGAAGATTTACTAGATCGTTACAGCTCGTTTACGAAAGTAACTCGGATAGTAGCGTGGATACGACGGGTGTTGACCCCGATTGTTTGTAAACAAAGACAGCCAGTGTATCTCATGTTACCTGAGCTTAGAGCAGCAAAACTATTTATAATTAAACATATACAGCAAATTGAATTTAGCCATGACATAGAATGCTTATTACATAATAAGAAGGTAAATTCACAAAGCAAGATAGCTAGTTTAAATCCGTTTTTAGACGAAGACGGGATTTTAAGAGCTAATGGAAGACTCAGGAATGCCAACATCAGCACAGAAATGAAATTTCCGATTATCATTTCATATAGCGGCAGATTAACTGAGCTTCTTATTGAACAAGCACACGAGCTTACCTTTCACGGTGGACCTCGGCTGACCACGTCCTTTTTGAGACAACGGTATTGGATAGTCAAGGGAAATCGAGCTGTCAAAAAACAGCTCCTCAAATACGTAACCTGTAGAAAGCAAGCGCCTATAAAACAACAACAGATTATGGGTGATCTCCCTGATTTTAGAACCAACCCAGCACCAGCATTTTATCACACAGGGGTAGATCTCACAGGTTTTATTCCAGTCAAAGCAAATAAAGGACGAGGAATAAAAACAACGAAAGGCTACGTAGTATTGTTTATCTGCATGGTTACAAAAGCAGTACACATAGAGTTGGTGTCCGATTTGACCAGTGCCTCATTTATAGCAGCGTTGAGGCGAATGGCAGCACGACGAGGAGCACCTAAGCATATGTACTCTGATAATGGAACTAACTTTGTGGGAGCTAATAAAATAATTCAAGAAGAACAACAGCAGCTAGAGGAAGTTTTCAAGGAGTCATTCCATAGGGAAATAGCAGAGATGAACATAGAATGGCACTGGAACTGTCCTTCTTGGCCAAGCGCGGGAGGGATCTGGGAAAGATCCATCCGAAGCCTGAAGCAACATCTCAAAAGAGTCATAGGTGAACAAGCGTTAACCTTCGAAGAATATAGCACCGTGTTGGCGCGAATCGAGGCCAGCCTTAATTCGAGGCCTCTCTGCCCGATATCGGAGGATATAGATGATATTGATTTCCTTACGCCAGCACACTTTTTAACTAGCAACGCAGGCCTGACAGTCATAGAAACAGCCAATGACGCCAGGACCAGGTGGAACTTAACCAACAAGATTTTCCAAGACCTGTGGAAGAGATGGAAAGCCGAATATCTCAGTCAGCTATCAGTTCGTGGCAAGTGGTTGAAAGCAAAGAGAAACATCGAAGTCGGCGATATGGTAACTATCCACGATGATAACTTCACCTCAGGGAAATTTCCTGTGGGGAGAGTCGTGGAAGTACACAGGGGAAATGATGGTTATGTGAGAGTAGTGTCTCTTAAGACGAAAAATGGTATAATAAAGCGTCCTATCATAAAATTATCCATTTTACCTATCGAGCATATCAAAGAAAAAAGAGCGGTGCAGGAGAGTAGTAGTGAGCTAGATAAAACAAAAACAGCAACAAAGGATACCGAGCGAATTTGCACCAGAAGGCGTCCTAAAATCGCCAACATAGCATTATCATTAATTCTATTTTTGAGCATCATTTGGTCCAGCGAATCGGCCAACATAACACAATTCAGCAGCAATCAATCGTTGTACTACGATCCAACAGGAAGAATGCATTTAATACGTGATCAATGGAAAATAGTATCTTATTATAACATGCAACCTTATTGGCAAGGAGAGAAGGCGATTAATGCATTCATCAAATATCTAGAGCAGACATGTGATAGCTATAAGGTTAAAGAAGCGAGCCATTGCAATATGATTGTGTTACAAAACAAACACGATTACAGCGAGTTACAGTATTACAATCAGCTGTCGCTGAATCAGCATTTCGGCGAGCGGTCAAGGTCTCGACGCGGCCTTGTCAATGCAGTCAGTTCTATAGCAAATACAAACCCGAGTCCGCCGAGTCAGCAAGGCCGGGCTCATTCAACCTTATAAACATTGCACAGCCAAGGGCCGTGACGTCACTCTGTATTCATATCAACAACAAAATACGCTCACTCTCAAATCTGACTTAGTACTTATAAACATAGCTCCAATACAAAATCATACATTTAACGCCACGCTACCGGTTACTAACCCAGTACGAGACAGATATCACGTCGCTACAGCGACTTGGCGACCAAATCGAAGCTATGAAAGCAGCAAGTTAGCAGCAGGTGTCGTGGCTTTCCTGTGGTTACTGAGGAGGCGACACCGACAAGCAGCAGTCAACTCGACTCCAGCCGCACCCGCCCCGGGTGTGACGCCGCAGTGCGGCACAGCGCCGCCGCCGCCGCCCGCGCCTTTCCCGCCGAGAGGAGCGCCTTCCAGCAGTGACAGTGCGCGTAACTAATCCGATACCGAACCAGTGCTCAGTGATATTAGGGCCGTGCGGTGGTCTAGTATACGTAAAAAACAATCAGTGTTTACGATAGATAGGGATTAGATAGAACGTAATCAGCATTTAGGTACATTATGAAACATTGTTCTAACATTCATTTAGCATAAGCACAATATTGTTTCACCTAAGTATGTTTTACTAACCCCCTTAATTGTAGCGCCTCATTTCATCTCATCCGGCATTCCTCCCTCGGGAGCATGTTCGATACATCGAACACCATTTCCGCATCATCAGCAATTTGGCCTAACTAGGTCGTACGCGCCGCGAGCGCGGCCGTGCGATCGACGTGAGGCAGTGCATCAGCAGCATCCACACACAACGCACTCATTACTAGCATTAACTTTAAGTTTACAATAAATACTTAATTGTAAAGTGAACTTAATAGTTTCAATCCAACATCACGGGAAATAGCAAGCGCGATTTCCTACAAATATTTCTAATTTCAATAAATTGTTTTCTATTATTAAGATACGACTTCATTAGATTTAATGATTTTCCTCTAATACCATAAAAATTCAGCTTCGTTGTTAAAATGTCATGGTCTACCGTGTCAAAGGCTGATGACAAGTCCAAGGCTGATGACAATCGTTTTGTAAACAACTCCTAAATCCCGTCACATTGTTTATTTACAAAGGTGAGTACGGAACCGCCGGGCGTTGCGAATACTTTTATACTTTACGGTACTCCGGAATCGTCCTGAGTTTTCGTGTTTTGTTTGGGAATGAATCAGGCCGTGCTGAAATTTACTGAGCAAAGTATTTTGGGAAAAAGACGCGGGGAGAAGAAATAATTATCGTATCATTATAATTTCAGCCGTACAACGTCCTACTGAACACAGGCCGCCCTCATGGATCTCCGCAGGCGGTTGGCGAGCGCAGTACGAGATGTTGATACACAGAAAGGCGCTGCTGCCCATCTTCCGCAGGCTCTTACTGCATCTATGGACATGAACGGAGGGGTAACATTCTACTACCGGCGTACCGCGGAAATTATCGTATGAGGCTTAGATATTTTTTATAGTTTTTCCACCTCCAGCCCATACAGTGGGTGAAAATGGCAACTGACTGACAGGGGTGGGGACCCCTGTATTACGTGTATTACGTATCTAGCGACAGGTTTACAACAGGCGGAAATCTCGTGATCATCGCTTTAAAACGTCAATTTTGATTTAGTTAACAGGTGGATGTATATTCGTCACTAAGTCAATTCACGAATTGACGCGTAACCAGCCTGCCGGATCATACGACCCACGTGAGTGAGAGGGCCGGGGAAATAACGCAGATGAGACCTTACTAATCTGTCTCAGAGTGACGGGTGCAATGGAATGCATACTACACTACTCGCGTAGAATCGCGTAGCGCGTAGCGCTGGTATTCAGTAGGTATACCATGAGTTTAGACAATCTATACTCGCTAGCGGCTGTGGTTAAAAACTGTATGAAAACTTGTACAGCGCCTCTAGCGTATAGTTTGATACTAAAATACGCAGTAAACTATACTATAACGACTGTAGTTTGGGCTTCATTTGCTTAGAATTTGGTACCATGGGTTACAAATCCGATAAATGTCCTAGTAACGTACTATTACTACTGCAGTAACGGCAGGCGATCTAACAGCAACGACTACAACTCATAGTAGACACACTGATGGAACCTTTCTGACGTCCCGACCAACTACTGATATTGAGATACAACAAATTTCTAAAAGAAAAACAATGAAAATTATCCACATCTAAAAAAGTTCTCGAATGGAGGCCACGGACCGGCAAGCGCAGCGTAGGACGTCCTACAAGATGGGCAGACGAATTGGTAAGAACCGCAGGTCGGCGTTGGATGCAGGCGGCTTCCAATTGCAGTCATCATCATTTCAGCCGCAGCACGTCCACTGCTGGACATAGGCATCCCTCATGGATTTCCAGTTATTGCGGTTGTTGGAAGCGATCTGCATCCACCGTCGACCTGCGGTCTTCACCAGGTCATCATTCCATCTTGTTGGTGGACGTCCTACGCTGCGCATGCTGGTCTGTGGCCTCCACTCGAGAACTTTTCGGCCCCATCGGCCATCTGTTCTGCGAGATACATGGCCTACCCATTGCCACGTCAACGTGCTAATCCGTTTGGCTATGTCGGTGACCATCTAAATGCAGTACCTGAAGATTAATGAGGGAGACCTTTGTCCAGCAGTGGACGTCCTACGGCTGGTATGATGATGATGATGACATCTAAAAAGAGATCATACATAATTTTATTATGAATAAGAGTACTCACAAAGCACAGTAAGATCGATCTCCGCCTTCAGCGTATTACTGATCATCACGTTCTTGGCTTCGCAGGTGTATCGGGCCTTGTTGTCAGATGAATCTGCCTTGAATGACAGCACATTCTCTGACATCCTGCCGCTCGTTCTGAAACAAGAAGAAAAGGGTTAAATTCCTGTAGATATCTCCTATTTAGTCATGGTATCCTAGAAGTGCCGTGGGGTGAGAATGTTACCCCTCCTCTCATGCCTGTGGATGCAGAAAGAGCATGTTAAGCGATACCTCTGGAAAATGGGCAGCAGATTCTTTCCGTGTATCGACATCCGTACTGCGCTCGCCAACCCGCCTGTCAAGCGTGGTGAGTACGGTAACTACCCTTCATGGAGAACAATGAGAGAGGCCTGTTCAGTAGTGGACGTTTTACGGTTGAAATGATGATGATGATTCAAAAGGCTGAAGGAGGGCGCGCGGGCGCAGCCTACATATACATTCTCTAAATAATCGTTTAATTTTTTTTAATACGTTTTCAGATAAACTAACCGTTGAATATTCTTATAAACGTCGATGCCTATTTCCTGAGATGTTTTTTGAGAGTATAACATTGATACACTTGAACTACAACCCGAAAACGAGCAAAAACTGAAAAAAACTGAAAAAAGGAAGGTTTTCCTTCATAATTTATTGTTATCGGTTGAAGTGAAAAATATCGCGTTTTGAACAGTTAAATATTAAAAACGTTTGTTAAACTATAACATATATGTTTTTTATCAAAACAAAGGATATTTACGTTAAACATTAAACATAAAAAGGTACATTTTATTCCATCATTTATTTTCTAAGGTCACAAGCTTTCATCATCATAATTAAGTTCAGCCGTAAAACGTCCACTACTGAAAGAAAGAAAGAAAGAAAAAGAAAGAAAAAACATTTATTTCTGACACAATCACAATATACACAAATAAACAATCTAAATAAAAACATTTATATTGTGCCACAAATAGGCGCCCAACTCAGCATTTGTTGTCTTGTCCCGCACAAGACATGACAACGCTGATCTTCCGTTGGAACCTCTTTAGAGTCACAGATGTCCCTATACATGAAAAAATATAATAATAATTTCGTTACAAAATGAAGATAATATAAGTAGGCAAAGTTGGTATGGTTGAAGAACTACAAGAATACAGATACAAAAAGACATGAAACTATTACCTACATACAATTCTGAATTATTCATTAGAGGAAGATTAGAAGTTATATGGTGTGGCTACATTAAGATGTAGTTTAATAAACATAAATAAGTACAAAAGAAGGACATGGCGATTAGCTTAAGTAATTATAATACCTGAATCGGAAGCAAATTTGATAAACGTAATTTAAGATTATATTATTAAACAAACAATTTTATTTTATGGATTATATGGATGGACACTTACAAAATAGATAATTCGGTTCGAAGGTAACCGAAGGCCTTTTGATGGTCGATCAAATATAATTTAAGCTTGCGCCTGAAACCATAGATGGAATTTGAATCACGAATTGGCGGAGGAATATTGTTCCAGCACTTTGAAGCAGAATACCTGAAGCTGCCTCTAAAAGACGCCGAGTGATGCCTCTGTATAGAAAACTGTTTCGAACACTTCCGTATCGGTCTCGAGTCAGACACGGTTACCAACCTTTCAAATAAATATTTAGGGGACTTATTTTTAACTATACCGAATAATAGGCAAGCCAGGTGAAGTTTCTGCCGGGCTTTCATCTTTAATATAGAATTATCATTTAAGAACGGCGTAACATGGCTTCTAGGAGGTATTTTAAAACAGAAGCGAGCACACGCATTCTGAATTCTTTGCACCAATCGTTGCGATCGGCCAAGTAACCGAGGACCAACCACAGTGTCAAGATAGTTCATTTTGGACAATACCAGCGATTCTACAAGTTGTATGCGTAGCTCTTCACTAAGGTATTGTCGGATATTATAAAGAACTCTAAGTTTATAAAAACATGATCTCGCGGTTGCAATTATGTGTTTCTCAAACCTAAGACCTACATCAAAAATAAGGCCCAAGTTACGTGCCTCATATACGCGCTCAATAGGTTTACCCATAAGAGAGACACTCGCCGTCATGTTTAGGCTAGCCAGTTGGTGTCTTGTGCCAAGAATCATGTATTTGGTTTTCAATGGATTGAGAACCAAGCTGTTCGCATATGACCAAGAAGCTATTCCAAACAGATCGTCATTAATCCCCTGTATCGCACAATCAATTTCTGAAGGTTTTACTGATATATAAATCTGAACGTCGTCGGCATAAATATGGTACCTAGAATTCCGAATGCACCCAATGATATCTGCAGTGTAGATTGTAAACAAAATAGGGCCCAAGATTGATCCCTGAGGGACACCCCTATTTACAACAGCCTCGTTTGAACAAATATAAGTGCCATCCTCCTTTGTCATCTTTACAAGCTGACGCCGACCACTCAGATAGCTGTGAAACCAATTAACTGCTCCATCGTCAAATCCATAGTAACTGAGTTTCGATAATAATAAGGTTATATTCAAGGCGTCAAATGCTCGAGAGAAATCTAGCAAGACGAGCAATGTCACCATACCTTTGTCCTGAGCATCAAGTATGTGGTCAGTGACATCCAACAAAGCAGTAGCAGTGCTGCGCCCTTTCCTAAAACCAGATTGCACTTCAGGTAGTATGTCGTGGGCTTCTAAAAATTCTACCAACTGACAAGAAACTACTTTTTCAAGTATTTTAGATATACAAGGCAGAATACTTATAGGTCTCAGATCTTTCATAGTTACAGCGTTTGAAGTTTTAGGAAGAGGACGGACAGAAGCCACTTTCCATGCATTCGGAGAAGTTGAAGTTGTGATAGAGGTATTTATGATAGAGGTTATCACGTCTAAGGATTGTGGAAGGGTCAGCAGTAGCATTTTTAGGCTTATGCCATCAGTGCCTACGGCGTTGGACTTTAACGATGAAATAATTTTTGCTACTTTATCGCAACTAACCGTGGATAACCCAAAAACTGCTTTACTATGCCTATTAAATTCATAATAGGTGAGCTGAGATATATTAATAGCAAGAGAACCTGGTATATTTAAAAAATGATTATTAATGGAATAGGGGCATGTGAAATGGGATGGCAACGCATCGTTTTTGGGAGGCAATATGGTTGATTTTAGGTTTTTCCAAAGACATTTAGGATTATCAATTTTGTTATTTATATTCATCTTGAAATAAGACTTCTTTTCAAAATAGAGAGCCTTATTAACAACCGACTTTAAGTCTTTATAGTAAGTTTTCTTTGCCGGGCACTTAGTTTTATGAAAAACAGTGAGTGCTGCATCTCTAAGGTTCATCATTTTTTTAATTGTAGGTGTAATCCAAGGATATCTACGGTCTCTAATGCAAATAGTTTTCTCTGGTGCATGGCTGTGGAACAACTGTAGCACAGACGTGTTAAACAGTTCCACTAATTCATCAATATTTTTAAGTGACAACATTTGACCCCATGGCATAGAATTAAGATCATTATCAAAGAGTTCCAATGATATATCATTAATTGGTCGATATGTTATATAAAGTGGGGGAACTTTGTCGCGTTTGATTTTAAACTCACAAACAACCAAATGATGTCCAGTAAGCCGTCCCACCGGATCATGTATTATATTATTAGAAGATAAATTGGTGCAAATAACATCTAAAAGTGACTCAGAAGAGTCGGTGAAATGAGTAGGCATAGTAACTAGTTGTGAAAGTCCAAGAGAATTTAAGAAGTCATCAAATTTATTAAGTTTATAATTATCATTAATATTGAAGTCTCCAAGTAAAATAATAAAGTCACAGCTAGGGCAGGCATTAACCGACTCAGTAAGCGCATCGAAAAATAGATCCACATTCAGTCGAGGAGGCCTGTAAGCTGTCCCAACAACCAGTTTTTTACCTCTGACTGTTAATGTTAGCCATAATTGTTCAATAGAGGAGTAAGAAGGATCAACTGGATGTGTCCAAACGCGAGCGGCAACCCCTTTCCTCACGTAAAAACCGACTCCACCACCACGACCTGCAATCGCAGCAGGCCGAGGTAAATGCCTAAGACTATAGTTCGGTATAATAGGAGCACGCTCGTCATCTATGCCTTTCAACCATGTCTCATTTATCGCAATGAGATCCATAGGGTATCTATCAAAAGCAGTTATAATATTGTCGTGGTTGGTACCCAAAGATCCGGGGTTATACAAACCAACTGTAAAGTTCTTAATCGCTACCATTGTTATTTAAAAATCGATACTGTACTTCAAATATAGTATACGCGTTATAGTTCAAAAAACACACCAGAAGCCAGCACTGAGCAGAGTAAGCAATGCACACTAACTTAAAATAACAAAATTCGGTGCAAACAATGTTGAATAACTCAGAAATGCATAGAAAACAAAGTACACAGGAAACACTTGCGAAAAAATTAACAAAGGAATAATACATCAAGTCAGGAATTCTACAGATTAACAAAATTAAGTACATCAAAGTAAGTAGCAACGCATATGCTCGTAAGAGACAACTACAATAAAAAAGTAAACAATGGAAACACTCAAGAAGTTTATATAAAACGGACTCAAACCGTGATACAATAATAGCAGCTAGCAGATCAAACCAATTTGGAGCCAAAAACACGCACCACATCTTCCTCAGACCGGAATTGATGGCGATCCTTTCCATCGGCCTGCCTCGCGAAGACTCTTCCTCTTGCAGTCCATGAAAAGCGCCAATGATTGTTGCGACATTCCTCACGAACCCGGTGGAATAAAATGCGATTAGCACGAGTCAGACGTTCATTGACATATATGCGCGAACGAGGAGGTGCATTGGCACCAACAATAGCACTAGCATCTCGGCCATCGTCGACGGTTGTGAGGGTGCGGCGGACTCTCGCACTTTGCAGCATTTGATCGCGTAAGTGTCGTCGCGCCAGACGCACCACAACACGGCGCGGACGAGGTGCTTCGCCAGTGATGCCTGCCCGCTGTGCGACGCCCACTCGCTCAGCAAACACTATGTCGCGCTCGTTCAGCTCTACTCCGAGCTTCGCTGCCAAAACAGTGACTGAGTGTACGACGTTTTCCCCTTTTTCTTCCGGGAGTTTTCCTATTTCTAGATCTGACAGGAGAGCATCTTGTTCGCGATCATTAAATTCCTGCTGGAGAACAACCATCTTACACCTCAAATCGGTGAGCTCAGTAGGAGCTTCTGAATGTCCCTCTTCAACGGCTAAAAGCCTTGCCTCGATTGAGTCCATCCTGGAGGTAAGTCCCATAACAGTGGCTCGAAACTCTGATATTTCCCGACGGAAGTCGCGCATCTCCATCATCCACTCTTCCATTTCCTTATGCAGATTGGCATAATCATGAAGAGAACCCTGTTGAGCAGAGGGCATACCCCGAGAGGAGACTTTCTGTGCCTCTTGCGCAGCGCTTACAGCGGTGGAAGCTCGTACAGGAGTATTGTCGCCTTTTTGCTTTCGAGTAGTACACTCAGGGCACACCCATCCCTTCGAAATAGTGGTCGACTCCGGAATCATTAAACATCCCTTATGAAATAAGGACGAGCATTTGCTACAGTTAGCAGCGCCCGTCGCCGAGATAAATTTTCTACATGCATTGCAGTTGGTTTTCGGCATAATGGAGAATAATATTACGCTCTTCTAATCACTTGTAGAAGATAAAATTAAAATCCAAAAGCAAAAAGTGAAACAGCCAACGTGATTCGATCCAGGGTGTGCAGGTTGAAGTAGAGGGCTCAAACCGCTTTGCCAACGTGAGTATATTGAGCAAGGTTGAAATTAACAGGCAGTATGTATGTGCAGTGCAGTGCAAGTGAGAACGACAACCGGTCCAGCTTCAAGGTTAACTACTCGGTTAGCTTCTTTAGTGCACTTTGTAATGAACTTTTTGCCAATTCATGCAGGTTATTTCTTCTGATTTTCTTCGATAATATTCAGTGTTTAATAAAACTATTAACACATAAATGTCACTGTCACTATATTGTTCACAGGAATGTAATAACTTTTGGTTGAATTGTAACATTAACTACTTTTTACAATTGATAAAACCGAGAGCAACACTGTACGTGACTAGTTCAAACAAGCGGTAATCCGCGACTCCCTGAACTACTGAACACAGGCCTCTCCCACGCATCTCCGTGAGGGGTAATTGCCATGTCACAAGCTAAAATTTAGACAATACTGCAAACATTAATTCATTTAATTGCCGCAATTATAAGTTCACTGACCGTTTTTGACAACAGAGTCATAAATCACACCCCAACAATAATTGAATTTAAATAAACTAATTAATTTTAACCAGCGGACATTAAAGCAGCGATTAAAATGATTACCCAATGATAACATCAAGTACAATCGATTTAATGTATACATTAATTATTAATGTAATGAGATTTATCTGGTTTTATTTAAATGTTACCGTTTCGTTTCTGTGTTGGATGATTGTTCACTTTTGTCTGTGCAGTAGAATTTTACCCCTCCCCTCTTGCCCGTGGATGCAGTAAGAATCTGCGAAAATCGTACCGGTAGATGGGCAGCAGCGTCTTCATTATCAACAAACCGCCTGCAAAGTGTAGTGAGTATGGAAACAACCCCCTCATGTTCTAAGAGATCCATGAGGGAGGGCTGGGCCCAGCAGTGGACGTGATGATGAATCTTTTTACTCCACTGCGAAAAACTGTAATGTTTTTGCTCGAAAATTCGTCTTGGAGAAGCATATTTAAATATTACGTGGTTATTTCTTTGTAGTTTATTTTATTTCCTGGTTGACAATATTTTGGTAGTAAATTCGAAATGTCTGTCGTATTGTTGTTAACTTCGTGTTTTTGTTTAATATCACTCTATTCTTCCTTCTTAAATTCAATGTCAAAGACACATCATTCATTTAAATTAAAAAAAAAAACGATGTTCACCTTTTATTCAATTTTACATTCAATTTACTGGCACCCGACTTGCAAAACATCATAACTGCGAAAACTAATTTTCCAAGTCATCGCTTAGCTAATCAGGAATTATCTCGTATCTAAAAAACAAAATGTTATTGCCTATAATAGAGAGAATGCTCAACATAGTCTAAATCTATAAGATCTTTTCAATAGGACCCCGTGAGAAATCTACCCGAGCGTGGCGTTAAGGTTGGCTAAGGGTTTTCCGAAACTGAAACCGAAAATTGCTACCATTTTGAATTTAGCTATGGCATTTTTAAACGTCAAAGTCGAAAGTCAATAAGTGTTTTTTTTCATTAGAGCACAAAACTATATAAAATAGCCAATTTACAAAAGAAGAACAAGATATTTAAATTGAATATGGTACATAATTGAATTCGTTCGCTTCAGAAAACTTTTTTCAAGTGAGGGAAAGAAGCGAAGAAGAAACCAAAGTCTATTGATCCACATTGTTTAAGTAAATAAAGGGTATCGTTAGAAGAAAAAACACTGAAATAGAGTAAATAATGCATAGAAAATGTAGTTATCAGTGGCTATGTCAGCTATCACAAAAAAGGTGACCATGAAAGACCAGCGCTGTGATTTGATTTACTCTGCCACAGCACAAGCTGAATGGTGACCGTTTTTGTCACTTTGAATTAGTTTTAAGAATAATTTTATATTTTTGTTCATTCTTCGTAATTAGTGGTAAAGTAAACATATTTTTTACTTATATATTCATCTTTTATTTGTTATCAGAGTTTTTTATTTTTATGTTTTTAGAACCTAGATGCTAAATGTGCCTACTATTTTTTACTAATTATTTAGGTAATCGGTGTGTGGTCAAAAACTTAAACGCATTTTGAATGATTTATCTTTCAAGCACATAATCAGCATAATAATGCAAGTTGGACCGTCTCAACCACCTGCGCTACGGAGTTCGCCATATACTCGTACCCAGTGAAAAGTGAAATATTAAAAGTTTTTTGAAACCGAACTTTTCAAAACGTTTCGGCTACAAACGTCCCAGCCCTAGTCGGTCCGTAGCCATGAATGTATTAGTACCCGGGCCACTGTACCGTGAAAGGTTTTGGCATAATGAGGGTATTTTCAATTTAAACTCCTCTGTCGCTATTATATGGAATTGGGAGTTATACTCTTTTGTGCTCGTGTGGAAGTTTTTGGGAAAATGCGTTAAGGTATTCGTGTAATTTATAATATTATTCATATATTTTTAACGCTTTAACGTTTCTATTTCGTCGTGTGATATTTTCCGAAATATTTCTTTAGAAATAGCACATTTATTATGTATACAGACGGTAGATAGAAGGTTGCCCTCCTCTTATCCGTAAAGACTCACCTCCTTGAGTCACCTCCTCTTATCCGTAAAGACTCACCTCCGTGAGTCACCTCCTCTTATCCGTGCACTCCTCGTGCACGGCAAATGAAAGTGACACGTTAATTGTAAAGAGCATTTTAATTTCTATCAAACGCAATACTTAATTGCGTACAATGTTTGCTTAACAAAAGAGTCACTTGTGTTTACATAGGACAAACCAATAACCACACAAGCTTGTTTTAATATCTCCCTAATATTTGAAAGCCTAATAATTCCCAAATAATTTGCAGTTTGCTTGTATAGATGTTTGTTACTCTTCACGCAAAAACTTGACTGCGGATCGAGCTGAAATTTCGCACAAGTATAGATGTTGACCAGGATTAACACATAGTCTTTTTATCAGAATACAACGCATGCGAAGCAGCAGGCATATGCTATTTTCTTATGAAACACAAAGTGTTGTTGGAAATCTCGATTGGAAACATTGCGAATTCAAATAGATTAAACTTTCATAACTTGTTTATTTATTCATGTCTTATGAAGTGCTGTGGGCTGTAGCGTGGGGCCATACTCGCCACGCTTGGCAGGCGGGTTGGTGAGAAAACACGGAAAAACGCCGTTGCCCATCTTCCGAAGGTATCCCATCGCAGACTCTTACTGCATCCACGGGCGAGAAAGAAGACAACATTCTACTGCCCGCACCCGGTCCAAGTGGGAGCCAACAAATAATGCTCGACTACGTGTACAGCATTATTTATAGATAACAAAAAAATAATTACTATATAGCTTTAAGGTTTTTTTAATGTAAAACATATTTTACGGGATGTAAAACCGATCGGACGAGAGCTTGGAGATGTGCGAGTTTGTATAGGGCGACTGCCCTAATAAATAGTTACTAGAGCGACTGCCCTTTGTCCATCGTGCCCGTGGTGCGCATTGTGTTGACTGTGGCGAGTAGGGCGACTGTGGCTACCGAAGCGACTATGGTGACTATGGAAACTGGGTCTATTTTAGCGACTGTAGCAACTTTGGCGGCTATGGCGACTGTGGTGAAAACGTTTTACATCTACTGGGCGTCCCGTGACGGCCCAATATATTTAATTTTAGTGCGCACACGAATTTATTTCCGTTTTAATATCCATTTTCTGTTATTGTCCTCCGGCAATGAAGCAGCTACAAAACATTTTTCAAACAAACCATTCATCAAAAACGTCCATCTCGAAGAACAAAGCAAAATTTTAAAACGAACGTATTTTCCTAAAAGCGTTATGTTTCATTTAAAACAAAACAATATTTAAAAACACTGCAAGTCACGCGGCTTCCATTTTTCCCGAACCGCTGGAACTCTTTAAGAATTTATAGCAATAAAGTAGTCAAGCGCTAGTTTTGTTTGAATAGATTATTCAGGGTTCCGTACAAAATATATTTTGGCAGCGCTCAGCATTCAAAAATTACAATACTAATGACTAATGAAAATATTGTGTTATATTGTCAAAATTGTATCAGATTGAGCACCCTGATTGAATAATTATGTTATTTAAAACTTTTAATATTTTGATGTATGTGTTCTTACACAACACATATCGTCGGTCGGATTAATTACCGGAACATTTCCGATATCACGTGTTTTGAGGTAGGTATGCAGTTTGGTAGGGAATTGAATATTCTTTCCAAAGCACGAATGGTACAACTCAAATTTTAATTAAAAGGTTCTAATTGACAGAAAACTACTTATTCCGGTAAAGAAAAATAGATTTTAGTAATCTCTTTGTAACTTCAACCATCAATTACTCAGAATAGTATAATTTTGAAATGTTCCATTACTGTTTCCGACCGACGATATATCACATACGATTATATTAAAAAAAAATTAACTAACATGTGTTAGTCAAGATAGGAGCTGAACAGTGTTAAATATTTTTTAACAACGATTTACAAAATATAGGATAATGAAATTCAATTAAATATATTCAAATTATAAATCAATTATTTTTAAATCAATTTAAATTTTAATCTTTAATTAAAATTTTAGCAAATAAGGGTGTTTGATCTTATTGATAATTTATTATATAAAATGTACGGCGTGAAACTGACCTTTCGAACTCCTTGGCCGGCGCTGTCTCGGAAGGTTCCCGGGCCCGGGAGATAGGCACAATTTCTGCTTGTTGCTGCACTGACACTAAATTAGTTAGTTTCACAGTGATTAGTTCTTGTTTTTGAGTAATTTTTTGAAATTTTGTTATTTTGCGCGCGCGCTCTGTCTCAGTCGTTGACAGTCAGCCGAATGCGCGGATGCGCTCGCCGCGACATGCCACGGCGGCACGTTTGGCGGGAATTTGCGTCTCGTTTCAAACTAAGCCGTATACGAAAACCCAACAAAGGGTACGGATTTCATCTGTAGTTGTTAAATTGAAACCTATAAATATACGGAACCCTAAACCATAACACCACTCAAGCTAAAATAAAAATCCTTTCGCCATAAATACAGCAGCGTCCACAAAGTTTCTCAACGTTCAGAAGATGAATAATTTCAAGACTGGAAATCCTTTGAGGATGTTAAAATTTTAAAGTATAATGCGTCTAAATGCTGAATTCTCAGTTACACAAGTTTGCCAACGGGGTGCCGACCGCTCAAAAAGCACCTTGCGAAGGTAATTTTTGAATGATGAATGAAATTTAAGTTTCTTGGAAATTTTATTGGGGAACTTTGTGATTTCAACCTTTTTGTTAACTTAACTGTGATGACGACAGTTAAAACTTAAGTAAGGGAGGAAGGTATGGGATGAAACTCACGCCCCTTTGGGTCAAATATTTTATGAAGTAAGTTTATTTCGACGACCTCTATGGCGCAGCGGGCGAAGGTCCGCCTGCGACGCCTGCGGGTTCGATTCCCTCCTCGGGACAAATGACTGTACGATCTGCGGATATCCACATTGTCCCATAGCCGGGCTCCCCTATTTCTCCCGTTTTTTATATAAAATAAAAAATATCTAATTAAGTAGTACAATGTCTTAAGTACATATATCAGTCATCTAGCACCCATAACAGAAACTCTGCTTAGCTTGGGGCTAGATGATGCATTTTCCGCAGGCATCCCATAGCAGGCTCTAACTTCGCCCAAGAACAAGAAAGGAGGGGTAACATTCTACTGCCGGCACCCCGCGACTACCGCTCATTCACCATAAATACACTAGCCTACGGATCAATAGTACTAGTAGTTGTTAACCGCAAACCTGATTCCCATGGCGTTCCCATGGTAAGTCAATCCCGTGGGATATTCAAACCACATTCATTGATAGCGATTGTGTGGAAACATAAAAAAAAAACCAGAGATACAAATCGTTAGATACGCACTTTCCGCAATGAGGCCGCACCGTTTTGTTTCTACACGAGTGAGCTCACTCATTTGAAATCAGTATGCTTGACATATAAAAAAATAAGACTGAATTAAAAAATAACATAAGAGTTTTTGTTTTCTACCAAAAACTAGTATTTTAATTAAATAAATATACAAATGGATAGGATCCATTTAAAAAAAATGTTGACTGTGGCCGATCCGTAGCCATTTCATTCATTCAAATTTTAAAACAAGAAGTGGAAGTCTTGTCAGAATGTATAGTGATCCTTACTATTGGTCGATATTTCTCTGAGTGAGTGCTCCGTCTGTAGCATCTAGTAGTCTGTGGTGCTTCTAAACATAGTGTTAGCTGGACGTGGTGTGTTATTTTTTTCAAGAAAGTTCGCGCAACATTATTGCACAATAAATGGAAGCTATAACGGTTTGCTTTATTGGCAAAACCAGCGTGCATTCGGTTCGTCGGCATTATCGTTAACACGCATATAAAGACAATGCTACAGTTTCTGTGTCAGGGCACATCTAACGACTTTAATCTTTGAAAAATCTTACAATTAGATTTTAATTTTAAACGTTTCTAAGATGCGGGGCGGTATTCGTAATGGCACTTGGAAATTAAACAAAGGCATAGCTATTGACCGAAACAAGACACATTTAATTACATTTTAGCGAACAAATTTAATTTTGTGCTATAATCAATTTTGATTGTAGCACAAAATTAAATTTGTTCGCTTCTGATAACTTTTTTTCTAAGTGAGGGAAAGAAGCAACCAAGAAACCTCAATTTACAATTTCTGTCCTAAAGTCCGCTTTCATGCTGTTATTTAACTGTTACGCATAAATGCGTCAGATCCTTTTGACTGACAATTCATGTATTATTTGTGAGATACCCGCTCGCCGCTCCGCTTATCGCCTCGCCTGTGCGCCGCCACGCCCGGTGTAAAGTTGCAAAGCCACAAGTGCCGGTAATTGCTCGAAAGATTACTTCAATCAAGGTGTTACATGAATAATTAATGTACTAGGCTAGACTTATCATTGGAAGACATTGAACGTCGCCGTCGGTCCAGTAGTTTTTAATACATCATACAATGTACAAATATCTCTTCTTTATGATATTAGTGTAGATAATAAATACAGATAATACAGGCCCATACAAATTATGTTAGTGACATGTACTAATAATATATCCGCAGGTTCATCATCGTCTCCCCTTGCTTAACCCTCGGCTGTTCTATTATGAAGTGTAATTTGATTAAATGTATTTAAATGTATTTTCTGTTTGTTTAGTTTTTATGTAAGTACCATTATAGCACGCCAACCACACTCTAAACTACAGGTTTGGCTGGTAGAGAATGCTTTAGCGTGGGCGTTAGCCCACCTTTTGTAATTTTGCAATAAGGTATTAAATAATAATAAATAAATAAAATATACTATAATGTTATTTTGGTAAGGGGTTGAACATCTTTGATGACTGGGAACCAAACCACCACTAACAAATAATAATCTTTTTTTTTAACAAAATTCAAATACACTCCGCGCTTGCTCTGAATATGAAACAATAAAATCTCACTCATCTCATATGCAATATTGACGGGATATTTTTTTTATTCTGGACAATTCACACAACTTCATCTAGCCCCGAGCTAAGCAGTTATGGGTACTAGAAGGCTTATAATATACTTATACATTATACTACATAGGTAGACATTTTTTATTGTACATAGAAAAACATCCAGAACACCCTGAACAAATATCTGCAGATCGTACAGAGATTTGTACCGAGGCGGGAATCGAACCCGCCTCTTGTTTCGCAGCTTCGCCCACAGACCAGAGGTCGTCGCCATTTACCGTGATTTGAGTCTTACATCTTAGTCACCTAGTGTGTCTACCATGAGTTGTCACTGTCAGATCGCCTGCCGTAGCCAAAATAGTAATAGTACGTTACTATGACATCTGTTAGATTTGTAACTCATGGTGCCAAATTCTAAGCAAATGAAGCCCAAACAACAGTAGCTGTAGTATAGTTTACTGCGTATTATAGTACCAAACTATCTGCTAGAGGCGCTGTACAAGTTTACATACATTGTTTTTACTACAGTCGCTAGCGAGTATGGATTGTGAAAACTTATGGTAGATCTAACTGTTCGCGTTATATCTGATTAAAATGGTAAGTGTCAATACTGAATTAAAAATTGGGTCGCTATCAAGTTGTTTTTATTCAAATATTAATATTTAATAATATTTGAATAAAAACAGAAATATTTGAAATTAAGTTTGATTTTGAAAATGTTTAGCCCAATTGTACAAGTCATGGAAAGAACAACAGTTTTTGTGGTTTTAATAATTTTAATCAAAAATTTACATTAGTTACAAAACGTCCACGTTATTTTAATGTTTAATATAGATAAATGTTTTATAAATTAATATTTAATAATGACATAAATTTTCAATACTTATTTTAAGATTGTATGACCTGAACATGTAAGCATACAACTTTACGATAAAAATAGTTTATCGTCAAAAACACATCCGCTACACGTCGCTAAGCTTACCGCTCAGCTTGTGACCACATGATAGTTTGACCCAAGTGCTAGTTTGAACCGTTCAAATGGTTTTACTTTGAGCACTCATTCGGTTAGTCTGCGGCTTGTGGTAACTAGGTTTCCAATTATAGGTCTCTTGCAGGCATTTGGTTTTGTAGCGGGCTTTGATCTCAAAGTCTAGACGGTTTACGCTGATTACAATATAAATTTATACTCCACTAATACAATAATCGTTCATCATATCATAACATATGAGCCGTAAGAGTCCACTGCTGGACATAGGCGTCATGGATCTCTACATACTGATCATTACGAATCTATATGGTCAGCTCTAGAACCTCTTTCTTGCGCAAAAGCCTATTTCGTATGGCTCCCTCTATAATATTATAATAGACTTCCGGAGTCGCTGCGAATTCTTCCTCGTTCGCTGTTTCAGCTGGGTCTAAGGTTGTTCCTAGTGAACGCATATAATATTACAATGTTAAACAATTTTTGCCCTGGGGTGCCGGCAGTAGAATGTTACCTCTCCTCTCCTACCCGTGGATGCAGTAAGAGCCTGCTAAGGGATACCTCCGGAAGATGTGCAGCAGCGTCTTACCGTGTATCAACATCCCGTACTGCGCTCGCCAACCTGTCTGCCAAGCGTGGTGAGTATGGCAACTACCCCTCATGGAGATCCATGAGGGAGGCCTGTGTTCAGTAGTGGACGTTTAATCGCTGAAATGATGATGATGAATGAAAAAAGCTGTGTATTTTAATAGTTATAAAAAACCATAAACGCTTTAAAATATTTTTATAAATCAGTCCTTTACTAGGAACATACGACGTGTATTATAACATGTACACAAATACGAAAGGGGAGGTTTTAGTCCATGAAAACTTGTAGTTTTATGAGAAAAAAAAAACGGAAATTCTTTTTATTTTTATTTTTTATATCTGTTTTTATAATTTTACTAGATGGTGCGCTGTGAAAATTATCACTTTTTACTTTTTAACACAAGAAAACCTATTTGTAGTTGTGGTATTTTTATTTGCTCCTCTACGGCAACTCTTCACGGAGGTCAATGACCCCGTCAAGAATCAGCTGGCTTTTATGTTGTCATTATCATATAATCAGCTGTTGAAGATAAAACTTTCGTGGTCTTTTATTGAATGAAAATCAATGAATTCTGAAAAGTCGTAGAACAAAATTTGTTCCTTGGGATGGTCAGAAGAACCCCCTTTCGGCGTGTATAATATATAATACAGGTTGTTTAATATGTTTTAGCCTAAATACCTTTTTAAAAATACCCTCAAAATATAAAGTCATATTATTTTATTAAATTCGATATCCTTGTCAAACAAAGGAACGCGATAATAATGATTAAATAAACAAAAATTATTTTAAAGCTTTCCGATTAATAAATAGGTCGAAGTTAATAAACCACAGAGTTCAGGTATGGTTTTTAATATAGCGGTCCCCTCATTATTATGACCGCATTTTAATATAATCTTGCAACGACAGAACGGTCGAGTATTGATTTGCTTTTTACCAGACTACGGCGTAACCCAAGTAGGGGTTATGAGCAGGCATGTAATGTAGGATATGTAAATTTGTATGTATGTTGACGAGCACAGTGGCAAGGTAGGTTTAGTAGAGTTTAGTAGGTTTTTAGAGGTTTAGTGGGTTTAGTAGAGTAGACTATGGGATTATTCCCATACTCGCCCGCTTGGCAGGCGGGTACGGGATGTTGATACACAGAAAGATGCTGCTGCCTATCTTCCGGAGCTATCCCTCGGTAGTTTCTTACCGCATCCATGCGCAAGAGAGGCAAGATTCTACCGCCGGCACCCCATGGCATAGTTGTTGTATTAATGTTTATTTCTGACGGTCGTAATATTAAAAAAAGTCAGCCAACCCCGGAGTAAGCAGACTTTTTTGATTTACCCTGTAGGCAGGGTAATTCCGAAATGTTCACAAAGCTCCGTTAATACAACACTCAGATAATTTGATTTGTTATATGACTGGGTTCCGTAAACTTTTCGGAAGTTTCCGACTGATTGGAACTTTCCGGACGTATTTTGAATAACGGATCGCTACGGACTTTTTCTTTGTTGAGTGGGAATATTTTATTTGCTTATATTCCGCTGTTTATTGGTTTAGGCGACCGACAATACGTATGCTGAAAAAAACTTTCGAGTTACGAGAATTTTCGAAAATAATATTATTTCTTATCCAAAGACGCTTACAGCATAGAATCGCAGTTAGACAAGAACAGGTGAATCCTAAAGTGTAAGTTCAGCACGTTCATTAGTGCTTTTAAGTTCATTATCACGTACACATCTTAAGTGGTTTTAAGTTCATAATTCCAGCCGTAAATCGTCCACTACTGAACACAGGCCTCGCTCAGGGATCTCCATGAGGGGTAGTTGCCATACTCACCAAGCTTGGCAGGCGGGTTGGCGCAGTACAGGATGTTGATACACGGAAAGACACTGCCCATCTTCTGGTCTTTTTGCATTCACGGGCATGAGAGGAAGGGTAACATTCTAATGCCGGCACCCCACGGCATCTACCCTCTTCCCACACAATCGGCAAAAGAGTGTTACATGAAAATATTGTATCTTGTTATTGGTGCCGACATAACCGAGCCAGTGGGACCAATTTCGTATGATATATGTCTTCGTTCGTTTATTGACTGAGAACCGACTTTTTGAGGTTATATTCCTTTTTGAGGTTATGTTTCGTGAGATACAATTTATAATTTTTTTGACGGGTGACGGTAGATTATTTGTGATGTGATAGTGAAACATATAAAGGTGGAATTGGGATAGGGAGATGTCGAAGTCGATTCTATCAATCAACTGAAATAGAAATAGAAAATGTTTATTTATGTCTGAAAGGTACATGAAAAATAACACATTATGGTACAAAAACATAAAACGGTTGCCAACTCAGCAACTAACTACGCAACTCTGTGGCGAAGGTCCGCCTGCGACGCAAGGGGTTGCGGGTTCGATTCCCGCCTCGGGACAAATGTTTGTACGATCTGCAGATATTTGTTCAGGGTGTTCTGAGTGTTTTTCTATATATAATAAAAATATCTATCTATGTATTATAATGTATTAAGTATATCAGTCATCTAGTACCCATAACACAAGCTCTGCTTAGCTTGGGGCTAGATGATGCTGTGTGATTTGTCCAGCATTATTATTATTGTATTTGTATTGTATTTAAAAAAGAAGGAATATGATATTAGGAAGGACATCCGGAAGAAAACTGCCTCATTGCTCAGCAGAGTGAGGGGCAGTTCTAACATCATCCTGCAGGTCATTCCGCTATCGCTACGACCTGCCTGTAATGAAGGCTTTTTCTTCGGGTCCTGATCAAGTAGAAAGGCTCGCTTGAGACAGCCTGATCAGGACACGAGTAAAGGTCCATTAAACCTTCCTTTTTAATGTATTGGGCTTTTCTAACTTACAAAATAATGAACTTTAATGTTGTGTGATTTCATTAATTAATTTAATTTAATTAGTTGTAGAATACATGAATATAGTTATCATCATCATCATTTCAGCCATAAAACGTCCACTGATGAACACAGGCCTCCCTCATGGATCTCCATGAGGGTTAGTTGTCATTCTCACCACGCTTGGCAGGCGGGTTGGTGAGCGCAGTATGGGATGTTGATACACGGATAGACGCTGCTGCCCATCTTCCGGAGGTATCCCTTAGCAGGCTCTTACTGCATCCATGGGCATGAGAGGAGGGGTATGGGTAAGGAGGGTCATTCTACTGCCGGCACCCCACGGCGGGTCAATATAGTTATATGAATCACTAAATATTATAAAGAGGAAAGATTTGTATTTTGTATGTTTGTAACGAATAAACTCAAAAACTACTGGACCGATTATGAAACTCTATCATCATTAGAATGCTACATTATTCTTAAGTAACATTACACTTTATTCTAATCCGTATTCTCGCGGGAACGGGAACTACGCGGGTGAAACCGCGGAGTGCGGCGAGTATCCAATAAAATCGGCAGTCCAAGTGGTACCAGGATAGGGAAATATAAAATCGTCAATATTATATTTTCCTCCTTCGACCCTCAGATGAAGGACGTTTGGACAGTTGTTGGATGTCTGAAACAAATATTCTATGTACCTAAGGCTGCACACGTGATGGGAGACAGCGATTTTTTCCAGATTTTTGAAAAAAAAAAAAGCTTTTTATATATAGGATTTTAACGCGTATACATACTTGAAAGGGGGAGTTCCGGCCCATAAAAACAAGTAGTTTTGGAAGGAAAGAAAATCGGAAGTTTTTTTAAAATATTTTTTTTATAATTTTTATTTACAATTTTACGAGTTGTAAATTGTGTTGGTGTTACGTAAAAAAGATCCTAGCTTCAAAATTGGTATTTTTTTATTATTAAAATAAATAGAATGTTAGCCAGCCATTCATGTGCGTGGAGGCAGTATGAATCTGCCAAGGTATACCTCCGGTATATGGACAGCAGCGTCTTTCCATGAGTCAACATCCGTTACTGAGCTCGCCAACCCGCCTGCCAGCCAAGCACAGATCACTTGGAGATCTAAGAGGGAGACATTTGTCCAGCAGTGGACATCCTACGTCATAAATGATGATGATGTTTCAGAAAATCTTTTCAAATCATAATGCCTGTAAAATCACTGAAATAGTGGGATCAGTTTCCCAATTCAAAATATGCTTAGGTCGAATGATCCCGTTGGGATAAGTCCGAGCGGCCTCAGTTTACTGTTGAGCCGAAATAAAATAAAAATAAATAAAATAAACAAAATAAATAAATAATAATAATAATAAATAAATAAACAATTTTTATCTTTATCTATCTTATCTGAAATAACATTATTATTATGGTTAACAGTTTAAAATCGCTTCACTTACCACTGCGCGCACAATACAGAACAGTAAAAATCTTGCTCATGGTTCGCGAGGACGCAATACGCACTCCTAACAAGGGTTCGAGATATTCCAGATATTTTATTTAGAGCCCGAATGATAAAAAGTTTCCTTGAGGTTTGGTGTTTATTTTAGAAGGGGAGGTGCTTGAGGGTCCCAATATCTATATATATATATATATATATATATATATAGGGTGTATTATAACATGTGTACTAGACCGAAAGGGAGGCCCAGGAAAACAAGTACTTTTAAAAGTTTTTCGTAAACTTTCGCGATCACAATTCATTATAATATAATAACATAAACACGGGAATTTATCACGTAATACCTTTGATTATTCCCGACGTTTCGACTGTGTTTCAACAATCGTGGTCCCGGATTGACCCGGGTCAACTTTTAATCAAAGGTATTACGCGATAAATTCCCGTGCTTATACTTTTAAAAGGAAAAAATCGGGAATTCTAATAGAATATTGAAATTATCCTGAGGTAAGTCGCATTATTATTTTTTTGAATCCTGTTTATTATGGGTACCAGATAATTAACTACTTATAAATTAAATCAGATTAATAATATATAAACCTATTTGTCATTTATTTTCTGTACTGTATAAGATATCCTACCGTAGGGTACCGGCAGTAGAATGTTACCACCTACTCTCATGCCCGTGGATGCAGTAAGAGCCTGCGAAGGGATAACTCCGGGAGATGGGCAGCAGCATCTTTCCGTATATCCGTGTAACGAAATCCCGTACTACGCTCGCCAACCCGCCTGCCAAGCGTGGTGAGTAAGGCAACTAGGTGTAAAGAGTCTTCCCGGGACCATGCTTGGTGCAATCCAAGCGAAACGTCGGGAAATAATAAAGGTAATTTACGCGATAAATACCCGGTTATATGTATGTTAATAACTAGGTGTAGGTCTATTGTCTCCCCTAGGGGACTCCTCATGGAGATCCATAAGGGAGGCCTGTGTTCAGTAGTGGACGTTTTACGGCTGAAATCATGATAATGATAAGGTATCCAGGCTTTTTTATTTTAGCATAACGAATCCTAAGAGACCACCAAATATAAAATTAAAACAGAAAATGTTTACGAACTCATAACCGAAGTAAAAACGCCGTAAACTTGTGGATGCGTAAATAAAAAAATTAAATACCTCAAAATAACTGGGGCGGCGTACAAATATTTAAATAGTTAGATACGCCTTACTGTAATGAGACCTCGCCGTTTTGTTTCCACAAGAAATTAGTGAGCACGCTCATTTGAAATCAGTGTACCTCTAAGCACAGTGTTAGCTGGACGTGGTGTGTGATATTTTTAAAACGAAAGTTCGAGCAAGATGATTGCACAATAAATAACAGTTCGGTTAACTGGCAAAACCAGCGTGAGTGCGTCAGCGTTTTGTTAACACATAATGTAGACAATGCCACAGTTTTGGTGTCAGGGCACATCTACGATTTAAATCTTTGGGGCGGTGTAAATTTTTACGCCCCTGGGATCAGTTTATGACTAATATCTCGTTTTATTTTGCATTTATTCCGTTTAACTAAGGGTTCTGTTGCGAGACCACAAGTTGCATCAACAGGTTATGATGACCAAATAATTAAATCGTTCATCATCATCATCATCATCGGCCTTGGCGTCCATTTCAGACGATTCAGGCAATGCCTGTGGTTTGTGTATTGCATTTTTTGAAATGACTACACAATCCTTAACTAGAATGGAGGCCACGGACCGGCAAGCGCAGCGTAGGACGTCCACCTACAAGATTGGCAGACGACTTGGTAAGAACTGCTGGTGGGCGGTGGATGCAGACCGCTTGCAACCGCAGTACTTGGCGATCAATGAGGGAGGTCTTTGTCCAGCAGTGGACGTCCTACAGCTGATATGATGACACAAACCTATTTGTGACCTTATTGCGCGACCGCAGTTATGGCTTTAGATATGTTTTATTTTGTAAATCATTAGATACGCTTCTATCCTAAGGTTGCCAGGAAGAGATCGCTAAGTGATAAGGCTGCCCATTGTAATTCTACTTTAAGTTAAGTACAATAGTAGTTAAGTACAATAAAGAGTTATCTATCTATCTATCGTAATGAGAACGCGCCGGTTTGTTTCTGCACGGAATGAGATAGCTCGCTCATTTGGAAACAGTGTTCCTCTGAACACAGTGTTAGCCGGACGTGGTGTGTGTTATTTAGTGTATCTATTAGTCAGAGGAAAGAACAGATCAATACGTCTGAAGCTAAGCCGCGGGTTTCCTAACGATGTTTCCTTCACCGCTAAAGCAGGTGTAAGAATGCACAGCCGGTATCGAACCTACAACCTTCGGATGAAAAGTCAGGGTACATACCACTCTGCACACACGGCTATGTTATTTAAGTACAATAAAGCGTATTCTATTATATTCCTTATTCATCCATTTCAGCCGTTAAACGTCCATTACTGAACATAGGCCTCCCTCATGGATCTCCATGAGGAGTAGTTGCCATACTCACCACGCTTGGCAGGCGGGTTGGCGAGCGCAGTACGAGATGTAGATATACGGAAAGACGCTGCTGCCCATCTTCCGGAGGCATCCCTTAGCAGGTTCTTACTGCATTCACGGGCAAGAAAGGAGGGGTAACATTCTACTGCCGGCACCCCACGGTTTATCTATAATTCAGTTTCAATAAAATATGGCTAAAGGAAATATTTCTGCGTTGTATATCAACGTACGTGTAGGATGCAACTGCTGTTGTCTGATTTTAAGGCATAAGCGGTAGCGGGAAGATAATAAATAATCCCAACCATAGGACTGCTGTCCGCGTCCACTACTGTACATAGGCCACTCTTGGATGTCCAAGATCGTGAGGGTATACTCGCCACGCTTGGCAGGCGGGTTGGCGAGCGCAGTTGTATGTTGTTGCCCATCTTCCGAAGGTATCTCTTAGTAGATTTTTACTACATCTACGGGTAAGAGAGGAGGGGCAACATTCTCTGAAATTTTATAGACAAATAATGATTGACATGCTCCGTGGATCTGTTCGTCTTATGCCCGGCTGAGACGAAGGAAGTTGCGACGAACGATGAGTCCTTTTTTTATTAATGGAAAACACCTAGGATATTTTTTTTTTGTATATTTTGACATACTCTGTCATTATAATAAATAAAAAAAAACATATTTAATCTTATGTTAACATGAAATAAGGAACATGAAAAGAATTTTTAGGAGAACTGAGAGTAAACACGCTCACTAAATATGTATATTATTTATTGCTGTTGTACAAACAGGATCTACTCTAATTAGATTATTGGTAGACAGGATCTAGTTTAAATGACCCTTATGCACTATGTCCCGCGACAAGAATCAAAGCTAATCAAATTTAAAGCTTCCTTACTGCTGTCTCGTAATCATTGGTCATCTAGAAACTTCCAAATTATAAATACTAAAACAAGTATGGTATGACAAAAATATTCACACCCAGTTAAAGCTGTTGTACATGGTGCATGCCTTTAATTAAAAAAAAAACAATATCCTCTTTATATAAAACTTCAAAGCCTCATAATAATTTGACTTCACAAGCAATATTTCATCCGCTTTCCTTATTTATAAAAGAAAACAATGTTATTTTTGACGCGTACACATCTACTTAATAAATATCTAAACTTGTATCCATAAATCCTCAATTTATGGGTTATAAATCTCTAATTTTTGTGATATTGCGGTTGTACCTATATCATTTTAGGTATTCTGTGACGCGACCGCCTATGATTTAAACCGGGTCTGCTCTCTAAATTTTCTCAACCTTTATTTATTACTTAATCTCGGAGCTGAGTAAATGTTTTAAGATTAAAAAGCTCTTATATTTCAACGGAATACTTTTAAAATGCTATTTTATTTTAACCGGTGCTTTTTAGTATGGAGTTTGCGGATTAAGTTGAGACTAGTATGGTAAGTTATGTATTTTGCTTTAGTCATGAAAACTATTATAAGTTTTTATTTCTATACTTGCCACGCGTGGCAGGCGGGTTGGTGAGCGCAGTAAGGGATATTCATACACGGAAAGACGTGCTGCCCATCCGGAGTTATCTCTTAGCGGGCTCTCACTTCATCCACGGGCATGAGAGGAAGGGCAACATTCTACTGCCGGCGCCGTATGGCTTTTCACCAGAATATTCTTCGCAAAATCCTACATGAAACCGTGCGGTTCAACGGCTAGTGACGCACAGCCCGTAGTTAGTTTTATCGATAGTCGATACATTGTCCACAACAATACAGCGGCAAGCCCCGGAGGTATAGTGCATGACTTAATAAATACAATTTCATCGATAACTTTGTCATGTGTTCAAAGCTTCCTTTACTAGTGTTTGTGAGGGAATATTTATTAAAATTTCTGAATAGTTTGCCGGTAGAATTTGTAAATGGATGTGGTTTTGTGGTTTAAACACAATTATTTCCTTTTTAATGCCTGTAACAGGTAAGCGGACAAAAAAAATATAGTAATTATTACTATATTTGATTATCAGGTATTTATCGCGTCATTACCTTTATTTTAATCCCGAAGTTTCGACCGAAAAATAAAAATGTTGGACATTTTACACATGGGATGAACTGGACGTTTCCTGAGCTCACTGATCGACTAACGCCTTAGACCGAAAGGTGTGGAAGGAGGGAAGGGAGGTTTTGCTCAGCAGTGGGATCCAACGGGCTGATTAGATTAGATTCTACACACCATCTAGCCCCACGATCAGATTCTACACACCATCTAGCCCCACAGTAAGCACAACAGTTGATTTATAGAATACATTAAAAAAATATGTTGTAAATACATCGGTTGTCAAAAGAAAAAATAAAATGCTATATTTGTTCTAAGATCTTAAACACATTTTTAAAAAACTGAGATCTTTACAAAACATCTACTATAGATGATTTATACAACGTCAGCAACAGGTATTCAAATCATGCTGTACTGGACTCTACAGTGCCTGGGACGTTGAAAGGTGGATTAGGCTTGCCCGACACCTATGCCATCCTTAGGGGCCGTCTTCACGAGCGAGAGAATCGGGACGAGTCCGCTTTTTTATCGTCGGGTAATCTCCACGAACAAGCGATTATTCCGCCAGCGTATCGTCGCGACTCGTAACGGAATCACAGCGTGTCCGCAACGACTCGTAACGTGTGCACGCCGCTAGTAGCGACAGGGTTGGCTAGTAGAGAATGCTTTAGCATTAAGCCCACCTTTTGAAATTGTGCATTTAAGTATTAAATAAATAAAATAATAATAAATAAATGAACCTGAACTATTTAAACTTTTCGAAGAAAAAGTTATTAAGTTTGAAACCCACGGACCTTTGAATTGAAAGTCAGGGGTGCATACTACTCGGCCAACACGGCATCATCTTCTTAGCCGCAGGGCTGCTGTCATAGGACTGCTGGACATAGGACCCCCTCATGGATCTCTAAAAGATCAGAAAGGGGTTCTTGCAATACTCGTCACGGTTGGCAGAGCATCTACTGCTCTATGACTACCTACTAAAGATTTTAAATAGATAAATAATGCTGGAAAATTCAAGAGGTATTCCTTAGCAGGTTCTTACTGTATCCACTAGCATGAGACAATATAATCTAACTGAAAACTTCAATATTTGGGTCGATCCGTATGCCTAATTCATACCAGAATACCCAAAAAGCTTATTTGCGCAAATCCCTATCATATCGCAAGACAAAAACTTTAGTGACAGTTTGATAAATGGTCCCGGATAGAGATGGGGGCAAAGTTGGTTTCCGTGGCCCTTCTGGGTCAGTGCAGATTGAAATGTGCCGTGGTTAGCGACGGCTGATTGAGATCGCGAGGACGAGGTTGTTAAACCAAAAAAGTTTTACGGGAAAAATTGGGTTTATCTTTTAACTGATTAAAGCTAGAATATAGCCAGGGCGTTCAGCGTTTATTTGTTGGTGTAATATTAAAATTTTGTAATATAATTTTAAGGCTATAGATACGTTTGCGTTACGAGCTCTAGTAAAAAAACGTTATATTGCTTTTCTGATTCTGTCTGACACATGAGTATAAAACTATATATATTTGTTCCCGTCTGCACGTCAGTTTGCTACTTTCATTAATAAACATGAATATTGGTCAAAATTTTACCGTAACCCTTAAATCTTCAGATCATAAAACTTCGACATATCAAAAGCCTAATAAGCCAAGTATTTATCAGACATTATCATCATCCCAAGCCTAACTTCACCCATCGATGTGTACAAGGCTCCACTTATTTCAATATCAAAATCAACCACTTTATTTCATCTGTTAGTTATTTTAGAACAAGAAACCGTCGTGTAAAAATAAGCAAATGGAGATAAAATAAATCTAATAATAGGTTTAATATAAAATAAGGTTTTAAGCGACCCTCATTCAACTTCGTCCCTCGTTGCATGTCTTCTTGTCTTCGTTGCATGTCTTCTTGTCTTCGTTGCATGTCTTCTTGTCTTCGTTGTATGCTTCGTCTTATTTTATACTAAGACATAGGTCACGTAAAAGTGCCACATGTATCAAAGGCGAGGTAAGGTCGAGTTTAATTATAGTATTCTCTGCTCCAACAGGACACCGCGAATTTAGATTAATGATCAAATTGTGAATTTAATGCTTGAGGCGACGGTGTGATGCGGTCTAGCACCCTTTATTTGTAAACAAATTCTTAGACATCATACTACTAGTAATAATACTACTAGTAATATTTTAAAGAGGAAAGATTTGTATGTATGCTTGTAACGAATAAACTCAAAAACAAAATTTCAAAAACGAACACAATATCGAGTGCGCTAGTAAAAGGGTATTGTTATAGTGGCATGATATATGTATTATTCGTACACCGCCGTTTTTATTATCTTATATCCTGTCCATCTAAAGGTTGTCTGGAAGAAATCCCTTTTATCGATAAGACTGCGCCCATTGTATATTTGTCTATGTTTCTCTTTGAAAAATTTATGTTATATGGTGAATGTACAATAAAGAATTTATCTATCTATCTATATATGTTTAAACATGACATAAGAAAAACTCCACGGCGAATAACAATATTATATTTAAATAAGGGAAGCTAGTAGTTAATAAGAAGCCACTTGAGTACGTAGCCATGTGTACGTAATTACATCCACTTGACCGATCTTACCCCACCTCACCGTTTCTTTGATGGGTAACTCCGGATACCCTTAGGGTACGTTTAAATATCCTCAGGGTAAAACTACCTTTACAATTAGCGAGTTTGCGGGTAAACTTGCGGCTAACTCTTTTTAGTTTTCTGTTTGTTGTTGGTAATCTTTGTTGCGTAGTGGGAAAGTGCGGGTTCGATGTCCGCCGCCGAGGAACACTGCGATGCTTTGTAATAAATATGTCGAGATCAGGTCCCTGCCCTTATCCCACATTACGTGGGGTCGGCACAACATGTCTCTTCTTCAATTCTTCTCTATCAGACGTCAACTCGATATTCACTCCTTTACCGCTCATATCATCTTCACACAATCCATCCATCTTTTCTTTGGTTTACCCTCTGTTCACATATACGTCCACACGACTACGTCATAAATATGTAATGGAGTAAAAAAAAAATTAAATGTGCTTATTGTTTACTTCAGGCATTCACGGACCCAAATATAACACACACCCACACACAAACACACACACACACACACACATTTGTATAGAAGATGTCGTTGATTATTCTCAATGAAATAATAAATAATAAGCCTTTATTTCCAAGTAGTTTAAACAGTTTTATTCCTATATACCAGTTTGCCGTGGGGTGCCGGCAGTAGAATGTTACCCCTCCTCTAATGCCCGTGGATGCAGTAAGAGCCTGCTAAGGGATACCTCAGGAAGATGGGCAGCAGCGTCTTTCCGTGTCTCAACATACTCAACATCCCGTACTGCGCTCGCCAACTCGCCTGCCAAGCGCGATGAGAATGGCAACTACCCCTCAAGGAGATCCATGAGGGAGGCCTGTTTTCAGTAGTGGACGTTTGACGGCTAAAATGATGATGAATACAGAGTGCCTGTAGGCAAGGGCCTCTTCTATACCCAGTTATATACATTTAATTTTAACATTTTTTTGTGTTTATATATTTACCTATTTGAGAAATTCAAATTCAGATTTCGTTCTCTGAATGAACTTCCACACCAGAGGACTGTCGATTTTGAGAAATTCAAATTCGACAGTCCTCTGGTGTCTGGTCCTCTGATTCAGAGAACGAAATTTGTTACTAACACAGAATGAATTGAACATGAATTATGTATTCGTTTTTATCAATTTGTTAAATAACAATGGACCTCATGTTGTCTGAATAAATAAATAAAATATAAATATAAAATATATACGATCAGATTTCTAAAATAACTACTAAATCTTTAGGGATATATTGGATGTGGCTCGCTCTATTTCGACTCAATTCCAACCGTGGATACAGTTACCAAGAAAAATAGTAGGAGCTGTCGCTAGCCCGGTGTTGTATTACTTTGGGATGTAAGCTATAGGCAGAGGCGATATAACAGCGAGTAGCTAATTATTAGTTTTATTGACTGTTTAACTGATATTGTCATTGTAATGTATTTAATTTTTATATGTGCATATATCTAATTATAATTTTAATTGGTTATTTAAATGATTTAAATATTTTTTAATTGACAAGTGATAAATTTTGCATGCTTTATGTAGATAACGGCTGAACTTATTTCACTATTTACCATCTTTTGTATTTACCCATTTTCGCAAAATAAATGTTATTTCTATTTGTATTTGTATTAGTTTTCGACGTAAAACATATTTTATTGTCATATGGATTTCCGCAAAGTAACGCCTGATTCTATTAATTATATCTTTTGTTGGTTAAACCGATCGAACGAGAGGTGACGCGTGACGCTTGGAGTTGTGCGAGTTAGTACTATCGCGCGGGCGACTGCCCTTCGTCCATCATATTGACTGTGGCCACTGGGAAGATTGTGGCGACTAGGGCTACTGCAGTGACTGTAGCGACTGTGGTGACTATGGCAACTAGGTCTACTGAAGAGACTGTGGCGACTGTGGCAACTATTTAACTAGTTTAAGAAGCGAGTAGCTCATCATCATCTCAGCCGTAGCAATGCTGTCCATGTCTACAGCAGGGCTAAGGCGTCCCTCATGGATCTCAAGGTTTTGATCATGAGGGAATTGACGCCATACACACCACGCTTGGCAGGCGGGTTGGCAAGCGCTGGATGTTGATATACGGAAAGACGCTGCTGCCCATCTTCTGAAGGTATCCCTTGGCAAATTACTGTATTCACGGGCAAGAGATGAAGTGCAACATTCTAGTGCCCCACGGCGTTACTTTATATTCTAGATTTAAAGAAAAAGAGTTTGTTTTAAGGAGTGCACTAAAGACATTTTCCATCGAAAGCCTTAGACGAATTAATTCTTAATGAAGTCAAGTCGCTGTTAGCTTATGCCTTAGCACACAGTTCCCAGTACAAGACTATTGTCTCGGGTCTTTACTAGAATACCTTGTGATGTCCTTTGTGCTGCGATAACCAAGAATTGCTATATATTATATAATACACTCAGTCACGGCAGTTGCCGTGGGGTGCCGGCAGTAGAATGTTACCCCTCCTTTCATGCCCGTGGATGCAGTAAGAGCCTGCTAAGGGATACCTCCGGAAGATGGGTAGCAGCGTCTTTCCGTGCATTAACAGTTAGAGAGAGAGTTGATATTGCAATAACTGAAAATAATGCTTATTGATTTGAAGGTATTCAATTTGGTGGCTTACTAAATATACGTGGTGGTTATACAGTGTGTATTCCTCTCATGCCCGTGGATGCAGTAAGAGCATGCTAAGTGATACCTCAGGACGATGGGCAGAAGCGTCTTTCCGTGTATTAACGTACTGCGCTCGCCAACCCGCCTGCCAAGCGTGGCGAGTATGGCAACTATCCCTCATGGAGCTCCATGAGCGGCCTGTGTTCAGAAGTGCACGTTTTACGGCTGAGATGATGAAGTTACAGCTTAAATTCCAAAGACAATCGACGTATCTTTCTTCCAAAGACAAATGTTTTAAAAAGCTATAAACCTCACGACAAGGTTACTGCGAGCTCCATTAATCAATCTGTCTTTAGGTTTTTGTACGTCCTGCCAAGATTAAAGCGCCTAAGACGAGATTTAGTCTTTCAGAGGGGAGAATTTAAAAGTGCAAGTTTATTAGATACGATTTTTTAAGTAAATTACTTAGTAAATTCAAAGACAAAGTCAATAAGTGTTCATTCAATAGAGCAAAATAACTTAACAAATAACATTGTCAATAGACAAAGGATGGTGGGAGTCTGCAAAGGATTGGGATGGTTGGAAGACTTTAGGGGAGACCTTTGCCCAGCAGTGGGACAACATAGGTTAAATAAAAAAATAGTCAATTTTCTTTTTTAAACTTTCGCGATCACAACACATTATTAAAATATGGGATTATCGGGTATTTAATATGTAATAAACGTATGGAATAAAATAAAGGTAATTATGCGATAAATACCCGATAATCCCATATTTTAATAAAACATAGTCAATTTACAAAAGAACAAGACACATTTGAATTAAATTGCATCCACGGGTATGAGAGGAACAACAACATTCTACTGCCGGCACCCCACGGCAAATAAATTAAACATCTATCATCATCATCACTTCAGCCGTAAAACATCCACTACTGCACTAAGGCCTCCCTCATGGATCTCCAAGAGGGGTAGTTGCCATACTCACCACGCTTGGCAGGCGGGTTGGTAAACATCTATAATAGATATTAAACGATTGTTATACTTCTTATTATGAAAGTTATAGGTACAAGGAGTAACATTGTTACTTATTTTAATTGTGATACACAAGATAATTCTTACGTGTATATAATAATACACGTTAAGAGTATATTATATTCCATCAAATATACATCTGAAGACATAAAGAACATTAAAGTCCTCGTTTGAAGATTATGGTTCGTTCAGACGAGCGAGTGCGCGGTAGTAGTAGCGCAGCAGTATAGGCAAGTTTATTTACTTTTTATTTAGAGAGTTTTTTCAAAGGCGAGTAGGTGCTAGTTCGTTTACTTTTAGTTTAAAGAGCGAACTAAATGTGTACCTTAAATAAATTCTTAACCATCTAACTACCAGAAAACATCAAAAGCTTACAGTAAGTATAATAATAACGGTAAGATAAATTTTGTCCTTTAAAAACTAATAATAAGAAGAAGATAGATAGAATCTTGATTTTCATACTCGGTCACTATGCCTATTGATGCCGTGGGGTGCCGGCAGTAGAATGTTACCTCTCCTTTCGTACCCGTGGATGCAGTAGGAGCCTGCTAAGGGATACAAGATGGGCAGCAGCGTCTTTCCGTATATCATCATCCCGTACTGCGCTCGCCAACCCGCCTGCCGAGCGTGGTGAGTATGGCAACTACCCCTCATAGAGGTGAGTGAGGCCTGTGTTCAGTAGTGGACGTAGACAACAGCCCCTATGGCTGAGATAATGATAAATATATCCTAAATAATCAACCCGCCTGCAAAGCGTGGCGAGTGTGGCAACAACATGTGAAAGTACATGGAGAGATAGGACTATGTCCAGCATTTGACGTCCAACGGCTTAAGTGATAATGATATAATAAGATTTGACGAGCTCTGTGGCGCAGCGGGCGAAGGCCCGCCGGCGACGCAAGGGGTTGCGGGTTCGATTCCCGCCTCGGGACAAATGTCTGCACGATCTGCAGATATTTGTTCAGGGTGTTCTGGGTGGTTTTCGATATATACTAAAAATATGTATCTTTGTAGTATAATGTATTAAGTATATCAGTCATCTAGTACCCATAACACAAGCTCTGCTTAGCTTGGGGCTTGATGATGCTGTGTGATTTGTTCAGCATTATTTATTTATTTATTTATAAAAATATATCAAAGTGAACCTGTAACATCATACACAGTGTGTATTTATAAATGTGTATGGCAACTACCCCTCATGAAAATCCAGGGCCTGTGTTCAGTAGTGGACGTTACAGATGATTATGATGCATATTGATGAGTCTAGACGTTTAGAACAAACAGCAATAACGTAACATTTAAAACGCTAGAAATAAAGCTAGATTATAATATAATAACATAAACACGGGAATTTATAAAGATAAAGATAAAAAACGTTTATTTTGTTTCACACATTACAAATAATACAACAATGTTGACAACGATTTATCGCGTAATACCTTTGATTATTCCCGACGTTTCGACTGTGTTTCAATAATCGTGGTCCCGGGTTGATTGTTGAAACACAGTCGAAACGTCGGGAATAATCAAAGGTATTACGCGATAAATTACCATATTTATGTTATTATATTATAATGAATTGTGATCGCGACAGATTACGAAAAACTAAAGCTAGATTTCCCAACTTAAGGTCCGCGTACACGAGCAAGTATTTGGTTTAGTTTAATGACCCTATAATAGAAACATACGATGTAATAATTCCACTAAAAGGTCCCGCCTGTCCCTTTTACTGCTAGGGTCCGAGATATGTAATATTTGGGTCAAACTCTTTTAATAAATAAGTTTTATTTGATGTGAATGTGATGGTTATTCTTTATATTTTAACCAGCCGCATTCCGCGATTTCGCCGTGGGGTGCCGGCAGTAGAATGCTGCCCCTCCTTTCTTGCCCTTTGATGCAGTACGAATTAGCTAAGGGATACTTTCGGAACATGGGCAGCAGCATCTTTGCGTGTATCAATATCCTTTAATGAGCTCGCCAACCCGCTTGCCATGCGTAGTACTGAGACGGAACCTTTTGAACCATACTGCTACAGTAGAGCATAGGTTACATTCTTCATCATCATCATCTTTTAAGCCATTAAACGTCTACTACTGAACACAGGCCTCCCTTATGGATCTCCATGAGGGGTAGTTGCCATACTCATTACGCTTGGCAGGCGGGTTGGCGAGCGCAATACTGGATGTTGATACATGGAAAGACGCTGCCGCCCATTTTCCGGAGGTATCCCTAAGCAGATTTTTACTGCATCCACGGGCATGAGAGGAGAGGTAATATTCTACTGCCGGCACCCCATAGGTTATATTGTTTTTGTTTACTTATTAGCTTTGTTACTTTATAATATGTTTTTTGTCTTATGTTTCGGTAACCTTTTTGTGCTGTATCTTTATGTAGTCAATAAAAAAAAAAGTAAGGACTTCGCATCTTTTATAGATGGTATATACAGCGTCAGCAACTTGTAATGCTGTACGGGACGCTGCAGTGCCTGGGACATTGTTAGATTGATTAGGCTTACCCAGCACCTATACCATCCTCTCAGCTTAGTCAGCTATTATTCAGAGGAAAGAACAGGTCAATACGTCTGAAGCTAACTAAGCCGCGGGTTTCCTCACGATGTTTCCTTCACCGGTAAAGCACGTGTTAAGTGTGCACATACATTTTTCAAGAAAGAAAAATCCATTGGTGCACTGCCGTTATCAAACCCGCGACCTTCGGATTGAAAGTCGGGGGTACAAACCACTCGGCCAACACGGCTTTTTTGTGGTCAATAAATACTTCATTTATTCATACGTTCATTAAAATTCGCTATCAAGTTCATCTCGCTTGCACCATCACTATCCCACTAGCATCATCCGCTAACCACTCGCCCGCCCACTACACCGGTGCGTAAGTTAATCCCAATCTTAATTACAGTATCACGGTACAGCCGCGGAGAAAATTACTTTTTCTCGTAACTCCTCAGGCTAAACACTTCTTGTATCCGCCATTGTGCGAGTTTTCACGAGATTTGGAAAATTGTTTCCTCCGATGAATGTACTGCGTAATACTGGCAGGGAGCGTGTAATGAGTTCCTTAAAATACGTACTTTCATATTATATTATGTTATTATCTGGGAACAAGGTGCTTGGTTTCGTTCATGATACCGACATTTTTGCGTAATCCTCTTCATCATCATCAACATCATTGGATGAGATAACTTATATAATAATATAATATACATACTATATGTATAAAAAATGGATGTCGATGGAGAGACGAACTCGACGTATACTTGGAAGACTGGACCACAGTAGCTCAAGACAGAGAAAGGTGGAATGAAGGAAGGGAGGCCTTTGCGCTGCAGTGGGACAGTACAGGCTCTTTATAATAATAATAATATAATAAATTATTGGACATTGACCCATTTGGTAGTAGCATTGGCGAGGCAAGGCGGTGCCGAACACGTCATTTCTTTGCTAATTAGGTAGGTTAATTATATAGTTTAGTCATATGGGTAAGTAGGTATTTAAGTGTATTTTTGTAGGTTTATAGATTTTTTTATATAGGTAGATTTAAGTAGTTATGTATTTACAAGTGTCCACTTTTATATTGTAGACTATTTCTATCAGTGAAGACCTGTAATTGGCTTTCTGATGCTATCGAAAATATTTACTACCATATATTTTCGCTGTTGGTTTTTCTTATATTAAATAAATAAATAAATAAATAACGTGCGTGAGTATGTCAACTGCCCCTCGTGGATCTCCATGGAGGCCTGTGTCCAGCAGTGGACGGCTGAAATGATGACGTACAACTTAAGTTCTCCTTGAGCCACCTTTCTTCTTCACCGACTAATTTATTCAAAATCTATTACCGAATACCGAGCACAACTATCGATATTCGATAAGGCCATTTTCCAAGCCATTACGCTCTCCAAGAATGGAATTGGATTGTTATTATAGAACCAGCTTCCTCGCTTGTATTTCCGCAGCTTGGTGATTTTGCTGTTTTCAGTCATATCTTGCGGGGTTTTGTGTTTCGGGGCAGGATTGGGCTTTTGAATGGTGGTCTTTGAATGTTGTCCGGGATAAAATTAACTTTAGTATAGAAAAACTAGCCACACTCCACGGTTTTACCCGCGTAGTTTCCGTTCCCCTGGGAATACGAGCATAAAATATAGCCTACGTTACTCAAGAATAATGCATTCTAATGGTGAAAGAATTTTGAAAATCGGTCCAGGAGTTTTTGAGTTTATTCGTTACAAACACACAAAATACAACACACAACATACAAATCTTTCCTCTTCATAATATAGAGAGAAGGTCAGCACCATCTTTCCGTGTATCAACATCCCGTGCTGCGTACACCAACCCGTCTGCCAAGCGTGGTGAGTATGGCAAAAACTCCTCCATGGACATACATGAATCCCTCATGTGTTCAGTAGTGGACTGTAGTATGATATGATAAAAATTACTGAGAATAGCTTATATCTTAAAAATTAGGTTTTTGCTAAACTTTATGTTTCTATTACAGTTAACTAAAAATATTAGAAGTTATGTCTAGAATATAACTTGTAATCTTTATAATTACAGAAAACCTTAAATATTATAACGTAAGATTTTCTCATCAAAAGTTCAAACACTCTTGTTTGGACTATAGTTATTAAATCTTATAAAACAACAGCACTAATATAAACTTTAAGTTAAGAAACTAATGAAATAATAACTTAAAATACTCTCAAACAACTTACTGTTTGGATGCGTCAAATGTAATTATTTCAGAAAATAATTGAGATAGAATTAAAATAAAAGTTCAAGAGATAGTTAGTTTTAGTAAAGTCATATAGCGTAACTATAGAGGCTGTATGAACAACTTAGGTATGATCGCCTTTTGAAATGACACGTATTAACAAAGTCATACAATTTATCTCCATCTACACTTATAATAATAATATAATAAAGAGGATTTGTCTGTTGTTTTTTGTATGTTTGTAACGAATCAACCTAAAAACAACTGAACCGATTTAAAAATCTTTCATCAAGCTCAACGATCCCTGAGTAACATAGGCTATATTTTATCCCCGTATTCCCATGAGAACGGGAACTACGCGGGTATAACCGTGGAGTGCGGCTAGTAAAAATAAATAAACATACACACTTAATTTTAAAGATACATTTCTATTTGAATGACTATTTTATTATGTTGACATGCCAATGTTATTGTGTAACGTAATGATGGTAAAATTGAATTTACTGAATTTAATTTAAATAATAAAGTTTTGTAAAAGGGTTGATGAGACTTGTGAGATTGATGAGACAGTGCCTCTGCAGATTACTGCAATGTCAGTCAGCCAGAGCCAGACTTAAGACAGCTGAGTGCTGCCCAGCATTCTGCGTTTTACATTTTAATTTTACACTAGCTTTTGCCCGTGACTTCGTCCGCGTGGAAGTCATAAAACGTAAAATCCCCTTTTTCACGCAGAGCCACGTTAATTCAAAAACATAAATCCCATTTATTTCCTATCCTGTGGGAATTTCGAAAAATCCCTTCTTAGTGCACCTCTAGGATACGCCAAATTTCAAGTCTTCAGGTCCAGTGATTTAGGCTGTGCGTTGATATATCAGTCAGTCAGTCACTGAGTCAGTTAGGACTTTGAATTTTATTATAGATTTGTAGCTAAACAGCTTCAGCCTCAGCCTAAAGTCGCTATCGTACCGACTACGGCAACGACGCAGATTATCAATCTGAACAAGTCTACTAAGTTTAATGTTATTACTCTGATCCGTCCCAGCTAAGCATTATGAAGTTTCTTATTGTTTGGGAAACTTGGAAATTTGATTGGATATATTGATTTGCTCTGAATTTATTCTTATTGCGTACAATTTATGGCTTCCCCGCAAATTGAGAGGGGCGGATAATTTAATGCTTTATTGTGAACGACACGGAAAACCGAAGAGATTAATAAGGCTTGACAAATCTTAATATAAACAAATAAATAGGAACGTTTGATGTTTGTTTTAGGACCATTCCTGTTTAGATAGAAAGTCAGCGTTGGTATCGTCTTGCCGTGAGGTGCCGGCAGTGGAATGTTGGCTCTCCTCTCTTGCCCGTGGATGCAGTAAGAATCTGCGTCCGGAAGATGAACAGCAGCGTCTTTCCGTACATAAACATCTCGTGCTGCGCTCCCCAACCCACATGTAAAGCGCGGCGAGTATAGGAACACCTCATAATCTTGGAGATCCATAAGGGGGCCTATATCCAGCAGTAAACGTGGAAAGCAGCTCTACAGCTGTAACGAGGACAATTAATTTTTAAAGGTTTTTGGATTAGGTCACTTTTCTCCTATTGGTGCGATATATAAATATTGACCAGGATTAACACATAGCAGGAAACTTTTTATCTAAATACAACAGGTGCGAAGCTATTGATTTGGCTTTGTCAGTTAAACTCTGGGCGGAAGAAAATAATATTTGTCCTGCAGTGGGAATCAAACCGAAAACCATCAAAATTAATCAAAGCCTGTATAAAAGAAACCAGATGACTTATAGCGATCATTTGTTTAAAATGCATACTTTAAATAATTAGTAAAACAACATACAACTGAACCCAATATACGAAGCAGGTTTTCCTGCAACAGGAAACGAACCCGCAATCGCGAACACAATAAATAAATAATGCTGGACATTTCACACAGCACCACCTAGCCCTACAGTAAGCAGAGCTTGTGTTATGGGTACAAGGATTATTGATCTAATACAAAAATATTTATTTTTTGTAAACAAACAGTTATCGTACAAAAATACCCAGACCAAGACCAATATCTGCATATTTGCCTGTGGCGGAAATCGAACCCTGTATCAGTCGACTATTAGACCAACCAGACAGCCAGAGGCAGTCAACATTATCGAAAAAAAGAGTACTATAACCGTCCATACCATAAACAATAGCCATTGTAAAATCTATAATAAAATACCAACAAAACATTTTAATAAATCACAACAATAAACTCAAAATACGGCTTCTCGCTCATGCGGAGATGGTGAAAAAAACCCCTAACCCCCTTTTCTCCCCCTTACCCCCAGACGGTTCTCGGGATCGTATTAAGCTGGCAACAGATAGGGTGTGTGTCTCAATGATTTATGTAGGATAGCGGGTAGGGTTGGGCAGGAGTCGATAAAAAATATCGATAAAATTTGACATCAGAGCGTTTTGATGTTCTTGTTATTTGCAAGTCAAACTTTTTGTTACGGCGATAAGTTAATTTTATTATAAATTTATTGCTATAGTTCATATTTATGGCACCTACTTATAAACTTTATTTGTAAATCCTGTTACATTATGTTATTTTTTTCAACGAATAAACCTTTTATGATTTATGAGTTTAAATGTTTTGATTTGTAAGGTGAAGTTGATTTTATTATTATTTGTTTACGAATGTAACTATGTTTTGGTTTGTAAATGTGTGATTTTTTTTTTGGCTTTAAAAAAAGTAGATATTTTATTAATTTTAAATTAGACTCGAAATCTTTAGTGTCTCAATAGATAGGAAATAAGGGACACCTCCGGAAGATGAGCAGGGTCTTTCCTCGTATCAACATCTTGTACTGCGCTCGCCAACTAGCCTGCCAAGCGTGGTGAGTATGGCAACAACTCCTTAATGATCAGTGATCTACGAGTATAAGTAGGAGGTCTTTGTCCAGCCGTGGACGTCTTACGGCTAAGAAAATGAAAAAATCTTTAAAGAAATACAGAAACGCAGTATTAATTTACAGAAATTTTCTTTTTCATAGGTTCTTAATCGAATCCTTATGAATTCCATTAAAAACTTATCAACGTTTAAAAACAAATTAGATTGGTTTAATCGACGATGAAAAACCATTCACGGTCTTTATGGCATCAAACTAAAACTTTTACTCTAATTTGTCGATCTAAATTGGACATTATGGCAATCGAACCAGTTTCACTGTGTTAAATGGATTTTGCTGATTGCTTGTTATACATTTTTAAACGTTTTTATAGCAGCAGTTTCAATGTTGCCGTGGGGTACCCGCAGTATGCCCGTGCAGTAAGCAGGCGTGGTGAGTATGGCAACAACCTACTCATGATCTATGCCTGGAAATCCATGAGGGTAAATCAGACAGTGGACGTCATACGACTGAGTATTCACAAATTTTAGAAAATTTCATATTAAATGAAAAAAAATGTCTTATCATATCATATCGATATAAAATTTATGTTCCGACACTGATCAAAGCAGCGATAAAATAATGTAAACGAGCATTAATTTAAGCTATAATTTTAATGGTAAACGTATTTCAGTATTTAAAAACATTGAGCATATCCTAGTTGTGACCTAGTTATTCATTAACCTAGTTCATTATCCTAGTTCATCAGGGAAGGGATAGTGCCAGAAAATGAGAGAAATTATTAACATGGCGATACAGCTTTGTGAATCTAATAAAATAATAAAAGATTTACGTCCGAAACGAGTGTCAGTTGTACATCGCACGACGCTTACGACGCCATCAATCGGAGGGAGTCAAGACACAATAACAATCTGTTGTATTTATTTATCTGAGTTTCACCACCAATTATCCGGTTTGTTGCACACACTACACAACGTCACTTTTCCTTAGCCGGGCACACAGGCACAGAAATAAGTCTGCAGAATTAAATATATTTATCGATATGACAGCTTTACCGTCACCTAGAAAATTGTATTAAGACATGCCTACAGCGGAAGCTGATTTATGAGGCCCACTAACTGCAACAGTAACGTCATATCCGTATTGCTTTTTATGCTTTTTTATTGGATATGAAGGAGTTGGTTAAGCGGTAAAAACGTCCTAGGACGCTAATGGTTTTAACCTCGTTTTTATATAGTAAAGTAGTTTAAAATAAAGTTTTTTTGGGCTATAAGTATCTTTTGTTATGTCGTGAATAAGCAGACTAAAATGGCGCAATTTTGGGGGAGGCATATGCATATCGGTAGACAAATAGAGGCAACTGTTAGATACTGAGGGTCGATACAGGTATTTAATGCAATGGGTGAAATCAGGCTGTAGATAATGATGATTTCATGTCGGTAAGTACTGGTTCTTTATAGTTTTTGGAATAGATTTTTCGAACTTCAATATGGAGTAACTCTATGGGAGATTGCCAGAAAGCTTAAGAGTATATCTATTCAAGCCCTTTGAAGGCGTCAAAGATAAACATACTTTTTTACTTGATTCATTTATATTTTGCATGCAAGGATCATGAAACAATGTCTTGAATACCAAATTTACGCTGGTTTACCTCGTGATTCGTAATACGAATTAGCAAAGATAATCACTGAATTGAAATTATCGTGGCTTGACATCATTTAATATATATAATACTGCTTACACCACGTACCTAACTTATTACGTAAAACCACGTACCCAACTTAAACGTCAGCAAGATGATAATAAGTTAGGTACGTGGTGTAAGCCGTATTATATTTAATAAAAGATAATCACAAAAACTATTAATAGACATTGGCTGCCTTCGTAGCTCAGTTGGTCTGATACCCGACTGATACGCAGGAGGTAGCGGGTTCGATTTCGGCCACGGGACAAATTTTTGTAATTGTTTTGCAGATATTTGTGTCGGATCTGGGTTTTTTTATTTGTATGATAAGTATTCCATCAGTCATCTGGTTTCCATAGTGCAAGCTTGGCTTGGTTTGGGACCAGATGTCTTGTGCGTAGTGTCCAGTATTATTTTTTATTTTTTAGGAATTAACTCGTATTCTTATAATAAAATATCTTCACACATTAGAAAAGTTTTCGTTAGCGCAGTCAAATTTAACTACTAGGTAATTAAATATCCGTAATTATATACAAATATCCTATCTCAATTTTAAACTATCGATAATGTTATCGAAAATGATTGAATAGATGACATCTCTAAACAATATTATTTGTTTGCAAACTATAATTGATTTCGTAGAAATGCCTAATTAAATAATTCATATTTCAACAGCATTTAACAATTAAAACAGCAACGAGTCAAAATAACTGACTAACTTGGGGGTGCTTATTACGAAAATAATGTTATTTTTTAAATTCAAGATGGCGGATGCAAATCTCAACCATAATAGAGCAAGGCCTTTGCATCTATTATAGATTATTTATACAGCGCCAGCAACTGGTAATCATGCTGTACGGGACGCTGCAGTGCCTAAGACATTGTCAGATGGTTTGGGCTTGCCCAGCACCTATACCATCCTCTCAGCTAAATCAGCAATGGTGAGTATGGCAACAACCCCTCATGCACTTGGATCTCTAAGTCAATGAGGGAGGCCTATGTCCAGCAGTGGATATCTTACGGCTGTAATGATGATGATGAATAAAACTTTGGTCTTTACATCTAATTCATAATCATCATCGGCCTATATTAGTTCACCGCTGGGCTTAACTTAGGGCTCCGCAGCTTGCCGCATCCAGCGTGTGCCAGCGACCATTCGCAAATCACCACTCCATGTATCTTCAAGTAACGATTATGAGGGGTTGTTGCCATAATCACCACGCTTGGCAGCGTGGTGATTATGGCGAGCGCAGTACGGGATGTTGATACACGGAAGGACGCTGTTGCCCATCTTCCGGCGGTATCCCGTGGCAGATCCTGTTAATTCCTTAAAATCATATAATTCAGAACTATTATTTTTGTCTGTTATTGTGTACTATAAGCTGGAGGAGGGCGTTGGTCTCTGCGACACAGTTTTTTAACTTTTGCGGATATCATCGTTTTTCATTATTTTTCTGTATTCTAACGTGTTTTTGATCCAATAAATGATTTTTATTTTTTTTTAATTTCTTTTAATCCTTACTGCATCCACAGGTAAGAGAGGAGCGGTTAGATTCTAATGCCGGCACCCAGGCAGGATACCAAAATGATTATATTATCATCTGTACAAACGCTCTCCCTCTGTGAAGTTATCCGAGGCTCAAGAGCCGGGTCCTAGATTACAGGATTCCGACCTCTGAATGTTTCAGCAGCTGATACATTATTAATGATTTGCACCTCACTCGTTAAAAAATACGGTTTCACGGGAAAATACTGGTTGGAAGTTACGTACAACGAGGACTCTAAGAAGACGAGCTCTGTGGCGCAGCGGGCGAAGGTCCGCCTGCGACGCAAGGGGTTGCGGGTTCGATTCCCGCCTCGGGACAAATGTCTGTACTATCTGCAGATATTTGTTCAGGGTGTTCTGGGTGTTTTTCTATATATAATAAAAATATCTATCTATGTAGTATAATGTATTAAGTATATCAGTCATCTAGTACCCATAACACAAGCTCTGCTTAGCTTGGGGCTAGATGATGCTGTGCGATCTGTCCAGCATTATTTATTTATTTATTAATTTAAAACTGAAATACTGTACCGTAGTGGTCACATTTCTGCCTTGCGTTGCGAATACATTATTGTGTAGACACGCAAACATCAGCGCAAAAACGCTTATAGTTAAATTAATTATGTGGAGTGGATATAAGATAGGTACATTTATCTCATCATCATCATTATAATAATTTCAACCGTAGGACGTCCACTGCTGGACAAAGGTCTCCCTCATGGATCACTACGTACTGATCATGAGGGTTTGTTGCCATACTCGCCACGCTTGGCAGGCGGGTTGGGGAACGCAGTACGGAATATTGATACACGGAAAGACACTGCTGCCTGTCTTTCCCTTAGCAGGCAATTACTCATGGGCTTGAGATAGAAATAGAAATAGAATAGAAATAGAAAATATTTATTTGCACCTTATTTTAACAATGTACACATAATTATAATTAATAAAAAAAACAATAAAATAAGACACAAATCGGTCGCCACTCAGCATTTGCTGTAACAACACGAATGCTGTCGCAGCGCTGGTTTTCGGTGGCGCCGTAGCGCTATGCAAAGCACAGACCACACACACGGTGTAACAAATATAATAAAAATTAATAAAGTAATACGGGTTTAAATAATAACTTACAACAACCTCAATACAATACAATAATCCGAAAAACAAATAATAACAAAAATCTTTGAAATATTGACAAGAACAACAGTGTTTTAAGTATAGTGCCTAGTTAATAAATAATATTAAAGATTAAAGAATATAATATAATAAGAAACGTTAACATCGAAGAACTATCATACCAGACACTTAGATATTTGAAGATTTAATAAGTATTTTTTATAGGATAATTTAAAAGAGCATAAACTAGTAGAATTTCTAATCGGAGGTGGTAGGTTGTTCCAGCATTTCGTGGCAGCATAGCGAAAGCTTCCACGAAATGCTGCCGTTCTATGGTATGGACATAGTAAACGTGTAGCTGAACGGATGTTCCGACTAGAAAAAGTAAGTTTTTCATATAAGTATATTGGTTTTCGGCTTTTTATAATACCAAACAGAAGCGAAGCAAAATGTAAAGATCGACGTGATGACATGTTTAAAAGTCCGTGACTATTTATATACGGTGAAATATGAGCTCGACGTGGTATAGGTAAACAATATCTGATGCAAGAATTCTGTAAACGCTGAATTAGTCTTTTAGAGCGGCCCAACAAACATTCGCCAAAAACAATATCAACATAATTCAGCTTGGACAGAATTAAAGAGTCACATAATGATATGCGGATGTTACTATTTAGATATTGTCGAACCTGATATAAAACGGATAGCCTGTAAAAGCAATTACGAACTGTTTGGAGAACGATGAGGGGTAACATTCTACTGCCGGCACCCCACGGCACACACATTTATAACATTACCACAACTAAAAAGAAAATCTTCGTAAAACTTTTAAGAATGTCTCTATTTCTTTTTTAACTTAGTAAAATGTAGCTTGATTTAAATTAAAACAATTATAATACCTCTATTGTTAATGAAACATAAGTTATCTTTAAGATAGCCGCGCTGCAGAGTGAGATCCTGTATTATAGTTTTTATATGCTTAATAATCGTCGAAGTTTTGTTAAATTAATAGAGCCTTAAATAGACAGACCTGCTATCGCAACCAAACAGTATATACATTTCGTAAAACTTAACAAGATCGCTACGACAGATGCCTAGTAACATGTTTGGGGCTGGGACGATGTCGAAAATATACTTTTTAAAATTATCGATAAATTGGTTCCAAATATCTGCAGAAAAGTCACAATCATTTATCCAGCGGAATCAAACCATTTTTACTTACTAACCCGAAAGGGGGTATTTCTGACCACCTCAAGGAACAATTTTAGTTTTACGATATTCAGGATTCAGTGATGTTCATTTAAGAAAAGACTACGGAAGCTTTTAACAGCTGATAGTATTGTCATTATAGTATAATGACAACCTAACCGGCATCTGATGTTTTTGACAGGGTCATTGACCTCGGCCAAGAGTTGCCGTAGATTTAAAAATGAAGAAAAAATCCTGATATTTTTTCGTCTTGTTTTCATAGGCTCGAACCTTTAGGGTTAGTAGAATAGTCGCGCGACCGGTAGCGAGTTGGATCCACAAAGTTTGTCTTCGAGTGTCAATGGATGCTTCTAATAGGACCTCGGTGAATAGCACAAACTTCCTATAGCAGATGGTAACCTCTAACAAGCCGTGAGTACGCTGAAGCAGAGCACTCTTGAGTCCAAACACAAGTTAAGCACTAAATTAGAAAGAATAGTCGACGCATTGACAGCACACAGATTTTGCTCTGTTACTTTAAAACCGCTTTGAAAATAAACAAATGCTTATCTCAACATGGTAAAACAAAGTCGCTTCTTCGTCTTTTTGGCCGCTAAATTCTCTTTACCCACGCAACGGATTGTGATGCGGTTTTTACCCATGGATGAAGAGTTTCACGAGGAAGGTTTTAAAGTTAAATGTTGTAAGGTTTGGTATACATTGCAGACTAGGAGCTGATGTGGCGTGCGCCACGTCCGATTCAAAATCAAATGTATTTATTGCATGAATTACATGTGACAATGAACATAGTCTGAATTGGTCTTGTTGGATTCATCTGTGTCTTTTGGGCTGGTTACCTTTGTATTTTTTTTTCTTATAAAAATTATGTATAATTAGTCATGGGTAAGGCAGGCTTTAAATAGTTGTCAATATTTCGTTACGTGTATCCAAATAAACGACAAATATTTTGTGGCTTTGTTACAAAATAGTTGTCGTTAATTTTGATATTATAATAGATTTCCGCAAGGTCACGCCTGAAACAGTTAATTTATTGTTGTGTGTGTCTAGTAAATAATTTTCATTACATTTCAATAGTCGCATTTTGATTGGTTCACTGATTGGGTAGCTAGTTAATTTATTTAAAAAACTTCACTAACCTGTAAGCCATCCTGATCTGTTCCCCGTTCTTGTACCAGATGAGCTGTGCTGGAGGGTTTCCGCCTCGGCTGCGGCAGACGAGCTCCAGGCTTTGTCCACGCCTGACTGTCTCCCCTTCGGCGTAGCCTTCGATGTACGGGGCTCCGGGTGGATCTGTGGAATAAATTCATGATTAAAGATAAAGATACATTTAGTTGGCTACACATTAAATAAAAAAAGCAAGGCCACCTTATTAGAGGTATAGATGGATTATACAGAGTCAGCAGCTGCTAATATTGCTGTACGCTGCAGTGCCTGGGACATTGTAAGAATATACCATCTTCCCAGCTTAGTCGGCTATTAGCCAGAGGAAAGAACAGGTTAATACTTCTGAAGATTCTAAGCCGCGGGTTTCCACATTCGATAAATAAATAAATAATGCAGGACGATTCACACAGCATCATCTAGCTCCAAGCTAAGCAGAACTTGTGTTATGGGTACTAGATGACTATTTGTATAGATATTTTTTTATTATATATAGAAAAACAACCACAACACCCTGAACAAATATTTGTTAATCATACAGACATTTGTCCCGAGGCGGGAATCGAACTCGCAACTTCTTGCGTCGCAGGCGGACCTTCGCCCGCTGCGCCATTGTATTACTAATAGGAGTAGTTTTTTGTTCACAAGGGATTAAAATATAATTGCATATATAAAGAGGGCAAACAATCCTCTCAGACAAGTTTGTTAGATTAAAAAAAATAAGTAACCTTTTTCCACCACTTTACCTAGTCTCAGAGGTTACCTTGTTTTTTTCTGTAATGTGTAACCTCAGTGTTGCATTCTACACATCGTTTCCTTTCATTTGATACCAAACTCGGGTATACTTGGAAACATTTGATTGTTCATCCCCTCTTTCACACCCCATATCTTGTAAACTTCTTAACCAATTCCGATAAAACATTTACAACATAAACAGTTTAAGGAATCACCGCCGGAAAACCTGCTTTTAAATAAATAAAACTGCATGCACACAAACATACAGATAAACACACAGACAGACGTTCGTAACAGCGTGCCTAGTGATGTGTAGTTTTATCGCTCAGTTATCAAACATCGTATTATACGGAAGGACGCTGCTGCCTATCTTCCGGGGGTGACCCTTAGTAGGTTCCTTCTTCATCCACGGTCAAGAGAGAATAATCAACATTCTACCGGCGGCACCCCACGGCTAAATTAATATCCAGTAAATCATGGACTCGGGAAATGGACAAATAGCTACATAATAATATTGTGATAATATACCGGACCAAATCTCTCCAAGATTTCATAATAAACTCCCGAAAATAGAGAAAGAGACAAAATTCGTAGACAAACGAAATTCAATTATACTTAAACTGAAAAAACCGGACAGAGACTTGCTTTTATAATAAACCAGAAACTCCGCTAAAATTATGATTACTACTAAACACAGGCCTCCTTCATAAATCTCCATGGGTTAGTTACCATACGCTTGGCAGACGGGTTGGGAAGCGCGGTACGGGATAGATAGATAGATAGATAGAAAATGCTTTATTGCACACCTTAAACTAAACAAATTAACAAAAAAATGAGAAACACTAAATATAAAGTGACAATCGGCGGTCTTATCGATATTGATACACGTAAAGACGCTGCTGCTTCTTCCAGAGGTATACCTTAGCTCTTACTGCATCCACATGCATGAGAGGAGGGGTAACATTCTGTACCCCTGCTTAAATAATATAAACAAAATTGCTCATAACATCCGCAAGATAAAAGTAAAGGTAAAAACAGTATATAGTTTTATTGTGCAGTTCAGAAGATCTAAGAAGAAATAGCCTCACCGAAGTAGCAGCTTCAATTTATCTGCTCCATTATCCTCAGGGGACTAGGGCCCTATCTTGCACAAACAATTGTGCGGAAACAAATTTATAATAATAATAATGTTGGACACTTATTATTCTGGTCCTAGTTTGTTTGGACAAAGCTTGTGGAAACCAGATGATTGAGGATACTAAATATAGCGGACGAGCACGTAAAGACGCTGCTGTTCATCTTTCGTAGGTATCCTTTTTACAGGTTCTTACTGTTTCCACGGAAAAGAGAGGCAACAATCTACTGCCAGCAACCCGCGGTACAAATTTCAATAGAAATGTTATATCCGAGACGGTAAAGTTCTGTTTAATTAATAATATTTTAAGATAAATAAAAAAAAATATAAATAATAAACTTAATTTCCAAATATCTCGGAATCTATAAGTTTTTTTGTGAATTTTTTATGAAAATTCTCAAGAATTGAAATTTGAATTGAAATTGTTTCTTTTTGTACTTAGTATACTTAGTGTTATGTTGCTAGTTTTTAATAAACAATTTGCGCTAAGTTTGTTAATTACTATACTTAATTTATCTTAAAGATAGCCGTGCTGCAGAGCGAGACCCTCTAGCACAAGCGTATTACTTAAAATAAGGTCCCATTCCACTGAAATGTATTAGATTAAGTTGAAGAAATAAACTATTTTTTTTTCTATAAATTGGTGTAGTGCGCGTCGTGATGTAACATTTCATAGTGAAGATACTGTTAGTGTTGTGTGCCGCAATGTAAACGCGGCCTTACCAAGTTCTGAAAACAAAGTGAGGGTAGTTGCAAAACTATCGCTTCTTGATGGACACTCCAATGAAACCTCCAGTCAACCCGGGATCACGACTGTTAGAACACAGTCGAAACTTTGGGATTAATCAAAGTTATTACGCGATAAATTCCCGTGTTTTTGTAATTCGTTATCATGAATTGTAATCGTGAAAGTTTCATCATCATATCACCATCATATCAGCCGCAGGACGTGTACTGCTGGACAAAGGCCTCCCTCATTGATCTCCAAGTACTGCGGTTTGAAGCGGCCTGCATCCAACGCCTACCTGCGGTTCTTACCAAGTCGTCTGACTGTCTTGTAGGTGGACGTCCTACGCTGCGCTTGCCGGTCCGTGGCCTCCATTCAAGAACTTTGCGGCGCCATCGGCAGTCCGTTCTGTCTGCGCGCTATATGGCCTATTCTTTGCAACTTCAACGTGCTAATCCTAACTTTGCGAAAGTTAACGAAAAACTAATATAATATTTATTTTATAACAAGTAAAGCCACCGGCAGTAGTAGCTAAACCAGTACAAAAGGTGATCAGCCGCATAATCATCCTAAGAGTTCTTTGCAAAACCTCAAGAGAAACCCTTTGAAGTAATTCTCGGGCTAAAAGAAATTAAAAAGCGGCAATTCTTGGAGCCCTTCGGCGGTTTCTAAAGGGATTTAGTTACTTTTCAACCTTTGCAGTATCCAGAAGGCAATGGTAAACGAACAAGGAACTTAATTATAAGAGGAAATAGGTTACCGTGGGGTTGCCGCAGTATGATGTTGCCTGTTCTTCCTTACCTGTGGATGTAGGTAAAATCTGCTAAGGGATACCTACAACAACCCGTACTGCACTCGCCAGCCCGCCTGCCAAGCGTGGTGAGTATGGCAACAACCTCGAATGAGCAGCAGTTGAAGCGTTGTTGCACATGAGGGAGCATATGTCTGGCAGTAGACGTCCTACGGCTGAGATGATGATGATGGAAACCAACGCCAATACCAATAAACAAAGATATTGTACACGAACAATGAAACCAAAGAACGGATTTACAAGATAAATACCTGAATACCATTTCCCTTTTAACTTTACACTCAGGTGAAACCGCAGACAAAAGCGAGTTAACTAAGAAAAGTCATTTCAGTAACTGAGCAAAGTTAATTGTACCGCGGTGAAGGAAAGTGAATCTAAATCTCCTTGGATTAGAATTCACATTTGTATAGAACGTAGCTATTGTTCCTTCGGGCAATATGTGGACAACAGTCACACGTAATTGTAGCAATTAACGGGACATGGCCAAATATGTACTGACACGTAATGCCGGTGAGGTTTTGGGACTTATTTTCTTGGGAAAACAAAGTCAAAGTCTATAAGTGTTTATGCAATAGATCAAAAAGCTACATATAATAGTCAACAAAAGAAGAACAAAACACATTTAAATTATGTACATATAGCACATAATTGAATTCGTTTGATTCAGCTAACTTTTTTCCAACCGAGACGTGGTCTGTGACTACTGGCCTCATGAGTAAGCTCTGAGTCGCTCAACGAGCTATGGAGAGGGCTATGCCCGGGTCTCTCTATGGGATCGAATTAACGAGATACGAAGAAGAACTCGGGTTACCGACATACCCAACGGATGAGCACGTTGAAGTGGCAATGGGCAGGCCACGTAGCTCGAAGAACAAGATGGCCAATGGGGCCGAAAAGTTCTTGAATGGAAGCTACGGACCGGCAAGTGCAGCGTAGGACGTCCACCAACTAGATTGGCGGACGACCTGGTAAGGACTGCGCTTCCACGAGCATTACTTGGAGGTCCATGAGGGAGACCTATGTCCAGCAGTGGGACAATAAAGGCTGACAAAAAAATATATAGGTAGATGACCGGTGGCAAAGTCATATTGCACATGCGTGGGACTGCACGAATTGATGTGAAAATGATGTGTGATGCCCGATGAGTCATCGTTATGAACAAAACCGTCAAAGTTTTTACATAGTCTCAGCGATATTCCTGTTACTTGGCCTATGACGTAGCGATCAAGTTAAGTTTTACGAGCAATAGGACCTTTTATATGGACGCCTGACACTTGAAATCGCGCACACGTCAACACATCGATGACGTGTCTAATCTGATGACTTGACTAAGTGTTATTGTATTCTGTATTATGTATGTATTTTATGTTATAGTATTATAGAAAAAATAAGAAGGTATCTGTATCTTCGACCTTGTTTATGTTAACGTAAATTGAGACCTGTGTTGACCTTGCGGTCACACAGTTTATAACTAGCACGAGGGTTAAGGTCTTGATAATTGGCGTTAATATGTTGTACAGGTTTTAATAGAAAAATGTTTTTTTTTGTTTTTTCGATAATACTATTATTTTCTCACAATGGGGGAGATACGGGAGACCATTGCCCAGCATTATAGATTGTTTGATATTTGATGGGGCCGGCAGTGAGCCGTGGGGTACCAGCAGTAGAATGTTACTCCTCCTCTCATGCCCGTGAATGCAGAAAAAGCCTGCTGAAAGATACCTCTGGAAGATGGGCTGCAGCGTCTTTCCGTGTATCAACATTCCGTACTGCGCTCGCCAACCCGCCTGGCAAGCGTGGTGAGTATGGCTACTACCCCTTATGGATATCCATGAGGAGGCCTGTGTTCAGTAGTAGAATAATTAAAGTGTAATGGCTGAAATGATGATGATAGATTATTTAAAAAAAAAACTATTCTCGTTGCGTTTCGGTGTGACATCGACCACAGAACAAATACGCGAGCCCCGGCAACAATGCGCGCTTAATTATGGAGTGTGCAGCGGGCTTTACTTCAGCGGAGTTATTCGGTTAGCTAGTGTGTAGCCAGCTTTAGTTACTGCTCTGGTTCTTTACGAGAAGTTAGTTGGGGTTCTTAATAAAACAATGGCGTCACAATATTTATCATCGTGAGGTGCCGGCAGTGGAGTGTTTCCCCTCCTCTTTTGCATTTTTCCGTGGATGCAGTGAGCGCCAGCCAAGAGTTACCTCTGGAAGATGGGCAGCAGCGTCTTTCTGTGTATCAACATCCCGTACTGCGCTCGCCAACCCGGCTGCCAAGCAAGAACTCGCCACGATTGGTAATATGAAAGTCATCATTAAATCTAGGTGTAGATTTTATGACAAATTTTCCACTAAACTACTTAGGTAACTACGTTGCCTGGAAGAAATTGCTTGAACAATAAGGCCACCAATTTGTACATAATGTTTTTCGCTTACTTTTCTATTATTTGTGTCTTTTTGTATTAATAAAGTATTAATTGGTAAAAAAAGTTATCTGAAGCGAAGGAATTCAATTACGTGCTTCATTTATTTTGAATGTGTTCTTCTTTTGTAAATTGACAATTCCATGTAGCTTGTCTTGTATTGTCTTTTTATTAAATGGCTTTTTGTGTTTGATTTTACACAATCCGCCAGTGTCAAATTAATTTATAAATTCTTATGTTATCTTGCTAGCCATGTTGGCGGCCATTTGCTCTATTGAACAAACACTTAATAACTTTGTAAGCAACTTCCTGTTCAACAAATCCTTTACGTCATTACCGTCAAAGAAACTTTCACCAATCACATTCCAAAATCAGTCTTGCGAGAACTGAAAAAGATTTTAATAAGAATTCTAAATTAAAATAAGACAAGAAGATGCTAATCCAAATTACGAACCTCCATCATTAAGGGCTATTTCATTAATTTATCTTGGAGGTTCTGCATCGCCAGGTATTCATTTTGGTGAAAAAACACGAAAAGCATCATCATCAAGGAGGACCATCTATAAATAATGGCGTTTATATATATATTTTGAAGGCGTGTTGGCCGAGTGGTATGTACCCCCGACTTTCAATCCGAAGGTCGTGGGTTAGATACCAGCCGTGCACCAATGGATTTTTCTTTCTTGAAAAATGTATGTGCACACTTAACACGTGCTTTAACGGTGAAGGAAACATCTTGAGGAAACCCGCGGCTTGGTTAGCTTCAGACGCATTGACCTGTTCTTTCCTCTGAATAATAGCTGACTAAGCTAAGAGGATGGTATAGGTGCTGGGCAAGCCTGATCCATCTAACAATGTCCCAGGCACCGCAGCGTCCCGTAGAGCATAATTACCAGTTGCTGAAGCTGTATAAATCATCTATAATAGATGCAAAGCCCTTACTTTTCTTTTTAACCTATAAACAATATGTTACAATTTAGAGAAAATACATTTAAATTTATATACTTATTAGTATAATTTAGTTTTTGTAGTAGAAAATTGGTCCGTTTGTTTGTATTCTGTAGGTCTACCATGAGTAACATAATCTATACTCGCTAGCGACTTTACTTAAAAAATGTATGAAAACTTGTAACCCCTCCCTCTAGCATGACTAGACTGAAAATTTCTAATGGAACCAATTTTATCGCAAACTAACTTAATTAGCCTGAGGAAGTCTCTTATCTCAATGTACATATTGTTTCAAAATAAACATTATAAAAAAAAGATTTTCACAAATAACCACTACTAAACACAGGCCTCCCTCACGAATCTCCATGAGGGGTAGTTGCCATACTCGCCACGGTTGGCAGGTGGGTTGGCGAGCGCAGTTCGGGTTATTGATACACAGAAAGATGCTGCTGCTCATTTCGGGAGTTATCCCTTAGCAGATTCCCACTGCATCGACGAGCAAGAGAGTAGAGGCAACATTCTACTGCCGGCATCCCATGGCTATATTATACTACAAAAATAGATGTTTCATGATCAAGAATACTGAACAAACATCTGGAGATCGTACTGACGTTTTGTTCCGAGGCGGGAATCGAACCCGCAACCTCTTGCATCGCGCATTGCAGGCGTACCTTCGCCAGCTGCGCCACAGAGTCCGTCCACCATGACCAAAACATTTCCTTTAAAAGTTGTCCTCACTTCCCAGTGAACACAGCGTTTTATTAATAACAATTACAATTTGGCATATGTGTCCCACTGGGCACAGGCCTCATCTCCATCTCTCCATGCATCTGGATCTGTCAATTTGACCCATGCGCTGTCATTTTGTTCTAACTCGTCACGCCATCGTTTACTTGGTCTGCCACGGCGCCTCACCCAGTTGGGGCTCCACTGAGTTATATTAATAACTAAAAATAAAACTACAAAACAGCACTCAAAGGAAAAGGAAAATCGAAACAAAATATTAGGTTTCGAATAATTCCAACAAGCACTGTTATGTTTTTATTGCAGACCTTTGTCCGTAAAGTATGCTTATATTTTTTAAATTGCCATGTTTTGCCCCCTTCAACCAGCCTTTGTGAGTTTTCAAAGCTAATAGTGATGGGAAAGGGTCGACTTTGAACATCGATGAAATGGAAGTCGCTAGTATATTATTATCAAAAGTTTGTCGATAATATTATATTGTTCATATTTTTTTGAAAATATGTAAATTACCTATATATTGTAATTAAATATATCAAAAATATTATATGTATATAGGTATATAGGATTTATATAATATGTTCCTAATTGCTAAGTTAAAGTTTATTTTGTAAAATATGGTTATTTTTCTTATAAATGTTGTGTTCGCCTATAATTGGCGTACAGTAACAGGCCTAAACATTGTAATTATTACTATAAACAAATCATGGTTATTCTACCTGTTGGCGGCCCTATTCTGAATAAATAAATTGATAATATTAACAACAAAATAATGTAATTAAAATACCATCATCGTCATTACAGCCGTGGGACTGTACACATCCACTGCTGGACATAGGCCTCTCATACATCTCCAAGATCATGAGGGGATTGTTGTCATACACGCCACGCTTGGTAGCCGGTCCATGATGATCATGCCCTTTTATTTGATACTACACTTGGGTATATTTGAAACAACTGAGAGCGCTCTTCTTCACTGTTAGGCCAAAACCATACCTTGCCTCTATTCCGCAGTACACGTAGTATTACAATGCATCTTTCATACTCTCCTCTATAAAACGTCTACTTAACACTTTGTCTTTCTTTTGTTACTTTATACTTGAATCGCCGACCACAAAGAAAGAGAGAACTTTTATCGACAAAACCATCGACTTTTCCCCTCACTAAACGTAAGCCGAGCATAGGGGTTGAGAAAACAAAGTCCACGATGTAATTATACAGGCTGATGGAATTTTAGCCGAGCGATAATGAAACATTATGTATACATTATTATAAAGACGTTTAGTGCCAAGATTTTATGACGAGGGTGTAGAGAAAACAAGATATTTTGCGTCTTATAAAAAGTATGTAGTGAATATTTGATGAATCTTGCAGAGGGAAATATTTTGTTCATATTTTTTCCTCATTATCTATAGTTTCACTGCTGGCTAAAAGACATATTTTCTTTTTGTAAATACCTACTGATCGTTAACCCATATATCATCCCAGTGTTCCAATTACAGAGAGGTTATTTTTTTATTTTATTCGATTATTTTGAACTAAACCTTAGATTTATGTTTTACTGCTGTTACTGTTATTGTTTATGTATTACTGACATTTTATGGAGTCAGTTTGATAAATGTCATTTCAATTTGCGCGGGTTTTCTATACATTCAAAGTACAATAAATATATCTTTATCTTTAGCATATACATATCTGCAGTTAGCAAACATTTGTCCTGGAATTGAATTCTGGTATTATGCCAAATCTTATAACTGTGGTTTTAATTTTTTTATCGGACGAAAGAAATAAAATACACAAATTAGTTCTTAAATTTTTCAACAATTAATCCGACTTCAATGATAATCATCATCAACTTGTTGCTGAAAATACTCAAACTGCTTTAAGGGCACTTATAACATTTGTGTATTTACCTCGATTAATCATGAATCCCATCATCAGAACTGGGTGTAAAAACAAACAAAAATTATGAGTAAAACAATCGAGTTTTGGATCCTAAAAGCGGGACCTAATTTAGGGTGAGCCTTGCTGAGAGGATGGTTTAGGTGCTGGGCAAGCCTCCATCAAACAATGTCCCAGGGACTGCAGCGTCCCGTACAACAATAATACCAGTTGCTGACGCTATATAAATCATCTATAGTTAGATGAAACAAGGCCTTAGCTTGTTCGAACTCAAAAACTTTCCAAATCGGTTAATAACGACATATTTCTCAGAAAACAAAAATTAAGAAAAAATACAGACGACAGTCAGAATAGGAGGTATTTCAACCTTTTTTTTAAGTCGGGTCAAAAGGTAATCTAGTATGTTACAAGTCTTAAAGCGTTCCTTTGGCTTATTCAATTAAAGGTATTGAAATAACTTGATCTAGAATCTTTGTGAAATACCTGGAAAGTACCTTTTGAAATAACATTATCAGACTTGGAATTTCATTATTATATTTCTTTGAAAGGCGGATATTGAAAACGTATCATCATGATTATAACATAATATCACATTGAAATCGAGTCACGATTTCTGCGTATTTATCATGTATTCAACAAAAAGATGAGGTTCTCAAGTCGTCTGTTTTTTATTATTTTACTCTCGACTGCGAAATGCACACCTGGGTATCCAAAAATTTTTCAAATATGGCGGGGGCCGGCAAGCGAATCTATGTTACCTCAGAACTTTGTTTAATAGGTCTCTTACTACATCTGTTGAAAATCTACAATGTAATTGCACCCTAAAATATATTTTGGGTTGGTAACACTGACCACCTATTATTGTCTCTTCCCTTGATCTTGTCGATTAGAGAAAAACGTTTGTATGTACTAAGTTTAATAAAACACATTTCGCTAAATAACTGCATTGTTTATTTTAATTACAACAGGTTATGGGCCCAGGCACATACCCGTACAGTAATAAGATAAATAATACAGGAAGTCACAGTTGTGGAAAAAGAAATATATTCGTGTCAGTTGTGCGGCGTCACAGAAGTGAGGTTAGGGCGGCACAGCAACGCGGAGTTCTTGGAAGAATACTTGTTTGACGTGCGTCGCAAGGCAGGATAGCGAAATGGAAGTTAACTTAAATACCAACAACGGCTTGATGAAGCTAGAAGGTGCTAGCAACTGGAACATCTGGAAGTTCCAAACTACAGTTTTGCTACGAGGCCAAGGCTGGTTAGAAGTTGTCGATGGAAAAGCTGCAAGACCCAGAGATCCCAATGAAAAAATCGTTTGGGACAGTAAAGATGCCAAGGCACAAACCCTATTAGTCACGAGAATGACTGAAAATGTAATGTTACACATTATCTCATGTTCTACTTCAGCCGAAATGTGGAGAAAGCTGCATAGTGTTTATGAGCAGAAAACAGAAACAAACATCCATATAATTCAGCAGCGCTTCTTTCAGTACAAATTTGAAACAGGCACTGAAATGTCACAATACTTATCCAAAATTCAGGAATTACAAAATCAACTTAAACAATTGGGCGAAGAAGTTTCAGACAAGTTTGTGATAACTAAAGTGCTAATGACGCTACCTGATGAGTATAAGCATTTTATATCAGCTTGGGAGTCAGCCCCGGACGATAAACAAACCATTGACAATTTGGTTGCAAGATTACTGATAGAAGAAGAAAGGGTGAAGGAGAAAAGCGGACAAACTTCATCTTCAGGCTCATCAGCATTTGTTGTCAAAGATAAAAAGCATATAAAGTGTTTCAAATGCAATAAAATGGGACATTTTGCTAGTGAGTGTAATAGTAACAGTAACTCTAAAAGTGAAGGAAATAACAAGTGTTTTTACTGTGGAAAAAGTGGACACAAGAAATCACAGTGCTGGTTTAAGAAGAACAAAGAACAAAAGAAAAGTAATGCATTTGTGGTGTCTATGTCATTAAAAGAATATGGCCAATCTCAGTGGTTAGTAGACACAGGGGCTAGTGAACATATGTGTTGTGATCGTGAACTGTTTACATCATTTACCAATTCTGAACAACAAGAATCTGTTATTGTTGGTAATGGGGCGGCGATTAGTGTCAAAGGCTATGGACAGATGGCGGTGAAAGTGTATGATGGGAGTGAGTGGATTCAAACAACCATAGACAAAGTTCTCTTCGTTCCGGAATTGAAAACAAACCTTTTCTCTGTAAAATGTGCGTCAGACAAAGGTTACGTCATGGTGACAGATGACAAGTGCTGCCAATTGTATAAAAACAACAAAGTCTGTGCGATTGCGAAACGAGTTGGAAGTTCATACTATTTGGAATTACGTTATGAAAATAAAGTGGCTAATGTCGCGATGAAAGCCAGAACAACATTGCAAGAATGGCACGAAAGGTTAGCGCATCAAAACTTTGATTATGTCAGAAAAATATTACTTAAATACAACATTGACGCGAAACAAACTTCGGCTACAAAATGCGAGAGTTGTTTGGAAGGCAAAATACATCGGGTGCCGTTTGGAAACAGCGATACTGTTACAAGAAAAACATGTGAATTAATCCATGCAGATACCTGCGGCCCCATGGAGGTTACGTCAGTCGGCGGCTCAAGGTACTTTGTAATATTGAAAGACGACTTCTCCAACTATAGGTCAGTATACTTTGTTAAGAATAAATCTGATATAAAGAAGTGCATAGAAGAGTTTATTAACAAGGCAGAAAATGTGACAGGAAATAAAATAAATATATTCAGGACTGACAATGGCCTTGAGTTCATAAATAAGGAAGTCAAAGAAATCTTTACTAAACGCGGCATAATACATCAAACAAGTGTCCCATACACCCCTGAACAGAATGGGAAAGCAGAACGCGAGAATCGAACACTAGTTGAAGCAGCTAGAACAATGCTAAAAGCATGCAAGGACCTTCCAAAATCATTGTGGGCTGAGGCTATAAATACTGCAGCATATGTCTTGAATAGGACTGGGAGGAGTAAACATAGTGATAAATCACCATATGAGGTATGGTTTGGAAAGGATTTTGACATTCATCAATTAAAATCCTTTGGGACCCCAGTATATGTACACATACCGAAGGAAAAGAGAAAGAAGTGGGACAGCAAAGGAGAAAAGGGTGTAATGGTTGGATATGGCGAGACAGTCAAAGGGTATAGAATATACTTTTCTCATAGGAATGATGTAGAATTAAAGCGAGATATAGTTTTCTTAGAGGAAAAGAAAAACTATAGCAATGTTGATATTAGCTTAAAATGCACAGAAAACAATGATGAAAGAACTAATGAGTTGCAAAATGAATTGGAAATTCCTGCAGTGGATCTGAGTGAAACTATGGTAACCGATAATATATCGGAAGAGTCTGGATCTGAATATAACCCATCTGAATATAACCCAAGTGAAGAAAGTAACAGCTCTTTGGAGTCAGTTGTTGAGAAATGTCCAAGAGAACCCAGTACAAGGTTAAGGAAACCAATTGTCTTCTATAATTGTCAAAATGTACACACCGAACATAGTGAACCGGTAACTTATGAAGAAGCAATGATGAGAAGCGACAGCGGCAAATGGAAGGAGGCAATTGAGAAAGAGATGCAAACACTAGAAGAAAATAATACTTGGGAAATATGTGATTTACCTAAAAATAAGAAGGTCATAAGTAGTAAGTGGGTATTTAAAATTAAAAGGGATGATCAAAATTTTCCTCAATACAAAGCTAGATTGGTGGCGAGAGGGTTTGAACAAGATGATATTTTAGATTTAAATGAGTGTTATGCTCCTGTAGCAAAATTATCAACTGTTAGGCTTTTTGTAATAATTGCAACTAAACATAATTTACCCATCATGCAAATGGATGTAACAGGGACATTCTTGTATGGAAATATTAATGAATGTGTTTATGTTAAATTACCAGAAGGGGCTTACTCAGGTGAAAATAATATTGTCAAACTAAATAAATCACTTTATGGTCTCAAGAATTCACCAAAATGTTGGAATGTTAAATTTAATGATATTATGCTCAATGAAGGTTTTGTAAGATCAAAATGTGACTCTTGTCTATATACAAAATGCACGGAAAGTGATCAACTTTACTTATTGTTGTATGTTGATGATGTATTGATGTTTGGAACAAATAATGACTCAATTATTTCTGTAAAGAGGTTATTAAATCAGGAATTTAAAATGAAAGACCTAGGATTTGTAACTGACTATTTAGGCATAACCATAACACAAAATGTATGTCCAGTGCAAATGTATTGTGATAACCAATCGGCCATATCTGTTGCCTGTACTGACACTATCAAAAGATTAAAACATATTGATATTCGCTATCATTTTGTAAAAGAATTAATCAGAAATAAAAGGCTGTGTTTAACATATATTAAAACAAGTGATCAACCTGCAGATATGCTTACTAAGTTGTTAAACAGAGAATTGTTGACTCGTTTCTTAAGAAAATGTGGTATTGAAAATGTAGAAAAGATGTAACACTTGTTTATTAGTTTACTTTGGTGTAATTACATTGAGGGGGGGTGTTGAAAATCTACAATGTAATTGCACCCTAAAATATATTTTGGGTTGGTAACACTGACCACCTATTATTGTCTCTTCCCTTGATCTTGTCGATTAGAGAAAAACGTTTGTATGTACTAAGTTTAATAAAACACATTTCGCTAAATAACTGCATTGTTTATTTTAATTACAACAACATCCACGAGCAAGATGGTGCCGGGAAATAATGTTGCCTCTCCTCTCTTGCCCGTGGATGCAGTAAAAATCTGTAAGGGTTCCCCTTTTAAAGAGTTATGCACCGCTCTACATATAAGCTTGTTTATTTTTAAAAAGTGTCGTAATCCGCACCTGTTTTGCATAAGTTGAAAAAAAGACGATTTGTATTTTTATTTCTAAAAATGAGCTTCCTTCTGAACGAAAACCTTTATCTTAATTCTTAAAAGTTTATTCTGAAAAAAGCCGTACGTAACCAAGTCAAAAGTATACCAGAAGAGTGCATCGACGTGAAGTCACGTACGATCAGGCTGACAGGGCCATAATAATTGTATCGCTACATAACGTAACGTTACAGATAACTCCGGAGGGGATGGGCAGTACTTTCCATGTATCAACATCACGCACCGCGCGCGCCAACCCGCCCGCCAAGCGTGGCGACTATAGCAACAACTCATGAGCTTTGAGATCCGCGAGGGAAGTCAAGTCCAGCAGTGGACGTGATCAGCAGTCCTACAGCTAAAATTATGATTCTTCAACCCAAACGCCGTGAAAATCTCGCACAAATACCACATAGGTAAGAACCAAGTACCAGTTCCAATCGAAGTAGGAATACGGTGAAAAAGCAAACCACCCGGCTTACCATGAATTATTAATTTCCTATTTTAGCTCGCCCGGGCAATGTTGACACTGCCCGGCCGGTATTGACTTTCCCCCAATATGGGCTGTAATTGCCCACGTATAGCCGACTAGATTAGGTTTTAAATTACGATGGCATTGTTTTAGAGTAAGAGTGTGTTAGAGTAGTATAAATATGTTATAGAAAAGTGTTTTACAAAAACTATTAAAATTAACGCTGAGCAGAAATAGTTTTGCATTTGACGAGCTCTGTGGCGCAGCGGGCGAAGGTCCGCCTGCGACGCAAGGGGTTGCGGGTTCGATTCCCGCCTCGGGACAAATGTCTGTACGATCTGCAGATATTTGTTCAGGGTGTTCTGGGTGTTTTTCTATATATAATAAAAATATCTATCTATGTAGTATAATGTATTAAGTATATCAGTCATCTAGTACCCATAACACAAGCTCTGCTTAGCTTGGGGCTAGATGATGCTGTGTGATTTGTCCAGCATTATTTATTTATTTATTTATTTAACTCTCATAACAATGTCCTTGCTTCTTCTATCAGAAGCGAGATATTTATTTATTTGCACAGTGCTGACATCAACCTTTTTATGTTATTCTAATATGCATAGCGCTGGCTGTCTGTCTGTCTGTGTATGGGACGATTACAACCGAACGCGTTGACCGATTTACATGAAATATTTTCGTTAGCACCGTCATAATAAGAAAATGTTACTGATTGATTTTGGTGACCCTAGGGTCACAGAGACCGGAGTTATTGTGACCTCAAAAGGTCACCAAAAAAATAAAAGTCTTCAATTGGCCGAAAACGTCCAAAAACCCAAAAATTACATTTTTGACCTTTGGTGACCTTTTGAGGCCTTCGCCCCCTTTTCTGGTACCCCCGTACCAATGCTTGTTACTCAATTATTTTTTCAATATAAAGTTGTCGAACGCTAAGAACCTCACACTCGTTAAACAGGAGAGTAGTTGGAAACCTGTACGATTTAAAAGTAGCCACTTTCATCAAAGCACGCTGAGCCCGTTCTAACTGTAGAATTTGCAAGCACCTCCCCATGCGGAATTACAGTAAGTGAGTAGGGACTTGCAAAAAGCATTATACATTTATAATCAGCTTGCGATCTGCCAACTATGCAAAGCTTTTACTATGGAAGCCAGATGATTGAGAATACTTCAATACATTTTTATGGTATTGTGATTCATCATCTTTATGTTAACTGTAGAACGCCCAGAACTGGTCATAGGCCTCCCTCATAGATCTAGAGATCATGAGGTTTGCCATACTCACCACGGTAAGCGGGTTGGCGAGCGCAATACAGGACATTGATACACGGAAAGCTGCTGCGTGTCTTCCGGGGGTATCCCTAAGCTAATTTTTACTGCATCGACGAGCAAGAGAGGCGGGGCAACTTTCTAACCTCGCGGCAGTGCACAGGCATCATTCAATTGGATGTCAATTAATAATTCATGCAATAGAGCGGCATTCGCCTATAGCCAATGTCACCCCTCTCCCTTCACCTCTTTAGGGGTTGAAACAAAAGCATTTTCTGTGGTTTCTTTTTATTTCAGTATGTAGTAGCAAGTCGTAGCGTATATATAGTGTAAAATTTACTTCAATTATGATGGAGCCATGGCAGGGCCTATGTCCAGCAGTCGAAAAATACACTTTTTAAAATAGATTTCGAAATACTGATAACTAGCCGCACTCTGCAGTCTCACCTGTGTAGTTCCCGTTCCCATGGGAATACGGGGATAGAATATAGCCTATGTAACTCAGGGATAATGTAGCTTTCTAATGTTGAAAGAATTTTGAAAATCGGTTCTGTAATTTTTGAGTTTATTCGTTACAAACATACAAAATACAATAAATAAATCTTTCCTTTTTGTAATATTCAGCACCAATACAAACCCAACCCATAATAACAGCCCGATGTCTACGAGCATTCCATCAACAAACACTTAAAACAAACACGGTCTCTGTGGCACATAAACGTTGACACAAGTCTCACTCAATCGGATGACAATTAATAATTCATGCACTAGAACGGCATTCGCCTATAGCCAATGTTACCCCTCTCCACCCCTTTAGGGGTTAAAACAACTCCGAATGCCAAATTTGTTTGGTTGACTGTACCCTCGTAGTTTTAAAAGCTGTTTGAAAGGGTGGACCTATGTATTCCGCGGCATTTCAGTTTCAAGAGTTGCTGCGTTTACATATATTTACTAGCGTCTGAGAGTGGGTTGGCGAGCTATGTACCTGCTTGAAAAACGGGATATTTCAGGTTGAACTGTTTTTTTTCATAGTTTTCATGATACATATTAATATGTTAATAAAAACTATTTTGTACTCCAATAGAAATCGGTTGAGCCATTTACAAGACATGGAGGATGAAAGTGAGGATGAAAAATCGAATGTTTTCGAATATATAGTTTATTAAAATATTAAAAAATATATGTCTCACCAGGTTTTACTTTGTGTCGGGGGGTCCTAAATTTTTTCATCTTCCAGAGGTATCCCTTAGCAGATTAATACTGCATCCACAGGCAAGAAAGGAGGGGCATAATTCAACTGCCGGCACTCCACGGCAACTGACATCGACCATACTTAATTTAAGTTGTTATAATCTAGATGTCATACTTTTGTTAGGTTAATTCCATTGCTAGAAAACGCATTTTATTAATAACTAGCCGCACTCCGCGGTTTTAACCGCATTGTTCCCGTTCCCGTGGGAATACGGGGATGAAATATATCCTATGTTCATCAGAAATAATAAAGGATTCTAATGGTGAAAGAATTTTTCAAATCGTTTCAGTAGTTTCGGAGCCTATTCAATGCATACAAACAAACAATCAAATCTTTCCTCTTTATATTAGCGTAGATGTAGATGTAGAAGATAAATATAAAGGATGCATTTGTTGTTTCAGCCGTAAAACGTCCACTACTGAACACAGGCCTCGCTCATGGATCTCCATGAGGGGTAGTTGCCATACTCACCACGCTTGGCAGGCGGGTTGGCGAGCGCAGTACGGGATGTTGGTACACGGAAAGACGCTGCTGCCCATCTTCCGGAGGTATCCCTTAGCAGGCTCTTACTGCATCCATGGGTATGAGAGGAGGGGTAACATTCTACTGCCGGCACCCCACGGCTGCATTTATTTACACAAAATTACAGAAATCAACTTAGGTGTTGCACCAAGGATTAATTAAGTATATAGACGAATTTGCGTGCTAAAAAGGCGTTCAGCTCACCCTCATCCAGGCCTGTGTTCATCAGTGGATGTTTTGCAGCTGAAATGATGATGATACACAGAAGCAAAACACGAAAATATACTTCCATGCTGTATCCCACTAATATTACACAGCCGAAAGTTTGTTTGGATGGAGGTTTGTTACCTCTACGCAAAAACTAGGGTACGGATTGAGCTGAAACTTTGCAGACGTATTGATGTTGACCAGGATTAACACATAAACTACTTTTTATT